>CM035124.1:99095904-100295904 GCA_020205555.1 Panax stipuleanatus | reverse complement strand
TAGTAATTTGCTTATGTTTTTATCAGGATTGTAGTGCAGTCGTTTTGAACTGCGGTTTTATGTTTTGGGGTTTATTACTATGGATGCCATGAACAATTTTTGGTTATTTATTAATGCTTTGATTACTATTAGCATGTTTGTGGTTTATAGCCATCTTTTTGGGGCTTTTACAGATTTATATGCTTGTGCCATGTTAATGGCTTTATTACCCTATTTTGAGCTGCTATTATGCAAGGGTGGTATATTTATCACTAATTTTTGATTGTGGCTAATGACAAGCGTCAAGTAATTATGTTTATCTCTTAGAGTCGTGTCAAGCATGTATGAGCTAGGGGTTGTTCAATCGATAAGTTGAGACTGTTATTAATCCGTCCTTCTTAGCAAGCACCGACCAACTGTGTTTACTAGTTATTTTTCGAATGTAGTTCGCCGTTTATGCTTTGAGAGTGTTCACTTTTATAAACTTTCATTTTTACAAGGTAATAAAAGACTTCGATGCATATACAGTTTTGGATCTTGGATTTTGGCATGTTGATATAAAAATAAATAAATAAAATAAAATAAATTAAAAAGGAGATTGAATATCGAAAGTCTTGCGGTGGGTCGAGATGGAGCGTAAAACGCACTTGCCCATAAACGCAGGACCGATGTTGAGATGGAGCATAAAATGCACTCGACAAATAATCTTCAGATTTCGTAAAGTCTAATTTGGCTTATGTTGATTACGTGGCCTTTGCTGCTCGAGTTATTAGATTCATAGGGGTGTTCCACACCTAGTGCCCTAAAGTCATCTGGCTTGGGAGTCACTAATCAAAAGCTCATTAATGGGTAGCTCTGTTTAGCCTAAGGTAATTAAGGACTGTTCGAGTCAGATTTTACTGTCTTCATGCTAGAGTCTTTTGATCCTTTCCTGCACTTGCGTCTTATTCTTAATGCTTGTTGAATGTTTAAGTTACGGAGTATGCATATTGGTATTAACAATCGATTGTGCGAACTTATTGGAGCAATGATTAGTTAGGATGGTTGGTCTCCACACACACACATAGAATGGATCGAATACAGTCTTATGCTTGATATTGAAGGAACTCTTATTAATATCTGTGTTTGCCCTGTTCTCTGGGAGTATCTATGTTCGAGATTAGAAGCCATGATACTAGTATACAGTTTTATTTTTCTTTCGCGTGTGTTTTACTATTGTGAGTTTTGTGTTTGATAGTTTGCTCGAGGACAAGCAAAGACTTAAGTTTGGGGGTATTTGATGAGTGGAATTTATACCCGCGAATCGGATACTTTATGGCTTAAATAGTTGCCTGATCTTCATAGTGTTTATATAGTTGTATATGTTTATAGTATTATTATGCTTAACCGACGTATTGCAGGGCTTTACAGGACTTTTCTAGCTTTCGGGGGACAAAATGGGCAATTTACATACACTGGCGCCGCAGCGCCTATGCCATGCCTTCATCTCGCGCCACAGCGCCACCCACCCGTCCAGCCTGAGGTCACCATGGTGCTGCAGCGCCCCTGATCCTTCATGGACTCGCGCTGCAGCGTGGCCGTCGGTCTTTTGATTTTAAAGTGACGCTGCATCGCCACTTCTAAGTCTATTTCCCGCGCCGCAGCGTGACCTCCGGTGCCTAGGCAGAGAAGGCTTGCATTTAACCTAGCAAAAGGAGAAAATAGAGATATATATGAGGGAGCCTCTACATACGAAAAGAGAGAGGGGAGACTGGGATAGACTCGGTTAGCTTAGATTAGATTAAATCCTCTTTTGTAATCTCTCTCTCTCTCTCTCTATTTCTTAGTTAATGTTTGTAAATATAGATTAGGTAGATTAGGGAAAAGTTTGGGATTTCTTTGGAGCAACAAGAGCAGTAAGCTACACGGATAGGAGAGCTTGAAAGGAACGGAATGTTTGGAAACTGAAGAGCCTCGACAGAGTTTATTCTTATCCATTTATTTCCTCTGATTTTGTAATCCATAAATGTTGACTCTATTGTTACTTATATTTTGTTCAATAGCTATGAACTGAGTGTTGGCTCTAAGGTTATAATGGAACCCTTTGTTAGTTAAATTGACTGTCTTATCTCTTTGGTTGGCACCATATGGTTTGGTTTAATATATTCATGCTTAATGATTCTCGCTAAGACATTAGTGATGATTTTGGTAATCTATATGATATCGAAACAAGGATTATAGATTTACACCTAAATATATTGGCATGTGATTATGGGTTTCGACTGCATAAGTTGTGCGTAGAATAGACATATATCTGTGTGCCACGTGTGACCTAATTGAGAACTTATGCTTAAATCCTTGATAGGTTAATTAGCATAGACATGTATATGATTATCACCTAGCTTGGACGTTCTTTTCTGTTCTATTCCCTATCGGGTGGATCTGGAGAGGATATGTTTGTGCATACCTCGACAGAGGTGTATGAGCACCTGTGTGTTCTCGGTCGACAAACTGTCGTGATCATTCAGACCAAAGAGAGAAGGGTGGGAAGTTTGATGAAGCATAGCACGCCAGGTGTTCGACGGAATGCCTGTGTGGGGTGAAATTGTAATCTTAGCTTGTAATTCCTTCGATTACCATTCGTTATCCATTTACTTGCTTTGATAATTATTTATAACTAAATTAACCACACTCCTATTAGTTTGCTGTTCGAATAAGACTTAAGCGATACAAAGTTGGTATTTGGTATATATTAGTGATAGTTCCTCGTGGGTACGACACTTTCCTTATCACTGTATTACTTGTTAGACCACGTATACTTGCGCGTGTTTAGTGAGCGGTTTCCGACCAACAGGAGTCCTCACTATTTTGTAAAATAGTGTGTCAATAATTGTAATGAGGACTTAATTTGAGCTTCGATATTTTTGTGTCATGTACGACACAATATTTGTATTGAAACTCACAGTTTATGTGTGGTTGTATTTTGCACGACAGAGTAATAGTTGGAATAAGAAGTTTTGTATTTGAATTCTGTACCATGTATTTTGGTGACTCAAAATGGGTTGTGTGGACCTATTTTGGGGTCGTCAAAGTTGTTATCAAGTATCAATGTTGAATGCCATATGATCACAAGAAACTGCTAAGTACCAAAAGATGAACATGTTGAATGTCATCTTAGCAGCTCAATAAAAAAACAACAACAAACAAACATCCAAGCATCCAAGGCCTGTCTGGCCCTTGTCTTATTGACTAAACCAAGGTCAAGTCTGTTGGGCTTGCTGAGTACCGAAGCGTACAAGCGATTCTAAGTCTGCTGGGCTTAGCCTACAGTTTCCAAGGCTGCTGGTCTTGAAGAGTTCTTAGTGAACTAGAGTTCCAAGACTGCTAGTCTTGAAAGAATCTTAGTTATTCAAAGTTGATAAAATCCTTAGTGTAATCCTTGCCTGTTGAAGCAGAAGAGTGGAGTAGGAGCATTTAGTCTCTGAACACTTAAAACGCCTGGTGCCATTTACTTTATGTCATTTACATTTCGTACTATAACTGCTATATCTTCTTGCAATTAATCTAACATTAGAACTCTGTTTAATGCTATAATCTTGAAGGGGATCTTAATCTATTCCGTTGTACATGAAATAATTCTTCTATTCATTATTTGCTAATCACTTGGCAAGATTAAAGAAGAGGAAAAAGTATTTTTTTTAAAAGGATCTATTCAAACCCCCCCCCCCCTTCTAGATTTCTTGTGTGCCCCCAGGAACTAACAATTAGTAATAGAGCAGGTTCTCACACTATATTCAAAAGATAACGCTTTGAGTCTAATCTGCAGTACAAATAAGTTCTAAGCTTAGTATTAGTTGTAAGTTACTTCTGATTGAAGATGATCTCATAGGTTAAATTTTTTGTGTGCAGGTATATATATATATATATATATATATATATATATATATATATATATATATCCATCAGTTACAATTCAGCTTGATCCATGAGCCAAAAAGAAATAACCATCAGATCAATCTAAAGCTAAACCAAAGTCAATCAGCAATCTGCAACCCATTAATGGAAAGTTCAGATCCAGCAAGAACTAGGAATCTTTTGTTCAAAGTTCTGAGAGATGAAATCCCTGAATATGCCATGACCTGCATCTCCACTGAAGGAGTTAAAGAAACTCTTCAAATGCACAATCGACAAGATCCATGAATCCGAACTTTGAGGTTCAAGAGCTTTAAAGAATTTGAGATGAAAAGACTTCACTCTGATCATAATTCAAATACTCCGCTTGATTGATCTAAAGCCACATGGAGTAACAAATGATGTCAGTATTGACAATACAAAGATGTGCACAACAAATGCCTCATGTTATTGTGCAAACAATTAGAACAACTCACTGTCAATAAACTGCCAGTAGCAAGGTATGTATCATCATCACTGTTTACATTCATCATATTGCATCACCTTATGTGTTATAACAATACTCTATCAAAAGATCAATTTCATCCTCAAAAAGGGAAAAGAGAGAAGAACATTTGATGTTGGAAACTATTCGTTGAAAAACTTTCTCACCACCCATGTTTGAAGCTGAAAATAAATTTTTTGAAGATATCTAATGTATGCCTTATATAAATTAAAATCTAAGTATTTTAAGTTGCTCAACCTTTGCTGACGGGTAGGTATGTCAAGAAATACATACTAATCAATGTTCTGTGTTTTTGATAAAGCATAGAGTGATCAACACTACAGTTGTATCTTGAAGGTTCTTGGAGACTGATCAACTCTACGAACCAACCAGATGCAAACTATAGAGCTGATTCTCACCCCATGAAAGTTTAAGATCTATGAGCATAGCATAAACAAAAGGCTTATCAACCAAAGAGAAATCTTAATCTATCAAAATTTCTTAAATCATCCACACACTCACAATCATATTTTATAACTGTCATCATTTATATGTATACATGCTTCATGATTGTTAATGCTTATCCCCATACATATTGGGATCCAAAAACTCTGAATGACTAGGGCTTTTGGGAAAACTAACCTAGCAGGACCCACATAGCAATGGGTACCAAAATAGAGAATACTTAACCTGCAGGTACTTGGTCTATCTGACCTTAACTAAGAAAAGCTGAAGCGCATGAGCTAAGTCACCAAGCTCCTATCAGCTGTAACTTCAAGATCCCTCAACAATGCTCCCATTCAAGAACATATAAGGCTAGAGCTCGATCCTAAAGACATGTTGTGTCTATGAGGAAGAAGAAATCTTATGAGCTTGTTAGGGGATCCTAAAACCCATAGTATGACCATCATAATCCTTCAATTATGGAAGCATGCAATTCATGTCAAGATGTGGGAGACCGTCCAAGCTCATCCATACAAAGCATCTCAGTTCAAGAGGACCAAGAAGGAAGATTATATCCATGCCCATCTGCCAATGGTGATGAAGAATAAACCATAAAATGGAACCGACAGGAGTGTAGAAGATGCTGAAGTCTCAATACCGGACCCTACGTTCGTAGTGTCTGAACAACAAATTATAGAATAACAAGTTTTGAAGAAAATACTCTACGACCCGATGGAGCTGACTCTGCCATGAAGATATCAGACCGGCTCAGAAGATTTCAGCTAGAAGCAGAAGTGCAAGGCAAACTTACAAAGATATATATACAGAAGTTAGCTCATCTACCTCTAAGATGGAAGTATCAACTATGGGGGAGCAATATGAAAGTAGTATGCACACAAGATAATCATGTATGATGATAAAACATATACTTTGTAACAATCATATTCATTTATTAATAAAAAAAATTATTTATTTAAAGGCGTTTATATTATCTACAAAATATTGTTATATTTAAATGTGATAAACTCATAGTTTTAAGTAATGCTTTTAGAATCATGATGATGATCATGCTAATGAGATCTAAATTCTTAGATAGCTTAAAACTAAAATAGTTTCCAAACGATGGATTACTAAATAGGGGAGTAGTGAATCTGGATAGATTGGTATATACATTGCTTACTATTTGGAAGAGGATGATCGATCTCATGATCATTTGTGTGGAGACTAAAGCAAGTATGTAGGTGCTTATTGGAGAATAAGTACACTAAACATGGCTCTCTAAGGAATACCTAATGGAGTTTTACTCGCCTATCAATAGAAATTCCTTTAGTGATAGTAGTACAAGTAATCCTTAGACTTGAGATCAATCATAGTATCTTATGTATGATGAGTTATATTTTGACATGTCCCTTAAGACCTTGAGGGTATATCAAAGGGTATGCTTGGGTATAATTAATTATATATGAAGATAATGAATGATCAATAAAGGATCTACCACTTCTAGTAAAAGAAGTGAATGTCCTATGTGATTCGATAAATGACAACTCAGTAGTCTTTGGCCAAGGTAGAATGAAATTAGAAAGTAGTTTCTAATTTGCATTATCGTAGTTTGTGCATTTAGGATCGGAATGCATATAATTATATAAAATAAGACTTGATAGTAAATCCATGTCTTATATTTAATTGGGAAATTGTATGGTAGAAGAAATGAATTGTACGGTAACTATTTACTCAAATGTTCTTTTATGATTAATGTTGAAATCTATATTATCTGAAATTCGTTTAGCGATAAGAGGGCTTACCCTTAGTGTAGAATAAATATTTATTTAAATAAATTAATAGTTAATTTATTTATTTAAATAAAATTAAAAATGTTCTAATTAATTTATTCACAACCGGTTTAATATGGTGAACCTAAAGGGTCACGCCATAAAAGGATGAATATTTATTTAAGAAGCAAATGTCATAATCGTAATAATATGTTAAGTATATTTAATTTAATTTATGGTGATAGAATAAATTAAATAGCTTATAATATTTATTATTTAATATTTTAGAAATATTAAATATAAATTAATAATAGGAGTCTTATTATTATTATTACTATTATTATTAGTTTAATTCCTAAAGAAGTTTGGAATTAATTAATAAAAATACTCTCCCATATTTTTAATAAGATTTGGAGGTATATTAATTAAAGGATTTTAATTAATTGCTCCTAATAAGATTAGGAAGCCTAATTAATTAAAAGAGTTTAATTAATTAATATGAAATCCTAATCCTATAATGTATAGGAGGGTTGCCTACATGTATAAATAAGAGAAGTCTTATTTTGATTAGGGATTAATGCTTTTTTAAGTTGTTGGGAGAGCACACCTTTTTTAGAGAGAGAAAACTAGGATTTTGCTAATAACTCACCTTCTTAATACTTGTTCATCCTTGGTGGATCACCTCTAGAGGCCAAACACTTGGGTGGCTGACATTGATCATAGGAATGAATCACACCCGATAGATTCAAGTCGAACAAGGAAAGGATTAGAGTTGAACTCGTACCTGAGGAAGCATGAATCTGCAATAGTATGATTTGTTCTTTATTTTTTAATATTAAATTAATAATTGCGCATAAAGGATGATCCGGGTTTATGGTGTGTAAAATTTTAAAACTCTAATTTTACACTTCTGTTGCTATGTATGAAATTGTTGCATGCTATTTTGATCTTACAAACCTAACAGTGGCATCAGAGCCAAACCTTTATGCGAGTTATTAATTATTATTTTTTGATATGTATATTGATATGTGTTTGGAACATTTTAATTGGGCATAATTATTAGCTAGGAATTATGTTTTTGAAGAAAAAATGCACAATTCGCAAACCAGAAAAACTAAATTTGGAGACCGGTGCCGCAACGTCTGATTATAGTGTAATCACGGCGCCGCAGTGCTGGTCCTAGATTTAACCGCAGCGCCGGTTCAGGTTTTCAAAGTGGGTGACCCGATGCAGTAGCGCCAGTTTATAGTATAAACTAGGCGCTGCAACACCGATTGCCAGAATTGAATTTTTATTTTATTTTATTTAATTTTTGATTTCTAATTAAGATAAAAGATTTATTTTAATTAAAATTAAAATTATATGTTTTTATGTAATTCCTAGATTAATAAACGAGTTTATTAGATTTGTAATTGGATTAAAATAAAGATGTTTATTTTAATTAGAATTGGATTTCATGCTAACTAATTAGAGTTAGAATTTGATTCCATGATAACTAATTAGAGTTGAAATTGGATTTCAAAACTAACTAGAATTGTCCATTAAATCGATATCAATGTATAAATTAAATATTTTATTTATTGATGTATATAGTGATATGTATGATAATAAATGGGGCTGATTATGGACTATTGACCAATGCGATAGGATTTTATTTTAGTTCAATGCTTGAATGTATGTGTTTTATTAAATGGGGCTTGCGTACGTTGTCTTCTCTAATTTTTCTTGAAGTAAATTCTATTTCCCTCATATGTACTTTTCCTTGACTGCTGATCAATGTTTCTATTTAATGTAAATAATTTATGTAATATGATTAGTTAGAATTATCATGAAGAATTGGAGACCAAGGAGCAAGGAGCACATGAAGACCCGTTTGTAATGGAGCCCGTGATTTAAATATAATAGTTATATTTAAATTTAATTCTTGCATCTCTAGGATTGACCTTTTGGTTAATTTGGTGGCTCGAATGAACCAAACTAGAATAAAAAGTCCATAATCAATCTAGGTAGAATATAGTATTCTATATGCATGCTTATACTATATATATATATATATATATATATATATTATATTATGAAACATGCTTCACATGTCAATTAATATGACGCGTATTTTATATATATATATATATATATATGTGTGTGTGTGTGTGTGTGTGTGTGTGTGTGTGTGTGTGCATGCGCACTAAACAAGATGAGATAATTAACAACAAACTCCTTAAAGATTTTATATTAGGACCTAAGCGTTCAAAGATATTTTGAATATCTAACGTTACCTTCTAGCATGGTAAATTAATAAAGTATTAAATGTTTAATATGAGTTTGTTGTGTCACACAAGGTAAGTATTAAATATTTAAGATGTTGATTTTGATAGTAGTGTGCATACAAGCCAATCATGTATGATGATAAAGCACATACTTTGTAAACAATCTTATTTATTTATTAATAAAATATTTATTTATTAAAGACATTTAATTATCTACATGGTGCTGTTTTTATAATATGTAAATAACCCATAGTTTTAAGCAATGCTTTTAGAATCATGATGTTGATCATGCTAATGAGATCTAAATTCTTAGAAAGCTTTAAAACTAAAATAGTTCCCAATCGTGGGATTACTAAAAAGGGGATTAGTAAATCCGGACAGATTGGTACATATGTTGCTTGCTCATTGAATGAGGATGATTGATCTCATGATCATTTGTGTGGAGACACTAAAGCAAGTATGTAGGTGCTTATTGGAGAATAAGTTCACTGAACGTGACTCGCTATGGAATACCTAATGGAGTTTTACTCGTCTGTCAATAGGAATTCCTAATGTGAAAGTAGTACAAGTGATCCTTGGACTTGAGATCATCATAGTATATTGTATGTAACAAATTATACTTTGACTTATTCCTTAAGACCTTTTAAGGCATATATAGGGTATGCTTGGGTATAATGAGTTACATATGGAGATAATGAATGATCAATAAAGAATCTACCACCTCTAGTAAAAGAGGAGATATGTCCTATGTGATTCGTTAAATGACAACCCAGGAATCCTTGGCCAAGGTGGAATGAAATTAGAAAGAGGTTTCTAATTTGCATTAATCGGAGTTGTGCATTTTCTAATCGAAATACATATAATTAAATAAAATAAGACTTGACAGTAAATTCATGTCTTATATTTACTTGGGACATTGTATGGTGGAAGGATTGAATTGTATAGGTAACTATTTACTCACAGGTTCTTTTATGATTAATGTTGAAATCTATATTATCTGGAAAGTCGTTGATCGCTAGGGAGGCTTATCCCTATTGTAGAATAAATATTATTTATTTAAATAGATTATTAGTTTAATTTATTTATTTAAATAAGATTAGAATTGTTCTAATTGATTTATTCACAACCGGTTTAATATAGAGAACCTAAAGGGTCACACCATACAAGGAAGAATAATTATTTAAGAAGGTAATGGCATAATTGTAATAATGCAATAAGTGTAATTAATTTAATCTATAATGATAGATTAAATTAAATAGCTTAATGTTTATTATTTAATATTTTGGAAAGATTAAATATAAATTAATAAGAGGAGTCTTATTAATATTATTACAATTATTATTATTTTAATTTCTAAAGGAGTTTAGTAATTAATTTAATATTAGTACTCTCATTTATTCCTAATAAGATTAGGAGATAAATTAATTAAATAAATTTAATTAATTAATCCCCATGTGGTGGGAAGCCTAAATTAGTTAAAGGAGTTTAATTAATTAAAAAAAATCCCATGTCTAATAGGATTAGAAGGGTTGACCAATATCTATATAAGAGGAGTCTTATAATAGATATCGATTGATGCAATTTCAATTGTTGGAGAGTACTCCTTTTCTATAGAGGATAGAAAACTAAGCCAACCACCCTCCTTCTTGATAATTCATCTTCCTTGGTGGATCACCTCTAGAGGCCAAACACTTGGGTGGCTAACGTTGATCAAAGGAAGGAATTTAATCCAGAAATTCAAGGAGATCACGAAGAACAAGGAGTTGAACTAGTACCTATGGAAGCTTCGTTCTACAAGGGTATGATTCCATAACTTCTTATTTATCGTTTTAAATTAATAATTTGCATAAAGGATGATCCGGGTAATGGTTTTGTAGAAATTTTTTTAAACTCTGATATACCATGCTTCCGCTAATTTTTGTAATTTGATTGCGTCACGATTTCGTACAAACCCAACAGTTGCATCAAAGCCAAACTTTTATGCAATTATTAATTTATTTTTGATTTCATATACATATGGGTATATATTTAAAATAATTTATTGGGCATATTTTTATTGTATAAAATTATTTTTTTTTTAAGAAAAAAAAATGGCGTTTTTTTTTTTTGGGACGAATCATAATTTTTTTTTTTTGGTGCTAATCTTGAATTCTGCAAAGAAAATGTGTTGTCTCTTTCTTACTCCAAAAAGAATGTGACCCATCAGGAAAGGACTCTTTTAATAAACCTGCAGGACTCTTTTAATAAAAGAAGGTGACTTCTTTTTAAAAAAATAAATATGATATATTTATATATTATATTCTAAATAATTTTATAATTAAAATAAAGAGTTTATTTTAATCTTGAAATTGGATTTCATGCAATTTAAAATTGCCCATTAAATGATACTCATATATATATGGAATATTTTAATTCATGAGATGAATATTTATTTATTGATATATATGGTGATATGTATGATAATAAATGAGGATTGATTATGGACTATTTGACCAATGTGATTGGATTTTATTTTAGTTGAATGCTTGAATGAATGGGTTTTATTAAATGGGGTCTGTGTACCTCGTCTTCTCTAAATTTTTTTTCGTGATGTAAAATTCTATCTCCCTCCTATGTACTTCCCCTTGACTGCTGATCAAGGTTTCTATTTAAATTAAATAGTTTAATGTAATAGAAATAGTTAGAATTATCTTGAAAAAATTGGAGACCAAGGAGCAAGGAGCGCGTGAAGACCCGTTTGTATGGAGCCCGGGTTTAAATGTAATAGTTATATTTAAATTTAAATTCTTGCACTCCTAGGTTTGACCTTTTGGTTCACTTGGTGGCTCTAGTGAACCAAACTAGAATAAAAGTCCATAATCAATCTGGGTAGAATATAGTATTCTATATTGCATGCTAAATATTATATATATTATATTTTATACAAACATGCTTCGCATGTTTAATAAAATGACGCGTATTTTATATATATATGTGCATGCACGCTAAACAAGATGAGACAAATAATAACAAATCCCTCAAAGAAATAATATTAAGTCCGAAGCGTTCAAATGATATTTGGAATATCGAACGTCGCCTTCTAGCATGATAAATTAATAGAGTATTAAATATTTAATATGAGCTTGTTGTGCTATCCACAAGGCGAGTATTGCATATTTAAGATGTTAATTAATCACATTTGATGCTTATCAAGAAAATTGAACGATCTAGTCTTGTTGTGCTATCCACAAGGACGAACATTTTTCTTTTTTGAATTTATAGAAGTGCTAGGCTGGACTTAACTTAAATCGTTTTAGTTCGGATGTGCACACACTTGACCATTATGATTTAAGAGGCAAAATAAAAGGAGTTATATAGTGATGTAATTGACAAGAGTTGTCTACCTATTTATTTGTATATCGCTTGTTGTGCAATCCACAAGGTTATATACATTTGAAATGGGATCCTTATTCTCACTAGCAAATCTTTAATTAGATGTTGCCGAACTATATAAGTGAGGGTAATATAGTTTGATAAAAATAGTGGGAGATACCAATTTAAAATAAAGACCTAAATTTATTTTGGTATGCAAAATTAATAAAATGAATGTTTGCTAAAATGTTGTTTTTCACATGCAAAATTTTAAAAATGTCAAAATCACTAATTTCACTGCGAAGCATACTTGATGCTAATAAGCTTACCGGGCCGAATTATACGGACTGGCTAAGAAATTTGAGAATAGTTCTCACTACTGAAAAGATTTCTTATGTCCTAAACTCACCTGTCCCTGGAACTGTTCCAGAAACAGCCTCTGAGGAAGAGATTGCCACCATTGTAAAGTGGCAAGATGATGCATCTGTGGCTCAATGCATCATGCTCGCATCCATGAATAACGAGCTTCAGCGTCAGCACGAAAACATGGATGCTCCTACTATGTTGATTCACCTCAAGGAGTTGTATGGTGAACAAAGTAGGACTGCTAGATATGAGATATCTAAGGAGCTCTTCCGATCTCGGATGACCAAGGGCAAAGTGAACATTAAGGAACAAAAGAAATCTGATCCAGCTAGCAAAAGAATGTGCTTCCATTGCAACGAGCCGGGTCATTGGAAGAGGAACTGCAAGAAGTTTCTGGCAAAGAAGAAGATTGGAGAAGCTTCGACTTCCAATCAAGGTTTGTTCATGATTGAAATTAATTTTTCAGAAAGTCAAAATTCTACTTGGGTATTGGATACCGGCTGTGGCTCTCACATATGTAATAATGTGAAGGGACTGGTCAGAAGTAGAAAGCTGAACAATGATGAGGTGATCCTACGAGTGGGGAATGGAGCAAAGGTTGCTGCATTAGCTGTAGGAACTTATTATTTAGCAATGCCTTCGGGCAAGTCCATTTATCTTAATAATTGTTATTATGTTCCGAATATTATTAAAAATATTATTTCAATTTCTGTATTGGATATGGAAGGATTTAACGTTGTTATAAAGAACAATAGTTCTTCTATTTATAAAGACGATGTTTTATATGGTGTTGGAAATTTGCAAAATGGACTTTATACACTTGACTTACAAGAAAATATTTTTCAAATTGAACAAACTAAGAAAAGGAAAAGAGATGATATTAATTATACCTACATGTGGCACTGTAGACTCGGTCATATCAATGAAACAAGATTATCCAAGTTGCATAAAGATGGGCTCCTTGAGTTATCTGATTATGAATCATGTCCAACTTATGAATCTTGTCTCATGGGTAAAATGAATAAATCTCCTTTTAGTGAAAAAGGAGAAAGAGTTACAGAGTTGTTGGCATTGATTCACACAGACGTTTGTGGACCTATGACAACAAGTGCACGGGGTGGGTATTCTTATTTTATTACTTTCATTGATGATCACTCAAGATTTGGATATGTGTATTTAATGAAATACAAGTCAGAATTATTTGACAAGTTCAAAGAGTTCAGAAGTGAAGTAGAGAAACAAACGGGCAAGAGTATAAAGATACTTCGATCAGATCGAGGTGGAGAATACTTAAGCGGTGAGTTTCTCAATTATCTCAAAGAAAATGGTATAATCTCACAATGGACTCCTCCAGGTACACCACAGTTAAATGGAGTATCTGAAAGAAGAAATCGAACACTGTTGGACATGGTTCGATCCATGATGAGTTTTACCGACCTTCCAATTTCTTTCTGGGGATATGCCCTAGAAACGGCTGCATACCTACTTAACAAGGTACCTACCAAATTCGCCCCAAAGACTCCATATGAGATATGGAAGGGGAGGAAACCAAATCTTAAGCATGTTAAGACTTGGGGTTGTCCAGCTTATGTCAAAAAGTTTGAAAACGATAAGCTACAGACTAAATCCGATAAGTGTAGATTTGTGGGATACCCTAAAGAAACTTTAGGGTATTATTTCTATCATCCAACTGATCAAAAGGTGTTTGTTGCGAAACATACTGCCTTCTTGGAAAAGGATTTTATCCATGAAGGGGTCAGTGGGAGTAAGATATATCTTGAAAAAGTTCAAGACCCACAAATTACCACGGATCAAAGTCAGGTACCTGACAAAGTAGAAGAACCTACTATACCACACCCTGTTCGTAAATCTGGAAGAGTACCGAAGATACCTGAGAGATATAAATTCGTTATAGAGGATGACGATGAGGTACACATCATGAATGATGATGATCCATTGAATTACGAACAGGCTATGAGTAATAAAGACTCAGGGAAATGGCTTGAAGCTATGAAATTCGAAATGGACTCCATGTATGAAAACAAAGTATGGACTTTGATTTCACCACCTGAAGGCATTAAGCCTATTGGGTGTAAATGGGTCTTTAAAAGAAAGACTGGAGCGGACGGCAAGGTAGAGACCTATAAGGCCCGACTGGTTGCAAAAGGTTTCAAACAAAGACAAGGAGTTGACTATGATGAAACCTTCTCACCAGTAGCTATGCTCAAGTCCATTCAGATTTTGCTTGCGATTGCAGCTTATAACGACTATGAGATCTGGCAGATGGACGTGAAAACGGCCTTCCTCAATGGAAAACTTGAGGAGGATGTGTATATGACACAGCCAGAGGGATTTGTTTCAAAAGTTGGAACAAATCAAGTCTGTAAGCTGCAACGATCCATTTATGGATTGAAGCAAGCTTCTCGTAGATGGAACATTCGTTTTGATGAGACAATCAAAGAGTTTGATTTTATAAAAAACGACGATGAACCATGTGTGTACAAGAAGGTTAGTGGGAGCGCAGTTTCATTACTTGTATTATATGTTGATGATATATTACTGATAGGGAATGACATTCCTATGCTACAATCGATTAAAATCTGGTTATCTAAACACTTCTCCATGAAGGACTTGGGAGAAGCATCCTATATTTTGGGGATAAAGATCTATAGAGATAGATCTAAAAGGATGCTTGGGGTATCCCAAGGACGTACATTGATGCGATGCTAAAGAGGTTTAGCATGGAAGATTCCAAAAGAGGTCTCATGCTGATGAGCCATGGAATACATCTCTCCAAGAAACAGGCCCCAAAGACACCTGAGGAGAGAGACCGTATAACTAAGATCCCTTATGCTTCTGCGATAGGATCTATCATGTACGGTATGATATGTACTAGACCGGATGTTGCTCATGCACTTAGTGTAACGAGCAAATACCAGTCAAATCCTGGAGAAGAGCACTGGAAGGCAGTGAAGAATATCCTAAAGTACTTGAGAAGGACTAAAGATATTTTTCATGTCTACGGTGGGTTTGAATTAAAACTCGAGGGATTCACAGACTCAAGTTTTCAAACAGACCAAGATGACAGTAAATCTATTTCGGGGCATGTGTTTACCTTGAACGGAGGCGCAGTGAGTTGGAAGAGTTCCAAGCAGCAAACAGTTGCTGATTCAGTGACAGAGGCAGAGTATATAGCTGCAAGTGAAGCTGCAAAGGAAGCTGTTTGGATGAAGAAGTTCATAACTGAACTTGGTGTGGTTCCTAGCATTGGAGAAGCAGTTCTCGTTTACTGTGACAACACAGGAGCAGTTGCACAGGCTAAGGAACCCAGGTCTCATCAGAAATCTAAACACGTGTTGCAGCGATTTCACTTGATTAGGGAGATCATTGAAAGAGGAGACGTCACCTTGGAGCGTGTAGACTCTCAAGACAACATTGCAGATCTATTTACTAAAGCTTTAACACAACAGCAGTTTGATCGTCACTTAGAGAAGATGGGTATGAGATACCATGGCGATTGGCTTTAGTGCAAGTGGGAGATTGATAGTAGTGTGCATACAAGCCAATCATGTATGATGATAAAGCGCATACTTTGTAAACAATCTTATTTATTTATTAATAAAATATTTATTTATTAAAGACATTTAATTATCTACATGGTGCTGTTTTTATAATATGTAAATAACCCATAGTTTTAAGCAATGCTTTTAGAATCATGATGTTGATCATGCTAATGAGATCTAAATTCTTAGAAAGCTTTAAAACTAAAATAGTTCCCAATCGTGGGATTACTAAAAAGGGGATTAGTAAATCCGGATAGATTGGTACATATGTTTCTTGCTCATTGAATGAGGATGATTGATCTCATGATCATTTGTGTGGAGACACTAAAGCAAGTATGTAGGTGCTTATTGGAGAATAAGTTCACTGAACGTGACTCGCTATGGAATACCTAATGGAGTTTTACTCGCCTGTCAATAGGAATTCCTAATGTGAAAGTAGTACAAGTGATCCTTGGACTTGAGATCATCATAGTATATTGTATGTAACAAATTATACTTTGACTTATTCCTTAAGACCTTTTAAGGCATATATAGGGTATGCTTGGGTATAATGAGTTACATATGGAGATAATGAATGATCAATAAAGAATCTACCACCTCTAGTAAAAGAGGAGATATGTCCTATGTGATTCGTTAAATGACAACCCAGGAATCCTTGGCCAAGGTGGAATGAAATTAGAAAGAGGTTTCTAATTTGCATTAATCGGAGTTGTGCATTTTCTAATCGAAATACATATAATTAAATAAAATAAGACTTGACAGTAAATTCATGTTTTATATTTAATTGGGACATTGTATGGTGGAAGGATTGAATTGTATAGTAACTATTTACTCACAGGTTCTTTTATGATTAATTTTGAAATCTATATTATCTGGAAAGTCGTTGATCGCTAGGGAGGCTTATCCCTATTGTAGAATAAATATTATTTATTTAAATAGATTATTAGTTTAATTTATTTATTTAAATAAGATTAGAATTGTTCTAATTGATTTATTCACAACCGGTTTAATATAGAGAACCTAAAGGGTCACACCATAAAAGGAAGAATAATTATTTAAGAAGGTAATGGCATAATTGTAATAATGCATTAAGTGTAATTAATTTAATCTATAATGATAGATTAAATTAAATAGCTTAATATTTATTATTTAATATTTTGGAAATATTAAATATAAATTAATAAGAGGAGTCTTATTAATATTATTACAATTATTATTATTTTAATTTCTAAAGGAGTTTAATAATTAATTTAATATTAGTACTCTCATTTATTCCTAATAAGATTAGGAGATAAATTAATTAAATAAATTTAATTAATTATTCCCCATGTGGTGGGAAGCCTAAATTAATTAAAGGAGTTTAATTAATTAAAAGAAATCCCATGTCTAATAGGATTAGAAGGGATGACAAATATCTATATAAGAGGAGTCTTATAATAGATATCGATTGATGCAATTCCAATTGTTGGAGAGTACTCCTTTTCTATAGAGGATAGAAAACTAAGCCAACCACCCTCCTTCTTGATAATTCATCTTCCTTGGTGGATCACCTCTAGAGGCCAAACACTTGGGTGGCTAACGTTGATCAAAGGAATGAATCTAATCCGGAAATTCAAGGAGATCACGAAGAACAAGGAGTTGAACTAGTACCTGTGGAAGCTTCGTTCTACAAGGGTATGATTCCATAACTTCTTATTTATCGTTTTAAATTAATAATTTGCATAAAGGATGATCCGGGTAATGGTTTTGTAGAAATTTTTTTAAACTCTGATATACCATGCTTCCGCTAATTTTTGCAATTTGATTGCGTCACGATTTCGTACAAACCTAACAGATTTATCACATTTAATGCTTATAAATAGACTGAACGATGTTGTTTTGTTGTGTCACACAAGGGAGATATTTTTCTCTTGAATATATGGAAGTGCTAGGTTGGACTTAACTTGGACAAGTTTTGATTCGGATGTGTCACACTTGATCAAAATAATCTAAGAGGCAGCATAAAAGGAGTTACATGTTGATGTAATTGACAATAGTTGTCTACCTATTTATTTATATATCATTTGTTGTGTCACCACAAGGCTATATAGATTTGAAGTGGGATCCTTATTCTCACTAGTAAATCTTTAAATAGATTTGCCGAACTATATATTATGAGGGTAATATAGTTTGATGAAAATAGTGGGAGATGCCAATTTAAAATAAGACCTAATTTATTTTGGTAATTAATTAAAGTAATGTATGCTAAAATGTTATTTTATTTCACATCGAGAATTTGAAAAATGTCACACTCATTATCATTGCGCAGAATACTTTATGCTAACAAGTTGATCGGACTGAATTACACGGACTGGTTAAGAAATTTAAGAATTGTTCTCACTGCTGAAAAGCTTTCTTATATTCAAAATTCACATGTCCCTGCAAAAGTTGCAGAAACAGCCTCTAAGGAAGAGATTGATACTTTTAGAAAGTGGCAAGATGATGCATCAATTGCATAGTGCATCATGCTCGCATCCATGAGTAACGAGCTGAAAGTAGTATGCATACAAGCCAAACATGTATGATGATAAAGCATATACTTTGGAGAGGATCTTATTTGTTTATTAATAAAAGTATTCACTTATTAAAGGCGTTTAATTATCAACATGATGCTATTTTTTATAATATATAAATAACCCATAGTTTTATGCAATGCTTTTAGAATCATGATGTTGATCATGCTAATGAGATCTAAATTCTTAGAAAGCTTAAAACTAAAATAGTTCCCAAACGTTGGATTACTAAAAAGGGTATTAGAAAATCCAGATAGATTGGTACATATGTTCTTGCTCATTGGATGAGGATGATTGATATCATGATCATTTGTGTGGAGACACTAAAGCAAGTATATAGGTGCTTATTGGAGAATAAGTTCATTGAACGTGACTTGCTATGGAATACCTAATGGAGTTTTACTTGCTTGTCAATAGGAATTCCTAATGTGATAGTAGTGCGAGTGATCCTTGGACTTGAGATCATCATTGTATCTTGTGTGTAATGAATTATACTTTGACTTATTCTTTAAGACCCTTAGGGTATATCAAAGGGTATGCTTAGGTATAATAAGTTACATATTGAGATAATGAATGGTCAATAAAGAATCTACCACTTCTAGTAAAAGAAGACATATGTTCTATGTGATTCGTTAAATGACAACTCAGTAGTCCTTGTTCAAGGCAAAATGAAATTAGAAAGTAGTTTCTAATTTGCATTATATGGAGTTGTGCATTTTCTAATTGAAATACATATTGTAGACACTAAAATTATCTTTGCCCCAATACTAACTCGGTAGGAGGGCAAAACCATCAATCAATCCAAATTCGACCGACGACGCCGGTCTTTCAGCTTAAATCTGATTCCCAATATCGGTAATCAAGCTTCGATAGTCAATCGAACCATCAATCAAGCTCTGACAGTCAATCGGACCATCAATCAAGTTTCGACAATAAATCGGACCATCAATCAAGTTTCGACAGTCAATCGGACCACCAATCAAGCTCCGACAGTCAATCGGACCATCAATCAAGCTCCGACAGTCAATCGGACCATTCAATCAAGCTCCGACAGTCAATCGGACCATCAATCAAGCTCTGACAGTCAATCAGACCACCAATCAAGTTCTAACAGTCAATTGGATCCTAAAGCTCAACCCCGGTCTCAACCCGAGAAGTCAAAATCAACCCCGGTCTTAACCCGGGAAGTCAATTCAACCTCGGCAGCAACCCGGGAGGTACCAATCAACCCCGACCTCAATATCGGGCAGTAAAGTCAACCCTTGTCTCAATCTGAGAAGTCAACTCCACCTCGACATCAATCAAGGACATGTCAAACCATCTCCGGTCTCAATCTGGGAAAGTCAGTTCATCACCGGTAGCAACCCGAGAAGTCAAACTCAACCCCGGTCTCAACCCGGGAAGTGCAGGTCATCCCCAGTCTCAACCCGGGACGTCAGGTCAACTTCAGACATCAACCTGAAGAATATCAACAACTCCAGAGCAGAACCTAGATTGACCACGTCAGCCTCAGAGATAACCCTGAGGTTAAAAGACTCGACTGAATCCAAGTCTTGGAATCAGCTCCTGAAAGTCAACCAGAGACCATGTCGACACTACAGGCAACCCCGGGAGGGGTACAATGGTCATTTCATCAACTCTCAACTAACTTGGTCAAACTCAAGCTCAATCGATGCCGATAAAGTCAGAATAAATCCTAACGACCATCCCGAGTGGCAACTATGCAAGACAGTTCAACGGACAAACTGCGGAGAATCGAAGACCTGGTTATGAACCCATATTCCTGGACTCAGAAAATGTTTTTTCCCATATCATTGTGACACTCTTGGTGAGAGCTTTCTGGAAAGGTATCGCACGCCTCAAACGGACGCTCCGATCAAAAGTTAGAAAGTTTTTGATCGGACATCGCATTGCTCGGAGTGCACATACTTTGAGGCGACCAAGCCGGGCATATGGGCCCCACCTAGGGGAGCCGCAGCTCTACCTGTTGCTGTCGCAAGTAGAGTAGAGGCTCCCTGGTCTATACATAAATGTGCCCCCCCCCCGTTCGTTTTAAAAAAAGTCGGAACGCAGTGAAGCTCTGCCAGTTTGATTTTCTGACTTTTACACCCCTTCCATACCCAAATATTTTCACTCCAACACGTGGATATACCCATATACTACCACATATCAAAAAACCACCGGTAGATTTGGACGTTTAAAGCCTATAATTTGGCAAAAAGCCCGTATTGCAGCCCATTGTAAGTATTTTTATGATCAGCTAGCCAATACTACTACTTTGCACTGCTTTACACGTGCACACAAAGTTTCATCTTCTAAATATGCCCGGAACTTAGTTTCATGGTCGTTTTTGTCAAAAATTAATACATTATTATACAGAAACTTCGTTTTCAAAATTTCTACAACTCGGATTAATGATCCGTTAGCTCCAGTAGCTTCAATGCACTAGCACGCACATTTTGGCAACTTCGCCGGACTGGGTTATCTTCCCAGTCCGAGTTTGCCCTTTTTCTGTACATATTTAATTGTTTATGTACTAACATTTCAATTCAGTCAAGCCCGGATGTCAAATTCGAGGTAGTTTATCGCTTTTATATATATTTACGCATATATAAGCGACATTTACCATCACTGGTACTCATATCAGCCCTGGTTGACTACATTTATGTCAATATATATTTATATATTTTCAGTCGGCCTGGACTATTTTGTGGCCATTTTACAGCTTTTGCACACTTCCCCATACTGGGTGCTCTCCCCAATCACTGGGTGACTATTTTTCTGTCAGTTTCAATTCCAATACGGGCACAGGCGTGAAAACCCATCGCCCTTTTTACTGTTTATATATATATATTTTTTATTTCTGTAATAGCCTGGATTATTTCGTGGTTATTTAAAGTTTATATATATATATATATATATATATATTTTCAATTCCAGTCCGGGTTTGCGAGTGAAAACCCATCCCCCTTTTACAGCTTATATATATATAATTATATATATTGCTTTATTCAATTTATTCAAATGCTGCATTTAGCATTCATTTGTATATGAATTTGCACTGATTTTTCTACAGGCAGACTAGATTTATCGAAATCTCGCCAATTCTAGCTTTCAACTATTCAAAACAGGTCCCGACAGAACCTGGAAGCTATAATGGCTGAGATTTCTTTAAATCTAGTTATTTTTATAATTTCAGCCTCAAAAGCAACCTCGCGTCCCTTAGATCGCTATCTAGTGGAAACGAGACGCTTCGGCCATGCGGACCGGGATTTACTGAATGAATCCTTGGTTCTGGCTATCTTGGGATATTTATCTGCTTCTGTACAAATTCGAACTGTGCAGGTTTTCTAGCCACTCATATGTGAGCCTTGGAATCATGGGATTCATGATCAAACTGATCAGAATCTGATTCCAATGATGGACAAACTTCGATTTACAGAAGTACCCTGCCAGTTTTTTCTGTAAAATGTACATGCATAGACCTTAAAACGGTTATCCAGATTTAAGGTCTCAACATAGTGAAAATATGGATTGTCGTGTCAGCGTCCCTCCGATGGTTTTCATACCCGTGAGGAGATTGACACTTTATATTTCTGTGGTCGAAGATGCTTCGCAGCCTGACAAATCACCATTTGCATGCAGCCTTAAGGCTATAAAGATAAAATTAAAAGTGGCGATGTGCTTCAATTCCTATGTCAGCGTAGGGGTTTGATAAACAGCTTTCAAAATATCACTGTCAAATCAATTTCAAAGCTTTTACAAATCAAAATTAAATGCTTTTTGCAAATCAAATCAAAGACTGATTTTCAAAATCAAATAAAACCCTTCGTATATAGGTTCAACGAAGTCTGTTAAAACTTTCAATCAATCAACTCAATAGTCCCAATTTTCAAATAGCACTCACTCACGCATTCTAGTTTTAACGAAAATATTAAAAAGATTGTGGTACCGTGTTTACACGGGAGTCGTGGGGTGCCTAACACCTTCCCCACACTTAACCAAGCCCCCGAACTCAAAACTCCGATTTCAAAAATTAAGTTTCGACAGTGTCCAGCAATTGGGCCTCTTTTCAAATCAAATTTGGTTGAGTTGGTACAACCATTTTCAAAACTATCAACTAGCGACTCTGTTTAAATCAAATCGTCGACATATACACATGTTGGCCTCTTTCCTAAAAAACCCTTCAAAAACCTTTTTTGCAATAAAAAGAATAAGGGTAGAGATAACTTAAGAAGATCGATTTGAGGAAAATTGGGTTATAAACCGACTCGCGGTATTTCTTAAATTTTCCAACGTCGACACATATAATTAAATAAAATAAGACTCGACAGTAATTTCATGTCTTATATTTAATTGGAACATTGTATGGTGGAAAGATTGAATTATACGGTAACTATTTACTCACAGGTTCTTGTAGGATTAATGTTGAAATCTATATTATCTAGAAAGTCGTTGTCGCTAGGGAGGCATATCCCTATTATAGAATAAATATTATTTATTTAATAGATTATTAGTTTAATTTATTTATTTAAATAAGATTAGAATTGTTCTAATTGATTTATTCACAACCGGTTTAATATGAAGAACCTAAAGGGTCACACCATAAAAGGAAGAATAATTATTTAAGAAGGTAATGACATAATCGTAATAATGCATTAAGTGTAATTAATTTAATCTATGGTGATAGAATAAATTAAATAGCTTAATGTTTATTATTTAATATTTTGAAAATATTAAATATTAATTAATAAGAGGAGTCTTATTAATATTATTACAATTATTATTATTTTAATTTCTAAAGGAGTTTAGGAATTAATTTAACATTAGTACTCTTATTTATTCATAATAAGATTAGGACGCAAATTAATTAAACGAATTTAATTAATTAATCCCAATATGATTGGGAAACCTAATTAATTAAAGGAGTATAATTAATTAAATGAAAGCATATTTCTAATAGGATTAGAAAGGTTAACCAATATATATATAAGAGGAGTCTTATAATAGATATCAGTTGATGCAATTCCAATTGTTGGAGAGTACTCCTTTTCTATAGAGGATAGAAAACTAGGGTTTAGCCAACCACCCTCCTTCTTGATAATTTCTCTTCCATGATGGATCACCTCTAGAGGCCAAATACTTAGGTGGCTAACGCTGATCAAAGGAATGAATCTAACCCAAATAATTTAAGGAGATCGCGAAGAACAAGGAGTTGAACTTGTGCCTGTGGAAGCTTCGTTCTACAAGGGTATGAATTTCATAACTTCTTATTTATCATTTTAAATTAATAATTTGCATAAAGGATGATCCGGGTAATGGTTTTGTAAAAATTTTTAAACTCTGATATACCATGCTTCCGCTAATTTTGCAATTTGATTGCGCCCATGATTTCGTACAAACCCTGCACGAGCTATGGCGTCAGCACGAGAAATTGAATGCATATTCTATTTTGTTGCACCTAAAAGATTTATATGGTGAACAAAGCAGAACTGCTAGGTATCAAATATCTATGGAGCTCTTTGGATCTCGCATGTCCGAGGGCACTATAGTTGAGACTCATTGTCTAAAGTTGATTAATCTGATTGAACAACTGGAACAATTAAGGTTCACCATGGATGGGGAGTTAAGTAAAGGTTTGATCTTGCAGTCACTCCCGAACACCTTCTCACAATTTGTTGTGAATTTCCACATAAATAAGTTGGACGTCAGCTTTCCTGAGTTACTTAACATGTTAAAAATTGTTGAAGGTCACTTCCCATCCAAGAGAGACTATGTCTTAATGGTAGATGATTCTTCCAAGAAAAGGAAGAGGCCCAAGGTATCTTCTGAAAAGAAAAAAAGCAAGAAGGCTAAGGGCAAGGTGAAGAAAAAGGACAATAAGAAACCTGATCCAGATAGCAAAGAAATATGCTTCCATTGCAACAAGCCGGGACATTGGAAGAGGAACTGTGATAAGTTCCTTGTGGAACATAAGCAGAAGAAGCTTGGAGAAGCTTCAACTTCTAATCAAGGTTTGTTCATGATTGAAATTAATTTTTCTGAAAGTCATAATTCTACTTGGGTATTGGGTACCTGATGTAGTTCTCACATATGTAATACTATGCAGGGACTAGTTAGAAGTAGAAAGTTGAACAAGGATAAGGTCGTCTTACGAGTGAGAAATAGAGCAAAGGTTACTGCATTAGCTGTAGGGACTTATTGTTTAGCACTGCCTACGGGCAAGTCCATTTATTTAAATAATTGTTATTTTGTTCCAACACTAATTAGAAACATTATTTCAATTTTTGTATTGGATATGAATAGTTTTGACATTATAATAAATAGCAACAGTTGTTCTATTTATAATAAGAATGTTTTATATTATGTTGGTGAATTATTGAATAGACTTTACATACTTGACTTGCATTAAAATATACTTCAAATTAAACAAACTATGAAATAAAAAAGAGGTGATGTTAATTATAGCTTTGTGTGGCGCTATAGACTCGGTCATATCAATGAAACAAGATTATCCAAGTTACATAAGGATGGGCTCATAGAGCTATCTAATTATGAATCATATCCAACTTGTGAATCTTGTCTCATGGGTAAAATGACTAAATCTCCCTGTAGTGGAAAAGGAGAAAGAGTTACAGAGTTGTTAGCATTAGTACACACAGACGTATGTGGACCTATGACAACGAATGCACGAGGAGGGCATTCTATTTTATTACTTTCATTGATGATCATTTAAGATTTGGATATGTGTATTTAATGAAATATAAATCTGAATCATTTAAAAAGTTCAAAGAATTCAGAAGTGAAGTAGAGAAACAAACTGGCAAGAGTATTAAGATTCTTCGATCAGATCGAAGAGGAGAATACTTAAGTGGTGAGTTTCTCAATTGTCTTGATGAAAATTGTATAATCTCACAATGGACTCCACTAGGAACACAACAGTTGAATGGTGTATCTGAAAGGAGAAATCAACACTGTTGGACATGGTTCATTTAATGATGAGTTTTACTGATCTTCCAATATCATTTTGGGGTTATGCCCTATAAACGGCTGCATATCTAATTAACAAGGTACCTACCAAAACCATCCCAAAGACCCCGTATGAGATATGGACAGGGAGGAAACCGAATCTTAAGTTTGTTAAGACTTGGGGTTGTCCAGCTTATGTCAAAAATTTTAAAAATAATAAGCTGCAGACTAGATCCAAAAAATATAGATTTGTGGGATACCCTAAAGAAACTATAGGGTATTATTTCTATCATCCTACCGATCAAAAGGTGTTTTTTGCGAAACATTCTACCTTCTTGGAAAAGGAGTTTATCCTTGAAAGGGTTAGTGGGAGTAAAATATATCTTGAAGAAGTTCAAGACCCACAAATTACAATAGTTCAAGAACCTATTGTACAACTCCCTATTCATAAATTTGGAAGGATACCGAAGATACGTGATAGGTATAGATTCGTCATAGAGGATGATGATGAGGTACGCATCATGAATGATGATGATCCATTGAATTACGAACAGGCTATGAGTAGTAAAGACTCATAGAAATAATAAGAAGCCATGAAATTCGAAATGGATTCTGTTGGCTTGTTTCGGTGTTAAACAAAACAATCACATACACGCAAGTGTACGCGGTCCACAAGTAATATACGGTAAGTAGAGTATCGATCCCACGGAGAAAAATGAGTATTTTTATTCTAACATGCAATAATTTTGTTATTATTTTGGTCTACTTAAACAGATGATCAAGATGTGATTTCTCTAACAATAATGATTATCAAATATTAACTAACTAACAAGCAAATGATTTAGATGAGGAAGATATGGGATTTTAACTTCACGTAATGCCTCATTCAAATTATACACCTCTCGCTAAGCCCAATTGATTACTTCGGATTGCTAATCGAGAGCACAAAAGTAAAACATGGCTATCTCTCGATATACCATGCTCATATCACACAAAATCCACAAAAGATAGAATATATGTGAACATCTAATATTACATAAACCACTATATTTCTATGTGACTTAATAGTAATACAGATTTAAGCACAAGCTCTCTCAAATGGCTACACGCGGTAATACGATATATGTCTATCTGGATTACAAATCATGAAATCTATCAACATGTAAAAATTATGAACACATGCTAATATGGCCATATCTAAACTTATAATTCATTTTCCAATTTTATACAAGTTATTTCGGTAGTTGGTGATCAAGCAACAAAAAAACAAAACAAACCATATTAGGCAATCCATACATAATCAACTAGAGCTCAACATAGAAGCATACAAATCTGAACTTAAGCAAAAAGATCCATTAAAATCCCATAATGGAGATTAGTTCATAACTGAAGCAATAACCATTATCAAAACTTGTTCGTACATTGACAATCAAATATGGAAGTAAAGAGAAGCTAAGGGATAATAAATGCAAATCTGAAATCTCTACTTCAAATATGAACCATCAATGTAGAGCTAAATCCTTCAATCCACCAATTCTAGCCCTAATCTATGCAAAATATATCAAAAACTAATAGAAATCAAGAGAGAAGCCAAAGATATGGAAGAGTAGGCTACAAAATCTTTATGATACTCTCAAACCCTAAAAATAGTAATAATAATGTTCAATGGATAAGTTCTCAACTTCCAAATACACCCTTATAAGGAAAAACACGCAATACATGAATTAATGAAAAAGTCAACTCTGGTCAATGCTACTCAGGCACGACCTCGCTGCCCCAAAAGCTAAATGGGGCGCGGGCTGGCTGGCTGGTGGTCTGATCCTGGACTGGCTCGGGCGCACCGTGTTTACTCTCTAGAAGGGCGATGCAGCGCTGCTGGAATTTCCTGCAGAATTCTTCTGGTCTTCTGCTGGTTGTTGTTGCTTCAAGCTTCTTCTCCTTTTCACTTCACATACCACTTTCTCATGCCATTTTCACCTTTACTCCACCACATGCCTTATGCTCGCCATCAAGTCGGTTCCATGCTCATTCCACCTACGATGTCATCGAGAGAGTTTCCAATATGCAATCTACAAAATAAAGATAAAAATGCATGAAAAGAAACTAAAACACTGGAGAATAAGCTATAGTTATAGTGAGTTGATAGCCAATAAGTAGGTATAAAACCTACTTATCAAATACCCCCAAACTTAAACTATTGCTTACCCTCGAGCAATAAACACTAAATGCAAACTACATGATATGCAAACTACGTTATCATGAAAATGAATCCCAAATTTCAGTCAAGTAATGAATCCTAATAAAAGGTTCCTCAGAGAAATCACATGATAAATGAACCAATTATCCAACCAAGCTAATGCCATAGAATCATACAATCTGAAAATCAAAACCTGTTGACAATGATGTAGTGTGTGTTTGCTAATATCCACAAAGCTTGATAAAGGAAAAAATTCCACATGCTATGCTTCTAAGAAGGAAAAATAAAGCTTTAAATCAAGAAAACTGAGAACATATGAAGCATCAACCAATTCTACACATCAATCCAAACTAAGGGCCAACAAAGAGTTTATTATACTTTTATTCACTCACGAGGGCGATATTCGCGCATTCCCGTGGTTATACCCAACTGTGCAATGCCAAGACCCCTTAGGCTTTTCAGTGATACCCATGTAACGAGCTTTCGACCAACGACTCCCAAACCCTAAGTCTTTAGGGCGCTGGGTGTCAAGACAATCCCCTAGGGTGTACTTGCTCAAATATCAAAGGCCACAGGACTCGACTAGTCAAGGTGTTTATTCTATTTTTTTTCTTTTTCTCATTTTTCTATTTTTTATAGCATACATACCCAATGTTTTCCCTAAACTTGAATTTCTATGTCATTATGGTCATTTCTCACTATCTACAAAATTCTATTATTAAAAATAGCATTTTTCCCCTCATAAGACACGCATGTATTAATCTTAACCAACAAGCAAAGATAATAATACCGTGCTATCTGGTAACATCAAAGCAACAGGTAAAGATCACATCATGTAATGAAACTATGACTAAGACTAAGTTGTCAACAATGTTCAATAATACATATAATTCCAATGTCATCATCAGCCAACTTGAATTCAAACCAACTGAAATATGGAATCATGCAATGCAATGCAGCTAAACAAATAACTAAACAAAAAAATGACAGAAAACTAACTAAACATGCAAAACTAACTAACAAATAATAGTAAATAACAGAAAACAAACTAAACATGCACTACTACTATATGCAACTAACTAAGACCCAATACCCCTAAACTTAAAATAAGCATTGTCCTCAATGTAAGTAAAGGGTTAGAAAACTCCCCTAAGCATCGTCGTGGCCACCCGGCATGATTGAGCTGAAGACTGGAAACTCCACTATCCTGCCTTACTTAGCAAAGACCTGAGCTAGGGAACCTGATAATTCATCTGCATAGGCTTGGAAATTAAAGTGTAGAGTGTCCATCCTCGCCTATAAATGTCACATCTGGCGATCATGACTCACTAAATAAGCTGGAGGAGGACAAGTCACCTCAGATAACTGTGGTGGTGGTGGTGGAGCCTCTTCTGCATGAATTGGAGCATGAGGCACAACGAATCCTAAGCCTCTAGGATGAGCCTTGCCACTGGCCCATTTAGAATATTTCTTGATAGCAGCATGATCAATGTCCTTCATAGGCATTTGATAGGACTCATTTTTCCACTCAACTCCTGCTTGCACACATAGCTGAGTCACAATCGAAGCGTGTGGGATCCCTCCGATAGTACTGCCTCACAAGTACCTAAGAATGGACTGATGTATCAGGTGTATATACTTTCCGATGATGATCCCATATAAGATGGTAGCCCTACCTGCAGTGACATCGCTCTGGTGGCGTGTGGGCATTAGACTGGTGCAAATAAAATTGCTCCACGACTTTGCATATCTATTCAGTGTAGAGTGTAGGAAATGAGTCTTGGTATCCATGCCTGGCTTGTAAGCCCATTTGGTTCCTGGCACGCAGAGCTCTTTGATAACCTTATCCAAATCAGTCTCGAACCTCTCATCCACAACCCAATTCACTATCTCAGGAGCAGGAGGGAACAAATGGAACACCTCATTAATAGCATTCGATAAAAAATTCACTTACTTTCCCTTAACGAAGGAGATCCCATTTTGCGTCTCCCTGCCGTTAGTATAAAACTCCCGTATAACAGCCATCGGCGCAGATAATGGTGTTGCTACAACGCCAATACAACCCCTTTCTCGGATCATCTCCAATAGCTTTTCGTCCTCCTTACTCGGCCTAAAACCCCTCTCAAGCACAAATATCTTGGACATCAACACACTGTAATAATGTTTCTGAGCCGATAGATTGATGAATTTTGAAGCATCTAGGACATCTCGACTACTTCCTTCTCCATGGCTCTCGCTGGAGGAGGAGGACGAAGATGATGTGCGTATTCTCTTCTGTGCCATGTTAATCTGCAGAAATCCTCAAATCAAACCCTAACTTGTTGGAACCTAAACCCCCAAACTTTACCTCTAAAACCTTCTCTGTAAACCCTAACTCTGATGAATCAAAGATGGTTTGGTTATATGATAGTGGCTAGGGATAGAGTTATATAGAAATCGAAGTTGAGAGGAAGTGGAGAGGGAAGTTTTCTGTTAGTGTGGACATAATGGAGGGCTGGGGCTTGAGAATCGTGGAGAGAGAGAACGTGGGTAGCTGTTATAGATGATGGTGAAGTGGATTTGAGTGTGAATAAGCTAGGTTTCGAGTAAGTTTTTTAATAGGAGCCTAAGAGTGTATGTATGTTTTGTTCTGAGAGGAGGCTCGACCGAACTAATATAAAATAAAAGGGTTGTCTCGACTGCAAGAGGATTTTAAAAGAAAACATTTTCTGGATATTGGCGTGGGCGAGCCGTGGCGTAGGCCATCTAGGGCGCGACCGCGCTAGGACTGGAAAGCTACTACATCAAAATCTGGTGGAGCGGCCTCACTGATATTGGCTTAGACTATGGCACGGCCGCGCTGCCCTGGTGCTAGCCCTGAAGCCTCTATAGCAGATTGACACTTAGCAACTAACTTGCATGCGAATCATTTTATGCATAAAGGGGCATTAGAAATAAGACATAATCATATTCCATTACTCAAAAGTGGACTATGTAAACTAACTATATCTATTATCAAAAATGTAGTATTTGAAAATTTGCTATACTATATCTAAAATGTACTCAAGCTCAAAATATCAAAAATTAAAGATGGGGGGGGGGGGGGGAATACATAAGTAACAAGAATTAAATAAGAGAGAGAATAGAGTGGATGGGGTGCCTCCCATCTAGCGCTTGTTTATAGTTAATTAGCTCGACTTTCTTAAACATGATCATGGAATGGAAAGGGACATGTAGGCCTTTTGTCGGTCAACTTTGCCTCCAAAATAATGCTTCAATCTCTGCCCATTGACCTTGAACGGCTTATCCGAGTCTTGACTTATAATCTCAACTTCACTGTGAGGATACACGGTTTTCACCGTGAATGGCCTCGGCCATCTAGACTTGAGTTTGCCCGGGAAAAGTCGAAGACGTGAATTAAATAATAACACGGCTTGCCCCGGCTCAAACTTCCTTTCCATAATTTTTCGGTCAAGCCATTTCTTCACCTTCTCCTTGTACAGTTTAGAGTTCTCATAAGCCTGCAATCGGAATTCATCAAGATTATTCAATAGGAGAAGTCTCTTCTCTCCTGCGCCCTTGAGGTCCAAATTCATCCTTTTGATTGCCCAAAATGCCTTGTGCTCTTGCTTCATAGGAAGATGACAGGCTTTTCCATATTCCAACTGATAAGGTGACATTCCCAGCGGTGTCTTGTAAGCAGTTCTATAGGCCCATACTGCATCATCAAGTTTGAGTGACCAATCTTTCCTCGTTGGGTTGACAATTTTCTCCAGAATCCTCTTGACTTTAAGATTGGAGACTTCAGCTTGGCCATTAGTTTGGGGATCGTAGGCCGTGGCAACACAATGAATTACCCCATACTTAGCCAACAAAGCTATAAATTGTCTATTATAGAAGTGAGTGCCTTCGTCACTGATGATTGCTCTAGGTGTCCCAAATCTTGTGAATATGCTTTTTTGTAGAAACCTTAAGACCACCTTTGCATCATTCGTTGGCAAAGCCACCACTTCAACCCACTAAGAAACATAGTCCACCGTCAATAGAATGTACAGATTCCCGCAAGACGAAATGAATGGTCCCATAAAGTCAATACCCCAAACATAAAATATTTCAACTTCTAATATCATGTTCAAGGGCATTTCATTCCTCTTGGAGATGTTTCCTACCCACTTGCATCTATCACATTTCTGAACAAAATTATAGGCATCCTTGAAGAGAGTCGGCCAGTAAAAATCCCGCTTAAAGAACCTTAGCCACTGTCCTCTCACCTCCATAATGTCCCCCGTACACTGATGCATGGCAACCATGTAGTATGCTCTCTATCTCACTGTGTGGGATACACCGCCTGATCTTTCTGTCTACACATTGCTGGAATAGATATGACTCGTCCCACATGTACCATTTGACATCGTGCAGAAATTCTTCTTTTGGGGCATTGTCAACTCAGGAGGGAGAATGTTGCTAACCAAGTAGTTTGCAAAGTCAGCAAACTATGGGACTTCTCCTTGGACCACAAACAGTTGTTCATCTGGGAAGGACTCATTAATCAAAACTCCATCATCCGTGTCCTTTCCCGGATTCTCTAGTCGTGACAAGTGGTCTGCCACTTGGTTATCGGTACCCTTTCTGTCCTTTATCTCTAAGTTAAACTCCTGCACAAGTAGAATCCATCAAATCAAATAGAGTTTGGTATCCTTTTTAGCAATCAAATACCGAATTACAGCATGATCTGTATAAACCACTACTTGTGTGCCAATCAAGTATGAACGTAACTTGTCGAAGGCATACACCACTGCCAATAACTCCTTCTCAGTGGTTGTGTAATTGAGTTGTACATCAGTCAAGGTCTAACTAGCATAATAAATGACATGAAACATCTTTTCCTTATGCTGCCCCAAAACAATTCCCACTGCAAAGTCACTAGCATCACACATCAACTCAAAGGGTAATGACCAATCTGGAGTCGTGATGTTAGGTGTTGTCGTCAACTTCCTCTTAAAATGCTCAAAAGCTACCAAACAATCCTCATCAAACTTAAAAGGAACATCCTTCTCCAATAGACCGCATAAAGGCTTTGTAATCTTGGAGAAGTCCTTTATAAATTGACGGTACAAACCCGCATGTCTAAGAAAACTGCGGACCCCCTTTATTGAAGTCGGGGGTGGTAGGCTCTCAATTATTTCCAACTTTGCTTTGTCAACCTCCAATCCCTTGCCTAAGACCTTGTGCCCGAGAATTATTCCTTCTTGTACAATGAAATGGCACTTCTCCCAATTTAGCACCAAGTTAGTCTCAACACACCATTTCAACACCATGACCAAGTTCTCCAAACATATATCAAATGAGTCCCCAAAAATTGAAAAGTCATCAATGAAGACCTCCACATTCTGTTCAACCATGTTGGAGAAGATAGCCATCATACACCTCTGAAATGTAGTCAGTGCATTGCATAAGCCAAAAGACATCCTTCTGAAAGCAAAAGTTCTGTAAGGCCAAGTGAAGGTAGTTTTTCTTGATCTTCAGGAGCAATGACTATCTGATTATATCCTGAGTATCCATCTAGAAGGCAATAGTACTCATGACATGCTAACCTATCCAGCATCTGATAAATGAATAGGGAGAGGGAAATGGTTCTTACTGGTCGCCTAGTTGAGCTTCTGATAATCCATACACACTCTCCATCCCGTGACTGTTCTGGTGAAGATCAACTCGTTGTTCTCATTGGCTACTACAGTCATGCCTCCTTTCTTTGGTACGCATTGCACTAGACTCACCCAGGAGCTGTCTGATATAGGATATATGATGCCGGCATCCAACCACTTCAGAATCTCTTTCTTAACCACTTCTTTCATGATAGGGTTGAGTCTTCTCTGCTGTTCCACTGTCGGCTTGATATCATCTTCAAGAAGTATTTTATGCATGCAAAATGAAGGGCTTATCCCCTTGATATCCGCAATGGTCCACCCAATTGCAGATTTGAATTCCCTTAATACTCGCAACTGTGACAACCCAAAAATTTATAAAATGTTAAATGATTAAATAAAGGTTAAATAATAACACCTAGACTGGAAATAGAGTATAGACTTAAAAATTTTGTGAAGAACTTATATGGTTTTGTGTATTGTTTATATATTTATTTAACATATAAAGAGAATTAAGAATAAATTCTTGTAACCTAATATATATATATTAGGCATGGAAATTAAATAACCTAAGGGTTATGGCATGGGAGAATATTAGTATTGAAAATATAAACTAAACCTTATAGATTAATTTTATTATCTCAATTTATTAATTTTATAACCTAATTAAAACAAGTCTAATTAGGCTAAGCAATTAAATATATTTGAGTAAGGAATAAAATTACAATTGAGTGAATAGAAATCCTAATTAAATGATTAGGGTATGATAGAATTAAAATTAGTGGACTATGTTAAATTACATAACCCAGTTATTTTACTAGCAAGCCCAAGTAATAAATAAAGAAGCCCAAACATTAATGGCCCAAGCTTAACCAATTGAGGAGGGACATTTTGGGCATTAAATAAAGCCAAATATAACATTAAAACTACAACAAAAATGGAAGAAAAGGGGCATTATTTCGATCAAGCATAGAGGAAAGGGAGGAAGGAATGAATGTAATCATTACATTTAACAACTCCCACCAACTCCCTCATATGTGTCACTTGTTTATTCAACCCACTTATTTCACCAAGTGTGCAAGCAACATCATATTAATGAGAGAGAGAAAGCAAGGAAGTTGGGGAGAAAAAGGGCTAGGAATTTTGGCCACATGTAGAAGGAAATGAGTGGAGCATGTGAACTCATCATTTTAATTACCAACCCACCAAGACTAATTTCATCTTATTTCTCTTCTCTTTCCTCATTAGTAAATAAAATAATATCTAAGAGAGAGAAAGGAAGAGAGGTTCGATCAGTCATTGAAGAAGGGAGAGGGAGAGCTTTGTGTGTTCTTAGTCCTATAAACAAACCCTAGAAAGAAGAAAAAAAAATAATAAGCAAAGGTATAAGCTTTAACTAGTTTAAGAATTTTATTTTAATTATTTACAATCAAAACTTGGATCTAAGATTTCAAAACTCCAAAACCTTAGATATATATGTTTATAAGTATTATATGTTTGCATCTATCACTTTTAAGTGTTAAAAATTAGATCAAAAACAAGAAAAAGAAAACTATGTTTTAAAAGTAAGAAAATCTTGATTTTCCAAGCCTAAATTATGTTTTGCTTGGATTTAGTTTATGTTTGGTGTAATAGATCATGGATCATGATATATCCTTGACCTTACGGTGTATTAGTATGTATTATAATGGTTTATGATCTTTAATATTTGGTTAATCAAGAGATCTGGGAAGATTTCTTACAAAATACAAAGATTAGAAAAACTATTTTTGGGGAAAATGTAACCTTAAGTTCAAAAGACCATATCTCCAATTCTATTTTGAATTTTTGAGTGTGGTTAATTTTTAAAGTTAGATCTATGCATCTTCTAACTAGATCCAAGTAGAATCACTGAAAAATTCTATGTAGATTTCTATATGGATAGTTTTTAGGAAAGGACGCGAAAACTGAAAATGACTTTGAGCAATCTGTCCGAAAATTGTAAGGGTAATTTTGGCAGCTTATTTTATGAAATAAATTCCAATATTTTGGGACATGAAAATCTATGTTATAAAGTAGCTTGTGTCCAAAAATGAGCTCATTCTGACTTAAATTAAGCAAGTTCTGACTATTTTAATATTTGTATTTTTTGACAAAGATTGCTATAACCGGAGTTGTATAACTCCGATGGCCACGAAATTTAAACTGAGGCTCACGTTAATATGTATAAGATCCTGCCAAGAGTTGGGAATTTCTGGAGTTAAGCATGATGTAGCAAATTTCTTAAGAAATTAACTAGAAATGAATTTTTGAAAAATACTTAAGGAAGTTGAAAAAATTCTGAAAAATTATTTTTGTGTATGGAATACATGTATTTATGTATGGACAAAAGATAAAAAAATAATAAGATGATTTGGTTAAAAAAGGGAATCCAGTTTGCTGGATTAAAATCTAGTTTGCTGGATTGCAATCTGGTTTGCTGGATTGGCCATCAAGTTGCTGGAATGATCTATTTGGATAATTCAGGTTGCTGGAATGAAGAATTAGTGAATCCAGGTTACTGCATTGTAGGTAAGTTGAATCCAGGCTTGCTGGATTAGATGTTAGTTAAATCCAGGCTTGCCGGATTGGATGACAGTTGAATCCAAGTTTCTTGGATTGAAGGTCAGTTGAATCCAGTCTACTGGATTGGAAAATAGTTTACTAAATTGAAATTCAACCTGAATCCAGGTTGCTGGATTAGGTATTCGGCTTACTTAATTATAAAGGACTTATAAATGAAAGATTAAGTGTTAATTCACAAGTTGTATCATATAGTAGTGTTAAGTCTAAGGTAGTACAATCGTACTCTTTAATGGTTGATGTATAGTAGCTGGGCTAAACGATTCCTTCATATGGGAAAGGTATATACGAATTAGCAACCGATCTAACTCGCTGTGAAAACAGTGTAGACGAGACGGAAGCTAATTTGTTGGTTGTTTGTGGGAAACCACTCAGTATACTATATTGAATATTATTAAGGACTCGATGTGTGCTAGGTTTAGACTTGTGTATATGTATAGTGTTAAGGTTATCTAATATTTGACTATGTGTTTAAATGTTAGATAGTTACTTATAAGGTATGTTATGCTAATTGAAAGATTAATCTTATAATTGAGAGGTCTTTCCAATAAATCGATTAAATTAGATTGCGTAGCAGTAATCAACGGTTCAGGCAAGTTTCCTAACTCGAACTCGAGTTATTATTGTAACGCATGTTCGTGAGTAATTATTGTTGATTATTCACATCTATACTGATTATTGATTCGCACGTTGTGCATATTGTATATATTCATCAGGTATGAAAGGCTGATCACCTTCATTACCCTAAGGTTTAGTTAAATTTGTTCATGTTCATTGTTGGCCATTCATCATTATTGACTCGGTCATTCAGTTATGAAAATTGATTTATATTCTTCCACAATTATTATATTATTGAAAGTTTGTCAGCTTATTATTCTTTTCAATCATGATATATCTTCATTTGAACTTAAACTGGTTGGGCAAACTTGTTGCTTACCCTTGCTATATCATGATAAAATTTTCAGATTAAGATGAAAGCTCAAATAAAGACAGAGGCAAACGCAAAGTACAAGATTATAATTATGCAGTTAGCATTATTAAATTTTTGAACGCAAATGACATTGTAAATCTTTTAAGATATTGAAGGTATGTATTAAGTTAAGATTATAGACCTTGGAAATTATAGTGTAAAGGTTATTGTATAAATAATTTATGTTTATATCTTCAGCAATAGTTATAGAAATAATGTACCAGGTCCGAGGTTCTTGGGACCCAGATTTGGGGACGTCACAGTTGGTATCAAAGCTATAGGTTATAAACCATAGGTAGTGTTACCTTAGGCTATAACCGTAGGGATGAGGATAGGAATAAACTCAAATTGAGTTTAAGTTCTAAGCGATGAATTTGGGCAAGGTATTAATAAGTCAATAAGATTCAAAGAAGAATCCTGATAAGCAATAAAGATCCAGAGTTACCTAACTCTGATAATAAAGATGAACAGTAGTAATGAATAGATAGAGTCTAAAAGACTATAAGTATAAAGGGAAAGAAGCTAGTAAAACAAAACGATCATAAGATAGGAACGCAATCGTAATATAATACGATTATAATATGAGATCACAACGTGATCTGATAAGGTCATAGCAGAAGGAGGATCAATCAAATGATTGAAAACTTTATAGCATAATTGATGTACGACAGTTGTACTATGAAATTGTACTATTAAAATTTAGGAAAGAGTTGTGAATTATAGATACGGATTAAATGAAATTCGTATTGAGCAAAGAGGGAGCTCGGAATATGTGGGATTTCAGTTTAGGACTCATGTGATAGCTGAGTTATACAAACCTTTGTATAGGCGGAGGTTTTGTGCTTGGTCTAACGACTACTTAGTTTATCACATTGATAATCATTGAAATGTCGGTGTCGCGCTATTCGCTATATGTATGATGAGAAGGTGATTCTTTAATCATGTGTATAATGGATAGGTAGAGAATATAAGATTAGGTACAAGTTCTTAAAACTCATACTTATGGTAAGTTTGTGACTCATAATCGTATGATATGTTTTTGAACCCCTAAGCGTATGGACAATTTTTGATTGGTTCATGAACTATGTATTTCTAGGATAAGTTTCTAAACTCATATTATTATGGAAAGTACCTAAACTCATAACGTGTGGCATGTTTGATGAACTATACGGGGTTATAGAAAAATTATGAATGAAGGATTGAGGATAATAGAAATAGATAGAATTATTAAGCAATTGATCATTAGAAGAATTGAAGTTGATGGTAGAAGCATAGGTATTCCAAATCTTCTAGCTGTGCTAGACTTTGAAATTTTTGACATCAAGCTAAATTCGCACTGATGTGCCTTTTTCGAAATAAAATAAATTTTTGTTATCTTCAAAACATGGTGACAAGAGTGTGGAGATGGACTTTGAGCCATTATCACATCATTACCTGTTGCGTCATGATAACAGCAAAAATGAATTTTTGGTTATCTTCAAACCATGGTTACAATTGTGTATGTGTGGACTTCGGGACCCTGACACATCGTTACCTTGTTGCGACATGATAATTCTAAAAATGATTTTCAATAGTTTTGAACGGTTTAAAAGAAGTGTCTACGCTAATTGTTTCGCCTAGACAAAAATTATTTAAAATATTAAAATGTATTATATATATCATCAATGCATCATGGAACCTGGTGCAAGGATGATAAAAACGATGGAGTCATTAATGAAGTATTGCCTAGTGTAGGATGTGATCTAAAGATCGTCAGCCCGCTATGGTATATTATTTTATGACAAAGTCACAAAAAATGACGGAATCTTCAACGGACTGTAAATACAGTGCGGTATAATGACATCATAAAATAATTTTTAGAATTTTCAAGAATATTCAACTACCAATTGAATTGGCCAGACACATGTTTTGATTGATATTGGAATTAATTGTATATGTCTAAAGCTATTTGATTCAGCTAAACAATATTTATGAAAATTCAAGTATCTCTTTGAGAACTTATCCCGAACCATATTATTTTGATTCGGACTTCCGCTTAAGTATGAACAACCCCGAAAAATGGGGATATATTGGTTGGATAACGTATATTCCAATCATTGAACGCATACAGTCGTTCAGATAATTAAGGCCAGCATCTGCACTTTACCTTCTTCGTGATTATAAACATATCTATTATTTGATTACGGTGCATACCGTTAAACCCGAGAGTTCATGGTCTATATGACCCCTCAGCATGATATAAAATTTTGTAACTCTTTAGAGTGATGTGGAGGTAGTATGTGATAATGGGTGTAAGAACCCGGATTTTCAGAAATTATTAAATAAGGATTTAATAAATAAAATTCTTAAACTATGAGATGGGTTCGAATAAAAAGATATATATGTGATATGAGGTATGTGGTATTATATTACATAGGGTAATATGGACTATGTAATATGTGTTTTTGTGATTAATGAATATATTATTAATATATATTTGTTATTTATTTTAGAGACGATTCAATTGAGGTAAAGGAAGTGGATAAATTCTATCGATATTAAATAATTTATAGAATTATTTTATCATAGTAAGTTGGTGACATTAAATATCCTTAATGTATAATCACCATATTCTTGTGTATGTGTACTAATAACTCGTATGTTTATAATATAGGTTATTAATAGCACTTAAGCTATCCGTGAATAGGTTCGGATAGTGAAGCATGAGTTAGTTAAGGAATTAACTAATAAGAATAAATATTGGTTAATTTAAGTTGAGAGTTATATTATGGAATAATATAATGTGAATATTGAACCTTAATTAACTAAGGTAATATGGTACAATGTTTAATTTACTTAAGTAGAGGAGTGAATTAATATATACGTTGAATATATGATTATAATTAGTACCTTCTATATATTACTTAGAATGGTAATATGTGTGAAAGTCTAATGTACAAATAACGTTAATAGATATATATACGTTATTAAAGAGAAATGGAAATCATTATATCTTTAAATAAATATTTGAAGAAATTGTTTTGGGAACAATTTATAGAAAAGAAAGAGAAATAATTATTATATATTTCTAATAAAGGATATTAAAATAAATTCTAATATTGAATTATTTTAATAAAGGAGGAAATATTATTTTTGAATAATAATATTACCCTATATGTTTTTGGTATGATGTAATAAGTGTGATTAATTAATATGGTAAATACATTAAAATATATTTGCTATATATAAATAAATTGATGGAAATAAATTATTATAATAGAAAATAAAGTTATTACCTATTTTCTATATATAATGTATGTACATGTGCCATACATGTAATTATTTTAGTAGATATTATATTAAGAATAATATCTTGAGACAATAAGTAAATTATTTTCTAACAATGAATATCTTTATTTGGAGAAAACATAATATTTTATGTTATGGCAAAATACATAATTCCTAATGTATTTTCAAGAAAGTTTATTAATGAAAAAAAACTAAGTTATTTCAATATATTAAATAACTTAAGTTATTATTTTATCGTAGATTTTATAATAATTAATAGAGTAAATATTAATTATTCTAGTGTAAAGGTTATACATATAATTGTTCAAGGTAGCTAAATAATTTAGCATTAAAGTGCATGTGTCACACAAACCTTATATTAAAAGAATATTAAAGTGTGATGGGAGTGATAATAAGCTTAAGTTAAGCTTGTGAGATATGCCTAGTGTGGCAAAGTGGTGGAATAAACATTCATTAAATAAATTAATGAATGAATAATTAATGGAATTAATTATTATTATTATGTGAATAAATTCCTATGTGCAATGATGTGTAATTATAAGTTATATAGTAGATACATCTATATAATATGGAATGAAGTGTGACACTTCAAGAAAACTATATAATATAGGAAACTATATGATTAAGTGTAATAATAAAGTTACAATAATGGGGTGTGACACTACTCAATTAAAATATATTCGGTATTGTCAAATGTACATGGATTATATGATTGGGTGTATGTGTGACCCTATCATACCATATGGTAATAACATTAAGTTATTAGATATAAGCTTGCAAGTTAGTCCATGTGAGAGCAATAATGGTCAATTAAGTGGTTAGGGTACATGAATAGTGGTAGTTGGTGGGAGTTAGCCACCAACTTCCCTTTTTCCCTTTGGGTAATAACCATAGGAGAATAATAGCTTGATAATGAATAGATGCAATACATTGGTGTGTAGAGTTTGTTAATTCAATTACTACATTGTTGCTAAGAAAGCATATAATAAGAAATGTAATTACATCATGAGCATGTTATAAGGTGTAATGATGAGGAAGGACCATGAATAGTAGTAGTTGGTGGAGTTAGCCACCAACTCCTCTTTGACCATTGGGTATTACCCATAGGAGGGTAATAGATTGTTTATAATAGAGAACATGTAATGCAATGGTATTACATTATGAACATATTATAAGATGTAACATTGAGTATAATATTATTTTAGGAGATTATATTATTATAAGCTTGTGGACTATTAAGTACTAAGTTCACATAATTATGCCTTGTGTGGCATAAATAATGAAGTTAAATCAAGGGGATTTAATTGGAAGTATTAGAAGAAAATGAATGGTTGATATTAATTATCATTATAATATTTGAGTATATTTGTGATAATAATTTTATGGAAAATGGTGGGATGATAGTACCCAACCATATTATATTTAGTCCAATTAGAATATTAGCTTAACCTATGTACATGAGGTACATGATTATATATAGTAGTGTATATTCAAAATATGAGTATACCTAATTAGGTGTGAGTGTACATATTTGTAGGTTTGTATATATGTACCTATAACCTAAGCCATATGGGATGAAATGTATACATAAATTATATAACCTAAGCGTATATATTATATATAGAGGTGTGTAACCAAGTGTGGAATTACATTTGCTAATTGCTATTGATGAGTTAGATTATTTGTCTCACAATGAGTGCCCAACTTCTCCTTCACGTGAATGGCCTAAGGCTAGCCTATCTCCTTCATCTCTTAACTTCCTAGCTAGCAATGAGTGTGATGATTATGGGGGGGAGTGAGCTTCATGATGGGATTTACTAACTATCTATTGCCCAATAATTCTTCTCTTCTTCCATTAGTTTAATTCATGGTGCAAAGCTTTGGCATGGTTAACCAATTCTCTATAAATTGGAAGCACCCCCTCACAAACTCAAGTTGCTAAACTCTTGATAAGTTTCATATAGTGAGTGTGTTGATGAGTATTGAGGGAGAGAATTCTGAAATTCATGGGAAGCTCTACCCAAGTTGAAGCTCAAGGGGTATAATCTCTAAACTACTTTGGAATTCAATTCATAGCAATAGCATGAAATAGTAGTAATTGGTCATGTGAAAAGATGCTAACACGTTAGTTAAGTTGTATACATGTTGTAAATACAATGTAGTTGATTTCTAGCATGTTTAAATTCGAATTATTGAAGAAATTTTTGAGTTGGGCTAAGAGACTGCCGAAGCAGAAAAGCTTCTGGTTTGGAAACGGGGACGCGCGGCCGCGCGTCTCCCTAGTACAAATGGGGCGCGGCCGCGCCCTCTGCAAAAACTCTTGGTGATTTTGTGTTTTCTGGTTGGTTAAGCATACTAGTTAGACTCTAATAATTTCATAAAGGGGTCTGACATGTGTACTAAGGTTGTCATGCACATAGTGAGTTGTATTAGTTGGTTTAACATAATTTCCTAAAAGAAAACGTAAAGTTTTGAAAATGAGACTTGACGAATTTTATGTTCTTTGAGTCGGACTTTTGAGACATGTGTAAGTGTCTTGGTTATGTGCATCAATGGGTATGAAGGTAGTTGTTGATTAATTACCTTGGCTAATAGTAAACAATTATACCTTGTTGTAGTGGAGTTTTTAATGAAAACTTAAGGTTTTATAAATGAATTTTGGCATATATAAGTCATGTTTATATTCTGACTTTTTAAGCATGATTATATGGTTTAGATATGCATGATATGTGAGTCGAAGGTATTGAGCATACACTAGAACACATTGTTTAAATTTAAAATGATTTCAAAAGACAAACTTAGAGTTTTTGGACATATATATAAGATGTCCACGTTCTGATCATTGAGCATGTATAGATGACTTATATATGTGTTCTAATACATGAGAATCATGACTACAAGGTACTTTGCATATACTTAGTTATCGTTGCTGACTTAAAGCGATTTTTATGAAATATTTAGAATGTGTAAGATGATAGCATCAAACATGGAGTGAGTTACATTATGATCATACGAGCATGTATATTAGGATTCATTATGCCTATAGACATGTTAACATAAGCATCATGTGATGAAACATGGATTTCACCTATGCACGCATATTCGAGAAAATGAATTTCAAAAGCATAGACTATGTGATTAAGTATACATGTGTAGTATAAGCACGAGCATGCCTACTTAATGTGTGTGTATAATATATATCAGAATGCATGATATGTTAGGACCAAACTAAGTTTAGGAAATCAAAGTTCTGGTTCTGGCAGGGAGTCGCGCGGCCGTGCCACTCCCAAGCTAAATTGCCGCGCGACCGCGCCGTGTTGCAGAGCTGCCAAGAACAGTTTGTTAACTGTCTGGTCCTAAGTTATTTTCCTTAAGGACCCTAAGGACCGAAATAGAATGGTTTCTATAGAATAAGTATGAAGGTATAATGTTGTAACATCGTGGTTATCCTAAGATAAGTGAAACGAAACCAAGATTAGAAAACTATATACGAATTGTTATTCTATTAAGAGCATATGAAATGTATGACTGATGGATGTAAATCCATGATTATATAACTGTGTAGGAATACACGAAGTGCAGATAGCTTTAAGCAGTTAAGTCGTAGTTGTTAAACTACGAATCAGGCAAGTCTTTCAGTTCCTATTTGATATATGAATTCAATAACTGTTAGTTGAATTATATTATGCTGTGATAATGTGAACTTATATATGAACTGTATATGAGATATAAATGAGATTGAAAGTTGATCTTTGATGATATACTTGTTATGTGAAAAGTAACATGCGTAGTAAATATAAACTGTTTATAAATGCATGAACTGAGTATGATGTTATATGCTATGTGATGCATGAGGACTGTTAGAATTGCTGAGCTGTCGAGCTCACTCTTGCAAATAACCACTTTTGCAGGTTAAGGACTTACGATAAAGACTTCGTGCTTCTTGATTGATAAAGATAGATAGTATCACAACGAAGAATGCTGATTAGATTATTACTCGAACCATGTCTAGGTTCTAGTAGTTGTACTTGATATTTGTTTACGAGGTTTAATGCTTGTCGTACTATAAAGAATGTATTAATTAATACATAGAGGATATCGAGTTGAGTTGTTAATGTTTATACGATAACTCAGATAAGAAGGAATCATATTTTATAATTGATTCAAGGGTTGTAATTGATTCAAGTTATGAAATCAATAAAAGATTTTATTCAAGGAGGATTGAAAAAGTTTAAATTGTTCCGCATTTTAGTAACATCGAACATGATATAAAGATGAGATCTTGGATATAAATAGAATTTATATTCTAAATTGTAATAAGTAAAGATGTATTCTTTTAGTAATGAATAAAAGATATAATAGTTTGGCGTTAGTAGTATCGTGACTGCACCGAATCCGAGGTTTCGAAGGAACGTGGATTTGGGGGCGTCACAATGGGTATGAAATAGTATGAACTCGTTGCGTACGGGTAGAATCTGATATGATTGGATAAAGGTTAAATTGAAAACTTAGTTTTGATTAATAAAAGGAGTAGGGAATAGTAGGCTGTAATTTCGAGGAAGAAATTCTTAGAAAAAGAGGTGAATGTGACAACCCAAAAATTTATAAAATCTTAAATGATTAAATAAAGGTTAAATAATAAGACCTAGACTAGAAATAGAGTATGAACTTAAAAAAATTTTGAAGGACATATATGGTTTTGTGTATTGTTTATATATTTATTTAACAGATAAAGAGAATTAAGAATAAATTTTATAACCTAATATATATATTAGGTATGAAAATTAAATAACCTAAGGGTTATGTCATGGGAGAAAATTAGTATTGAAAATATAAACTAAACCTAAGAGATTAATTTTATTATCTTAATTTATTGATTTTATAACCTAATTAAAACAAGTCTAATTGGGTTAAGCAATTAAATATATTTGAGTAAGGAATAAAATTACAATTGAGTGAATAGAAATCCTAATTAAATGATTAGGGTATGATAGAATTAAAATTAGTGGACTATATTAAATTATATAGCCCAATTAATTTAATAGCAAGCCAAAGTAATAAGTAAGGAAGCCCAAACATTAATGGCCCAAGCTTAACCATTTGAGGAGGGACATTTTGGGCATTTAATAAAGCCAAATATAACATTAAAACTATGAAAAAAATGGAAGAAAAGGGGCATTATTTCGGTCAAGCATAGAGGAAAGGGAGGAAGGAATGAATGTAATCATTACATTTAGCAACTCCCACCAACTCCATCATATGTGTCACTTGTTTATTCAACCCACTTATTTCACCAAGTGTGCAACCAACATCATATTAATGAGAGAGGGAAAGCAAGGATGTTGTGGAGAAAATGGGCTAGGAATTTCGGCCACATGTAGAAGGAAATGAGTGGAGCATGTGACCTCATCATTTTAATTACCAACCCACCAAGACTAATTTCATCTTATTTCTTTTCTCTTTTCGCATTAGTAAACAAAACAATATCTAAGAGAGAGAAGGAAGAGAGGTTCGGTCAGCCATTGAAGAAGGGAGAGGGAGAGCATTATGTATTCTTAGTCTCATAAACAAACCCTGGAAAGAAGAAGAAAGAAATCATAAGCAAAGGTATAAGCTTTAACTAGTTTATGCATTTTATTTTAATTATTTTCAATCAAAACTTTCATCTAAGATTTCAAAACTCCAAAACCTTATATCTATATGTGTATAAGTGTTATATGTTTGGATCTATCACTTTTAAGTGTTAAAAGTTAGATCAAAAACAAGAAAAAGGAAACTATGTTTTAAAAGTTAGAAAATCTTGATTTTCCTAGCCTAAATTATGTTTTGCTTGGATTTAGTGTATGTTTGGTGTAATAGATCATGGATCAGGGTAGATCCTTGATCTTACGGTGTATTAGTATGTTTTATAATGGTTTATGATGTTTAATATTTGGTTAATCAAGAGATCTAGGAAGATTTCTTACAAAACACAAAGATTAGAAAAACTATTTTTGGGGAAAACGTAACCTTAAATTCAAAAGACCATATCTCCCATTCTATTTCAAATTTTTGAGTGTGGTTAATTTTTGGAGTTAGATCTATGCGTCTTCTAACAAATCCAAGTGGAATCACCAAAAAATTATTTGTAAATTTCAGTCTGGACAGTTTTTAGGAAAGGACGCGAAAACTGAAAATGACTTTGAGCAAAAAGTCCTGAAATTGTAAGGGCAATTTCGGTAGCTTATTTAATGAAATAAATTCTAATCTTTTTGGACATGAAAATATATGTTATAAAGTAGCTTGTGTCCAAAAATGAGCTCATTCCGACTTAAATTGAGCAAGTTATGACTATTTCAATATTTACGTTTTTTTAACGAAAATCGCTATAACCGGAGTTGTATAACTCTGATGGCCACAAAATTTAAACAGGAGACTCACGTTAATACGTATAAGATCCCGCCAAGAGTTGAGAATTTCTAGAGTTAAGCACGATGTACCAAATTTCTTAAGGAATTAACTTGAAATGAATTTTTAAAAAATACTTAAGGAAGTTGAAAAATTCCTGAAAAATTATTTTTGTGTATGAAATACATGTATTTATGTATGGACAAAAGATAGAAAAATAATAAGATGATTTGGTTAAAAAGGAGAATCCAGTTTGCTGGATTAGAATCTAGTTTGCTGGATTGCAATCTAGTTTGCTGGATTGGTCATCGAGTTGCTGGAATGATCTGTTTGGATAATCTAGGTTGCTGGATTGATGATCTATGTGAATCCAGGTTGCTGGATTGTAGGTAAGTTGAATCCAGGCTTGCTGGATTAGATGTTAGTTGAATCCAGGCTTGCCGGATTGGATAACAGTTGAATCCAAGCTTGCTGGATTAAAGGTTAGTTGAATCCAGTCTACTGGATTGGAAAATAGTTTACTAAAATAAAATTCAATCTGAATCTAGGTTGCTGGATTGGGTATTCGGCTTACTTAATTATAAAGGACTTATGAAATGATTACTAAGTGTTAATTCACAAGTTGTATGATATAGTAGTGTTAAGTCTAAGATAGTACAATCGTACTCTTTAATGGTTGATGTATAGTAGCTGGGCTAAACGATTCCTTCATATGGGGAAGGTATATACGAATTAGCAACCGATCTAACTCGTTGTGAAAATAGTGTAGACGAGACTGAAGCTAATTTGTTGGTTGTTTGTGAAAAACCACTCAGTATACTATATTGAATATTATTAAAGACTCGATGTGTGCTAGGTTTAGACTTGTGTATATGTATAGTGTTAAGGTTATCTAATATTTGACTATGTGTTTAAATGTTAGATAGTTTACTTATAAAGTATGTTATGCTAATTGAAAGATTTATCTTATAACTGATAGGTCTTTCCAATAAATCGATTAAATTAGGTTGCGTAGCAGTAATCGACGGTTAAGGCAAGTTTCCTAACTCGAACTCGAGTTGTTATTGTAACGCATGTTCGTGAGTAATTATTGTTGATTATTCACATCTATACTGATTATTGATTCGCACGTTGTGCATATTGTATATATTCATCATGTATGAAAGGCTGGTCACCTTCATTACCCTAAGGTTCAGTTAAATTTTTTCATGTTCATTGTTGGCCATTCATCATTATTGACTCGGTCATTCAGTTATGAAAATTGATTTATATTCTTCCACAATTATTATATTGTTGAAAGTTTGTCAGCTTATTATTCTTTTCAATCATGATATATCTTCATTTGAACTTAAACTTGCTGGGCAAACTTGTTGCTCACCCTTGCTATATCATGATAAAATTTCAGATTAAGATGAAAGCTCGAATAAAGACAGAGGCAAAGGCAAAGTGCAAAATTATAATTATACAGTTAGCATTATTAAATTTTTGAACGCAAATGACATTGTAAATGATTTAAGATATTGAAGGTATGTATTAAGTTAAGGTTACAACTTTGGAAATTATGTGTAAAGGTTATTGTATAAACAATTTATGTTTATATCTTCCGCAATAGTTATAGAAATGATGTTCCAGGTCCGAGGTTCTTGGGACCCGGATTTGGAGTTGTCACAGCAACATCTTACTTTCCTGAAATGATGTTAGTGCCGAGGCAATTATAATAGGCAAAGTGGAAGAATCACCCAAAAATGCATACCTAAGGTGATTAGGAAGAGGTTTTAGATCTAGTGTAGGAGGCATCTCAAAAGACAGTTTTAAACGCTCAGATGACTCCCCTGTGTGTTCTAGCAGTTCAGCCGGACTTTTGAACTTGCTCATCCATGGCACTGTATTTAGAATTTGCACATACTCAACTACCTCAAGGTCATCAATGCCAAAATCCCCTTGTAAAGCACTCTCCAAAGGATCACTGCTCATCACTTGTGTGGTCTCTTCATTTAATACCTTGTCAACTGCATCAATTCGGAAACATTCCTCTTCATCGATAAGGAACTTCATAGCCTTGAACACATTGAAAGTGACTTCTTGATCCTGAACTCTCATAGTAAGCTCTTCTTTTTGCACATTGATGAGAGTTCGTCTAGTGGCTAAGAAAGGTCTTCTCAAAATGATAGGAATGTCTTTGTCTTCTTCATAATCAAGGATAATGAAGTCGGGGGGAAATATGAACTTGTCCATCTTCATAAAGATGTCTTCCACAATACCCCTCAGATAAGTGATGGATCTATTGGCAAGCTTAAGAGATATGTTTGTCGGTTTAGGAGCCGGCAAACCCAACTATGTATACACCGAGAGTGGCATACGTTTGATGCTTCTCCCCAAATCACATAGACATTTATTGAATGACAAGCCTCCAATAGAGCAAGGGATAGTGAAACTGTCGGGATCCTTGTGTTTAGGAGGTAGCTTCCTTTGCAACACCGCACTACACTCTTCAGTCAAGGCCACTGACTCATAATCTTCCAATTTCTTCTTCCTAGACAGAATACCCTTCATGAATTTAGCATAGCTCGTCATCTACTCTAAAGCCTTTGTGAATGGTATATTAATTTGCATCTTTTTGAAAACCTCCAGGAACTTGGCAAATTGCTTATCTAGATTTTTCTTTTGAAGTCTTTGAGGGTAAGGCACGGGTGGATATACAATTAGTGTTGGAATCCCATAATGGTTTGTGGTTCAGAGATGAACTAACTACCATTATGGGATTCTAACGGATCTTATTGCTTAGTCTAGGGTTTATGCCTCTTTGAAATGTATGAGTGAAAATGTATGGATTGCCTAACATGGATGTATTGTATGTTTAGATGCTTGATCAACATCTACTGTAATAGTTTATATGGAATTGAAAGAGGAAGTGTAAACTTAGATTTTGCCATGCTAGCTTATGTTCGTGAAACTTGCATTCGATGAGTTTTGTGATTCGTAATCCGGATAAAAATATACCGTATTGCCATATGTAGTCTATTAGGGGCTTGCACTTAACTGATATAGCTTGTAAATCACATAGACATATAGTGATTTAGGTTTTATTGGTGTTCATATGATTTCTATCTCTTTTGTGGATATTATATGATATGGGCTTGGTTTATTGCCAAATAGCCTTGTCTCACATTCGTGCTCCCGGCTAGCATTCCTATGTGATTATTTATACTTGGCATGAGGTGTTGGTTATATAGACGATGCAATAGGTGAAGTTAGGATCCCATATTTCTCCAATTTGAACCCCCCGTCTTTTAATTAGTTAATTTTATGTTAAAATCAGTCTACTTATTAAAGCACGCTTTGATATTCATTTGAGCAGCCGAAGATATTTATAGAACTGTTGTATGATAGTTTTAGCCTAACTCATTTTCTCCGTGGGAAAAAACTTTACTTATCGAATTTATTACTTGTCGACCGTGTATGCTTGCACGTGTTTTGTGTGACGCCCCCAAATTCAGGTACTTGAAACCCGAACTTGGTGCTACACGATATCATTTCTTTGAGCAGAATAATATAAATAACAAACTTAATATACATATCAGATTTGTCTAATCCTAGGTACACGACCTTTAAAACATTCATTACATGATAGATAATAACTATTATTGTCTTAATAAAGTATAACTATTACATAAGATACCATACACCTATTCTTGCAGCTTTCCTTTTTCCTTTGTTTTTGCCAGAGCCTTCTGGTTGATCACGCTTAGCTGAAAACATTTAATTTAAAGCAAGAATGAGCATTCAATTGCCCAGCAAGTAATAGCAGTTAACAAACTTTAGCTGAAAGAAGTAAAAATTTTCTTTGAGGTATACTTCTACAACGAATCAATAGTTGTGAAGTCTTTTGAAACAAATCTTAATAACATATCAAATCGTTTAAATTTTTTGAAACGACGCAGTGACTATAAATTCCGAGTGGTCAATGGACCACAAACTTTTATTTTTTATTTTTGAAAAGGTTTAAACAGAAATTCATCTGCAAACTGCTCTGGTCTTACGGACATGTAGGGTGATTAGCCCCGTTATGTCCTGTATTGATCAATACTATCTGTTTGAACGACAAATTCGTTCACTCTGTTCGCCTTGGGCATATAAATAATTTTCCCATTACGGGTTGTTCATACTTAGTCCGGAGTCCTAACTAAACAATTCAAACTATGTCTAACTGAGTCAATTAGCTTAGATAGTCTTTAAACCATAAATACATATCGAAGTTTAGTAGTTTGTAATAGCATTTGTTATATCAAAGAATTTCAAGTTCAAGGGTTCTTGTTTGAATACAATAGTTTATACAAGTGGGGACACTTGTATAATAAAAGACAATAATGAGATATTAATAAATAATAACCGAATTGAATAAAATTTCACAACATAAGAATAATTTCATAAACGTATCCTGGATATCATTATGGATATGAATAATTGACAATAATTATTCATGAACATGCTTTTAGCTTACTAGGATCCATCGCATAAAATAAATGCGAGGAGTAGAGATACTTGATTAATATAACATTTGAGTAAAGTTAGAAAACTTGCCTTGATAGTTGATTACTGCTACGTACTATAGCTTACGCTTTTATCTTTATTATGAAGTCCTATCATCAATAGAATTATTCTTTTAATTAGAATAATACAACTTAACACATAATACTACTTAAACATGTTGTCACACATTTATGTGAGTCATTACAACACAGAAGAACGTATACCTAGTCAAACTATGTCGATTTGGTTTGAGTTCGGTATCGTTTCGGCATCCCGATTGCATTATCAGATAATTACTGAATTTATTTTTAATAAAACTTTGTTCAAGAACTTAAATATTATAATAGATAATTTAATTATCATTTATAATATTTTTTCAAATATTATAATAATTTTTCAAACACTTATATCATTTTTAATGATTTAATTGTCAATTAATATCATTATTATTAATATTTAAATAATTTAAAATATTAATGAAATTCATGTCAATACTTTAAAAATTATTTATTATAACCTAAAAATATTTTTAAAACCTTAATATTACCTTTAAATAATTTTTAAGATATTAAAATTATTTTTAAATAATTATCATTAATATTAAAATATTAACGTATTTCATTTCCAAATATTCAAAGTTATTTATTATGACTTAAAACTTTTTTTTAAAACATTAATATTACTTTGAAATAATTTTTAAAGTATTAGAATCATTTTTAAATAATTACCATTAATATAAAAATATTAATGTTATTCATACCAAAATATTAAAAGTTATTTATTATAACTTAAAATATTTTTAAAATATTTATTTCACCTTTAAATGATTTTTAAAATAAAAAAATTAAATAATTTATTTAATATAATTTTTAAATAAAATTATTAACATTAATATTAAAATAGTTATGAAATTCTTATCATAATATTAAAAGTTATTTATTATAACTTAAAATACTTTTTAAAACTTTAATATTATTTTTAAATGATTTTTAAAATATTAAAACCATTTTTAACTATTTTATTTAATATAATTATTAAATAAATTAAATATCATTAATATTAAAATATTAATGAATTTTATGTCAAAATATCAAAAGTTATTTTTTATAACTTAAAATAATTTTTAAAATCATTTTATGAATTTTTAATAATATATTTCTATTTATTTTAATTAATATAATTAATTTTAGTTAAAAACCGTCACTAAAGGGCTATAGCGACGAAAACTGTCGCTATAGGTGTTCTTGAGCAACTCAAGAACAGCCCGGTCAATGCCAAGGGTCCTAGTTTGATCGAAATTTTCTGACAGCATGATCGGTTCCTAGGTAGTTTAAGTGTGATGAGCTTGTAGTACTAGTGTAACACTACACATACATGCTCATTTCACTATCAACAAACATTTATACCGGATTTAGTGGCCTATCAAACAAACCACCCAAGGCTATTCTTCTGTTTCTGGGCTGCCCAGAAACATAATGTCATGGCCGGTCAACGTTATTCCCAGCCTTATATCTTTTAATCTGTTCATGTTTTTGGTGGTCTAGACTTTGGACTTTGTAGTACAACTACCAAGCTACATGGATCGAGCACTTATAAAGTCAATATATCAACACAAAAAATATCTAGATTTTACAAAAACTGGTCAGGACGCTGTTCAAAAATTCTGGGTTACCCAGAAAAGAGGTCAACGCATTTTGACCGATTACTACATCCGTTCCGTTATTTTCTAAGGTTCGAGAGTGCTCTGGACTTGTAGTCCTTATGTCATAGTATAATCTGATCAACATATAACATACAAAAAGTCTGACAGGCGACATTTATAAGCTGTCAAACCAAGCTGTCAAGCATGTTCTTCAATTTTCTAGGTTACCTAGAAAACACAAAGTCATGCTCAGTTAACGGGTTTTGACCGTGAATAACTTTCAATCTACACATGCTATGATCTTGATTCTACTTTTATAATACTAACATCATGGCATAGAACACATACAAACACTTAAACATAACATATGATGAACAGATTGAGAAATATAAGCCCAGACTTTGGGCTGTCAGACCACTTTTTAAGGTTCATGCGATTTTTAAAAATTTTATTTTTCGTGCATCTAGATGTTATAGAAATGTTATTTCTCAACCCAAATCACTTATTAACATATCATAGAACATATTTTAACACTTAATCATAACATTTAACGAAAAATTAAATATCTAGCTTGATTAGGGTTTTATACCTTTCTTGAGCAATTTCTGATTTCTGACCTTAGATCTGTTATGGTTTAGTGTATGAGATGTTATTGCTTGATATTATGACCAAGTTAGAGAGAAAATTCATGGGTCTTAGAAAAAGAAAATATTTTATCTTGTGTGAGAAAAAAAATAATGAAAATGTTCTTTTCCTTTTCTTTCTTGCCTTGCTATCCTTTGATTCATTGAATCTGATTTGGCTAGGTGTCAATTTCGGTTGGTAGAGGAGAGATTTGCAGCATGTGTGCAATATCTGGCGTAGATATTGGCAAGATATGCAAGCAACTTAATAAAATAAAACCAAAAATGCTATTTTTATAAATTATAAATCCTTTTAAGGGTATATTTTTCCATGACACTTGAATATAGGATTTAACCCTTAGGTTTTAACCCTTAAGGTTTGCCAAATAATTCCTAGGGTTTGAAAAAATTAACTAGGAATTTGATAAAAATTTAATTAGAAGACACCAATTAAAAATTAGGGTTTCTTGCTATAAGTAGGGTTTCCAAATTTATGAATTAGAGTTTCCTAATCATTTTCCACAATCACATAATATACACACTTTCATTTAAATACAACATAATGAATTATTATGTTTAATATTTAAATAAAATAAATAAATAAATTCTTAACATATATTCATATAATTATGTCAATTATCATAATTATATATAAAATTCATAATCATAACTTGTATTAATATACTTACATATATTTGAATATAATATAATTAATAATTATATTTAATATCCAAATTTCTTAAGAAAATAATTTCTTATTATTCATAACATAATATACTTTCTTTCTTTTTTAAATACAATTATACAATAATTATATTAATTCATGAAATTTCATAGCATAGATCAACATTAGGGTTTTGATCTATAATCACACTTTACCTTATATACCATTATTAATTAAGTTAAAATAATTAACTTAATTAATCTTGATAAATTTATATAATAAAATAATTATTATTATAATTCTAAGAATTACTTCATATATTATTTAAATAATATATTAATCATATTTTCATGGAAAAATAAATAATGAAATATTTTTACTATCGAAATTAATTTATTATAAGAATATAATTTATAATAATCAACTATTCCTTTATCGATAAATTTATTTGAAATCACTTATGCAATAAATAAATATATATTTATCACATATACACATATGCTTTACCTTACACATATTCTCACCTTTATTTTGATAGAAATAATATTTATATAAAAAAATTTATAGGCAAAATTTCTTATTTAATTATATAAAAATATTGGGTTATTACACTCACCCTCCCTTATAAGGATTCCGTCCCCGGAATCACCGTTTTCAAAACTTATATACACAGGGGTAAATAATATATGCATTCATTGCAAGTAGATCTCGATCTGATCTGATCAAACTAATCTTTAACTTATTCAGCATAAAGCTTATCTATCTGATTAAACAGGATCTGATTTCTAATAGAACTCAAATTCCTACTTCAAAATTTCTTTATAAAACGATTTACTATATATAAGAAAATCATATATACGAAAAATAAAAATGTATTCGAACAGTACCTGGAATTCCTTCCCCGGCTGCTACCGTATCTTGAACCGTCATATTGAAGGTCCTTGCAGTTGGCTTGCTTGTCGGAGTTGGATACGTGATCGCTAGTTTTCCACTGTTTTTCCCCGTACTCGCATTTCCCCCATCGGCATTTTGTTTCGGACAATTCTTTGCCATATGAGTAGTTAATCCGCAGATGAAACAACCACTATTCTTCCTTGGATTGGGGCAATTAAGAGAGATGTGTCCCTCCTGCCTGCACTTGTAACACACAAACTTTCCTTTGAGAAACTCACTTGAGTGACTCTTCCCGTAATTTCCACATGGTTCCACCTTTTTCCTTATTCCTCCCTGATTATTACCAGTATTTTTAGAATCTGTGCCACTTTCTTTTTCCACTTGCACTTCCACTGTTTCCTTCCACCTTAACTTTTCCTTCAACCTTACCCTTATTCCTTGCTTCAGTGTTCACTTGTTGTGGAGCGAACCTAGCTAATTCGTTAAACTTGGCGGCGTATTCTGAGACGGTTATATTTTCTTGTTTCAATTCCAAAAATTTAACCTCCATCCTGTCTTGCATACTGGACGAGAAGTAATTTTCGTTGAACAGTTCTTTGAACCTTGTTCATGTTACCACTCTGCTCCAGCTCGAGTTTAATTAGCCTCACACCAGAAGTTCGCTTCCCTTTTTAACATGTAGGTAGCAAAACCTGTCTTTTGTTCTTCCGCTACCCTAGCAATAACAAATGCTTTTTCTATTTCCTTTACCCAAGTTTGGGCTTCTATTGTGTCAGTTGTTCCTTTAAAGTCAGGCGGTCCTACTGCCTTGAAATCTTTGAAGTTTGCCAATTGATTATCTGACCGATTCCATCTTGCTGCTGGTGCTTGATTACGCATTGCTTGTGCCAACATATTTGTAAAATTTTGCATTGGATCTGCTTGTCCTTCTACATTATTTACAGATTCTTCCTCCCTTTGGTTTCGAGTTCTACGTCTTGGCGGCATTATCTTGTTAAACAAAACTTTAAAATTATTATCTTATCATTCATATACCATTATTAATGGTATTATAGAAAATAGAATATAAAATTCTAAATTTAGACCAATTCAGCTTGCTGGATTCCCAAATTCAACTTGCCGAATTAACAAATTGTCATTTAATCAACATACTATCTTGACATATAGTAATATCATAACACTTATATTCATATTCAAACAGTACATAGTACTTTTCATTACACAGTACATGCTTCCATAGTCACTTACTATCCCTTAGTGACAACAAAAGTCGGGATTCATCATGATACTTATGCAAAAGTAATACATTTCACACCTATACATACAATATATAATCCTATTTTACTTATCCTATTCATTTCTTACGCCTTCCCTAGATCCTGGACAAGCCTTTGCCTGATGATCTACCAATCCACATACAAAACATACGTATTGCTTCGGATCAGGGCAATGAGACGAGATATGTTCTTCACGTCCACAATTACAGCATACATTTTGTCCTTTTATACGTATGCCTTCATGTTTCCGATTACAGTTTGCACACGTTCCTACTTTCTTGAATTTCCCTTGATTAAAATCAGAATTTCCTAAATCACGATCCTTCATTTTTCTTTTCCCTTTCTGGCTTGGAGCTGCACACGATTTGCTGCATTTGGCTCCCATCTTTTCAATTTGAACCTTCAACTTATCTTGTTCTTCCATTGTTTCAATTAACGCCTTTTGCAACTGGCTATTTAATAGCCTTTCCATTTCTAACAACCTTTCCAAACATAACAGCTTGTTCTTTAGATTCTGCACTTTCGTAGATGCTTGGCCAGCTCCAACTTCAGTGTCTAAATCACTATCTGTCAATAACGCCGTTTCTGGTTCGGGTTCTATGTTCTCCAAAATGATTGCTTCATCTTGGTTGCTTTCCGGCGGAGTGATTTGCTCATTCTTTATGACATGAGAGTCTTCTAATCCTTTTCTTCTTGACATCTATACACAAATTATATTGATTAGTACATAATATATACACAAAACAAATAATAGTTTATAGAAGTTACTTTTTATCTTGTTTTACGATGAATTTTCTTAATTCATCTCCTTTAAACTCTATTTGAGTTATTATTATTTTTTTCAACACTTCTATCTAGCTTAAGGTTATAGCCTAAGGTATCCCCCACCTAAGGTTTCGAACCTAAATCTCTGATACCAACCTGTGACGCCCCAAAATTCAAGTACTTGAAACCCGAACTTGGTGCTACATGATATCATTTCTTTGAGCGGAATAATATAAATAACAAACTTAATATACATATCAGAGTTGTCAAATCCCAGGTACACGACCTTTAAAACATCCATTATATGATAGATAATAAATATTATTGTCTTAATAAAGTTTAACTATTACATAAGATACCATACACCTATTCTTGCAACTTTCCTTTTTCCTTTGTTTTTGCCAGAGCCTTCTGGTTGATCACACTCAGCTGAAAATATTTAATTTAAAGCAAGAATGAGCATTCAATTGCCCAGCAAGTAATATCAGTTAACAAACTTTAGCTGAAAGAAGTAAATATTTTTTTGAGGTATACTTCTACAACGAATCAATAGTTGTGAAGTCTTTTGAAACATATCAAATCGTTTAAAATTTTTGAAACGACATAGTGACTATAAATGCTGAGTGGTCAATGGACCATGAACTTTTATTTTTTATTTTCGAAAAGGTTTAAACAAAAATTCGTCTGCAAACCGCTCTGGTCTTACGGACATGTAGGGTGATCAGCCCCGTTATGTCCTGTATTGATCAATACTATATGTTTGAACGACAAATTCGTTCACTCTGTTCGCCTTGGGCACATAAACAATTTTCCCATTACGGGTTGTTCGTACTCAGTCCAGAGTCCTAACTAAATAATTCAAACAATATCTAGATGAGTCAAGTAGCTTAGACAGTCTTTAAACCATAAATACATACCGAAGTTTAGTAGTTTGTAACAGGATTTGTCATATCAAAGAATTTCCAGTTCAAGGGTTCTTGTTTAAATATAATAGTTTATACAAGTGGGGACACTTGTATAATAAAAGACAATAATGAGATATTAATAAATAATAACTGAATTGAATAAAAATTCATACCATAAGAATAATTTCATAAACGTAACCTGGATATCATTATGGATATGAATAATTGACAATAATTATTCATGAACATACATTTAGCTTACTAGGATCCATCGCATAAAATAAATGGAGTAGAGATACTTGATTAATATAACATTTGAGTAAAGTTAGAGAACTTGCCTTGATAGCTGATTACTGCTACGTAGTATAGCTTAAGCTTTTATCTTTAATATGAAGTCCTATCATCAATAGAATTATTCTTTTAATTAGAATAATACAACTTAACACATAATACTGCTTAAACATGTTGTCACATATTTATGTCAGTCATTACAACACATAAGAACGTATACCTAGTCAAACTATGTCAGGTTTGGTTTGAGTTCGGTATCATTTCGGTATCCCGATTGCATTATCAGATAATTACTGAATTTATTTTGTCATGAAATGTTGTTCAAGAACTTAAATATTATAATAGATAATTTAATTATCATTTATAATATTTTTCCAAATATTATAATCATTTATAATAATTTTTCAAACACTTATATTATTTTTAATGATTTAATTGTCAATTAATATCATTATCATTAATATTTAAATAATTTAAAATATTAACGAAATTCATGTCAATACTTTAAATATTATTTATTATAACATGAAAATATTTTTAAAACCTTAATATTACCTTTAAATAATTTTTAAGATATTAAAATCATTTTTAAATAATTACCATTAATATTAAAATATAAATATATTTTATTTCCAAATATTTAAAGTTATTTATTATAACTTAAAATATTTTTTTTAAAACATTAATATTACTTTCAAATTATTTTTAAAGTATTAGAATCATTTTTAAATAATTATCATTAATATAAAAATATTAATGTTATTCATACCAAAATATTAAAAGTTATTTATTATAACTTAAAATATTTTTAAAACATTTATTTCACATTTAAATAATTTTTTAAATAATAAAATCATTTTTAAATAATTTATTTAATATAATTTTTAAATAAATTTATTATCATTAATAGTAAAATATTAATGAAATTCTTATCATAATGTTAAAAGTTATTTATTATAACTTAAAATACTTTTTAAAAATTTAATATTATTTTTAAATGATTTTTAAAATATTAAAACTATTTTTAACTAATTTAATTATTATAATTATTAAATAAATTAAATATCATTAATATTAAAATATTACTGAATTTTATGTCAAAATATCAAAAGTTATTTTTTATAACTTAAAATGATTTTTAAAATTATTTTATGAATTTTTAATAATTAATTTCTATTTATTTTTTTTTATTTTAATTAATATAATTAATTTTAATTAAAAACTGTCGCTAAAGGACTATAGCGACGAAAACTATCGCTGTAGGTGTTCTTGAGCAACTCAAGAACAACCCGATCAATGCCAAGGGTCCTAGTTTGACTGAATTTACTGACAGCATGATCGGTTCTTGGGTAGTTAGTGTGATGAGCTTGTAGTACTATTGTAACACTACATATACATGTTCATTTCACTATCAACAAACATTTATACCCTGATTCAGTGGCCGGTCAAACCAACCACCCAAGGCTGTTGTTCAGTTTCTGGGCTGCCCAGAAACATTAAGTCATGGCCGGACAACGTTATTCCTAGCCTTATATCTTTTAATCTGTTCATATTTTTGGTGGTCTAGACGTCGGGCTTTGTAGTACAACTACCAAGCTACATGGATCGAGCACTTATAAAGTCTATATATCAACACAAAGAAAGATATAGGTTTTACAAAAACTGGTCAGGACGATGTTCAAAAATTCTGGGTTACCCAGAAAATAAATCTGAACGGTCAACGCATTTTGACCGATTACTACATCCGATCCGTTGTTTTCTAAGGTTCGAGAGTGCTCTGGACTTGTAGTCCTTATGTCATAGTACAATATGATCAACATATAACATACAAAAAGTCTGACAGGCGAGATCTATAAGCGGTCAAACCAAGCTGTCAAGCATGTTCTTCAGTTTTCTGGGTTACCCAGAAAACACAAAGTCATGCTCGGTCAACGGATTTTGACCGTGAATAACTTTCAATCTACACATGCTATGATCATGATTCTACTTTCAGAATACTAACATCATGGCATAGAACACATACAAACACTTAAACATAACATATGATGAACAGATTGAGAAATATAAGCCGTGACTTTGAGTTGTCAGACCACTTTTTAGGGTTCATGCAATTTTTAAAAATTTCATTTTTCGTGCATTCAGATGTTATAGAAATGTTATTTCTCAGCCTAGATCACTTATTAACATATCATAAAACATATTTTAATACTTAATCATAACATTTAACGAAAAATTAAATATCTAGCTTGTTTAGGGTTTTATACATTTCTTGAGCAATTTTTTGATTTCTGACCTTGGATCTGTTATGGTTTAGTTTATGGGATGTTATTGCTTGATATTATAACCAAGTTAGAGAAAAAATCCGTAGGTCTTAGAGAGAGAAAATGTTTTGGCTTGTGTGAGAAAAAAAATAATGAAAGTGTTCTTTTCCTTTTCTTTCTTGCCTTGCTATCCTTTGATTCATTGAATCTGATTTGGCTATGTGTCAATTTCGGTTGGTAGAGGAGAGATTTGCAACATGTGTGCAATATCTAGCATAGATCTTGGCAAGATATGCAAGCAACTTAATAAAACAAAACCAAAAATACTATTTTTATAAATTATAAATCCTTTTAAGGGTATACTTGTCCATGACACTTAAATCTAGGGTTTAACCCTTAGGTTTTAATAATTAGGATTTGTTAAATAATTCCTAGGGTTTGGAAAAATTAACTAGGAATTTAGTAAAAATTTAATTAGAGCACACTAATTGAAAATTAGGGTTTCTTGCTATAATTAGGGTTTCCTAATTATTTTCCATAATCACATAATATACACACTTCATTTAAATACAACATAATGAATTATTATGTTTAATATTTAAATAAAATAAAAAAATAAATTCTTAACATATATTCATATAATTATGTCAATTATCATAATTATATATAAAATTCATAATCATAACTTGTATTAATATACTTATATATATTTGAAGACAAATGTAATTAATAATTATATTTAATATCCAAACTCTTTATGAAAATAATTTCTTATTATTCATAACATAATATACTTTCTTTTTTTAAATACTATTATACAATATTTGTATTAATTCATGAAATTTCATAACATAGATCAACATTAGAGTTTTGATCTATAATAACACTTTACCTTATATACCATTATTAATTAAGTTAAAATAATTAACTTAATTAATCTTGATAAATTCAATATAATAAAATAATTATTATTATAATTCTAAGAATTACTTCATATATTATTTAAATAATATATTAATCATATTTTCATGGAAAAATAAATAATAAAATATTTTTACTATCAAAATTAATTTCTTATAAAAATATAATTTATAATAATCAACCATTCCTTTATCGAAAAATTTATTTAAAATCACTTATGCAATAAATAAATATATATTTATCACATATACACATATGCTTTACCTAACACATATTCTCACCTTTATTTTGATAGAAATAATATTTATATAAAAAAAATTTATACGCAAATTTTTTATTTAATTAATATAAAAATATTAGGTTATTACATTTTGTGCCCGTTTTGTTGATACCGAAACGGCGCAACAATGGTCTAGGTGCATGTTGTTGTTGTGTATGTTGTGGTTGGTGTTGTTGTTGAGAAGTTTGGTATTTGCTCCAAGAAAAGTTGGGATGATTTCTATTGTTGGGATGGTAAGTGTTCTGATATTGATTGGGTGGCCTGTGATAATTGCTCACAAATTGCACCGACTCGGAAGTGATGGCACATTGATCCGTAGGATGGGACCCTGCATAAAGCTCACAGATGTAGGCAACTTGTTGCACTTTTGACTCGGCCATAGAATCAATCTTGTTTGACATAGCCGTTAGTTGAGCCGATAAAACCGTGATGGCATCCACTTCCAACATTCCGCAACTTTTGGTTGATTTATCCTAGCCTGAAGGGTATTGGTAGTCATTTGCAGCCATGATCTCTAGCAACTCATAAGCCTCTTCGCCCAGAATGGTCCTCCCGCAGCGCCATCAATGCTAGGCCGAGTTTGCCATCCCAAACTATAGTAGAATGTGTTTATTTCCATCTATTGTGGCATCCCATGATGAGGGCACTTCATTAGCATTTCCTTGTATCTCTCCCAAGCTTCATATAAGGACTCCCCTTGTTGTTGCTCAAATGAAGAAAGAGCACTCCGCATCTTCGCGGTCTTAGCGAGAGGGAAGAATTTTCCTAAGAGCTTCTATGCTAAGTCCTCCCAAGTAGTAACAGACCCCGATGGTAGCGAGTGAAGCCAACTGCTTGCCTTATCCCTCAATGTGAAAGGAAAGAGCCAAAGTCTCACCTGCATCATCCGACACACCATTATGCTTGAAGGTATCACATATCTCAATAAAGCTCAGTAGATGCTCATTCGGGTCATCATTAGACATACCCCAAAACTGAACTGAATTTTGCACCATTTGTATTATCCCCGGTTTAATCTCAAAGGAATTGGCGGCTATTGTTGGCCTGACGATGCTCGACTGTAGCTCATTGATACGCGGCATTGAATAATCCCTTAATGCTTTATGTTCTTTGACCTCTATAATTACCGGTGCTTCAGTTTCCTCTTGTGTATTAGTAGTAAGTGTACTTAATCGCCAAGCTCTCCCGTTGATGTTGTCCTTTCTAGGCACAAAAGCAGAATTCTTAGACCGAGCTTGCATACACTAATCAAGAGTACCTGAAACAAAAGAAAAAATAAGATAGAAATGAGATAAGATGTGAATTGTTTAACTAAGACCAATTTAATTTAAACTGATGACGAAAGTAATAAAAATAATCGCAATTCCCTAGCAACGGCACCAAAAACTTGTTGCCATGTTTTGGTGTTAAACAAAATAATCACATACATGCAAGTGCACGCGGTCCACAAGTAATATATGATAAGTAGAGTATTTCTATCCTAACATGCAATAATTTTGTAATTATTTCGGTCTACTTAAACAGATGATCAAGATGTGATTTATCTAACAATAATGATTATCAAATATTAACTAACTAACAAACAAATGATTCAGATGAGGAAGATATGGGATTTTAACTTCACTTAATACCTCATTCAAATTATACACCTCTAGCTAAGCCCAATTGATTACTTCGGATTTCTAATCGAGAGCACGAAAGTAAAACATGGTTATTTCTCGATATACCATGCTCATATCACACAAAATCCACAAAAGATAGAATATATGTGAACATCCAATATTACATAAACCACTATAGTTCTATGTGACTTAATAGTAATACAGATTTAAGCATAAGCTCTCTCAAATGACTACACGCGGTAATACGGTATATGTCTATCCGGATTACAAATCATTGAAATCTATCAACATGTAAAAATTATGAACACATGCTAATATGGCCATATCTAAACTTATAATTCATTTTCCAATTTTATACAAGTTATTTCAGTAGTTGGTGATTAAGCAACTAAAAAACAAAATAAACCATATTAGGCAATCCATACATAATCAACTAGAGCTCAACATAGAAGCATACAAATCTGAACTTAAGCAAAAAGATCCATTAAAATCCCATAATGGAGATTAGTTCATAACTGAAGCAATAACCATTATAAAAACTTGTTCATACATTGAGAATCAAATATGGAAGTAAAGAGAAGCTAAGGGATAAGAAATGCAAATCTGAAATCTCTACTTGAAATATGAACCATCAATGTAGAGCCAAATCCTTCAATCCACCAATTCTAGCACTAATCTATGAAAAATATATCAAAAATTAAGAGAAATCAAGAAAGAAGCCAAAGATATGGAAGAGTAGGCTACATGCTCTTTATGATACTCTCAAACCCTAAAAACAATAATAATAACGTTCAATGGATAAGTTCTCAACTTCCAAATACACCCTTATAAGGAAAAACACGCAATATAGGAATTAATGAAAAAGTCAACTCTGGTCAATGCTGGTCAAGTGCAGCCGCGCTGCCCCAAAGGCCAAATAGGGCGCGGTCGCGCTGGCTGCTGGTCTGATCCTGGACTAGCGTGAGCGCGCTGTGTTTATGCTCTAGTAGGGCGCGGCCGCGCTGCTAGAATTTCCTGCAGAATTCTACTGGTCTTCTGCTGGTGTGTTGCTGGTTGTTGTTGCTTCAAGCTTCTTCTCCTTTTCACTTCACATGCCACTTTCTCATGCCATTTTCACCTTTACTCCACCACATGCCTTATGCTCGTCATCAAGCCGGTTCCATGCTCATTCCACCTAAGATATCATCGAGAGAGTTTCCAATATGCAATCTACAAAATAAAGATAAAAATGCATGAAAAGAAACTAAAACACGGGAGAATAAGCTATAGTTATAGTGAGTTGATAGCCAATAAGTAGGTATAAAACCTACTTATCAGATTCCATATATGAAAACCAAGTATGGACTTTAGTTTCAGCACCTGAGGGCATTAAGCCTATTGGGTGCAAATGAGTCTTTAAAAGAAAGACTGGAGCGAATGGCAAGGTAGAGACCTATAAGGCCAGACTGGTTGCAAAAGGTTTCAAACAAAGGCAAGGAATTGACTATAATAAACCTTCTCACCAGTATCTATGCTCAAGTCTATTCGGATTTTGGTTGGGATTGCAGCTTATAACGACTACGAGATCTGGCAAATGGACGTGAAAACGACCTTCCTCAATGGGAAACTTGAGGAGGATGTATATATGGCACAGCCAGAGGGTTTTGTTTCAACGGTTGGAACAAACCAAGTCTGTAATCTGCAATGATCAATTTATGAATTGAAGCAAGCTTCTCGAAGGTGGAACATTCATTTTGATGAGACAATTAAAGAGTTTGATTTTATCAAAAATGAGGATGAACCATATGTGTACAAGAAGGTTAGTGGAAGTGCTGTATCATTCCTTGTACTATATATTGATGATATATTACTGATAGGGAGTGATATTCTGATGCTACAGTCGATTAAAATTTGGCTATCTAAACACTTCTCCATAAAGGACTTAGGAGAAACATCCTATATTTTGGACATAAGAATCTATAGAGATAGATCTAAAAGGATGTTTGGCTTGTCCCAAGGAACATACATTGACACGATGCTAAAGAAGTTTAGAATGGAAGATTCCAAGAGAGGTCTCATGCCGATGAGCCATGGAATACATCTCTCCAATAAACAGGCCCCAAAGACACCTGAGGAGAGAGACCGTATGAGTAAGATTCCTTATGCTTCAGCTATAGGATCTATCATGTATGGTATGATATGTACTAGACTAGATGTCGCTCATGCACTTAGTGTAACGAGCAGATATCAGTCAAATCGAAGGGAAGAGCACTAGAAGGCAGTGAAAAATATCCTAAAGTACTTAAAAAGAACTAAGGATGTATTTCTTGACTACGGTGGATCTGAATTGAAACTAGAAGGCTATACAGACTCAAGTTTCCAAACAGATCAAGATGATAGTAAATCCGTTTCGGGGTATGTGTTTACCTTAAACGGTCGCGTAGTGAGTTGAAAAAGTTCTAAGCAACAAACAGTTGTTGATTCAGTGACAGAGGCAGAGTACATAGCTGCAAGTGAAGCTGTTTTGATGAAAAAGTTCATAACTGAACTTGGCGTGGTTCCTAGCATTAGAGAAGCAATACCTTTATTCTGTGACAACACCAGAGTTGTTGCATAGGACAAGGAACCCAGGTCTCATCAAAAATCCAAACACGTGTTGCGGCGATTTCATTTAATTTGAGAGATCATTAAAAGAGGATATGTCACCCTAGAGCGTGTTGACACTCAAAACAACATTGTAGATCCATTTACTAAATCTTTAACAAAACAACAGTTTGATAGTCACTTAGAGAAGATGGGTATTAGATACCATGGCGATTGGCTTTAGTGCAAGTGGGAGATTGAAAGTAGTATGAACACAAGCCAATCATATATGTGTTGGGTTTGTACGAAATCGTAATGCAATCAAATTGTAAAATTTAGTGGAAGCATGGTATATCAGAGTTTAAAAAATTTCTACAAAACCATTACCCGGATCATCCTTTATGCAAATTATTAACTTAAAATGATAAATAAGAAGTTATGGAATCATACCCTTGTAGAACGAAGCTTCCACAGGTACGCGTTCAACTCCTTGTTCTTCATGATCTCCTTGAATTTATGGGTTAGATTCCTTCCTTTGATCAACGTTAGCCACCCAAGTGTTTGGCCTCTAGAGGTGATCCACCAAGGGATAATAAATATTCAAGAAGGAGGGTGGTTGGCTAAACCCTAATTTTCTATCCTCTATAGAAAAGGAGTACTCTCCAACAATTAGAATTGTAATAATCGATATCTATTATAAGACTCCTCTTATATAGATATTGGTCAACCCTTCTAATTCTATTAGACATGGGGTTTCATTTAATTAATTAAACTCCTTTAATTAATTTAGGCTTCCCACCACATTGGTAACAATTAATTAAATTTATTTAAAGAATTTGTCTCCTAATTTTATTAGGAACAAATGAGAGTACTAATATTAAATTAATTCTTAAACTCCTTTAGAAATTAAAATAATAATAATTGTAATAATATTAATAAGACTCCTCTTATTAATTTATATTTAATATTTCTAAAATATTAAATAATGAACATTAAGCTATTTAATTTATTCTATCAACATAGAATAAATTAATTACACTTAATACATTATTACGATTATGCAATTACCTTCTTAAATAATTATTCTTCCTTTTATGGTGTGACTCTTTATGTTCTCCATATTAAATCGATTGTGAATAAATCAACTAGAACAATTCTAATCTTATTTAAATAAATAAATTAAACTTATAATCTATTTAAATAAATAATATTTATTCTACAATAGGGATAAGCCTCCCTAGCAATCAAAGACTTTTCAGATAATATAGATTTCAATATTAATCATAAAAAAACCTATGAGTAAATAGTTACCATACAATTCAATCCTTCCCCCCATAAAATGTCCCAATTAAATATAAGTCATGGAATTACTGTCGAGTCTTATTTTATTTAATTATATGTATTTCGATTAGAAAATGCACAACTCCAAATAATGCAAATTAGAAACTCCTTTCTAATTTCATTCTGCCTTGGCCAAGGACTACTGGGTTGTCATTTAACGAATCACATAGGACATATCTTTCTTTTACAAGAAGTGGTAGATTCTTTATTAACCATTCATTATCTCCATGTGTAACTTATTACACCCTAAGCATACCCTTTGATATACCCTAAGGGTCTTAAGGAATAAGTCAAAGTATAATTCATTACACACAAAATACTATGATGATCTCAAGTCCAAGGATCACTTGTACTACTATCACATTAGGAATTCCTATTGACAGGCAAGTAAAACTCCATTAGGTATTCCATAGCGAATCACATTCAGTGAACTTATTCTCTAATAAGCACCTACATACTTGCTTTTGTGTCTCCACACAAATGATCATGAGATCAATCATCCTCATCCAATGAGCAAGCAACATATGTACCAATCTATTTTTATTTACTAATCCCCTTTTTAGTAATCCCACGATTGAGAACTATTTTAGTTTTAAGCTTTCTAAGAATTTAGATCTCATTAGCATGATCAACATCATGATTCTAAAAGCATTGCTTAAAACTATGGGTTATTTACATAATATAAAAATAGCATCATATAGATAATGAAATAGCCTTTAATAAATGAATACTTTTATTAATAAATAAATAATATTGTTTACAAAGTATGCGTTTTATCATCATACATGATTGGTTTGTATGCACATTACTATCAATCTCCCACTTGCACTAAAGCCAATTGCCATGGTATCTCATACCATCTTCTCTAAATGACGATCAAACTGCTGTTGTGTTAAAGCTTTAGTAAATGGATCTGCAATGTTTTCTTGAGAGTCTACACGCTCTAAGGTGACATCTCCTCTTTCAATGATTTTTTTAATCAAAGTGCTGCAACACATGTTTGGATTCAAGATGAGACTTAGGAACTATTCCTAGTTCTGTAATAAACTTTTCATCTGAAACATCAACTTGCAGCTTCACTTACAGTTATATACTTTGTCTTTGTCACTAACCCAGCAACTATTTGCTGTTTGGAACCTTTCCAATTCACTACACCACCTTTCAAGGTTACGACTTACCCTAAAGTGGATTTGCTGTCGTCTTGGTCAGTCTAAAAACTTGTGTCTGTTTAGTCCTCTAGTTTAATTCAGACCCATTATGTGTCATGATGACATCTTTATGTGTCATGATCTTCTCTAGAATATAGCTGATCAACATCAAGTCTCGTATATTTCATTGCATACATGATAGTAACTCATGCGATCTCTCTTTTATTGAGGACAATTATAGAGAGATTCACTCCATGGCTCCTCATTATGAGACACCTTTTGGAGTTTGCCATGTTAAACGCCTTTAGCATCTAATGAATATACGTTCCTTGGGTTAAGCCGAACATCCTTTTAAATCTATTTATACAGATTTATATCCCCAATGTAGGATGTTCTACCAAAATTATTCATTGAGGAATGTTTAGACACCTTTATTTTGATCAATTGTAGCATAAGAATGTCATTCCCTATCAGCAATAAATCATCAACATATAATACAAGGAATGAAACAGCGCTCCCACTAACCTTCTTGTACACACATGGTTCATCCTCGTTTTTTGATAAAATCAAACTCTTTGATTGCCTCATTAATACTGATGCTCCATCTACGAGAAGCTTGCTTCAATCCATAAATTGATCGCTGTAGCTCATATACATGATTTGCTTCAACCATTGAAATAAATCCATCTGGCTGTATCATACATACAATCTCCTCTAATAATGTCTATTTGAGGAAGGGCGTCTCCATGTCCATTTTGCTAGATTTAGTAATATAAGCTGCAAGCGCAAGTAAAATCCAAATGGACTTGAGCATTGCTTCAAAATTCCATTTTAGATTTTATGGTCATCTACTATTTCTCTGAGTCTTTATTACTCATAGCCTGTTCGTAATTCACTCGATCATCATCATTCATGACGTGTACCTCATCGTCATCCTCTATGACGAATCCATACCTTCAAGGTATCTTCGGTACTCTTCCAGATTTACGAATAGGGTGTTATACAGAAGGTGTCTCTACTTGGACAGGTTCATCCACTTGATCTGTAGTGGTTTGTGGTTCTTGAATTTCTTCAAGATCTATTTTTCTCCCACTAGCCCCTTCAAGGGTAAACTCCTTTTTCCAATAAGGCAACGTGTTTCGCAACAAACACCTTTTGCTCAGTAGTATTGTAGAAATAGTATCCCAAACTCTCTTTAGGATATTCCACAAACGTGCACTTATCAGATCTTGTCCCAATCTTATCATTTTGAAACCTTTTCACATAAGTTGGACATCCCCAAATCTTAACATACTTAAGACCATGTTTCCTCCCTGTCCACATCTCATATGGAGTCTTGGGGCTGAAATTCGATGGGACCTTATTTAGTAGATATGTTGCCGCTTCTACGGCATAACCCCAGAATGATACTAAAAGATCGATAAAACTCATCATAGAACGAACCATGTCCAATAATGTTTGATTTCTCCTTTCAGATACTCCATTTAACTGTGGTGTACCTGGGGGAGTCCATTGTGAGATTATACCATTTTTTTTGAGACAATCGAGAAACTCATTGCTTAAGTATTCTCCACCTCAATCTGATCGAAGAATCTTAATACTTTTGCCAGTTTGTTTCTCTACTTCACTTCTGAACACTTTGAAATTTTCAAATGATTCAGATTTGTATTTCATTAAATACAGATCCAAATCTTGAGTGATAGTCAGTTAAAGTAATAAAATAAGAATACCATCCCCGTGCATTCGTTGTCATAGGTCCACAAATGTCTGTGTGAACCAACGCTAAAAACTCTGTAACTTTTTCTCCTTTTCCACTTAAAGGAGATTTAGTCATTTTACCCATGAGACAAGATTCACAAGTTGGATATAATTCATAATCGGATAGCTCTAAGAGCCCATCCTTATGCAACTTGGATAATCTTGTTTCATTGAAATGACCGAGTCTACAGTGCCACATATAGGTATAATTAACCTCACCTCTTTTCCTTTTCTTAGTTTGTTCTATTTCAAATATATTTTCATGCAAGTCAAGTATTTGAAGTCCATTTCACAAATTACCAACACCATATAAAATATTATTTTTATAAATAGAACAATTGTTGTTCTTTATTATAATTTCAAATCCATCCATATCTAATATAGAATTTAAAATAATGTTTTTAATGATATTCGGAACAAAATAACAATTATTTAAATAAATGGACTTGCGCGTAGGCAGTGCTAAACAATAAGTACCTACCGCTAATGCAGCAACCTTTGCTCCATTTCCCACTCGTAAGATAACCTCACCCTTGTTCAACTTTCTACTTTTGACCAGTCCATGCAAAATATTACATATGTGAGAACCACAACCGGTATCCAATACCCAAGTAGAATTTTAACTTTCTAAAAAATTAATTTCAATCATGAATAAACCTTGATTGGAAGTCGAAGCTTCTCCAAGCTTCTTCTCTGCCAGAAACTTCTTGCAGTTCCTCTTCCAGTGATCTGACTCGTTGCAATGGATGCACATTCCTTTGTTGGCTGGATCAGGTTTCTTTTGTTCCTTTGTGTGCACCTTGCCCTTAGCCTTCTTAGATTTTTTTTCTTCAGAAGATACCTTAGGCCTATTCCTTTTCTTAGAAGAATCCACCAGTAAGACATGGTTCTTCTTGGATGGAAAGTGACCTTCTGTAGTTTTCAACATGTTAAGTAATTCAGGCAAGCTGACATCTAACTTATTCATGTGGAAATTAACAACAAACTGCAAGAAGGTCTCAGGGAGTGACTGCAAGACCAAGTCTTGACTCAACTCTCCATCCATGACGAACCCAAGTTGTCCAAGGCGTTCAATCATATTGATCACCCTTAGGACATGAGTATCAACGGTTGTGTCCTCGGTCATCTAAGATCGGAAGAGCTCCTTAGATATCTCATAACTAGCAGTCCTACTTTGTTCACCATACAACTCCTTGAGGTGAAGCAACATAGTAGCAACATCCATGTTTTCATGCTAACGCTGAAGCTCGTTATTCATGGATGCGAGTATGATGCATTGAGCCATAGATGCATCATCTTGCCACTTTACAATGCTGGCAATCTCTTCCTCAGAGGCTGATTCTGGAACAGTTCTAGGGACATGTGAATTTAGGATATAAGAAATCTTTTCAGCAGTGAGAACTGTTCTCAGATTCCTTAACCAGTCCATGTAATTTGGTCCGGTCAGTTTGTTAGCATCAAGTATGCTACGTAGTGAGATTAGTGATTTCGACATTTTAAATTTCTGTATGTGAAAAGATAACATTTTAGCAAACATTCTTTCAATTAATTTTATATATACCAAAATAAATTAGGTTTTATTTTAAATTGGTATCTCCCACTATTTTCTTCAAACTATATTACCCTCACTTATAAAGTTCGACAACATCTAATTAAAGATTTGCTAGTGAGAATAAGGATCCCATTTCAAATGTGTATAGACTTATGTGTGCACAACAAATGATATATAAATAAATAGGTAGACAACTCTTGTCAATTACATCGACATGTAACTCCTTGTATTATGCCTCTTAGATCATAATGGTCAAGTGTGTGCAAATCCGAACTAAAATAATTTAAATTAAGTCCAACCAAGCACTCCATATATTCAAAAAAAATGTCCTTGTGTGTGCACAACAAAACATTATTATTCAATTAACTTTATAAGCATCAAATGTGATTAAATTAATATCTCAAATACTTAATACTTGTCTTGTGGGTGCACAACAAACTCATATTAAATATTTAATACTCTATTAATTTATCATGCTAGAAGGCGATGTTCGATATTCCAAATATCATTGAACGCTTTAGACTTAATATGATTTCTTTGAGGGGTTTGTTATTATTTGTCTCATCTTGTTTAGTGCGCATGCACACACACACACACACACACACACACACACACACACACACACACACATATATATATATATATATAATACGCGTTATTTTATTAAAGCATACGAAACATGTTTGCATAAAATATAATATATATAATACTTAGCATGCATATATAGAATACTATATTCTGCCCGGATTGATTATGGATTTTTATTCTAGTTTGGTTCACTAGAGCTACCAAGTGAACCAAAAGGTCAAACCTAAGAGTGCAATAATTTAAATTTGAACGTAACTATTACATTTAAACCCGAGCTCCATACAAACGGGTATTCGCGCGCTCCTTGCTCCTTGGTCTCCAATTTATTCAAGATAATTCTAACTATTTCTACTACATTAAACTATTTAATTTAAATAGAAACCATGATCAGCATTCAAGGGGAGGTACATAGAAGTGAGATAGAATTTTACATCAAAAAAAATCAGAGAAGACGAGGTACGCAGACCCCATTTAATAAAACTCATTCAAGCATTCAACTAAAATAAAATCCAATCACATTGGTCAATAGTCCCATAATCAATCACATTTATTATCATACATATCACCATATGCATCAATCAATAAATATTCATCTCATGAATTAAAATCATTCTATATATATATATATATATATATATACGAGTATCATTTAATGGGCAATTTTAAATTGCATGAAATCCAATTTCAAGATTAAAATAAACTCTTTATTTTAATTATAAAATTATTAAGAATATTATATATATATATATATATTTAATAGTTACGGTTTATATATATATATATATATATATATATATATATATATTATATATAAGTGGTTCCCTTCATTAAAATAATATAGGAACATGATTAGGAACTATATATATATATATATAGGTACGATTTATATCGTCTTTTTCTCAAAAATATTTTATTATCGTCTTATAAATTCACATCGATTATTTCTAGCACGTAGCCAGAATCCTAACCATTTCTGAAATCTATAGGTCATAGAACGACCTTTGATTAGCTTACTTAGTTTAATAAACAAATAATCAAATTTTATTTAATAAATCAAATAAAATTCATTTACATAATCGTTCGATTTTCTAGGGCATTACAGTCTCGCAGTTTGTTCCTTCAATCTCGGTTCGGAGAACGTTGAACTTCGCAGGCCAAACTCTCGGAAAGTCTTTGCGAAAGGCTGCGGAATAAGGTCGAGTCTGATTGAATCGGGGTTCAGGAAGATGATGATGGTAGCTGAGAGGTATCTTTCGGTTCTAGACATCAGTTAACTGGTTTATCTTTGATTGCACGCAGGTCGAGGATTGCTGAGATGACTTTCAGTGGACACTTTCTTGGCTTTGCGATCCTTGTTCAGTTTACGTCTTGTTCTGACTTCACTGGCCCTTTGAATCATTAACAGGGTTGTCTCCAGGGTAATCGAATGTTTTTCCCCTATCTCGGGGTTATCTCTGAAGTAAAATTATGTTTTTTCCCTTCTGCAAGGTTAGTATAAAGAAAATAAAATTTTGAGTGTCTACAAACATTATGTTTTAAGTTATGTCTTAGACTTATTTATGTAATGTTTTAGTAACGGCTACGAGACTTGGGCAAGAATATTTATATTAAATAAGTGTAAATTATTTTACTTTTTCGTTGTATGAGTTATTAGGATTAGATCGTGAAGAACCGAATTTGAGATATAAGTATCTGAATCTGAGTGCGTCACAGGTTGGTATCAGAGTATTAGGTTATAAACTTTAGAAGTGAGAATCCTTAGACTATAACCTAAGAAGAACTTAGAGATGAAGGAGATAAAACTCATGTAGAGTTTTCCTAGAGAGTTAGTGGCATTATGAAATATATTTTCATTCCATACAATTAATTTATGTTTTATTTGACATTATAATAGAGTTTATTGTTTGTTGTCTTATGTTTGTGGTTATAGGATGTCGGATTTGGGAGGACCGAGTAAAGTAGTAGAGGAGGAGCCACGTAACATACATGTGGTATATAAGGCACCTTTGATAGTTGAGCCCATTTTGGTAGTGGCCCCTGTCGAGGATGAGGACGATGAGGAGCTGGAGTCGGATCTCGGGGAGGAACCCATGGAGGATGAGCCCGTAGAATATCCCGATGAGACCACAATCGAGGATCAGATGTTGGGTGAGTATGAGGAGCAGATTCTGGAGTTAGGGTGCAGAGTTGAGGAGCTAGAGTCTGAGGCTTAGGAGAGACAGACTGAGAAACAAAAACTGAAGGATGAGGACTATACAAGGAAGCTTGAGATGCTGGAGATGGAGGTAGAACTTGCATATCGCAAGGAAACAAGAACACAGCTAGGGGCTCTAGTACACCATTTGTTATCCCAAAATGCGGAGCTGATAGGAAAGCTAGAACAATCAGAGGAGAGGGAACTGAGTGAGAAGACAGAGAAAGAGACTCTTTGCGCACAGCTAGAGATGGAGGTCATGGAGAGAATTCACTTCGAGGATAAGTGGGAGGGAGCCAACGACAGAGCTAATGACTTAGAGGATGAGGTGACATGCAAGAAGAGAAATATGAACAAGATGGGCTGTGCTTTTGCACCACTATGGAGAGATAGATCGATGGTGTGTACCATTATCCGGCGGAGCAGGGATTGACCCGTTACACTTTGAGTAGGGACATGATGGCACATATGGGATAGGTGATAGCATTTATAGCACTAGAGGGGTAGTATGTTAGTAAGTCCCACCTTTTTTTATATTAGGGGATATGTGATAGCATTTATAGCAGTTTGCTATAGAAAGATCATATAAATGTAATAACCTTTGGCATATGAATATAAGTGTTCTTGTTTCAAAAATGTGTTATAAATTTTTACCTTAAAGAAATACCTAAAATATATAATGGGGTAATAAAATGAAATTTTATGATGCATAAAATACCCCCAGACGTAGACTAACAGCACCGGAGGAATCGGTCAATAATGAGAGATATCAATTAGAACCTATTCAACGATTAGTCGACTTGTTAGGAGAAGCCCTTGGAGGGAAAAATAATGAACGCATACGCAACAACCAGCAAGCGGTTCTGGTAACCAACTTCACAATCTTTAGGAGTGTAGGACCTCCAAAATTTAGGGGAATAACCGACCCTATCAAAGCATAGACTTCGATTAAGGAGATAGAGAAAGCCTTCACCATTGCTCGTGTGGGTGAAAATTAGAAGACTGCATACGCTACGTATATAATGAAGGGTGAAGCGAACTATTGGTGGGAAGCTAACCAACAGAGAGCGGGAGAAGGAGTTATAACATTGGAGAGGTTCAAGACGTTGTTCTTTGAAAATTACTTTCCGAAGAGCATGAAGAATAAAATGGAGGTTAAGTTTCTAGAACTAAAATAAGGAGAGATGACAGTGGCGCAATACCCAACAAAATTTAACGAACTCGCTCAATTTATAATACGCCAAGTAGACACGGAAGAAAGAAAAGCTCGACGTTTCAAACTGGGATTGAAATCGTGGTTGTTCAACAAGGTGTCAGTTCTCCAAATCGACTAATTCGCCACGCTGTTGGAGAAGGCCATCATTACGGAAAAAAGGTATTGAGGCTTTGAGCCAGTATAACAAAGAAAATAAGATTGAGAATAATAGAGGAGAGAGTCATGGAGGAAGAAGTAGCGGGGGAAGCAACAAAGGAAAGAGGAAGTGGGATAACAACAACAATAGAAGCAATAATCAGACGGGAAGTCATCAAGGAGAATTTAAGAAAAGAAGTGAAGCTTGTTCAAGATGTGGGAAGAACCACCAAGGGGAGTACTAGAAGAGACGCAGTGTCTGCTATAACTTCGGCCAGGAGGGGCACATTTCACCAAACTGCCCAAAGCTAAAGAAGGTCAGAGGATGCTTTTCTTGTGGACCGGCAGAACATCAGATTAAAGACTGCCCGAAGAAAGAAAGCGGAGGAGGAAACAATAATTCGGGAGAAGGAAACAAGTTGATGATTAGTGGACTTGCGCAATCCAACCGACCAACTGCCAGAACTTTTAACATTACCATCTAGGACGCAGTAGCTGCGAAGGATATGGTGTCAGGTATTATCTCAATTAATAATATAAATGCCTATATATTATTTGATTCGGTTGCTACCTATTCCTTTGTGTCTGAAGATTTTGCTAGTCGATTAAACATACCCCAAAAATGATTATAAAATCCCTTGAACATAGAAGTTGCAAATAAAGAAGTAATTCCCGTAGAGTTTTTATACCGAAATTGTTATGCAGACCTTAGAGGACACGAACTAAGCATAAGCTTAATTTTGATTAGAATGGGAGAGTTTTACGTGATACTAGGAATGGATTGGTTGTATAACCGTGTTGTGATAATTGATTGTTAGAAGAGATATGTGAACCTTCTGAGTACGGACTGGTCTAAGGAAGTGTTTTATGGTAGCTCATCGCTTAGGCAATCGTGTTACCTTATGATGATGCAGGCTAAGAAATTGTTGAGAAAATGATGTGTAGGTTATTTAGCCCATATTGTAGATACTCAGATAAAGGGAGTAGAAATGAAGGATATATCTGTAGTGAGAGAATTTCAAGATATATTCCCAGACGATCTTCCTGACCTGTCGTTAGACAAAGAAATCGAATTCTTAAAAGACTTAGCATCGGGGACTGCATCGATTTCAAAAGCCCCATATCCTATGGCGCCAGTGGAGATGATGGAATTGATGATACAACTGTAAGAATTGTTAGCCATAGGATATATTCAGCCGAGCGTGTCTTCGTGGGGAGCACCAGTGTTTTTTTTAAAAATAAGGATGGATCGATGAGGCTCTATATTGACTATCGAGAGTTAAACAGAGTGACAATTAAGAATAGATATCTGTTACTGAGGATAGAAGGCCTTTTCGATCGATTAAAGGGAGCAAAGTGTTTTTCTAAGATAGATTTGCGAACGGGATATCATCAATTAAAGATACGAAAGAAAGACATACGAAAGAAGGCATTCCGAACCCGCTACAAACATTATGAATTTTTGGTGATGTCGTTTGTGACACCCCCGAATTTTGGGTCATCTGACCCCGATCTGGTCGTTATGAAATAATACTAAACATTCACCTCTAAACAACATACGATAACTAAAGTGCGGAATATAATAAACGTACGTCGTTCATTCAAAAGGTGTTACTAGTTCCAAGATTCGATAACCTTAATACATTATTACAAACATACCCTATAAAAGTCATTAGGGTTTAAATTACAATAATAGTAATTAAACTAACATAAAGATAAAGTCCGCTCCTTGCAAACTATCCTACATCTTTCCTTTACCCTTGTCCTTCCCGGAAGTCTCGGGCTTAACTACAATATGAGTCATGATATAGCAAGAATGGGCAACAAGTTTGCTCAGCAAGTTTAAATACAACAATAAGAATATATCATGATGAATAGAAAGTATCTGACAAGGAATTCAACAATATAAATATCTTAAGGATTCAACAATATGAATATTAGAAGCAATGATAATAATTGCTTTTAGAATAAATGATAGTCAAGTAGACTTTGAACTATAAAACTTCTAATGGATTCAATAGCTCATTGACCCTTTGGTTACTGGCTACAGATTTAGTATTTGAGGGGATCAGCCTCGCATACCCTATGTGTATGCATAACATTTAGATCTGTTATTTGTATCTTTATACTAGATACCTGGGGTACTCCTCTATCATATAAGGGGTGTTCTTTCAGTCTAAGAATCCTTACCATCAATTGGTTTGGATAGCTTTTAAAAATTTATATACTTGTCTGACTGAACAAAGGTTCAGACTCTATCTATCTCAGTTCAAGAATTATAGAACTTTAAATGATGTACGAGTCCAAGACTGTACGAACTCAAATGCACCAAGTGCGAATATCGATAATATCGATGTGGAATAATTGTAAAGAAATTAAATCACCTAATAGCATGCTTGGAAATAATGTTCAAGCTTAAATGAATAATTATCAATATGATAATAACCTACTCAATACAATATGAGAAAGATAGGAAACCTGTACAACAAAGAGTGTAAGGTAGGAAACTTGCACAATCAAAGAGTGAAGTTCGGGAACTTGCTCAATATAAATTTGAATAAAGTTAGGAAACTTGCCTATTTGCTCAGCTACAATTTAGTTGTAACTTTAATTTAAACGGCATTGGAACGACCTAATATTAACAAGTTAGTCTCTCCAATTAGTATATATAAACTAATATAAGTTTACACATATAAGAATCTAGTCATTAGATAGATCTATCACATAAGATCACATAAGTCAATCTAATCATGTCTTAGATTTAATAACTTTAGATTATCTAATTTCTATGCATCAATATAGGCTTGAGCACATAGCACTTCCAGTTACTGATATAAATCAATACACATGCTTATAAGCTTTATAAACTAGAATTTGAATCTAACATGCTCATTCCAATTCAATTCAAAATCATGCTTTCATGCCGGACGTTTCCATTCTTTAAATAATACATGTTCATGCTTCAAGATCGGTTACTAAGATTATGTTATCACATAACAAGGCTAAACAATACATAATATGCATGCTCGTGCGTATACTATAAATGTATACCTTAATCCACCTATTTTATGTCTTAGAAATTCATTTCCTATGAATACATGCATATGTAAAATCTATGCTTTAACCAAACGAGGTCCCTGTTAATATGCTTATAGGCATAGCGAACTTTAATGGACATGCTTGTATGATCAATACGTAATCCCCATGGCATTTGATGTCATTAACTTTGAAATCTTAAGTTCTCCTTCAAAAGTATACTAAATCCACAAAGGTCATTTAGTACATATAAAGCATCTGAACATATAATTCGTATGCAATTTAAACATATATCTAAAACTCGTAACGTTCTCATATGGTAAGAATTTAAAAGATACTAGTCTTGGTCAAGTTCATTTTCGCAAGGTTCTTAAGTTTCTTTCTTTGAAATCGTCGAAACCTTATAATCGTGCATGCTAGTGTGTTTAACACTTTAAGCGTGCAGTTCATGTTAATGTAACATGCTATTATGTTTATAATATCAGATTATATACATGCTACTTAGATGACAAAGTTCGCAATCAAAACTATAAGTTTCATCTTCAAAACATAAGTTTTCCTTTGTAAACCTTTGAGTCTTTCAAACACGTATACTTGTGCGTTTAATACTCTAATCATACATTCTATGTTCATATAAACCATACTATCATGTTTACCTAAAATCAAAACACACATACATGATATGTCCATAACAAGTTCACTTTAGAAATTTCTAAGTTCATTTATAAACTTTTAATTCCTTTTATCATTTGAGGGCACTAACATGATTAGACATACTTATCTCACATGAATGTGTTCATAAATGTGCTAATCCAATTTCATGCTTAACCAAAAAGGGTACCATAAGCTAACATATAGCAGTTGCTAGCAGGAAGGCAAAAACAATTCTCCAGGACCAGCGCAGCTGCGCTGCTACCAGGTATAAACCCGGCGCAGCTGCGTCGGTGCCTGGCTCAACCAGAGGCTTCGTTCAGTTCGGCAGAACTAAAACCCATCTCAGAAAATAATTTCAAAAATCTCTTCAAACATTCATATAACAGTTTCAACAAGTTTATATCATCATATAACACTTTAATACTCATATCTCATAATTCAATTACCAACAATTCATGAACAATTCAATAATCAAGAACTTTGAAAATTTTACAGAGAGTGAGAATGGGAGTGCATGAATTGGAATTTATACCTCTGTAATTGAAATGTCTTGCTGCTATAATGAAACTCCCTCACTGATAACTCACAAACTTACTCACTATGAATGCTATCAATTTTATACTTGGAGAAAAATCTCAGCAATGTTAACAATGAAGGAAGAGAGCTCTATATATAGCCAATTCCTTACCCGGTTCTTGACATTGTTCCTCAAATCAAAATAATGACAAACAAGATTATACAAGGGGCAAAGAATGGTAGGTATGTAGTTGGTGATTCTCATCATATTCCCCACTCCCCCATGATCATTTCTAGCTAAGGTTGCTGACTTTCAAGAAAAGGAGTAGAGTAGCCATGTGCTTGTTCACGTGAAGAAATGAGAGGATGGGCTCTTATTATGGGACAAAACCAAATATTCAGCAACTTGCAAATGGGTGTATATCATATATGTCCTACCCTTAGCCATATAATAAAATACACTAAGTTATATACTATATATATACACATAGTATATACATAGGTTATATGTATTTATTCCATATACATTTAAATGGGTGTTACAATGTTATTTTAATTAGTAATTAATAATGAATAGGTACACAACATATAATCCATGTACATTTTCTATTAACACCAGATAAAATTCAAGTAGGCATTATTATTATTTACCATCATAACTGTTATTATAATTATTATAACAACTTATTGAAATCATTTATCAATTAATTCATTGATATTGCTATATGTTGAGGAGGCATATATGAATGTTCACCCACACACTTCATATCATATGTTCTTATGCACCATCCAACTTATCAATCTCACAGAATGAAATTAAGTTTACTATATAGTCTATATATAATATACCATACTAATGTGTCACCTTGTATAATATATAATATATAGTTAACTACCATATAGTAAGGGTTTAACCTATCGCATGCTTGTATAAAATAATTAATCACGTAAATATAATATTATTATATTTATTAATTCTCTTACTCATTAATTATTTATTCATAATAATAATTAATCAACACACTATCAAGTAATTACTCATAAATACGATTAAATCAATATGTTCAATTCCTGCCACTATATTAAAATAAATTAATTATTTAATTATTAACAACCTTATCAATTCTCTGATATTAAAGTCTTAGGGTTAGTCCACTAATTTAAATAAACTATTAGTGGCTCCCTTTAATCATTTTACAAATTCACATAACCACATAAGGTTTAAATAAGCTCACAAAACTAACTCGTTAAAATTAAATCACATATTTAATTAATAAGGAGTTTAAAATTCATGGTCGTTACATCCCTTCCCCCTTATACAAATTCCGTCCTCGAAATTGTAAAAATAAGGTTAGTCAAATAAAAATGGATAATTCGCTCTCATTTTCTCTTCTAGGTCCCATGTAGCTTCTTCAACTGCGTGGTTTCTCCAAAGAACCTTAACGGAATAAATGATCTTATTCCTCAGCTTATGTTCCTTCCTATCTAGTATCTGGACAGGAACCTCTTCGTATGATAAGTCTTTCTCGACTTGGATCGGCTCATAGGAGATAACGTGCTTGTAGTCTGGTTTATACGGTCGCAACACTGACACATAAAACACGTTGTGAATGTGCTCAAGTTCAGGAGGTAACGCCACCTCGTACGCCACTTCACCGACTCGCCTCAGAATCTCGAACGGTCCTATGAACCTAGGGCTCAACTTGCCCTTCTTCCCAAAACAAATTTTTCCCTTCCAGGGAGAAACTTTCAGAAAAGCATAGCTTCCTAATTCAAATTCCTTCTTCTTGCGATGCAAATCTGCATACTTCTTCTGGCAATCTTGAGCCGCTACCAGCCGTGCTCTTATCACCTTGATAATTTCTATGGTCTGCTGTACCAATTCAGGTTGCAACAGTCGATGTTCTCCTACTTCGTCCCAACAGAACGGTGTTCGACACTTTCTCCCATACAGTGCTTCGTACGGCGACATTCCAATACTGGCATGATAACTATTGTTGTACGCGAACTCTACTAATGGAAGGTGATCCTCCCAACTACCCTTGAAGTCCATCACACAAGCTCGGAGCATGTCTTCAAGTGTTTGGATCATTTTCTCGCTTTGCCCATCAGTCTGCGGATGATACGCGGTACTCATTCGTAATTGTGTCCCCAATCTCTCTTGAAGACTCTTCCAGAAGTTTGACGTGAATCGTGGATCTCTATCTGATACAATAGATACCGGCACCCCATGTCTCGAGATAATTTCCTTGACATATATAATCTGGCTAGTTGGTCTAAACTATACATAATCCTAATCAGCAAAAAGTGAGCTGACTTAGTAAGATGATCTACAATTACCCATATGGCGTCGTGCCTTTTCTGTGTTGCCGGAAGTCCCACCACAAAGTCCATCGGGATGTGCTCCCATTTCTATTCTGGAATCTCTAATGGTTGTAATAACCCGCTTGCTCGTTGGTGCTCTACCTTGACTCTCTGACAGGTTAAACACCTACTTACGCATTCTGCAACCTCCTTCTTCATGTTTGGCAACCAAAAGTGATGACGCAAGTCTTGGTACATCTTCGTGCTTCCTGGGTGTATAGAGTATCTCGTACTGTGAGCTTCTTGCAAAATCTCTTCTCTTAATTTCGGTACTAATGGTACCCAAATTCGTCCTTCAAACTTTAGCAGTCCAGTGCTATCAATCTTGAATTTCAAATCATCACCTTCAATAATTCGCTTCTTGATAATATCATAATCTTTGTCCTTTTCATGTGCCTCCTTAACCTTATCTAATAAAGTCGGGCTCGCTGTTACTGTAAATAATTTCTCGTCGATCTCCATCGGATACTTAACCTCCAAGTCTAGTCGTTCGAAATCTTTCACTAATTCCTCTTGAACGGTCAACTTCAATAATTTCTCTCCACCCTTTCTGCTCAAGGCATCTGCCACTACATTTGCTTTGCCTGGATGGTACAGAATCTCACAATCATAATCTTTGATCAATTCTAGCCATAGGCGCTGCCTCATATTTAACTCTTTCTGCGTGAAGATATACTTCAGACTCTTGTGATCTATGTATATCTCACACTTCTCGCCATAGAAATAATGCCTCCAAATCTTCAAGGCAAAAACTACTGCTGCTAACTCCAGGTCATGAGTCAGATAACCCTTCTCATAATCTTTCAGCTGACGTGAAGCGTACGGAATGACCCTGCCGTGCTGCATCAGTACACAGCCAAGACCCTTGTGTGATGCATCACTATACACTACAAACCCTCCAGTATTGTCCAGTAAAGCTAACACAGGTGCTTGACTAAGCCTCTTCTTTAGTTTTAGGAAACTCTTTTCACACTTCTCCGCCCAAACGAACTTAACTATCTTTCTAGTAAGATTGGTCAACGATGATGCTAATTTCGAAAAATCCTGGATGAATCTCCGATAGTATCCCGCTACTTCTAAGAAACTTTTGATTTCTGTCGGCGTCTTCGGCTGTTCCCAATTGACAACCGCTTTGACCTTTGCTGGATCCACCGAAACACCATTCTTATCGATAACGTGCCCCAAAAACTGCAATCTCTGCAACAAAAACTCACACTCAAAAAATTTTGAATACAACTTCTCCCTTCTTAGAGTCTCTAATACTATCCTTAGATGTTCGGCATGTTCTTCCTCCATCTCCGAATACACCAGAATGTCATCGATGAACACGACAACAAACTTATCCAAATATTGTTTGAACACTCTATTCATTAAGTTCATAAATACTGCCGGTGCGTTCGTCAATCCGAATAACATAACCAGAAACTCAAAAGTGTCCATACCGAGTTCTGAATGCCGTCTTTGGAATATCCTCTGGCCTCACCTTTAGTTGATGATAACCGGTCCTCAAGTAAATCTTTGAAAAGTACTTCGCCCCCTTCAACTGATCAAATAAATCATCGATCATAGGCAATAGGTAATTGTTCTTAATGGTGACCTTGTTCAACTCTCAGTAGTCTATACAAAGTCTTAGTGATCCATCCTTCTTCTTTACGAATAAGATTGGTGCTCCCCATGGCGATACGCTCGGTCGAATGTATCCCTTATCCAATAACTCTTGTAATTGAGCCATCAGTTCTTTCATCTCTAACGGTGCCATACGATATAGCGCTTTGTATACCGGTGTTGTCCCTGGTTCCAAATCAATAATAAACTCAATTTCTCTATCCGGTGGCAATCCCGAAATCTCGTCTGGGAAGACATCAACGAAATCCCTTACAATAGGTATCTGACCCAGTTCACCCTCGACTCGTCGAGTATCAACCACGTGAGCCAAATAACCTATACAACCCTTCCTAAGCAATCTCTGCGCTTGCACCATCGTCAGACAATGAGATTGTCTCGGCGATTTACTACCATAAAATACCACCTTCGACTTATTAGGAGTCTTAAGGTGTACACACTTCTTCTTACAATCGATAACTGCTCCGTGAACCGATAACCAATCCATTCCAAGGATTACATCGAACTCCCCCAAATGAATCGGTATCAAATCCACTTTGAGCTTAAATCCTTTTAAATCGATAAAGTAGTTCCTATGAATATCTTCTACGGGGATAACTTCCTTGTTTGCTACTTCTATGTTCAAAGGATATTCTAATTTCTCACGAGGTAAATCTAACTGTTTAGCAAATTCTTCGAAAACAAAAGAGCAGGTAGCACCCAAATCGAATAACACATAAGCATCAATATTGTTGATCGGGATGATACCTGACACCACATCCTTGTCCATCGCATCCTGTACAGTCATGTTGAACGTACGTGCCATTGGTCTATTGGCTTGACTGGCTGGCCCTCCGATGCTCAGTCCATTGTTGTTGTTGCTGTTGCAGTTTCTGCTAGCTGCATCACCCTTCCTCTTTGGGCAGTCCTTGATTTGGTGGTCTATGGCCCCACACGAGAAACATCCTCCTTTCGATTTGTTTAGACACTGAGGAGCCATGTGTCCCGATTGTCCACAACGATAACACGCGTTCTTTCCCTTTATGCATTCCCACAAGTGGTTCCTTCCATAGTTGTTGCACTTTATACTTTTCTTAGCCTCTCCCCCGAATTTGCTACCTCGGGATGATTGGCTCTCCATCCATTTACATTTGTTGGGGTTGCTGCCTCCACTGCTTCCCCCTTTCTGCCCTTCCTGACCGGTCTTCTTTTCTTGTTTGAAGCGAGCGATGGCTTCATTGCCTCCTTCGATAATGATAGCCCTTTCCAATAATCAGAGAATGTCTTAATCTTTAATATTGTTACTGCCCATAGTTTCAATCCTAATTCAAACCTTCTTGTCTTCCTGACCTCCGTATCCACATGGTGTGACACAAATCGGGCCAACTCATTAAGCTTTGCCGCGTACTCTGCGATATACATATTTCCTTGCTTCAGTTCTAGAAATTTAACTTCCATATCTTGCTGCGTATTCTCCGAGATATAGTTCTTGAAGAATAGCTCCTTAAACTTGTCCCATGAGACAACTCCTTCGCCTGCTAGTCCCTTATTGGCCTTCCACCAATAGTTAGCTTCGCCCTTCATCATGAAAGTGGCAAAACTCGTCTTCTGTGCTTCGGCCACTCGTGCGACCTCAAACACTTTCTCCATCTCTTTTATCTAGGTCTGGGCTTCAATTGGGTCCAAGATTCCCTAGAACTCCGGTGGTCCTACCAGTTTGAGGTCCTTAAAGTTAGCCAAGTGATGTCCAGGCTGCCCTGCTGCTGGCTGGGGTCTTATTTGCATTGCTTCTGCTAATAGGTCAACGAAGTTCTGCATTGGGTCAGCAATCCCCCCTCCGTTGTTAACGGATCCTTCCTCCCTCTGGTTCCGCGGTAGTCTCCTAGGTGGCATAATCTGAGGAAAGGAAGAAAATATTAGGTTTTACATGATATGTTATTCATATTAGCATTAAGAAGTTTAATATGTCTCTCAATCATATTTGATTGAAATAAACAACTTCAGTATCACAATAAAACTCGATGGATCTCCTCAACCCATCACTTACATACTCTATTTGAGTTTTCTACTAAGGTTATTGTGTCGCCCCCAAATTCCAGAACCGTCACGGGGTCTCTCAAATTTGGTTCGTCACGTGCTCATGGTAATACATCACAATAATAATACGACTAAATGTCGCATCGCATAGCGGAATAATACATAACTAATACTGAATAAATTATATTTAAATAATATAATTATTCACGTTCCAAGGTCTCGTTACTTAAACAGTGATTACATAGCTTAGACATATCTTAAGCATAAATAACCTTAACTAGTACATAATATCATAAGTTCTTTATTACAATCATAAGTCCTACATAATTTAAGCTACTCAGTAGCCTTTCCCTTGCCCTTATCTGTGCCCAAAGGTCCGCACTGCTCTGCCTTAACTGAAATGTTTTAGGGAAAGCAAGAATGAGCATAAATTGCCCAGGAAGTAATATACAATGAGGGTGAGTAATAAAATTCTCAATTCTCGAAAGGGTATAGCAAGGTTTGATAGTTCAAGGATAACAAGAATATCAACAGTTCTCAATAACAGTCGCTAAGGACAGAATAATATCAATGTGATTCAATTATAAATCAATTCAAGATTTCAAGATAACTGAATACTGAGCAGTCACTAAGGACTATGAACTTCTACAAGAATTAACAGTATTAAACTGATAACCCAAATTAAAACAGGTACAACAGGTGATCAGCCTAAAGTACCCTACGTTATGCATAACAATCAATCATACTCAAGTGTGCACGTTGGTTCTCCGACAATTATATTTTCCCTTCAAAGAAGGTTGTTATTCTCAGTCAAATACGAGATCCCGCACCAATCAATTGGTTTGGGTAGTTTTTCACTAATATAAGTCTAGCCGAATCAAATGGCATAGACACTTTCACAATATTCAAGAACAATACCAAGTTCAAGATGAATAATAGCTTTAATGAAATAAGAGTTCAAGTATGCTAATTTAATTCAAACGAGTAAGTAAAGAAACTAGCTCGCAATATAAAAGGATAGAATACTTGCACCGTAAAAGAGTGTAAGTTAGGAAACTTGCCTTAAGCGTAGTTTATCCCCGTAAATTAATCAACACTTTTCGAATCCTATCATAATATACTTATGTATATATGATATTCATTAGTCATATAGTTCAACAACATATCTTATTTTAGATATACAATCCACACATAAGTTAAGTCTTTAACTTCACTATACAGTCATACCACATATAGTATCATATTTGATTCACAAGTCTCGACTAATATACTTTTATCCTTAATGTTCCTCTTTTTGAGTTAAACACACTTTTATATCATTATTATCACACAAGACCACAATCAATACTAAATATATGTTATTTTAGTGAGTTATGGTATTTCAATAAGTCAACCGTCAAAAATTGGATTCAAGTATCAACATATGATATCTCATAACATATATGCATATTAAAGGATGCCTTTATGCTTCTCCAGTCCATCTAAGTTCTCTCTTTCATGATATGGCTCTATGTTAACACTTTTGACAACTTACGGTCATTCAAGGTTATGAAAATCACAAAGTCTAACATGTTTGCTTCTTAAACATATAAGGTAGTTATATATCTCATATTAGACATGCTTGTGAGTATTCATATCGTATATGTGCAATTAGCATCGTTTTGGATTGAAATATGCTTCGTTTATGCTTTACTTGAGTTATGACACCTAAGCATGGCACATATACATTTATTATACATGAGTGAGTCCAAGAGTATCATCAAACATGTTCACAAATATCAGATTCTAACTCTCAAAGTAGTATGTTAACATTTTCGTTCAAAGTTTGTATTTTCATTTGTAAGGCTCACTAACAAATCCAACATGTTCATGTTTCCTTACGAAGTCCATACACGTAAGTTAATATGTCCGACATGCATTCCTAAGCCACATAGACATGCTTACAAAATCAGAATGTATGTATGATATTTACGTGCCAAGGTTCACCTTCAAAATTCTTTGTTTCGATTAGAATGTTATTAAAACTATTTAAGTATGCAAGGTAAGTTCATATACTCTATGTCATGCTTCTACACTTTCTTGTGCATGTATATATGTAATTCAGATCGTGATATCAAGTTCGGAATCCAAGTTCACATAGCTTATTGTACACATAGCAAGTATAGCCTTTTACTTGGAAACTTATTTCAATTCATGTTTGGATAGTCTAATAATATAACTATCATATTATCACATGTCAAGGCATATCAGAATGTGATTCATTTACACATAAGGTCGGTTTACGTATTACATCATGTTTATCAAACTAGTTTACCAATCCTTAAGCTTTCTTCAAAATTCTCAAGCTAAACAACTAATATGGCTTACTATATACATAACAGCCTTATTGTATATGTCATGGTGATTTGCATACATAACCTACTTAGTATAACATGCTCAAAACATCAGAATACTTAACAAAATCATCAACAATTTCTGCAGAACAGCGCGGCCGCACGCCAGTTGTACTAGGGAGAGGCGCGGCCGCGCGGCTCCCGTTCCAGACCAGAAGATGTTTTGTTATTGCAGAGCTTCAGAATTTCTCATAATGTACTTAGCTAGCATGCTTGCCTACCATCCCTTTACATTCCTGACACATAGATATACTTAACAACTTATACTAGCACCTTATCACACACTAATTTCAACAATATCATGCAATCTCTATGAATTGAAATTCAAATGGGTTTAGAGGTTATACCTCTTGAGCTCAAACTTGCACACAACTTGCTCTCAAATTCAGATTATGAACTCACAATAATCTCTCTATATCACTTAGCAATTAATTAATCAACATAGAAAATGAAGAGGGATGCTCAATTTATAGAAAAATCAAAACCCATGCCAAGCCTTTGTCCATGAAAATAAACCAAGAGATGAAGGAAGAAAATGTTGGACATTAGATGGTTGGTGAGTGGTTGGTAATATGCATCATGAATCCCACTCCCCTTACAATGATGAGCTAGAATGATCTTGGGAGAAGAAGAAGGAGTAGCTCCTTAGCCTTTTTGTTCTTCACGTGAATGAGAGAAAGGAGGGGAACTGGACACTTAATGTGGGACTAGCTAAACATATCATCAGCCATAGCAAATTGGGGATAAAAGACCATATATTATATACTTAGTACATATATGTATACCATAGCTTATACTCACTTAGGGGCATACATGGACTAAAATACCATAACAACTTCACATGGTAGCACAATGGGGTACATATATATATACATCATATAATCCATGTACACTTTAATAATATCACATTTATGAGTTAATTGAATTATCCCAACTCTTATTATTATTAATATTTCAAGTATGTTACTCATGGAGATGATTAGGAATATCAATTATTTACATACTTTAACCTAGTATTCCATATAGTATACATTAAAGTACTATACCTACCATATGGTCACATAGGCATTATTTATGTAACTTATATAAGATAATTTCCATATTGCATAACCTTACTAAAGTGTCATACTACACTTTATAGTATAGTTTATATGTATTACATAGTTGCTTGTATTATCACAATGCATTTCATATTATATATTACGTAGTTATGCCAAAATGTCACATTATACATCATATAATATAGTTTATATATATGGACATAGTTACTATGCAACGTGTGACTACATAACTTTACATTAAGCAATTAATTGAACAACATTAATCTCAAAGTTAATTAACCATTTATTCATTAATATGTTATTACTCGTAAAAATGATTAATTAATAACTTTATTAATTAATCATCCACTCATAAATTCTTACTTTTATGAATTAAATTATATACTTTTCGTCGCTATGCCACACAAGGCATTCATTGAGCTTATTGTAAACTCCACATTTTCTCAATTATCATAATTATTTAATTTAGTATAATTGAGTTAACTCATCTCATAACACAAAATTATTTATATTCAAATAAATATTTATTTCCATTAATATATTCGTTTATTAATATTCAGAAATTCTCGGGTATTACATCATCCCCCTCTTATAAATATTTCGTTCTGGAATTGTTATAAGGTTACACAAATAGACGGGGATAATCCCTCATCGTTCTATCTTCTAACTCCCACGTTGCCTCCTCGACATCGTGGTTACGCCAAAGTACTTTTACAGAAGATATAATTTTATTTCTCAAAGTTTGTTTTTTCCAATCTAATATCTGGACATGAATTTCTTCATACGCCAAGTTCTTCCCCACTTGAATGGGCTCGTAAGAAATCACGTGCTTGTAGTCGGCCTTGTACGGTCGCAACACAGAAATGTGGAATACGCTATGGATGTGCTCCAACTCGGGTGGTAACGCAACTTTGTATGTTACTTCGCCCACTCGCTTCAGTATCTCGAACGGTCCTATGAATCTTGAACTCAATTTTCCTTTCTTGCCGAAACGGATCTTTCCCTTCTATGGAGATACCTTCAAAAATACGAAATTACCGACTTTGAAGTCTCGGTCCTGCCGATGCAAATATGCATACTTTTTCTGGCGGTCTTGAGCTGCTACTAATCTTGCTCTTATCATTGTCACCGAGTCTACGGTTTGTTGTACTAGCTCTGGTCCGAGTATTCGTCGTTCTCCGACTTCGTCCCAACATAACGGCGTTCTGTACTTTCTCCCGTAAAGAGCTTCGTACGGTGGCATGCCGATACTCGCATGGTAACTATTATTATACGCAAATTTGACTAAGGGTAGGTGGTCGTCCTAATTTCCCTTAAAATCCATCATGCAAGTCCTAAGCATGTCCTCCAGCGTTTGTATTGTTCACTCACTCTGTCCGTCTGTCTAAGGATGATAAGCCGTACTCAACCTCAACTGCGTTCCCATTTTCTCTTGCAAACTCTTCCAAAAATTAGACGTGAAGCTCGGATCTCGATCAGACATAATAGATACCGGCACTCCATATCGTGAGACAATCTCCTTTATGTATAGACCTGCTAACTGATTCAAACTGTAACGGATCTTGATCGATAGAAAATGTGCGGTCTTGGTAAGTCGATCCATGATAACCCAAATAGCATCATAACCTTTCTGTGTAACTGGAAGTCCTACCTCGAAGTCCATCGTAATATGCTCTCATTTCCACTTTAGTATTTCCAACGGTTGTGGTAAACCACTCGGCCGTTGATGCTCTACTTTAACATGTTGGCAAGTCAAACATCTACTGACGCACTCTACAACTTCTCGTTTCAAATTGGGCCACCAAAAATGTTGCCTTAGATCTCGGTACATCTTCGTGCCTCCCGGATGAACGGAATATATCGTATTGTCTGCCTTGTGCAAAATATCTTCCCTTAACTCGGTTACTGTTGGTACCCACACTCTTTGTTCAAATCTCAAAATACCATCTTTATCCATTCAAAATTTATCTTCCTCATTTTCTGTGATCCTCTTTCGGATTTTCTCACACTCTTCATCTTTTTCTTGTGCTTCCTTTACTTTATCCAATAATGTCGGATGAGCTTCCATTACAAACAACTTCTCTCCAGGCTTCTCTGGTTCTTTCACTTCTATCTCCAATTTCTCCATCTCTCTTATCAACTCTTCCTGAGTCGTCAAATTAAACAACTTTTCCCTTCCTTTTCTGCTCAGAGCGTCGGCAACCACGTTTGCCTTTCCCGGGTGATAAAGAATGTCGCAGGCATAGTCTTTGATTAATTCTAACCACCTTCTCTGCCGCATATCCAACTCTTTTTGTGTGAAGATATATTTTAGACTTTTATGGCCCGTGTATATCTCACATTTCTCCCCATACAAATAATGGCTCCATATCTTTAACGCAAAAATGACTGCCGCTAACTCTAAGTCGTGAGTAGGGTATCGTTTTTCATAATCCTTCAATTATCGTGATGTAGACGCAATGACCTTACCGTGTTGCATGAGCACACAGCCAAGCCCCTTGTGCGATGCATCACTATACACCACAAAATTTCCCGCATCATCTGGTAGTGATAACACAGGCGCTTCACTCAATCTCCTCTTCAACTCCTGAAAACTCTCTTCGCATTTGTCGGTCCATACAAATTTCACTGTCTTTCTAGTTAAATTTGTCAACGGGGTTGCTATTTTAGAAAAATCTTGGATGAATCTTCGATAGTACACAGTTAACCCTAAAAAGCTTCTCACCTCTGTCGGTGTTCTCGGTTGTTCCCAATTACTTACTGCTTTAACCTTTGTAGGGTCTACAGAGATTCCATTCTTATCCACCATGTGGCCTAAGAATTGAACCTTCTCCATCCAAAATTTGCACTTTGAAAATTTTGTATACATCTTCTCCTTCCTTAGTGCCTCCAAAACAATCTTCAGATGTTCGGCGTGTTCTCCCTCTGTCTTCGAGTAGGTCAAAATGTCATCGATAAAAACCACTACAAATTTATCCAAGTATGGCTTGAAAACTCGGTTCATCAAGTCCATAAATACTGCCGAAGCATTAGTCAATCCAAATGACATTACCAAAAACTCGTAGTGTCCATAACGCGTTCGAAACGCAGTCTTTAGTATGTCCTCATCCCTCACTTTTAGTTGATGATATGCTGTTCGTAGGTCGATTTTCAAGAAACACTTTGCTCCCTTTTGTTGATCAAACAGGTCGTCTATCCTCGATAGCGGATATCGGTTCTTGATCGTTACTCTGTTCAATTCTCGATAATCGATACAGAGCCTCATCGATCCGTCCTTCTTTTTAACGAATAGTACTGGTGCTCCCCAAGGAGAAACACTCGGTCAAATGTAACCCTTATCCAATAACTCTTGTAGTTGTATCATCAATTCCTTTATTTCTACTGGCGCCATACGATATGGAGCTTTCGAAATCGGTGCCGTTCCCGGTGCTAAGTCTATTATGAATTCGATTTCTCTATCTGGCGGAAGACCAGGCAGATCGTCCGGAAACACATCTTGAAATTCATTTACTATGGATATATCCTTAATTTCTACTCCCTTCTTTTGAGTATCAACGATGTAAGCTAGATAACCTACACATCCTTTCCTTAATAATTTCTTGACCTGCATCATCGTAACGCAACACGATTGCTTAAGAGATGAGCTACCATAAAACACTACCTTAGACTTACTCGGAGTCTAAGGTTCACATATTGATTCTGACAATCAATTATCGCTGCATGGTTATACAACCAATCCATTCCCAGTATCACATCAAATTCTCCCAGTCTAATAGGAATCAAGTCTACGCTCAGTTCATGTTTTCTAATGTTTGCGCGATAATTTCGATAAACGTATTCGACATGGATGATTTCCTTATTCGCAACTTCTATGCTCAAAGGATTTTCTAATCGTTCTTGGGGTGTACTACGTTTACTAGAAAATTCTTCAGATATAAAAGAACAGGTGGCACCCTAATCAAATAATACATAAGCATTTATATCATTGATTGGGATTATACCTGACACCACGTCCTTTGCAGCAATGGCGTCCTGGACGGTCATGTTAAAAGTTCTGGTGTTGGGCGGTTGGATTGTGCCGGCCCGCTGATCATCAGCTTGTTGCCTCCTTGCTGATTGCTACCCCCGCCACTTCCCTTCTTTGGGCAATCCTTAATTCGGTGCTCCGTCGAGCACCATGCAAAGCATCCTTGTATCTTCTTTGGTTTCGGACAGTTGGGCGAGATGTGCCCTTCCTGTCCGCAGTTGTAGCAAGTGCCACGTCCCTTCCAACACTCGCCCTGGTGATTCTTCCCACACTTTGGGCATCCTTCAGCCCTCTTCTTGAAACCTCCACGAAAATTTCCTGATTGATTATTGTTGTTTTTGTTGTTGTTGTTGTTATTCTCCCACTTTCTCTTTACCAAATTACTTCCTCCACTACTGCTTCCTCCAGTACGATTCTCTCCTCCAGCATTGTTTCCTTTCTTCTCTTTGTTGTAAAAGCTCAAAGCTTCACTTCCTCCATCGGCAATAATAGCCTTTTCCAGCAGTGTTGCAAAAGAATCGATCTGAAGAACTGACACCTTATTGAATAGCCAAGGCTTCAACCCATGTTCGAAGCGTCTAGCCTTCCTCTCTTCATCACCAACTTGGTGCTCCAAAAATCACGCTAGTTCGTTAAACCTAGACACATATTGCACCACCGTCATCTCCCCTTGTTTTAACTCTAGAAATTTCACCTCCATCCTATTCTTCATGCTTTTCGGGAGGTAATTCTTGAAAAACAGCGTCTTAAACTTATCCCAAGCTATTATCCCTTCTCCAGCTCTTTGTTGATTAGCCTCCCACCAGTAGTTCGCTTCTCCCCTCATCATGAATGTGGCAAATACCGTTTTCTGATCTTCGCCTACACGAGCTATAGCGAAAGTTTTTCGATCTCCTTGATCCACGTTTGTGCGATGATTGGGTCGGTAGTTGTAATACCCGAGAATTTCCTAATATTATTAAATAGATATATTACTGAAAATGAGAAGTTATTTGAATATAAATAATTTTGTGTTATGAGATGAATTAATTCAATTATATAAAATTGAATAATTATAATAATTGAAAAATTGATGGAGTTTGCGATAAACTCATTGATAGCCTTGTGTGGCACAGTGACGTAATATAAGAATGATTATATTAATTTACGCGAACAATTAATCTATATTAATTGTTATTATAAAATATTAATTTATTGTTATCGTAGAATATTAAATAATTATTGTGGAATATTAACTGTGATTTTTTAATAATATGTGATTATTATTATTGTAAGAAATATAATAATAATAATGAGCAACATGTCTATAATATAATAAGATTTATAATTATATACCGTGCGTGATAAATGAGCAATGGTTGCGAATATTAATAATTTCATTAACTACCGAGAAATGGATTAATTAATATTATTGTTAATTAATAAGATAATGAATATTATTAATTTCTATGTGCGAGCATGCAATAATTAATAATATAAAGTATATGGAATGCAACTATATTATATAGTGTGGTGCAACATTTATGTGGCTATACTATATATGGACTATGTATTAAGATTAATTAAACTATGTGAGCTACATAATTAATGCCTATGTGACAATATGTATGTAAGTATACATTAAAATGATACATCATGAATATATTGAAATCACTTGTAGGAAATAATGTGATGTGAGTATATCCGAGTAAATTATACCCGTATGATAAAAATGTGCATGGATTATATGTGTGCAAGACACACTTGCTACATTATGTGAATTATAGTGTGACATTTCAATTAAAAACATATGTATAATATTATATATATATATATATATATATATATATATATATAGCCTAAATATATAATACCTAAGTAATACATGTGTACTTATCTAACTCAAGTATACACTATATGTACATGGAATGTATCCTTACAATGCTGATAATTCCTTGTCCCATAATAAGTGTTCAATTGCTCCTCCATTTCTTATTTACGTAATGTACAAAAAAGCTAAGAGCCTATCCCTCATTCTTCTCCCAAGCTCTTCCTAGTTTATGATTGTGGGGGGGGAGTGGGATTCATGATTTCCTCTACCAACTCTTTCTTACCTAGCATGCAAATCAAACATACGTTAGTTTATTTTGAGAGTTAGAAACATGGACTGTGTTTTGATTTTCCTATAAATGAAGCACCTCTTCTTCACATTTCATCTTGCTGAGAGTTGTTTAAGTGTTGAGAGCATACACTAGTTATATCAGTAGAGTGAGAGGTGTGGATTAGCAGCAAACTTAGATTGCATTAACAGAGGTATAATTTCAGAATCTTCATTCTCCATTTTCATTTTCTGTCAAAATCAAATTCTTGATTCTTGTTGTAATTCATGCCAATTTGGTTTGGGACATGTTTCTTAGTTGCTATATAGCCTTATAAGCATGTTTAAACTGAAATGTAGTTGAGTAGGAACGAAAATGTGGTGAAATTTGGAAATTGGCCTGAAAATCTGCCGAGGCTGGAACAGTCTGCCGCTGGCTGCAAGCCGGCGCAGCTGCGCCAGTTTTGTACTGGGCAGCTACGCAGCTGCGCCAGCAGCCTGCTGCAGATTCTACATCCTGCTTGATTGCTGTTATGTATATATTATGTGGTTTGATTTGAACAAGCATACTAGCTTGTGTAACACATGTATATGAATATATTAAGGCGATGTAAACATGTTGTATTATACTAGCATACATGGTTAACAAAAAACGTTAGGTTTCCAAAGTGAACTTAGGAGCTTTAAGAATAGACTTTGATATATAAACACCATGTTAGTATTCTGACTTTTGAGACATGTTAGTATGACTTAGAAACACATGAAATGCATGCTAAATTATGTATATAGGTTCCGTGATACAATATGAACCTAACTAGTGCACATTTATAACGGAAGCATAGAGTTTGAAAACAAAATTTGATAAATTATATTCATGTTGATATTCTGATCTTATAAGCATGTTTATATGGCCATGAAATGCATGTCGGACATGATAACATATGTATATAGATAGCATGGACATGTTAGGCCTTATTAGCAAGCTTTACAAAATGAAAATATGAGCTTTGAACGTGAACTTTGATATGTTATGTCGAGAGTTAGAATCTGATAATTTTGGACGTGTTTGATGGTAATCTTAGACTCACTAATGTATTATACATGTATGCCTACCATGCTAAATATCGTGAAATCAAGATAGGCCTAAGTGAAGCATGTATTCAAACTAATAACTATGATAGTTACATATATGAAATGTGAATACATATAAGCGTGCCTAAACATGAGTTATATGATTATCTTAAGTGTTTTGAAGGCGAGCATGATAAGTTTGTAAATTTCATGACCTTGAATAACCGTAAGTGTCGACTTAGAATCTATATACATATGTTTGGAACAAGGAAAGGTTATACGAATATAAAAAGACTCTTTAACATATATATATATATATATATATATATATATATATATATATACTATGTGATATATGTGAATCCAATTTTGACGGTTAACTTATGGAAATGCCATAACTTGCTAAGATGAAATATATTTAGTTTTGATTGTGGTTTTATGTGATATTAATAATATGCGAAGTTCATAGTCCTTAGGGACTACTCAGTATTCAGTTATCTTGAAATCTTGAATTGATTTATTATTGAATCACATTGATATTATTCTGTCCTTAGCGACTATTATTGAAAACTGTTGATATTCTTATTATCCTTGAACTATCAAACCTTGTCATACCCTTTCGAGAATTGAGAATTATATTACAAACACTTATTGTATATTACTTGCTGGGCAATTTGTGCTCATTCTTGCTTTCCCTAAAACATTTCAGTTAAGGCAGAGCAGGGCGAACCTTCGGGCGTTGATAAGGGCAAGGGCAAGGCTACCAACTAGATTGTCTTCTTTATGTTTAAAAATTTTAATATTGTATTAAGATGATTTAGTAAGATTCGATTTGATTATGTTTAAGCTTAAGTTAGATTATGTAATAAGTCGTTAATTGATATTATTATGTAATCTATTAAGTACTGTATGTTGCTAGACTTGGGGGAATAATTATAATAAATCATTATATATTATTCTAGAATAGATTTTTCGCTGTGATTGTGTGATATTTAGTTATTATTATTGTGATGTATTACCATGAGCACGTGATGAACCGAATTCGAGAGACCCCGTGACAAGTCCTGGAATTTGGGGGCGTCACAGTAGTTCCCTAGAACTTCGGGGGTCCTACACCCTTAAAGTCTTTAAAGGTTGTTACTGGCACAGCCTGAGGGTTTGGGCGAACGGGTTCATTGTTCCTTCCCCTTAATGCCTCTCCTAACAGGTCTACCAGTTTCTAGATCGGGTCAACTTGTTCCCTCTCGTTATTAACAGATTCTTCGGGTGCAGTCAATTTATGTCTGGGCGGCATTATCTGCATCACAAATTTTCATTTTATTATTATTCAAGTATATTACTTAAGTATTTCTTTTAATACTAAAAGAATAAATTTATAACACGTTTTTGAATAAACTCCATTTATATTCATATGCCATTTCATTTCATTACATGATTATCCAAGCATACTGCTATAAATGTTATCACATATATCCTCTAATATCACAAAAGACGGGGAATATACCAATCTACTACAATACTACCCCTCTAACAAAAGCTAACTTGGGGTTTACATCATTATCCCACATCTTACACAAAAGATTGGGATTACAATATAGTATGTACAACACATAAAGATAAATTCTACTAAACTACCACTAGACCATTTAAGGAAATCTCATCACATCATGCCACGCTCCACAGCGCTCTTGTACTCCATCTGCGCTATATACGCAACCAGCTCTCGCCTCAAGGTATGTAGAGTCTGTCCCTGCTCTGCCGGGTAGTGGTACACACCATCAATCACCCTCTCAAAAGCTGAACGGAACACATACCCCATCTTGTTCATCTTCCTCTTATTGCAGCTGACCTCGTCCTCTAGGTCGTCAGCTCTCTCATTGGCCGCTTTCCACTTCTCCTCGAAGTGTATCCTATCCATCACCTCCAACTCTAGCTGAGTACAGAGTGCCTCTTTCTCAGTCTTCTAACTCAATTCTCTCTGTTCTACTTCTTCCAGCTTTACTGCTATATGTACATTTCTCGCCACCGACCTGTGGAATAAGGTTCCCATCTAGTTCCTTGCCTCCCTACGATAAACAATCTCTACCTCTAACTCCTGCATGGCCAGCTTCCTTTGGTTGTCTTCGTCCCGTAGTTTCTGGAACTCAGACTCTCTCTCTTGGGCCTCTGTCTCTAACTCCTGGACTCTGCAATCCAACTCTAGGATCCGCTCCTCATACTCTCCTAGCATCTGTTCCTCTACAGTAGCCTCATCAGAGTCCTCTATTGGCTCATCCTCCATCGGCTCCTCCTCGAGATCAAGCTCTACCTCTATCCCGACCTCATCGTCAGACACGAACGGTGCAACAGCCTGCACTGGTGTAGCCTCTAGAGGTGCCTCGTATACCACATGTATATCCCTGGGCTCCTCCTCTGCCACACTACTAGGTACACCTGTGTCTGTCATCCTACAATCACAAACATAAGACAAACAAACAGCAACCCCATTAGAATGTTAAATAAAACATAAGATCATTGTATAAAATGAAGTTACATTTCATAACAGACTAAGTCTCTCAAGGAGAACTCTACATGAGTTTATCTCCTTCCTAACTTTTAAGTTCTCCTAAGTTATAGTCTAAGGCCACTCGTTCCTAAGATTTATAACTACAGCTTTGATACCAACCTATGACACCCCCAAATTCCAGAACCGTCACTGGGTCTCTCGAATTCGGTTCGTCACGTGCTCATGGTAATACATCACAATAATAATACGACTAAATGTCGCATCGCACAGCGGAATAATACACAACTAATACCGAATAAATTATATTTAAATAATATAATTATTCACATCCCAAGGTCTCGTAACTTAAACAGTGATTACATAGCTTAGACATATCTTAAGCATAAATAACCTTTACTAGTACATAATATCATAAGTTCTTTATTATAATCATAAGTCCTACATAATTTAAGCTACTCAGTAGCCTTTCCCTTGCCCTTATTTGTGCCCGAAGGTCCGCACTGCTCTGCCTTAAATGAAATATTTTAGGGAAAGCAAGAATGAGCACAAATTGCCCAGCAAGTAATATACAATAAGGGTGAGTAATAAAATTCTCAATTCTCGAAAGGGTATAGCAAGGTTTGATAGTTCAAGGATAACAAGAATATCAACAGTTCTCAATAACAGTCGCTAAGGACAGAATAATATCAATGTGATTCAATAATAAATCAATTCAAGATTTCAAGATAACTGAATACTGAGCAGTCACTAAGGACTATGAGCTTCTACTAGAATTAACAGTATTAAACTGATAACCCAAATCAAAAACAGGTACAACAGGTGATCAGCCTAAAGTACACTACGTTATGCATAACAATCAATCATACTCAAGTGCGCACGTCGGTTCTCCGACAATTATATTTTCCCTTTAAAGAAGGTTGTTCTTCTCAGTCAAATACGAGATCCCGCACCAATCAATTGGTTTGGGTAGCTTTTCAATAATATAAGTCTAGCCGAATCAAATGGCATAGACACTTTCACAATATTCAAGAACAATACCAAGTTCAACATGAATAATAACTTTAATGAAATAAGAGTTCAAGTATACTAATTCAATTCAAACGAGTAAGTAAAGAAACTAGCTCGCAATATAAAAGGATAGAATACTTGCACCGTAAAAGAGTGTAAGTTAGGAAACTTGCCTTAAGCGTAGTTTATCCCCGTAAATTAATCAATACTTTTCAAATCCTATCGTAATATAGTTATGTATATATGATATTCATTAGTCATATAGTTCAACAACATATCTTCTTTTAGATATACAACCCACATATAAGTTAAGTCTTTAACTTCACTATACAGTCATACCACATATAGTATCATATTTGATTCACAAGTCTCGACTAATATACTTTTATCCTTAACGTTCCTCTTTTTGAGTTAAACACACTCTCATATCATTATTATCACACAAGACCACAATCAATACTAAATATATGTTATTTTAGTGAGTTATGGTATTTCAATAAGTCAACCGTCAAAAATCGGATTCAAGTATCAACAGATGATATCTCATAACATATATGCATATTAAAGGATGCCTTTATGCTTCTCAAGTACATCTAAGTTCTCTCTTTCATGATATGGCTCTAAGTTAACACTTTTGACAACTTACGATCATTCAAGGTCATGAAAATCACAAAGTCTAACATGCTTGCTTCTTAAACATATAAGGTAGTCATATAACTCATATTAGACATGCTTGTGAGTATTCATATCGTATATGTGCAATTAGCATCGTTTTGGTTTGAATTATGCTTCGTTTATGCTTTACTTGAGTTATGACACCTATGCATGGCACATATATATTTATGATACATGAGTGAGACCAAGAGTATCGTCAAACATGTTCACAAATATCAGATTCTAACTCTCAAAGTAGCATGTTAACATTTACGTTCAAAGTTTGTATTTTCATTAGTAGGCTCATAACAAGTCCAACATGTTCATGCTTCCTTACGAAGTCCATACACATAAGTTAATATGTCCGACATGCATTCCTAGGCCACATAGACATGCTTACAAAATTAGAATTTATGTATGATATTTACGTGCCAAGGTTCACCTTCAAAATTCTATGTTTCCATTAGAATGCTATTAAAACTATTTAAGTATGCAAGGTAAGTTCATATACTCTATGTCATGCTTCTACACTTTCTTGTGCATGTATATATGTAATTCAGATCGTGATATCAAGTTCGGAATCCAAGTTCACATAGCTTATTGTACACATAGCAAGTATAGCCTTTTACTTGGAAACTTATTTCAATTCATGTTTGGATAGTCTAATAATATAACTATCACATTATCACATGTCAAGGCATATCGGAATGTTATTCATTTACACATAAGGTCGGTTTACGTATTACATCATGTTTATCAAACTAGTTTACCAATCCTTAAACTTTCTTCAAAATTCTCAAGCTAAACAACTAATATGGCTTACTATATACATAACAGCCTTATTGTACATGTCATGGTGATTTGCATGCATAACCTACTTAGTATAACATGCTCAAAACTTCAGAATACTTAACAAAATCATCAACAAATTCTACAGAATAGCGCGGCCACGCGCCAGTTGTACTAGGGAGAGGCGCGGCTGCGCTGCTCCCGTTCCAGACCAGAAGATGTTCTGTTATTGCAGAGCTTCAGAATTTCTCATAATGTACTTAGCTAGCATGCTTGTCTACCATCACTTTACATTCCTGACACATAGATATACTTAACAACTTATGCTAGCACCTTATCACACACTAATTTCAACAATATCATGCAATCTCTATGAATTGAAATTCAAATGGGTTTAGAGGTTATACCTCTTTAGCTCAAACTTGCACACAACTTGCTCTCAAATTCAGATTATGAACTCACAATAATCTCTCTATATCAGTTAGCAATTAATTAATCAATATAAAAAATGAAGAGGGATGCTCGATTTATTGAAAAATCAAAACCCATGCCAAGCCTTTGTCCATGAAAATAAACCAAGAGATGAAGCAAGAAGATGTTGGACATTAGATGGTTGGTGAGTGGTTGGTAATATGCATCATGAATCCCACTCCCCCAACAACGATGAGCTAGAATGATCTTGGGAGAAGAAGAAGGAGTAGCTCCTTAGCCTTTTTGTTGTTCACGTGAATGAGAGAAAGGAGGGGAACTAGACACTTAATGTGGAACTAGCTAAACATATCATCAGCCATAGCAAATTGGGGATAAAAGAACATATATTATATACTTAGTACATATATGTATACCTTAGCTTATACTCACTTAGGGGCATACATGGACTAAAATACCATAACAACTTCACATGGTAGCACATTGGGGTACACATATATATACATCATATAATCCGTGTACACTTTAACAATATCACATTTATGAGTTAATTGAATTATCCCAACTCTTATTATTATTAATATTTCAAGTATGTTACTCATGGAGATGATTAGGAATATCAATTATTTACATACTTTAACCTAATATTCCATATAGTATACATTAAAGTACTATACCTACCATATGGTCGCATAGGCATTATTTATGTAACTTATATGAGATAATTTCCATATTGCATAGCCTTACTAAAGTGTCATACTACACTTTATAGTATAGTTTATATGTATTACATAGTTTCTTGTATTATCACAATGCACTTCATATTATATATTACGTAGTTATGCCAAAATGTCACATTATACATCATATAATATAGTTTATATATATGGATATAGTTACTATGCAACGTGTGACTACATAACTTTACATTAAGCAATTAATTGAACAACGTTAATTAACCATTTATTCATTAATATGTTATTACTCGTAAAAATCATTAATTAATAACATATTATTAATTAATCATCCACTCATAAATTCTTACTTTTATGAATTAAATTATATACTTTCTGTCGCTATGCCACACAAGGCATTCATTGAGCTTATTGTAAACTCCACATTTTCTCAATTATCATAATTATTCAATTTAGTATAACTGAGTTAACTCATCTCATAACACAAAATTATTTATATTCAAATAAATATTCATTTCCATCAATATATTCGTTTATTAATATTCGAAAATTCTCGGGTATTACATCCTCCCCCTCTTATAAAAATTCCGTCCCGGAATTGTTACAAGGTTACACAAATAGACTGGGATAGTCCCTCATCATCCTATCTTCTAACTCCCACGTTGCCTCCTCGACATCGTGGTTACGCCAAAGTACTTTTACAGAAGATATAATTTTATTTCTCAAAGTTTGTTCTTTCCTATCTAATATCCGGACATGAATTTCTTTATACACCAAGTTCTTCTCCACTTGAATGGGCTCGTAAGAAATCACGTGCTTGTAGTCGGCCTTGTACGGTCGTAACACAGAAATGTGGAATACGTTGTGGATGTGCTCCAACTCGGGTGGTAACATAACTTTGTATGCCACTTCGCCCACTCGCTTCAGTATCTCGAACAGGTCCTATGAATCTTGGCACTCAATTTTCCTTTCTTGCCGAAACGGATCTTTCCCTTCCATGGAGATACCTTCAAAAATACGAAACTGCCGACTTTGAAGTCTCGGTCCTACCTATGCAAATCTGCATACTTTTTCTGGCAGTCTTGAGCTGCTACTAATATGGCTCTTATCATTGTCAACACGTCTGCGCTTTAGTTGTACTAGCTCTTGTCCGAGTATTCGTCGTTCTCCGACTTCGTCCCAACATAATGGCGTTCTGCACTTTCTCCTGTAAAGAGCTTCGTACGGTGGCATGCCGATACTCGCATGGTAACTATTATTATACGTAAATTTAACTAAGGGTAGGTGGTCATCCCACTTTCCCTTAAAATCCATCAAGCAAGTCCTAAGCATGTCCTCCAGCGTTTGTATTGTTCGCTCACTCTATCCATCTGTCTGAGGATGATAAGCCGTACTCAACCTCAACTGCGTTCCCATTCTCTCTTGCAAACTCTTCCAAAAATTGGATGTCAAGCGCCGATCTCGATCAGAGACAATAGATATCGGCACTCCATATCGTGAGACAATCTCCTTTATGTATAGACCTGCTAACAGATTCAAACTATAACGGATCTTGATCGGTAGAAAATGTGCGGTCTTGGTAAGTCGATCCACGATAACCCAAATAGCATCATAACCTTTTTGTGTAACTGGAAGTCCTACCACGATGTCCATCGTAATATGCTCCCATTTCCACTCTAGGTATTTCCAACGGTTGTAGTAAACCACTCGGTCGTTGATGCTCTACTTTAACGTGTTGGCAAGTCAAACATCTACTGACGGACTCTGCGACTTCCCTTTTCAAATTGGGCCACCAAAAATGTTGCCTTAGATCTCGGTACATCTTCATGCCTCCCGGATGAACAGAATATGTCGTATTGTGTGCCTCGTGCAAAATCTCTTCCCTTAACTCGGTTACTGCTGGTACCCACACTCTTTCTTCAAATCTCAAAATACCGTCTTTATCCATTCAAAATTTAACTTCCTCATTTTCTGTGATCCTCTTTCGGATTTTCTCACTCTTCATCTTTTTCTTGTGCTTCCTTTACTCTATCCAATAATGTCGGATGACCTTCCATTGCAAACAACTTCTCTCTAGTCTTCTCTGGTTCTTTCACTTCTATCTACAATTTCTCCATCTCTCTTATCAACTCTTCCTTAGTCATCAAATTATACAACTTTTCCCTTCCTTTTCTGCTCAGAGCGTCGGCGACCACGTTTGCCTTTCCCGGGTGATAAAGAATGTCGCAGTCATAGTCTTTGATTAATTCTAACCACCTTCTCTGCCGCATATTCAACTCCTTTTGTGTGAAGATGTATTTTAAACTTTTTTGGTCAGTGTATATCTCCCATTTCTCCCCATACAAATAATGCCTCCATATCTTTAACGCAAAAACGACTGCCGCTAACTCTAAGTCGTGAGTAGGGTATCGTTTTTTGTAATCCTTCAATTATCGTGACGCATACGCAATGACCTTGCCGTGTTGCATGAGCACACAGCCAAGCCCCTTGTGCGATGCATCACTATACACCACAAAATTTCCCAGCATCATCTGGTAGTGATAACACAGGCGCTTCGCTCAATCACTTCTTCAACTCCTAAAAACTCTCTTCGCATTTGTCGGTCCATACAAATTTCACTGTCTTTCTAGTCAAATTGGTCAACGGGGTTGCTATTTTAGAAAAATCTTGGATGAATCTTCGATAGTACCCAGCTAACCGTAAAAAGCTTCTCACCTCTGTCGGTGTTCTCAGTTGTTCCCAATTACTTACTGCATCAACCTTTGCAGGGTCTATAGAGATTCCATTCTTATCCACCACGTGGCCTAAGAATTGAACCTTCTCCATCCAAAATTCGCACTTTGAAAATTTTGCATACATCTTCTCCTTCCTTAGTGCCTCCAAAACAATCTTCAGATGTTCGGCGTGTTCTCCCTCTGTCTTCAAGTAGATCAAAATGTCGTCGATAAAAACTAGTACAAATTTATCCAAGTATGGCTTGAAAACTCGGTTCATCAAGTCCATAAATGTTGCCGGAGCATTAGTCAATCCAAATGACATTACCAAAAACTCGTAGTGTCCATAACGGGTTCGAAACGAAGTCTTTGGTATGTCCTCATCCCTCACTTTTAATTGATGATATCCTGTTCGTAGGTCCGATTTTCGAGAAACACTTTGCTCCCTTCAGTTGATCAAACAGGTCGCCTATCCTCGGTAGCAGATATCGGTTCTTGATCGTTACTCTGTTCAATTCTCGATAATCGATACAGAGCCTCATCTATCCGTCCTTCTTTTTAATGAATAGTACTGGTGCTGACAACGAGAAAAACTCGATCGAATGTAACCCTTATCCAACAACTCTTGCAGTTGTATCATCAATTCCTTGATTTCTACTGGCGCCATACGATATGAAGCTTTTGTAATCGGTGCCGTTCCCGGTGCTAAGTCTATTACCAATTCGATTTCACTGTCTGGTGGAAGACCAGGCAGATCTTCCGGAAACACATCTTGAAATTCATTTACTACGAATATATCCTTAATTTCTACTCCCTTCTTTTGAGTATCAACGATGTAAGCTAGATAACCTACACATCCTTTCCTTAATAATTTCTTGACCTGCATCATCGTAACGCAACACGATTGCTTAAGAGATGAGCTACCATAAAACACTACCTTAGACTTACTCGGAGTCTAAAGGTTCACATATTTATTCTGACAATCAATTATCGCTGCATGGTTATACAACCAATCCATTCCCAGTATCATATCAAATTCTCCCAGTCTAATAGGAATCAAGTCTACGCTCAGTTCATGTTTTCTAATGTTTGCGCGATAATTTCGAAAACGTATTCGACATGGATGATTTCCTTTTTCGCAACTTCTATGCTCAAAGGATTTTCTAATCGTTCTTGGGGTGTACTACGTTTACTAGAAAATTCTTCAGATATAAAAGAAAAGGTGGCACCCGAATCAAATAATACATAAGCATTTATATCATTGATTGGGATTATACCTGACACCACGTCCTTCGCAGCCACGGCGTCCTGGACAGTCATGCTAAAAGTTCTGGCGGTTGGGCGGTTGGATTGTGCCGGCCCACTGATCATCAGCTTGTTGCCTCCTTGCTGATTGCTACCCCGCCACTTCCCTTCTTTGGGGAGACCTTAATTCGGTGCTCCGTCAAGCCACACGCAAAGCATCCTTGTATCGTCTTTGGTTTCGGACAGTTGGGCGAGATGTGCCCTTCCTGTCCGCAGTAGTAGCAAGTGCCACGTCCCTTCCAGCACTCGCCCTGGTGATTCTTCCCACACTTTGGGCTTCATTCAGCCCTCTTCTTGAAACCTCCACAAAAATTCCCTGATTGATTATTATTGTTATTTTTGTTTTTGTTGTTGTTATTCTCCCACTTTCTCTTTCCCAAATTACTTCCTCCACTGCTACTTCCTCCAGTATAATTCTCTCCTCCAGCATTCTTTCCTTTCTTCTCTTTGTTGTACAAGGTCAAAGCTTCACTTCCTCCCTCGGCAATAATAGCCTTTTCCAGCAGTGTTGCAAAAGAATCGATCTAAAGAACTGACACCTTATTGAATAACCAAGGCTTCAACCCTTGTTCGAAGCGTCTAGCCTTCCTCTCTTCATCACCAACTTGGTGCTCCGCAAATTACGCTAGTTCGTTAAACCTAGCCGCGTATTGCGCCATCGTCATCTCCCCTTGTTTTAACTCTAGAAATTTCACCTCCATCCTATTCTTCATGCTTTTCAGTAGGTAATTCTCAAAAAACAACGTCTTAAACTTATCCCAAACTATTATCCCTTCTCCAGCTCTTTGTTGATTAGCCTCCCACCAGTAGTTCGCTTCTCCCCCCATCATGAATGTGGCAAATACCGTCTTCTGATCTTCGCCTACACGAGCTATAGTGAAAGCTTTTTTGATCTCCTTGATCCACGTTTGTGCGACGATTAGGTCGGCAGTTCCCTCGAACTCCGGAGGTCCTACACTCTTAAAGTCTTTAAAGGTTGTTACTGGCACAGCCTGAGGGTTTGGGCGAACGGGTTCATTGTTCCTTCCCCTTAATGCCTCTTCTAACAGGTCTACCAGTTTCTGGATCGGGTCAACTTGTTCCCTCTCGTTATTAACAGATTCTTCCAGTGCAGTCAATCTACGTCTGGGCGGCATTATCCGCATCACAAATTTTCAATTTATTATTATTCAAGTATATTACTTCAGTATTTCTTTTAATACTAAAAGAATAAATTTATAACACGTTTCTGAATAAACTCCATTTATATTATATGTCATTTCATTTCATTACATGATTATCCAAGCATACTGCTATAAATGTTATCACATATATCCTCTAATATCACAAAAGACGGGGAATATACCAATCTACTACCATACTACCCCTCTAACAAAAACTAACTCGGGGTTTACATCATTATAACACATCTTACACAAAAAATTGGGATTATAACATAGTATGTACAACACATAAAGATAAATTCTACTAAACTAACACTAGACCATTTAAGGAAATCTCATCACATCATGCCACGCTCCACAGCGCTCTTGTACTCCATCTGCGCTATATACGCAACCAGCTCTCGACTCAAGGTATGTAGAGTCTGTCCCTGCTCTGCCGGGTAGTGGTACACACCATCAATCACCCTCTCAAAAGCTGAACAGAACACATACCCCATCTTGTTCATCTTCCTCTTCTTGCAGCTGACCTCATCCTCTAGGTCGTCAGCTCTCTCATTGGCCGCTTCCCACTTCTCCTCGAAGTGTATCCTATCCATCACCTCCAACTCTAGCTGAGTACGGAGTGCCTCTTTCTCAGTCTTCTCACTCAATTCTCTCTATTCTACTTCTTCCAGCTTCCCTGCTATATGTACATTTCTCGCCACCGACCTGTGGAATATGGTTCCCATCTGGATCCCTGCCTCCCTACGATAAACAATCTCTACCTCTAACTCCTGCATGGCCAGCTTCCTCTGGTGGTCTTCGTCCCGTTGTTTCTGGAACTCAGACTCTCTCTCTAGGGCCTCTGTCTCTAACTCCTAGACTCTGCAGTCCAACTCTAGGATCCGCTCCACACACTCTCCTAGCATCTATTCCTCTACAGTAGCCTCATCAGAGTCCTCTACTAGCTCATCCTCCATCGGCTCCTCCTCGGGATCAACCTCTACCTCTATCCCGTCCTCGTCGTCAAACTCGAACGGTGCAACAGCCTGCACTGGTGTAGCCTCTAGAGGTGCCTCGTATACCACATGTATATCCCTGGGCTCCTCCTCTGCCACACTACTAGGTACACCTGTGTCTGTCATCCTACAATCACAAACACAAGACAAACAAACAGCAACTCTATTAGAATGTTAAATAAAAGATAAGTTCATTGTATAAAATGAAGTTACATTTCATAACAGACTAAGTCTCTCAAGGAAAACTCTACATGAGTTTTATCTCCTTCCTAACTTCTAAGTTCTCCTAAGTTATAGTCTAAGGACACTCGTTCCTAAGATTTATAACTACAGCTTTGATACCAACCTGTGATGCCCCCAAATTCCAGAACCGTCACGGGGTCTCTCGAATTCGGTTCGTCACGTGCACATGGTAATACATCTCAATAATAATACGACTTAATGTCGCATCGCATAGCGGAATAATACACAACTAATATCGAATAAATTATATTTAAATAATATAATTATTCACGTCCCAAGGTCTCATAACTTAAACAGTGATTACCTATAAATAACCTTTACTAGTACATAATATCATAAGTTCTTTATTACAATCATAAGTCCTACATAATTTAAGCTACTCAGTAGCCTTTCCCTTGCCCTTATCTCTGCTCGAAGGTCCGCACTGCTCTGCCTTAATTGAAATATTTTAGGAAAAGCAAGAATGAGCACAAATTGCCCAGCAAGTAATATACAATAAGGTTGAGTAATAAAATTCTCAATTCTCGAAAGGGTATAGCAAGGTTTGATAGTTCAAGGATAACAAGAATATCAACAGTTCTCAATAACAGTCGCTAAGGACAGAATAATATCAATGTGATTCAATAATAAATCAATTCAAGATTTCAAGATAACTTAATAATGAGCAGTCACTAAGGACTATGAACCTCTACTAGAATTAAAAGTATTAAACTAATAACCCAAATCAAAAACAGGTACAACAGGTGATCAGCCTAAAGTACCCTATGTTTTGCATAACAATCAATCATACTCAAGTGCGCATGTCGGTTCTCCGACAATTATATCTTTCCTTCAAAGAAGGTTGTTCTTCTCAGTCAAATACAAGATCCCGCACCAATCAATTGGTTTGGGTAGTTTTTCAATAATATAAGTCTAGCCGAATCAAATGGCATAGACACTTTCACAATATTCAAGAACAATACCAAGTTTAACATGAATAAGTAGCTTTAATGAAATAAGAGTTCAATTATGCTAATTCAATTATAACGAGTAAGTAAAGAAACTAGCTCGCAATATAAAAGGATAGAATACTTGCACCGTAAAAGAGTGTAAGTTAGGAAACTTACCTTAAGCGTAGTTTATCCCCGTAAATTAATTAACACTTTTTGAATCCTATCGTAATATAGTTATGTATATATCATATTCATTAGTCATATAGTTCAACAACATATCTTCTTTTAGATATACAATCCACACATAAGTTAAGTCTTTAACTTCACTATACAGTCATACCACATATAGTATCATATTTGATTCACAAGTCTCGACTAATATACTTTTATCCTTAACGTTTCTCTTTTTGAGTTAAACACACTCTCATATCATTATTATCACACAAGACCACAATCAATACTAAATTTATGTTATTTTAATGAGTTATGGTATTTCAATAAGTCAACCGTCAAAAATCGGATTCAAGTATCAACATATGATATCTCATAACATATATGCATATTAAAGGATGCCTTTATGTTTCTCAAGTCCATCTAAGTTCTCTCTTTCATGATATGGCTCTAAGTTACACTTTTGGCAACTTACGGTCATTCAAGGTCATGAAAATCACAAAGTCTAATATGCTTGCTTCTTAAACATATAAGGTAGTCATATAACTCATATTAGACATGCTGTGAGTATTCATATCGTATATGTGCAATTAGCATCGTTTTGGTTTGAAATATGCTTTGTTTATGCTTTACTTGAGTTATGACACCTAAGCATGGCACATATACATTTATTATACATGAGTGAGTCCAAGAGTATCATCAAACATGTTCACAAATATCAGATTCTAACTCTCAAAGTAGTATATTAACATTTACGTTCAAAGTTTGTATTTTCATTAGTAAGGCTCACTAACAAGTCCAACATGTTCATGCTTCCTTACGAAGTCCATACACGTAAGTTAATATGTCCGACATGCATTCCTAGGCCACATAGACATGCTTACAAAATTAGAATTTATGTATGATATTTACGTGCCAAGGTTCACCTTCGAAATTCTATGTTTCCATTAGAATGCTATTAAAACTATTTAAGTATGCAAGGTAAGTTCATATACTCTATGTCATGCTTCTACACTTTCTTGTGCTTGTATATATATAATTCAGATCGTGATATCAAGTTCGGAATCCAAGTTCACATAGCTTATTGTACACATAGCAAGTATAGCCTTTTACTTGGAAACTTATTTCAATTCATGTTTGGATAGTCTAATAATATAACTATCACATTATCACATGTCAAGGCATATCGGAATGTGATTCATTTACACATAAGGTCGGTTTACGTATTACATCATGTTTATCAAACTAGTTTACCAATCCTTAAACTTTCTTCAAAATTCTCAAGCTAAACAACTAATATGGCTTACTATATACATAACAGCCTTATTGTACATGTCATGGTGATTTGCATGCATAACCTACTTAGTATAGCATGCTCAAAACATCAGAATACTTAACAAAATCATCAATAATTTCTGCTGAACAGCGCGGCCGCGCGCCCGTTGTACTAGGGAGAGGCGCGACCGCGCGGCTCCCGTTCCAGACCAGAAGATGTTCTATTATTGCAGAGCTTCAGAATTTCTCATAATGTACTTAGCTAGCATGCTTGCCTACCATCACTTTACATTCCTGGCACATAGATATACTTAACAACTTATGCTAGCACCTTATCACACACTAATTTCAACAATATCATGCAATCTCTATGAATTAAAATTCAAATGGGTTTAGAGGTTATACCTCTTGAGCTCAAACTTGCACACAACTTGCTCTCAAATTCAGATTATGAACTCACAATAATCTCTCTATATCAGTTAGCAATTAATTAATTAACATAGAAAATGAAGAGGGATGCTCAATTTATAGAAAAATCAAAACCCATGCCAAGCCTTTGTCCATGAAAATAAACCAAGAGATGAAGCAAGAAGATGTTGGACATTAGATGGTTGGTGAGTGGTTGGTAATATGCATTATGAATCCCACTCCCCCTATAATGATGAGCTAGAATGATCTTGGGAGAAGAAGAAGGAGTAGCTTCTTAGCCTTTTTGTTCTTCACGTGAATGAGAGAAAGGAGGGGAACTGGACACTTAATGTGGGACTAGCTAAACATATCATCAGCCATAGCAAATTGGGGATAAAAGACCATATATTATATACTTAGTACTTATATGTATACCTTAGCTTATACTCACTTAGGGGCATACATGGACTAAAATACCATAACAACTTCACATGGTAGCACATTGGGGTACATATAAATATACATCATATAATCCATGTACACTTTAACAATATCACATTTATGAGTTAATTGAATTATCCCAACTCTTATTATTATTAATATTTCAAGTATGTTACTCATGGACATGATTAGGAATATCAATTATTTACATACTTTAACCTAATATTCCATATAGTATACATTAAAGTACTATACCTACCATATGGTCACATAGGCATTATTTATGTAACTTATATGAGATAATTTCCATATTGCATAGCTTTACTAAAGTGTCATACTACACTTTATAGTATAGTTTATATGTATTACATAGTTGCTTGTATTATCACAATGCACTTCATATTATATATTACGTAGTTATGCCAAAATGTCATATTATACATCATATAATATAGTTTATATATATGGACATAGTTACTATGCAACGTGTGACTACAAAACTTTACATTAAGCAATTAATTGAACAACGTTAATTAACCATTTATTCATTAATATGTTATTACTCGTAAAAATCATTAATTAATAACATATTATTAATTAATCATCCACTCATAAATTCTTACTTTTATGAATTAAATTATATACTTTCCGTCGCTATGCCACACAAGGCATTCATTGAGCTTATTGTAAACTCCACATTTTCTCAATTATTATAATTATTCAATTTAGTATAACTGAGTTAACTCATCTCATAACACCAAATTATTTATATTCAAATAAATATTCATTTCCATTAATATATTCGTTTATTAATATTCAGAAATTCTCGGGTATTACAGTTATAACCTAGGTTTCGCATTCCTAATGTTTATAACCTAAAGCTCAGATACCAACCTGTGACACCCCCGAATCCGGGTCCTCTGACCCCGGTCCGGTCATCACAAAATAATACTAAACATCCTACCTCTAAACAACATACGATAACTAAGGTGCATAATATAATAAACGTACCTCGTTCATTCAAAAGGTGTTACTAGTCCCAAGATTCGATAACCTTAATACATCATTACAAACATACCCTATAAAAGTCATTAGGGTTTAAATTACAATAATAGTAATTAAACTAACATAAAGATAAAGTATGCTCCTTGCGAACTATCCTACATCTTTCCTTTACCCTTGTCCTTCCCGGAAGTCTCGGGCTTAACTGCAATATAAGTCATGAAATAGCAAGAATGAGCAACAAGTTTGCTCAGCAAGTTTAAATACATCAATAAGAATATATCATGATGAATAGAAAGTATCTAACAAGGAATTCAACAATATGAATATCTTAAGGATTCAACAATATGAATATTAGAAGCAAAGATAATAATTGGTTTTAGAATAAATGATAGTCAAGTAGACTTTGAACTATAAAACTTCCAATGGATTCAATAACTCATTGACCCTTTGGTTACTGGCTACAGATTTAGTATTTGAGGGGATCAGCCTCGCGTACCCTATGTGTATGCATAACATTTAGATCTGCTGTTTGTATCTTTATACTAGATACCTGGGGTACTCCCCTATCATATAAGGGTGTTCTTTCAGTCTAAGAATCCTTACCATCAATTGGTTTGGATAGCTTTTAAAACTTTATATACTTGTCTGACCGAACAAAGGTTCAGACTCTATCTATCTCAGTTCAAGAATTATAAAACTTTAAATGATGTACGAGTCCAAGACTGTACGAACTCAAATGCACCAAGTGTGAATATCAATAATATCGATGTGGAATAATTGTAAAGAAATTAAACCACCTAATAACATGCTTGAAATAAAGTTCAAGCTTAAATGAATAATTGTCAATAAGATAATAACATACTCAATATAATATGAGAAGGATAGGAAACCTGTACAACAAAGAATGTAAGGTAGGAAACTTGCACAATCAAAGAATGAAGTTCGGGAACTTGCTCAATATAAATTTGAATAAAGTTAGGGAACTTGCCTATTTACTCAGCTACAATTTAGTTCTAGCTTTAATTTAAACGGCGTTGGAACGACCTAATATTAACAAGTTGGTCTCTCCAATTAGTATATATAAAATAATATAAGTTCACACATACAAGAATTTAGTCATTATATAGATCTATCACATAAGATCACATAAGTCAATCTAATCATATCTTAGATTTAATAACTTTAGATTATCCAATTTCTATGCATTAATATAGGCTTGAACACATAGCACTTCCAGTTACTGATATAAATCAACACACATTCTTATAAGCTTTATAACCTCGAATTCGAATCTAGCATGCTCATTCCAATTCAATTCAAAATGATGCTTTCATGCCGGACGTTTCCATACTTTAAATAATACATGTTAATGCTTCAAGATCGGTAACTAAGATCATGTTATCACATAACAAGGCTAAACAATACATAATATGCATGCTCGTGCGTATACTATATATGTATACCTTAATCCACCTATTTATGTCTTAGAAATTCATTTCCTATGAATACGTGCATATGTGAAATCCATGCTTTTACCAAACGAGGTCCCTGTTAATATGCTTATAGGCATAGCGAACTTTAATGGACATGCTTGTATGGTCAATACGTAATCCCCATGGAATTTGATGTCATTAACTTTCAAATCTTAAGTTCTCCTTCAAAAGTATACTAAATCCACAAAGGTCATTTTGTACATATAAAGCATCGCAACATATAATTCGTATGCAATTTAAACACATATCTAAACCTCGTAACGTTCTCATATGGTAAGAATTTAAAACATACTAGTCTTGGTCAAGTTCATTTTCTCAAGGTTCTTAAGTTTCTTTCTTTGAAATCGTTGAAACCTTATAATCGTGCATACTAGTGTGTTCAACACTTTAAACGTGCAGTTCATGTTAATGTAACATGTTATTATGTTCATAATATCAAATTATATACATGCTACTTAGATGACAAAGTTCGCATTCAAAACTATAAGTTTCATCTTCAAAACATAAGTTTTCCTTTGTAAACCTTTGAGTCTTTCAAACACGTATACTAGTGCATTTAATACTCTAATCATACATTCTATGTTCATATAAACCATACTATCATGTTTACCTAAAATCAGAACACACATACATGATATGTCTATAACAAGTTCACTTTAGAAATTTCTAAGTTCATTTGTAAACTTTTAATTCCTTTTATCATTTGAGGGCACTAACATGATTATACATACTTATCTCACATGAATGTGTTCATACATGTGCTAATCCAGTTTCATGCTTAACCAAAAAGGGTACCATAAGCTAACATATAGCAGTTGCTAGCAGGAAGGCAAAAACAATTCTCCAGGACCTGCGTAGCTGCGCTGCTACCAGGTATAAACCAAGCGCAGCTGCGCCGGTGCCTGGCTCAACCAGAGGCTTCGATCAGTTCGGCAGAACTGAAACCCATCTCAAAAAATAATTTCAAAAATCTCTTCAAACATTCATATAACAGTTTCAACAAGTTTATATCATCATATAACACTTTAATACTCATATCTCATAATTCAATTACCAACAATTCAATAATCAAGAACTTTGAAAATTTTACAGAGAGTGAGAATGGGAGAGCATGAATTGGAATTTATACCTCTGCAATTGAAATGTCTTGCTGCTATAATGAAACTCCCTCACTGATAACTCACAAACTTACTCGCTATGAATGCTATCAATTTTATACTTGGAGAAAAATCTCAGCAATGTTAACAATGAAGGAAGAAAGCTCTATATATAGCCAATTCCTTACCCGGTTCTTGACATTGTTCCTCAAATCAAAATAATGGCAAACAAGATTATACAATGGGCAAAGAATGGTAGGTATGTAGTTGGTGATTCTCATCATATTCCCCACTCCCCCATGATCATTACTAGCTAAGGTTGATGACTTTCAAGAAAAGGAGTAGAGTAGCCATGTGCTTGTTCACGTGAAGAAATGAGAGGATGGACTCTTATTATGGGATAAGACCAAATATTCAGCAACTTACAAATGGGTGTATATCATATATGTCCAACCCTTATCCATATAATAAAATACAATAAGTTATATACTATATATATTCCAATAGTATATACATAGGTTATATATATTTATTCCATATACATTTAAATGGGTGTTACAATGTTATTTTAATTAGTAATTAATAATGAATAGGTACACAACATATAATCAATGTACATTTTCTATTAACACCAGATATAATTCAAGTAGGCATTATTATTATTTACCATCATAATTGTTATTATAATTATTATAGCAACTTATTGAATTCATTTATCAATTAATTCATTGATATTGCTATATGTTGAGGAGGCATACATGAATGTTCACTCATATAGTTCATGTCATATGTTCTTATGCACCATCCAACTTATCAATCTCACATAATGAAATTAAGTTTAATATATAGTCTATATATAATATACCATACTAATGTGTAACCTTGTATAATATATAATATATAGTTAACTACCATATAGTAAGGGTTTAATCCTATCGCATGATTGTATAAAATAATTAATCACATAAATATAATATTATTATATTTATTAATTCTCTTACTCATTAATTATTTATTCATAATAATAATTAATCAACTCACTATCACGTAATTACTCATAAATGCGATTAAATCAATATGTTCAATTCCTGCCACTATATTCAAATAAATTGAATATTTAATTATTAACAACCTTATCAATTCTCTGATATTAAAGTCTTAGGGTTAGTCCACTAATTTAAATAAACTATTAGTGGCTCCCTTTAATCATTTCACAAATTTACATAACCACAATAGGTTTAAATAAGCTCACAAAACTAACTCGTTACAATTAAATCACATATTTAATTAATAAGGAGTTTAAAATTCATGGTCGTTACATCATTCGGGTTGAATAACTCTCCAGCAGCATTCATGGATTTGATGAATCGAGTTTCAAACCACATTTGGATAAGTTCATGGTAATTTTCATTGACGACATCCTTATTTACTCGAAGACCAAGGAAGAACACGATGAACTTCTGCAAATGTTATTAGAAGCACTAAGAAGAGAAATGATGTACGTAAAATTTTGAAGTGTTAATTTTGGATGGAGAAAGTCCAATTTCTAGGACACGTGGTAGACAAGAATGGGATTTCAGTGGACCACGCTAAGGTGGAGGTAGAGATAAAATTGGAAGCTGCCGAAGATACTAACGAAAGTGAGAAGTTTCTTAGGGTTAGCCGGGTACTATCAAAGATTTATCCAAGATTTTTCTAAGATAACGACCCCATTAACCAATCTAACAAGGAAAACGGTGAAGTTTGTTTGGAGCAAGAAATGTGAAGAAAGTTTCAGGGAGTTAAAGAAGATGTTGAGCGAGGCGCCTATATTGTCATTGCCGGATGATGCGGGAGGCTTCGTGGTGTATAGTGATGCATCGCACAAGGGACTTGGTTATGTGATAATGCAACACGGCAAGGTTATTGCGTATGTGTCACGAAAGTTGAAGGATTACAAAAAACGATACCCTGCCCATGACTTGGAGTTAGTGGCAGTAGTTTTTGAGTTGAAGATTTGAAGGAATTATTTGTATGGGAAAAAATATGAGGTATATACATATCACAAGAGTATGAAATATATCTTCACACAAAAGAAGTTAAATATGCGACAAAGGAGGTGGTTGGAATTAATCAAGGATTATGACAGCGAAATTCTTTATCACCTAGGAAAGGCAAACGTAGTAGCTGACGCATTGAGTAGAATAGGAACGGAGAAGTTATTTGTGCTGACATCTCAAGAAGAGCTAATAAAGGAAATGGAAATATTAGAAATAGAAGTGAAGGGACCCCAAGAGTTTGAAGAGTAGTTATTCGTAATAGGAGCTCATCCGACGTTGTTGGATAAAATAAAGGAATCACGAGAAAAGAATGGAGAGTGCGAGAAGATAAAGAAGAGGATAGCAGAAAATGAGGAAGAAAAGTTCAAAATAGATAAGGATAGTATATTAAGATTCAAAGGTCGAGTATGGGTGCCAGCCGTAACCGAACTAAGAGAGGAGATCTTGCACAAAGTGCACAATACGACATATTTTGTTCATCTAGGAGGCACGAAAATGTATTGAGATCTTTGACAGCACTTTTGGTGGCCCAATCTAAAACGAGAAGTTGCAAGGTACGTCAGTAGATGCCTTACCTGTCAACGAGTAAAAGCAGAACACCAGAGGCCGAGCAATTTTCTTCAACCATTGGAAATACCAAGAGTGGAAATTGTAACAGCCGAGAAATTCAGACGTTTATGTAAATGAATTTTATTTGATTATTTGAATAAAAACATATTACATGTTTATTAAAGTGAGTAAGCTATTTCTAGGTCGTTCTATGACCTAGAAGATGTGAATATGGTTAGGATTCTGGCTATGTACTAGAATTAAATCATATGAATTTCCAAGACAAAAATGAAAGTTTTCTGAGAAATTTTTGTAAAATTACTATTCATCCATTCTTGCTCAGGAATTATATTTGAATTTCTGAGAAACGTGTAATGATAGGATTTCAAGACGGAATGGAATATCTAATAATATTTCAGTTATGGCTCACAAAGTTTTCGCGTGAGGACTTAACACCATAAGGGTTAGGAAGATTAAAACCTAAGAATAAAAAGGCTATGTATAATAATAATAATGATTATTATACATAATAAATATGAGTATAATACGAGGTATTATACGAGTATAATACAAAGAAGATACGAGAATTAATACAACGTATAATATAAATTTTATATGAAGTAAATACGTTCAATTTGAATTAATTTAATAAACTCGTGGGTCGAACCTATGGGTTAACGGATGGGTTAAACCCATGGGGCAACCCATGGGCACATGAGATGACAAGGTGGGCATGTGGGGTGCATGTGCTAGCACATGGCTTCACATTGTAAGACATGGGCAAGAGGAGGTTTGGTCCTAATGACCAAACTACCCTAAGCCTTTCAAAGTCTATAAATAAGAGGCTTTTCTAGTCATTTGTTGGTTGATCAAATTGATAACTTATTTGAGAGAGAGAATAGAGAGATTAAGCAAGAGAAGCTATCTTATTCATTACTAAAAATCAAGCAAATAAGAAGTAAGAAGGTTACTAACCTCTTGATCAATCAAGAACCAACTCAAGAACAACCAAGAACACAAAGAGATATACCTATTTAAACTCTAATTCCCCATCTTCCTTCAATATATATTGATAGAGAAGTGTGATTGCTAGAGTATGAGTTGTAAGAAGTTATAAGGTTGATGTTAGTGGACTATAGACCATTAATAACCAAGAACTATTAGAACCATGATTAAAAAGGTTAAGAAATTAAGGATGAAAGCTTTGAAAATGATTAAAATGAACAATGAAACCTTTAAAACTTAGATGTTTAGAATGGTTATAATCATCAATGATTAACCAATGGATTGATTCCATAAGTTTTGAAGTTAAAATTTTAAGTAACGAAGATTCGACGAAAGTTACGCGATTAGACGTTAATCGTCAAAACAGTGAATTTTCCCGGAATAAAATTCAAAAGTCACCGTTTGATTCAGAAATGATTGTTTTCGATGGTGTAATATGTAATTAGGTCAATAAGACTTGCGGGAGCAAGAACGAACTAATTCGAACTTAAAACGAAGAATTGAGCGTCGAACGTTCACGAACGTTCACAAACGTTTAACGAAAGTGTAAAAATGCACAAATCGGCGAATTTCACACCGACGGATTTAGAAATGAATTTCGACTTGATGAAATCATAGAACATAAAATTTATGAACAATTGGCTTTTGAACGAGACAATTCTGAGTTGTAACGATCACGCTACGAGCTCAAGAATCTCATTAAATGAAAAAAAATTCTGAAGAACAGGGCTCGCGTCGCAGCGCCACCGAAGTAGTAGTCCCTGGCGCCGCAGCGCTAATCCGGGGATAGGAGCCTTCATAGGGGGTACCGCCGCTTGGCAAGGCAAAACTAGCATTGCAGCGCTGGGACAGGGGAAAAGACACTGCGAGCCAGCGCTGTAGTGCCGGCTTTAAGCCTATGGATGGCGCTGTAGCGCCATTAAGGGAAAATTTTACAACGTGCATGTTTCTTAACCTAGATTGCTACATGGTAATTATGGGTCATTCATATGTTTAATATTCATGAAGATAAATCACTTAAACAACATATTTAAGAATGGTTTAATGAATTAAACGTTGACAAAACGTATTTAATTTTAAAACTCAAAAACCGATAATGTAAACCGTAAATTATAATCGAGTTGTGAGCGTGCCTTAAGGTTACATAACATATAATAGGGGTGTGTGGTACTTGAATGGTATCAAGTGAAGTTAAAACTTACCTATTTTCCATACGTAGTCCGATAACAGGAATCCGATGAGAATGTGTTCGATGTATCGAACCGATTAGGGTTTTGTCAGTCGTTGTGCATAACGATGATCAACGAGAATTGGTTTATGACATATAAATGTTAATAAGCCTTGAAGAATGTTAAATAACTTAAATGAATGTTATTCGTTTAACAATTCGGCTGAGTTATACGAAAAGGAGAAGATAGGTACACAATGTATATCGACTGTGATAACCTAATTGGTATGCTATGTGTTTATATCTTGTAGAGGTTGTAAAGACCGAGTAAAGTAAACTTAAAGGTTTAAAGACGTGAAGGAAAGTTTTCTAACTTTTGTATTAACGTTACGTTATGCATATTTTCTAAACCTTGTTCAACTTATGCTTGGTGTAAGCTTTCTAAACTCTTGTCTATATTTTATGTTGGACAAGTTGTCATGATGCATAGTTGCCTATGCATGAACTGTTGTTTGATAGTCGATGCCATTTGATTCGGCTAAACGTCTTTGTAAAGTATTTTGATTGATTTTCATTAATCTTTCAAAGTATTGTTGATGTGCTATCCTATGCCAACTGATTTGGTACGGATTCAAGGGAAAAGCATGAGTATGAATACACAAAGATTTTAATGTCGTTAATTCGACAGGCATTGAGTTTCCACAAACCTTAAATGTGAAAACATTTAAGGATGGAGTGTTGATCAACATAGAGTACAACATGCTGATCACCTAGACGTGCTCGTAAGATATAACGAACATACGGCGTTAGTGCTGGGATGTTCTTTTATGCTTAGAAAGTAGATGATGTTCATGGTCTAGGACTATCTCAGATTCTTAAGTGACTACGTGTCCTTAAGGATGATTTTAAAGGAATTCAAAACACTATTTTGATTTTTCCTACTATTCCATAACTATTGTACAGTTATGGAAGATGGAATCATATGATTCTTGATTTTGTGGTTGCAAAATAAAATGTTAAACTTGTTGAGCTAGTTATGCTCACTGTTGCTTAAAACTATATGATTTCAGCTAAGAGCTATCGGACGAAGGATCCGGTAAGGACAAAAGTAAATCCAAGATGGATACCTAGTTATCCTTGTAATAGCTTAGTATTATTCCTGTAATGAATGATATTATGACACCGAATGAATGTAAAGTTTATAACGAACTTGGGAAGAAATTATTGTAATGAAATATTTAGTAAACTCGTGCATGTTATTGAAGTATTCAATTGAATGTATGAGTAGATAATAGCATCGTGTAGCACCTTATTCGTAGGTTGAAAGTACCCAAGTTTAGAGGCGTCACAGGTTGGTATCAAAGCTTTAGGTTATAAAACTTAAGGGGGGGAAACCTTAAGCTATAACCTTAAGAAGAGAAGTAAAAGTTAGAAGTAAATAAAACTCGGGTAGAGTTTTAAAGATGAAAGTAACCTTAAAATATATTAAATGTAATACATGTTTATACTATTTTGATTGTTTACTAATCAAACTATTTGTGTCTTATTGTAGATGTCAGGAGATATGGCTATATATAGTGATGAGGAATTTGTCAACATCACAGAGAATGCACCAATGCCTGTAGCAGAGGTGTCGATAGTAAACATAGAAGAGACTGATCAGGAAGAGTATGATCCATCGGAGGATGCAGATAATTTCGACTATGCCACACTATTTGATGGTATGTCGGAAGAGGAAGTAGAGGTGGTATCCTTTACTCCGGTACTACCTACGGAGGAAGAGGAGATGTCACCGGCGGAGTCTATGAAGGCTATGTTCATAGCAGTATTGGACAAAAATGTCCAACTGAGTAAGGAGGTACGTGACCTAAAGCAAGAGGTTCACGATGTCTAAGAGGACAAGGAAGACATGGAGGTCTTCTGGGAAGTAGAGCACGACGAGAGAGTGCTGGCGAAAGATAAAGTTCGGGACCTAAAGCTTGAGGTCCAGGAACTGAAAGACGGGCTTCTGAACAAGAAGCAAAAGATTAGTCGAATGTCCTATATACATAGGAGTTCGTACGAGGATTACCAGCACTAGATTGCTGAGAATCCGGTGGAGGAGAGACAGACTCGACATACCATTAGCCGGGATATAGTGGCCAGTATGGCTGATGCGAATTGCAAAAATGCCGTGAGGAAGATGTAGTCTAGTAGTATGTATAGAAGAATTAGCTATGTAAATATTTGTGTAGCTAGTAATGACGTTAAACCCTCTTTTGCATAATTAAATGGTAGTCTTTTGTAAATCCCAATTTTTGGCAAGCAATTGCAGGATAGTATTGTTAATGGCTACGACCATGTAATGAAGAATAGTTGTAGTTGTATACTACAAGAAGAAACATTTTAATATAAGAAGTTTATTGAAATGCTTGGCAATGTGTTTGTATTGTTATTACTTATGAATAATAACCAAAAGAAAGAAGTAAATAATAACGAAATTTTATTTACATTAACAGGAGAATGCAGCCAAAAACAAAATAGAGAACTCGACAAGTAGAGCCACTTAATGTGGAGGAAGAAGGGGTTCCGAATAACCCAATGAAAGAATTTGTAAACCTTATAACTGCAGCCTTTAAAGAGGCTGGAGGAGGTGTAATAATAAATCCTGGGGTGGTAGTTGGTGCTACCTTTAAGGATTTCAAAAGCGTAGGTCCACCGGAGTCTAGAAGAACTACGAATTCTATCGCTGCTTAAGCTTGGGTGAAGGAAATCGTGAAGGCATTTGTGATAACAAATGTCAGAAAAGAGCAGAAGATTCCTTTTGCCACGTATAAGATGAAAGGATAGGCTAACTTTTGGCGGGAGGTGAACCAGGGTAGAGCCGAGTTGGAAAATGCTACGTGGGAACAGTTTAAGAAGACGTTCTTTCAAAACTATTTCCCCACTAGCATGCAAAGTAAAATGGAGGTCCAATTTCTAGAGTTGAAACAGGGGTATATGACTGTTCCCCAATATGCTGCCAAGTTCAATGAACTGGCAAGGTTTGCTCCACATCAAGCGGACACCTAGGCGAGGAAAGCGAAGAGGTTTGAGGTAGGTTTAAAACCTTGGCTCTATAATCGAGTTTCTATTTTCCAAAATGAAATCTTTGGAGCAGTATTGGAGAAGGACATAATAGTCGAGGGTGATAGCGAGGCTTTGAGCCTGTACCAGAAGGAAAAGAAAAATAAGAATAAATTTGACAGAGGGGTCAACATAGAGGGAACTAGCGGTGGCGTTAATGCTCCAAAGCGGAAGGGTTACAACTTCGAGAATATCAGAGTAAAGTAGAGAGATCATAAAAGAAGGATCGAGGCATATAAGACATGTGGGAAGGCTCATCTTGGAGTCCGTCTTAAGGGTAAAGCGGTATGCTACCATTGTGGACAAAAAGGGCATATTTCACCTAGCGTCCTAACCCTACGAAGGGTACGGCATACTTTGCGTGTGGGTCCCTGGATAACTTTCCAAGGAACTGTCCGAAGACGGGGTTGGACAGTGGGAAGGAGGCTAGTGGTGGTAAACTAGTGATTGGTGGACATATACAACAGGGTAGACCGATGACCCGTACATTTAATATGATGGTCCATGATGCAGTGGGATTGAGCGATGTCGTAGCAGGTATTATCCTGGTCAACAATGAAAATGCTTATGTGTTGTTTGATTTGGGTGCTACTTGTTCATTTATTGCATGTGAATTTTCTAAACGGTTAGGGTTACTCCCTGAAAAACTTGTAATACCTTCAAAGGTTAAGGTAGCCAATGAAGAAATAATTCTTATTAATTTTATTCATAGGAATTGTTGTGTAGACATAAGAGGTAACAAGTTATCGATAGATCTTATACCGATAAAGTTGGGGGAATTCGACGTAATTCTCGGGATGGATTGGCTGGTTAACTATGGGGCGATTATCGATTGCCAAAAGAAAAGTGTAAACCTATGGATTTTTAAGAAACTTGAGGTAGTGTTCTACGATAGTAAATCACCGGGACAGTCTAGCTGTCTAACCATGACGCAAGCCAGGAGATTGTTACGGAAAAGATGTGAAGGTTGCATGTGCCATGTTGTTGATACTCAGTAATTGGGAGCAACATTGGAGCAGATACATATAGTCAATGAATATGTGGAAGTATTCCCAAGAGATTTTCCAGGTCTTCCACCTTATAGTGAGACCGAGTTTGTCATAGATGTTGTGCCAGGTACGGTACCAGTTTCGAAGGCACCGTATTGTATAGCGCCAGTGGAATTAAAGGAGTTGATGATTCAGTTGCAAGAATTATTGGACAAGAAGTACATTCAACTAAGTTTCTCTCCATGGGGAGCACCGGTATTGTTTGTAAAGAAGAAAGATAGATCGTTGAGGCTTTGTATCGAATACCGAGAGTTGAACAAACTAACGATAAAGAATAAGTATCCATTGCCCAGGATCGATGATCTTTTTGATCAGTTGAAAGGGGAGAAATGCTTTTTGAAGATAGATTTGCGAACAGGGTATCACCAGTTGAAGGTTAGAAAGGAGGATGTACCTAAGACATCATTAAGGACTCGTTACGGCCATTACAAGTTCCTGGTGATGTCCTTTGGGGTAATGAATGCGCCAGTCTCATTCATGGACATGATGAACAGAGTGTTCAAATAGTATTTGGACAAGTTCATTGTGGTGTTCATTGATGATATTCTAGTATATTCAAAGATGCCAGAAGATCACGCTGAACATTTAAGATTAGTGCTGGAAGCACTACTCAAGGAGAAGTTGCATGCGAAATTCACTAAGTGTGAATTTTGGTTAGAGATAGTGCAGTTTATGGGTCACGTCATCGACAAGGATGGGATTTTTGTGGATCCAGCGAAAGTGGAGTAAGTTATTAACTGGGAACAACCAAAAACAACGACAGAGGTGCGAAGTTTCCTAGGGTTAGCGGGTTACTATCGGATTTTCATTCAGGACTTCTTGAAGATAGCTACTCCATTGACAAATTTGACAAGGAAGATCGTGAAGTATGTGTGGACAGAGAAATGTGAAGACAAATTTCAAGAGTTGAAGAAGAGGTTAAGTCAAGCACCGGTATTGTCTTTACTGGATGAGACAGAGAACTTCGTAGTTTATTGCGATGCCTCGCATAAAGGACTGGGTTACGTGCTAATACAGCATGGCAAGGTCATTGCGTATGCATCTAGGCAGTTGAAGAATATGAGAAAGGTTATCCTACTCATGACCTTGAACTTGCAGCAGTGGTTTTTGCCTTAAAATATGGAGGCATTACCTGTACGGGGAGAAATGTGAGATATATACAGATTATAAAAGTCTAAAATATATCTTCACACAGAACGAGTTGAATATGAGGCAACGTAGATGGTTGGAATTGATAAATGATTACGACTATGAAATCCTGTATCACCCAGGAAAGGCGAACGTGGCGGCCGACGCCTTAAGTAGAAAGGGTCGGGAACAGAGATGGCAAGGATGAAGATAAAAGTCAGATGTCCAAATAAGGAAGGTGAGAAGTTGTTTGCAGTGGAGATTCAAACCACCATTGTGGAAAAGGTGAAGGAAGTGCAACTCAAAAATGAGGGGTGCGAACAGATTAAGAAGAAGATTGCAGACAATAAGGAGGATAAGTCTAGTCTTGATAACGAGGGGTTATTAAGATTTGAAGGACGAATTTGGGTTCCATGTGAGCCAAAATTGAAAGAAGAGATAATGGATAAAGCTCATCACTCGAGGTACTCGATTCATACAGGTAGTACCAAGATGTATCAAGACCTTCGACATAATTTTTGGTGGGCCAACATGAAGAGGGAGATAGCAGAATATGTCAGTAGGTGCCTAACTTGTCAAAAAGTTAAGGCAAAACACCAACGACCCAGTGGTTTGCTACAATCATTGGAGATTCTGGAATGGAAGTGGGAACATATCACGATGGAATTTATGGTAGGACATCCGACGACGCAAAAAGGATATGACATTATTTGGGTAATAGTGGATCGTTTAACGAAGTCGGCTCATTTCTTGCCGATAAGAGTCAAGTATAACTTGGATAAGTTGGCTAAGCTTTATGTCAAAAAGATTATTTCGAGGCATGGAGTACCAGTTTTAATTGTGTCATATCGCGATCCGCGATTCATATAGAATTTTTGCAAGAGTTTACAAGATCAGATGGGAACGCAACAGAGGTTGAGCACGACGTATCATCCACAGACGGATGGACAAAGTGAAAGAACAGTTCAAACGCTAGAAGACATATTAAGGTCTTGCGTTATGGATTTTAAGGGAAATTGGGACGATTATCTACCGTTGGTAGAGTTTGCCTACAACATTAGTTATCACGTAAGTATAGGCATGCCGCCTTACGAAGTGTTATATGGAAGAAAGTGCAAAACTCCAATGTGCTGGGACGAAGTCAGAGAACGTCGAATGTTGGGACCAAAAATGGTACAACAAATGGCAAAAGTGGTTAAGTTATTGCGAACTCGACTAGTAGCAGCTCAAGACAGACCGAAAAAGTATGCAGATCTGCATCGAAATAACAGAGAGTTCGAAGTCGGTTCGTACGCATTCCTGAAGGTACCGCCTTGGAAAGGAAAAATACACTTCGGGAAGAAGGGAAAGTTAAGTCCTAGGTTTATAGGACCTTTCTAGATTTTAAGAAGGATAAGAGAGGTAGCATATGCGATAGCATTACCTCTGGAGTTGGGACATATCCATAACGTGTTTCACGTGTTGGTATTGCGTCCCTATAAGCCCGAGTACAAGCACGTAATCGAGTATGAACCTATTCACGTTGAGAAAAACTTAACGTATAAAGAAGTTCCTATTCAAATTATTGATAGGAAAGAACAAGTCTTGAGAAGTAAAGTAATACCTTCGGTGAAGGTGATTTGGAGGAACCACAATGCCGAAGAAGCAACGTGTGAACTTGAAGACGAGATGAGGAAGACATATCCCCATCTGTTTGACTAACTTATATTGTAATTTTGGGAACAAAATTTTTATAAGGGGGGAGAATGTAATGCCCGAGAAATTCATATGTTTATGTAAATAAATTTTATTTGATTATTTGAATAAAATTATATTACATGTTTATTAAAGTGAGTAAGCTATTTTAGGTCGTTCTATGACCTAGAAGATGTGAATATGGTTAGGATTATGGCTATGTGCTAGAATTAAATTATATGAATTTCCAAGATGAAAATGAAAGTTTCCTAGAAATTTCTATAAAGTCACTATTCATCCGTTTCTGTTCGGGAATTATATTTGAATTTCTGAGAAACGCATAATGATAGAATTTTAAGATGCAATGGAATATCTAATAATATTCCAGTTATAGCTCACGAAGTTTTCACATGAGGACTTAACACCCTAAGGGTTAGGAAGATTAAAACCTAAGAATAAAAAGGTTATGTATAATAATAATAATAATGATTATTATACAGAATAAATACGAGTATAATATAAGGTATTATATGAGTATAATACGAAAAAGGATACGAGAATTAATACAACGTATAATACAAATTTTATACAAAGTAAAGACTTTCAAATAAATTGAATTAATTTAATAACTAAACCCGTGGATCAAACTGATGGGTTAACAGGTGGGTTATAACCCTGGGGCAACCCATGGGCGCATAAGATGACAAGGTGGGCATGTGGGGTGCATTAGCTAGCACATGCTAGCACATGGCTTTACATGGTAAGACATGGGCAAGAGGAGGTTTGGTCCTAATAACCAAATTACCCTAAGCCTTACAAAGTCTATAAATAAAAGGCTTTGCTAGTCATTTGTTGGTTTATTAAATTGATAACTTATTTAAGATAGAGAATAGAGAGCTTAAGCAAGAGAAGCTATCTTATTCCGTTGCTAAGAATCATGCAAATAAGAAGTAATAAGGTTACTAACCTCTTGATTAATCAAGAACCAACTTAAGAACAACCAAAAACACAAAGAGGTATACCTATCTAAACTCTAATTCCCCATATTCCTTCAATATATATTGATAGAGAAGTGTGATTGGTGGAGCTTGAGTTGTAAGAAGTTATAAGGTTGACGTTAGTGGACTATAGACCATTAACAACCAAGAACTATTAAAACCATGATTAAACGGTTAAGAACTTAAGGATGAAAGCTTTGAAAATGATTAAAATGAACAATGAAACCATTAAAACTTAGATGTTTAGAATGGTTATAATCATCAATGATTAACCAATGGATTGCTTCAATATGGTTTGAAGTTAAAAGTCCATGTAACGAAGATTCGGCGAAAGTTACGCGATTTGACAATAATCGTCGAAACCGTGAATTTTCCCGGAATAGAAGTCAAAAGTCACCGTTTGAATCGACAATGATGGTTTTCGATGGCATAAGGTGTAATTAGGTAAATAAGATTTGCGGGAGCAAGAACGAACTAATTCAAACTTAAAACAAAGAATTTAGCGTCGAAAGTTCACGAACGTTTAATGAAAGTGTAAAATTGGACTAGACGAATTCAAAAATGAATTTCGACTTGATGAAATCATAGAACATAGAATTTATGAACTATTGGCTTTTGAACGAGCCAATTCCGAGTTGTAACGATCACGTTACGAGCTCAAGAATCTCATTAAATGAAAAACAAATCTGAAGAACAAGGTCGGCGCCGTAGCGCCGCCCAATGTGTAGTCCCCATCGCTGCAGTGCCAATCCGTGGAAAGGACCCTATAGAGGGGTTGCCGCAGCGCCGCTTGGCAAGGCAAACCTGGCGCCGCAGCACTGGGACAGAGGAAAAGATACTGCGAGCCAGCGTCGAAGCGTCGACTTTAAGTCTATGGCTGGCGCTGCAGCGCCCTTAATGGAAAAATTTTTAACGTGCATATTTCTTAACCTAGCTTGCTACATAGTAATTATGGGGCACAATCATATGGTTAATATTTATGAAGAGAAATCACTTAAACAACATGTTTAAGAATGGTTTAATGAATTAAACGTTGACAAAACGTATTTAATTTTAAAACTCAAAAACCGATAATGTAAACCGTGAATTATAATCGAGTTGTGAGCGTACCTTAAGGTTATTGGTGTGCTGTCACAGGCAACCAAAAATAAAACCTTACTGCGAACAATAACTATGTAGTAGTGCAAGTAAGAGTCGATCCCACAGAGACTGATTAATCTATTTCTATACTTTGTATTCCAAAAGAAGGGGGTTTTGATTGTTATTAATTCAAATAAACTAATGTATAAAATATTGTAACAAATTAAATCAAGAGAACGAACCTTGGGTTAAGTCAACTTCCACCTTAGAAATATACATTGATCATTGACTCAAGCATACACAATTATTATCTTGAATATTCATCGTTAGAATTAATTCACCAATCAGAATTATTCTGTGTCTTTCTTTATTTTTAGTTAGATAGAAACAAGCGATCTAAATAACCCTAACTACTAAACAACTTCAGACAAGCGCTAAAAGTTTAATCTAGTAGAAACTTTAAGAATTAGAAAAACCGATGAAGCTAAACAACACAAGCACAAGCGGTTGCATTTAATTTAGTTGAATATTCTTTCTAAGATATAATAATCTCGTGATCTGCAGTCAATTATTAATCTTAGTTGCTTCGCAAATTAGAGTGATCAAACAATTACGGATTCGATATCTAATTTAGCAGTAGATTTCAATGAATAATAAACTAGTGTTGTACCCTAGAAATTAATCAAATCAATCATATAATTGAAGCACAAAAGAATAAACAATACTCAAATATTAATTGAACAATTAAAATCAATTAGATCTCACAGTGTATTAATCCAAGGCTTCCGTCTCCTTAATCTAAGAACAAGAGTTTAGCCGCACATGGCTATGAAAATCACCAAAGAAATAGAGAGGAAAAGTATTTTTATTGAATAAGTACCAGTTATTAGATCCCTCTAATACATTAACTTTGTCCCTTATTTATAATCTTCAAAACCTAGCCTTCAATATGCCCTAGCTTGTTGCCGAATCCAACTTGCTAAAGGAGATTACTGTTGCAAGTCACGCCACCCCGCTGGGGCAGGAGATTCAAGTGTAATTCCCCGCTAGGGCTGCAAAGTACACTGTCCGGACCTGCTTTCCAAGCTTCAATTCATGTGGGCTTCTTTTATTAATTGCAATGACCCTACATAACCTACTTTCCTTCCACCAAGTTCGGAGATGCTATTTTGGCTGATTACTTGCGAGCTGCTTCTTTTAATTCCAAACCGGAGCTGTTGGGCATACAAGCCCACTTGACCATGTGAGAACCCGAATTTTCAAGAATTATCTATAATAAGAATTTAATAAATAAAATTCTTAAGACATGTATTGGATTTGAATATATATATGTGTGTTACGAGATAGGAAGTATTGTGTTACATATGGTAATATGAACTATGTAATATGTGATTTTTGTGATTTATAAATATATTCTTATTATATATTTATTATAAATTGTATAGATGAATTAGCAAGAAGATGGATAAGATTTATCTATCGGTATTAAATAATTTATATAATTATTTATCATTGTAAAATTGGTGACATTAAATATCTTTGATAATCACCATTTTCTGGAATAAATATTGGTTAATCAAGAGATATTATAGAATATTATATTATAAAGCCTTGTGTGGTAGTGGCGTGATAATAAATGAAAAAGAGTTAATTCACTTAAATAAGACGGTGAATTAATATGTGGATGAAAGGAATGTGTTAATTAAAATTTGATATTTTTAAATATATTACATAGTATTGTAATATATAAAAAGGGTTACTATTTGAAAGATAAGTGATTAATAAAAGAACAGAACCAATATAATTATAAATAAATGTTGGTTAGAGATTTATGCATTAAGTTAATATTTAAGTTATGACTAACTGAAAATGTGTTGGGACAATTTATGGAAGAAAAGAAATTGAGGAATTATATTTGTATTGTACATACTAATTATTTTAAGAAAAATGATTATTTTAAAGAAGGATGTCATGATTACAATTTCATAGGTTATAATTATTTAATGTGGTTAAATAATTTAGTATAGTGTGTCACCCATATCTTATATTAAATGAATATTCAGATAACGTGAAATTGGGGGAAAGCCAAACGTGGCCTAGACCTCTAATATTTTATTGTTGAGATTATGAGCTTGAGTTATATAACTCTAGTAAGTGGAATAAATAAGCCTTGTGTGGCATGAGTATTAAAGTTAAACCATACTAAATGTTTAACTGGAATTATTTAAAGAAAATTAATAAAAAGGGAATAAATGATTGATATTAATTAATCATTGTGATATTTATGTGTGATAGGGAATAATGGGTTGAGAGTACCCAACTGAATTATATTTAGCCCAATTAGAATATTATTTGGACTAGCCCAATGTACATGGAATATAAGATTATATATTGGTGTATATTTAAAATATAAGTATACTTCCTATATGTGGGTATGTACATATATATGTGTGTATATGTGCCCATAACTTAACTTAAGGTAGTAATGTTAAATCATTATAATTGATATAATTAGCCCAAAATGAATTAACCTTAATAGAATGAGACCCATTTTACTAATAAATTTGAGAGTAATAAGCCTTGTCCCAAAATTAGTGTCACACTTATTATAACATTCGTGTAATAGGCCATTGGCCTAACTCTACAATTGCTGGAAATAAAGAATGCTAGATTGAGCTGATGATGGCTAGTTAGAGGTGATGATGAAGAGAGGGATGGAGGAAGAGGGAGTTGGTGACCAACTCTCCATTGCCCTTTGGTTTCTTCTTTTTCCTGATAAATCAAAACATTGTGTAAAGGATTTGTCTGTGTAAAGAATTCTCTATAAATAGAGACTCCTCCTCCTCTTTCCCGTTTATTGAGTGTCTGAACATTTGATAAAGAGAGTAAGTTGAATTGGAGAGCAATCAGAGGTTTGGAGAGCTATAGTTAGGATATTAAAGCTCATTTTTGGCTAAGATGTGCAGTAGTAAATTGATTAAAGGAATTCATAAAACAAATATTAAAGCCAAAGATTTCATTAAAGCTAAGCTAAGCTTTTACAAGTGTAGGTTGTGCAAGGACGCGAAGTATTAGCGTGTTGGTAAAACGCCGGTAAAGGTAAGTCTTTCAGTTCCTATTTGATATATGAATTCTATAACTGTTAATTGAGTTATATTATGTTATGAGAATGTTGATGTATATATGTGAAATGTTTATGAGATATGTATGAGATTGAAAGTTGATTTTTGATGATATATTTGTGAAGTGAATCTCTATGCCTGTTATGTGAGAAGTAACATGCGTAGGAAATATTAATTGATTATGAATGCATGACATGAGTATGATATTATATGCTATATGATGCATAAAAACTGTTAGAATTGTTGAGCTGTCGAGCTCACTCTTGCAAATAACCATCTTTGCAGGTTAAGGACTCACGATTAAAGTATTATGCCACTTGATTGATAGAGTTCCGTAGTTTCATAAGGAGATAGACGTAGATATCTAATGATACGATCTTAAAAAAATGTTTAAGTTTTATACGATGTACTTGATAGTTGCTTATGATGTATAACACTTGTTGTGTTGTAAAGTTGTACTATGCGATACATAGAAGACTTCGTATTAAGATGTAAAAGTTTATACAGTAATTCAAATATAATGAATCATATCATATAGTTGATTCAGGGATTTGTAATTGATTCAAAATTATGAAATCAATAAAAAGATTTTATTCAAAGGAGATTGAAAAAGTTTAAAGTATTCCGTATTTTTATAACATCGAATATGATGTAAGACAGGAATGGTAAATGACCAAGATCGTAACTCATTAAAGTTTGGGGTCATTATACAGATCCTGAGAATGGAAAGAATTTATATTCTAAATTGTAATAAAGCGAAGTTATATTCTTTAAGTTATGAATAAAAGATGTAATAGTTTGACGATAGTAGTATCATGACTGCACCAGATCCGAGGTAATAAAGGGACCCGGATTTGAGGGCGTCACAGACCATGCACATATACTAATTGCTATGATTAAGTTGCTAGCTACTAACCCACTCATTTTCTAGCTGCTTAAAACCAACGTGGACCCATGATACAATTAATTCGTGAGCTGCTTGCAATTCAATTCCCAAGCCCACTTGGAACAACAATCCATGAGCATCTTAAGTTGGCATGATGATGTAATTCCATGGGCTGCTCCTCCATTTTAATTCCTTTAATTGCATGGCTCAATTGTTCTATTATTCCAAGTTGCTTAATTCCATTACCAATTGCCGAAATTTCATGGGACAAATTGCAAGCTGCTTCACGGAAATACTAGGAATTAAATCCCATAAGAAATTCGTGGCCCACTTGATTGCTTATTTAATGTTTACTTCCTTTGTATACATAAGTTGCTCCTTTTAACTTCCATTTTGCTTTCTTGGTTCAATTGTACCTAAAATAAAAGTATAAGAACAATGAATGTATTTAGGTACAAAAGAGATATAAAAGATTAAGTATTAAGGGAATAAAATATAATATATTTCATTCTCATCAGTTACATAACATATAATAGGGGTGCATGGTACTTGAATGATATCAAGTGAAGTTAAAACTTACCTAAATTCCATACAGAGTCCGATAACGGGAATCCGATGAGAATATTTTAGATGTATCAAACCGATTAGGGTTTCGTCAATCGTCGTGCATAACGATGATCAACGAGAATCGCTTTATGACATATAAATGTTAATAAGCCTTAAAGAATGTAAAATAACTTGAACGAATGTTATTAGTTTAACAATTCGGCTGAGTTATACGAGAAGGAGAAGAAGATACGTACACAATGTATATCGGTTGTGATAACCTAATTTGTCTGCTATGTGTTTATATATTTTAGAGGTTGTAAAGATCGAGTAAAGTAAACTTAAAGGTTTAAAGAAGCGAAGGAAAGTTTTCTAACTCGTATATTAACGTTACGTTATGCAAGTTTTCTAAACCTTGTTCAAGTTATGCCTGGTGCAAGCTTTCTAGACTCTTGCCTTGTTCAAGTTATGCTTGGTGTAAGCTTTCTAAACTCTTGTGTATACTTTATGTTGGATAAGTTGTCATAATGCATAGTTGCCAATACATGACCTGTTGTTGGATAGTCAACGCCATTTGATTCGGCTAGACGTATATCTAAAGTATTTTGATTGATTTTCATAAATCTTTCAAAGTATTCTTAATGTGCCATCCTATGACAATTGATTTGGTATGGATTCAAGGGAAAAACCTGAGTATGAATACAAAAAGGTTTTAATGTCGTTAATTCAACAGGCACTGAGTTACCTCAAAGCTTAAACGTGAAAACGTATAAGGATGAAGTGTTGATCAACATAGAGTACTACAAGCTGATAGCCTATACGTGTTCGTAAGATATATCGAACATACGGCCTTAGTGTTGGGATGTTCTTTTATGCTTGAGAAAGCAGATGATGTTCATGGTCTGGGACCAGCTCAGATTCTTAAGTGACTACGTGTCCTTAAGGATGATTTTTAAGAAATTCAAAACATTATTTTCATTATTCCTACTATTCCATAACTATTGTATAGTTATGGAAGATGGAATCATATGATTCTTGATTTTGTGGTTGCAAAGTAAAATGTTAAACTTGCTGAGCTAGTTATGCTCACTGTTGCTTAAAACTATATGATTTCAACTAAGAGTTATCGGACAGAAGGATCCGGTAAGGACAAAGGCAAATCCTAAGATGGATACCTAGTTATCATTGTAATAGCTTAGTATTATTCATGTAATGAATGATATTATGACACCGAATGAATGTAAAGGTTATAATGAACTTGGGAAGCAATTATTGTAATGAAACATTTAGTAAACTCGTGGATGTTATTAAAGTATTCAATTGAATGTATGAGTAGATAATAGTATCGTGTAGCATCTTATCCGTGGGTTGAAAGTACCCGGATTTGGGGGCATCACAAAAATGGGAACACATTATAATATACTTCGTGGTGGGACTTCCGGTCACACTGAAAGGTTATGATGCCATTTGGGTTATCATGGATCGACTAATGAAGATAACTCATTTTCTACCAATCAAGATCCGATTCAATTTAAATCAGTTAGCAAGTTTATACGTAAAGGAAATCGTATCGTGATATGGAGTGCCGGTATCGATTGTCTCCGATCGAGATTTGCGCTTCACGTCAAATTTTTGGAAGAGATTGCATGAGAGGATGGGAACACAGTTAAGATTGGATACTGATTATCATCCTCAGACAGACGGACAGAGTTAACGGACAATACAAACATTAAAGGACATGCTTATAGCTTTTATGTGATGGATTTCAAAGGGAATTGGTGAAAGTAGTATGCACACAAGATGTGACGCCCCCAAATTCAAGTACTTGAAACTCGAACTTGATGCTACACGATATCATTTTTTTGAGTGGAATAATATAAATAACAAACTTAATATACATATCAGAGTTGTTTAATCCTAGGTACCCGACCTTTAAAGCATTTCATTACATGATAGCTAATAAATATTATCGTATTCATAAAGTCTAACTATTACACAAGACACCATAAAAATTATTCTGTCAGCTTTCCCTTTCCTTTGTCCTTGTCAGAACCTTCAGGTCGATCACGCTTAGCTGAAAATATTTAATTTTAAAGTAAGAATGAGCATTCAATTGCCCAGCAAGTAATAGCATTTAATAAACTTTAGCTAAAACAAGTAAATATTTTCTTTAAGGTATACTTCTATAACGAATCAATAGTTGTGAAGTCTTTCGAAACATATCTTAATAACATATCAAATCGTTTAACAATTTTGAAACGACGTAGTGACTATAAATGCTGAGCGGTCAATAGACCATGAACTTTTATTTTTCATTTTCTAAAAGGTTTAAACAGAAATTTATCTGCAAACTGCTCTGGTCTTACGGACATGTAGGGTGATCAGTCCCGTTATGTCCTGTATTGATCAATACTATCTATTTGAACGATAAATTCGTTCACTCTGTTCGCCTTGGGCACATAAATAATTTCCCCATTACGGGTTGTTCATACTCAGTCTGGAGTCTTAACTAAAAAATTTAGTTGGACGACTTTATCATAACTAATACTATTCAATAATACAATTCAAACTATGTCTAGCCGAGTCAAATAGCTTAGACAGCCTTTAAACCATAAACGCATACCAAAATTTAATAGTATGTAACAGGATTTGTCATATCAAAGAATTTCTAGTTCATTTGCATGAATACAACAGCTCATACAAGTGGGGACACTTGTATGATAACAGACAATAATGTGATATTAATAAGAAATAAACGAATCATGGATATCATTACAGATATGAATAATTGATAATAATTATTCGTGAACATACTTTGTATTTGATAAACTTATGTTAAGTTGAAAACTAACATAATATATATATATATATATATATATATCTGTTTGCACGAATATCAATAAAAATTTGAGTAAAGAAACTTGCCCAATAGTAAATTGAGTAAAGAAACTTTCTTACAAAGATTCATTGCATAAAGTAATTGCAATAGTTAGGATGCTTGCCTTGATAGCTGATTACTGCTACGTAGTATAGCTTACGCTTTTATCTTTAATATGAAGTCCTATCATCAATAGAAATATTCTTTTAATTAGAATAATACCACTTAACACATAATACTGCTTAAACATGTTGTCAAATATTCATGTCAGTCATTAAAACACATAAGAATGTATACCTTGTCAAACTATGTCTATTAGGTTTGAGTTCGGTATCGCTTCGGCATTCCGATTGCATTTTCGGATAATTAACGAACTTATTTCTAATAAAACTTTGTTCAAGAACTTAAATATTATATTAGATAATTTAATTATCATTTATAATATTTTTCCAAATATTATAATCATTTATAATAATTTTTCAAACACTTATATCATTTTTAATGATTTAATTGTTAATAATTTCATTATCATTAATATTTAAATAATTTAAAATATTAATGAACTTCATGTCAACACTTTAAAAGTTATTTATTATAACTTGGAAACATTTTTAAAACCTTAATATTACCTTTAAATGATTCTTAAGATATTAAAATTATTTTTAGATAATTACCATTAATATTTAATTATTAATGTTATTCATATCAAAATATTAAAAGTTATTTATTATAACTTAAAATATTTTTAAAGCATTTATTTCACCTTTAAATAATTTATAAAATATTTAAATCATTTTTAAATAATTTATTTAATATAATTATTAAATAAATTTATTATCATTAATATTAAAATATTAATAAAATTCGTATCAAAATATTATAAGTTATTTATTATAACTTAAAATACTTTTTAAAACTTTAATATCATTTTTAAATAGTTTTTAAAATATTAAAACCATTTTTAACTAATTTATTTAATATAATTATTAAATAAATTTATTATCATTAATATTAAATTATTAATGACATTAATCTCAAAATATTAAAAGTTATTTATTATAATTTAAAATATTTTTTAATACTTTAATATAATTTAAAATGATTTTTAATATATTAAAATCAGTTTTAACTAATTTATTTAATATAATTATTAAATAAATTTAATATCATTAATATTTAATTGAATTAAAATATTAATAAAATTTATGTCAAAATATTAAAAGTTAATTTTTATAATTTAAAATAGTTTTTAAAACTTTATTATGAATTTCTAATATTTATTTTCTCTTTATTCTATAATTTTCAGTCCAAAGTTACGGAAACGCTTGTAGACGAAAATTTACCAGTCCGATTTGGTCCCACTTGGTATCGTTAGAACCGTGACTTCCCGAGCTACGTTTTAGGCTCAAGAAAAAGTCCATTTGGCTTGGTATAGTACCCTAAAAACAGGCCACTACCGACTGACCATTACATGCCTTGTAAATATTTTCAATTTTGGAGTCTTTTACAGAAATGCTTGTATTACGAGATCCACAACTCTGATTGAGGCCCAATCAGACTCGTTGGATCCGTATCTTCTTGAAATATAGTTTTCATTTATCAAACACCAAATTCCAATATGTCTAGGCCCAGAAATCAGGCCCAAAGTGACTGGTCCGCAAGGTTTTCTTCAACAGTTGACTTATTTTCTAGATTTGGGGTCCTTAACAAATATGCCTGTAAAATGAAATCTACAAATCGGATTTAGGTCCAATTGGTATCGTTAGATTCTTATTTTCCCAAACTACCGTTTCCAAATATCAAACATCCATTTTAGTTCGATTTTGGTCCCAGAAAAATGGACAGAAGTGACTAATCAGTAGCTTGTGTTCAACAGTTAGAGTAGTTTGGGCTTTAATTCATAACTTGTTCATTTCGTAACATATTTGAGTGATTCCAAAGGGATTTTGTCCTTAACTCATTTAGCTAGCATGTCAAGAAAGAAAATCTCAAATATCACTTATAGATTTCAAAATAAATATACTATAGTACACTAGTTAAGTAGAAATTTTATAAAAATTTATATAGCTTTCTTTTTCCAAACTTTTTCATCAAAACTCCTATGGATCCACAAGATCCACCCATAAAACACAAGATCTAACCTTTTCACAAGATTTTAACCACCATAAACTCTAATCTTCTAGATCTATCACAAGATCATAGACAAAACTTAATAACTTAAAAGAAAACTTAAAGTTTTTCTTCTTACCTTTCCTTGTTGCTTTTTCTTCTTTTCTTTCCAAAGTAGGTGATGAGTTTATGGAGCATCAAGGATCAAATCCTCTCCCCTTTAATCCCCCCCCTTGGCCAAAATTTCAGCCCCTCTCTCTCTCTCCTTTTGATTTTTTTTAGCTAAGTTAGAAGCTTGAAAATGAAATAAGAAAAAGTGGAGTAACTTGATTTGGTTTATTAAGTTTAGTAAGCATTCATTGAATGTAATTGCCAACACATTGCTTGCTCACATATACAAAAGTGTTGGCTAAGTTTACAAGTTGACACCTAAGAGGAGTAAGTAGAAGGTGATAGATTTTCTCCATATTTTTGGATAAGCTACATAAATCAACTTTCTATCCCCAAAATGCCCCCTTGATGGCCGGATTTTTCACCCCATTCCCTTCCATTTTTGTTTTATTTTATTTGTCAAATTATCCTTTAGCAAATGACTAAAATACCCCTCTTCAAGTGGACTAAGCTTGGGCCATTCTTTTATTTCTTTTGGGCTTCTAATTTAATTGTTTGGACTAGGTAAACTAATAAGACCCAAAATTTAAATTTTATTTTACCCTAATTAATTACTTAAGGTTTCCATTCCATCCAAGTTAGAATTTAAAATGTTTGCTTTTATGCATTCAATCTCATAACCCAATGAGACATGTCTCAATTAGGTTTAAAATAATTAATAACCTGAGATAGTAAAATTTATCTCTTAGGTTAGTATAATCTTACATACTAATATTCTTTATTAGCACATAATAATATTTCTTTATCATGCACGCATTCCCATATTCACTTTGGTACTTAGTAAAAATAATATTGTTATATATATATAAAAACAATTATACGCAAAGTTTCTTATTTAATTGTATCGAAAATATTGGGTTATTACACAAGACAATTATGTATGATGATAAAGCATATACTTTATAACAATCTTATTCATTTATTAATAAAAGAAATGTTTATTTAAAGGCGTTTATATTATCTACATCATGTTGTTATATTTAAGTGTGATAAACCCATAGTTTTAAGCAATGCGTTTAGAATCATGATGATTATCATGCTAATGAGATCTAAATTCTTAAATAGCTTAAAACTAAAATAGTTCCCAATCGATGGATTACTAAATAGGAGATTAGTAAATTCGGATAGATTGGTACATACGTTGCTTGCTCTTTGGAATAGGATGATCGATCTCATGATCATTTGTGTGGAGACACTAAAGCAAGTATGTAGGTGCTTATTGGAGAATAAGTATATTGAACATGGCTAGCTAAGGAATATCTAATAGAGTTTTACTCGCCTATCAATAGGAATTCCTTTAGTTATAGTAGTACAGGTAATCCTTAGACTTGAGATCATCATAGTATCTTAAATATGATGAGTTATAATTTCCTTGATCTTATTTTTATTATTACTATTATTATTAATTTGAATTCCTAAAGGAGTTTGAGAATTATTTAATAAAAGTACTTTCCCATATTCCTAATAAGATTAGGAGGTAAATTAATTAAAGGAGTTTAATTAATTGCTCCTAATAAGATTAAGAAGCCTAATTAATTAAAAGAGTTTAATTAATTAATATGAAACCCAAATTCTAAAATGGTTAAGAGGGTTACCTACATCTATAAATAAGAGGAGTCTTATTTTGATTTGGGACTAATGCAATTCCAATTATTAGGAGAGCACACCTTTTCTAGAGAGAGGGAAAACTAAGGTTTTGCCACTAACCCACTTTCTTAATATTTGGTCATCCTTGGTGGATCACCTCTAGAGGCCAAACACTTGGGTGGCTGACGTTGATCAAAGAAAAGAATTACACATGGTAGATTCAAGTTAACAATAAAAATATTATAGTTGAACTTGTGACACCCCCAAATTCAGGTACTTCAATTCCATAGGATTTGGTGTTCATAGTACAAATATCATCTATCTATCTACTCATAATAAATGCAAACCATGCAATAGATAGAAATAAATTCATCATCTCCCCTTATGTGGTTACAACATCTAAATAATAAATACAATCCCAGGTCATACTAACCTTAAATCTTAAATGCGGAAACGTAAACAAATAAATAGTCTTACACAACTTTAATATAAGCCTTAAACAATAACATATCAAATAAACAAGTCTTCATCATTTGTTGACCTTGCCCTTGCCTTTGCTAGTAGAAGGCTCTTCGGAGCTTTCGTTCTTAACTGCAATGTTATTATTACGCAAGAGTGAGCACGATTGCCCACAAGTATAACAAAATAACAACAATATAATAACATGCGAGTGAATCAAAAACTTATGAATAAGAAAACTCGGCTTTTGAATAAAGAATGAATAACAAGAATCAAAAGAACTTCTGAAGGTCATAAGACCTTGAACTATGTCCTAGGTTGTCAAGTGTTTATACTTGAAACCTTTAATAGTTATAAGTTTATGGACTCTACTTCTCGTACTTAAGGGGATCAGCACTTAGTACCATACTGTGCACAATATCTCAACGCTAAAGCGTAAATAATCCCCTTTACAGGGTTGTTCATCTCAGTTTGGCATCAGAGTCAGCACCCAAAAAAGTTTAGTTTGGATAAACTCAATATTAAGTATAGAATTTAGAACGTTCATGAACTATGGACTAGTCGAATCAATGAGGGTTCGCTAGTCTTACAAGGTTCAACAATAAACTGATAATCAATTCAAATAATAAATCTCAAGAGTTATACAATTGAATAATTATTGTATAACTGGAATCATGTGTTAGAAAATTATAACATCTAATATGAAATCTTGAACTTGAACAATTAAGAACAAGAACTTGCTCGGTATGGAAAATAAGTCTAGGACTTGCTTAAAAAATAATTTAGAATTTAAAGAGACTTATTCAATGTAAAAGTATGGTTTAGAAACTTGCCTCTTGCATAAGCTATAATTTATAACTCACTTCTATTAATTAATCCTACATAACCATCCATTCACAATATCAATTAATTATAAGTTCGATATACTTGTCGAATCAAACATCGGTCTTCGAACACGTTATTAGACTTTACAAATAACGGTTTAAGTCATTAAATTAAATTCTTAATTAATCACATGATATAAGTTATTAAACTGATTTAACATCTCGTTACATGTTTAACAATCTGTTATAACCTCTTGTTATATTCTTAACACCTTATTATGTTAGTTAGACTAAGTTAAACTAACATGCCAAAATCAACTAGTTTACTTTCTAAAATTCGAGCCGAGACACGCCTTACATAAGGAAAATACGTCGGGGCGGGGTTCGCTGAGGCGTGTATCTTCTAAGGGAAAACTGCGCCGGGGCGCGATAAGCCGGGGCGCGTTTCTTATAAGGAAAATTTGTGCCGGGGCGCAAACTCCCATATTCGAGTTCTGCAACTCGCAAAGAACACAGTAATAAGCCAATAAATCCCAAATCAAACTAACACGATGATTTTTAATTCTACCCATGAAGTATAAATTTCACATAAACATCATACGATATTTTTAGCATGTTTCTAACACTTTAGATCACACAATTACATCAATTAAAGCATTTGATTTCAGTGTTTTCAATATTTTATGAAACTTTGAGAAAAGACATAAATTTCAACGTTACAGGCTCGTTAATACACCGAATTCCTTCGTTGAAATTCCGTTTTGTTCGTTTAAACATGTATAATTATAATCAATCGTCAATTTAAAGTTAAACAATTGATTAAAGCATTTAATTTGTATATAAGGGCCATATATACAACTTTTATACTCTATAACTTCACAAAACCCAATTAAAACATAATTACATGAATTTAATCACTATGATTCATGTATACATGTTATATAACATGTTATTAACATATACTAACACATATATGATCACATCTTAAGTTAATTATCAAAAATAGTTCTTAACAGTGGATTTTAAAAACCACGTAAATGAAAAACTCTGTAACTTTTCAAAATCCAATTAAGGCATATATAAACATACTTAAATGGTAGAAACATGTTATGATAATATGTTAACATGTATATACACATCATTCACCAATTCATGCTTTGATTATAAAATAGTTGTTTTATATAGAACTCAAAATTTGGTTTTTATGGAGAAATATTATACGTGAAGTAAGAATTGAGATAAAGGGATTACCCTTAAAATCTCTGTGAAGATGACGTAAACTTTCTTTTCTTCAGCTTTTCTCTCTTAATCTTTCCTTCTTCTCTCTCAATTTTCTCTGAAGTGTGTGTGATATAGAACTGATATATTACATATGATATAATATAGCATGTATATACATAACGGGTATAGTTAGTTGTTAGTTAACCCATAATGGTTAACAGCTCCCAACTCCCCTTAAGGCCACGTTTGCTTGTCCTCCCTTATTATTCCTTTTCGTTTAATTTTAATTAATTCTTATTATACAGTTAATTGTCACACTTCTAATTAATCAATTAATTTTTATTTAAATCAATTAAATAAAATATAATAAATTCACATTAAATTACATAGTCAGATAATTAAAATTCTTATTTATTAATTATGTCAAATCATTAAATCTCTAATTAATTAGAATAACATTATGCTTATTAAATAATTCATTTAATCAATTAAGCTTAATTAAATCCATACTTTGAATATAAAATTTCTTCACATTAATTTAATCAATGTAACACATATAATTAAATTAATCTACCATAATTTCATCAATTAATTATTTGACTCAATAATTAAATCATCAAAAAATATTTATTTAATTCAATAAATATTTAAATAATTTACAAAATCTCGTTCGTCACATCTTCCCCCCTTTAAAAGGATTCTGTCCCCAGAATCATGGTTCAATTTTTTTTAAAAAAATTGTCCCGTTACATTCTCCCCCCTTAAAAAGATTTTGTCCCCAGAATCGCTTACACATCAATTAAGTAAATAAATGTGGGTAATTCTTCATCATATGCTCTTTGAGTTCCCACGTAGCTTCTTCAGCGTTGTGGTTCTTCCAGATTACCTTAACAGAAGGTATAACTTTATTTCTAAGAACTTGCTCTTTCCTGTCAACAATCTGAATATAAACTTCTTCGTAGGATAAGTCTTTCTCAAATAGTAGGGGTTCATATTCAATCACATGTTTGTAATCGGGTTTATATGGACGCAAGACCGAAACATGGAAGACGTTGTGGACATTCTCTAGTGCCGGAGGTAAGGCTACCTCATACGCAACTTCTCCAATCCTTCGAAGTACTTGAAAGGGTCCAATGAACCTCGAGCTCAATTTTCCCTTCTTTACTTCCCTTCCAGGGAGAGACTTTCAAAAACACAAAGTTACCCGATTCGAACTCAACCTTCTTGCGGTGTAGATCGACGTATTTCTCTTACCTATCCTGAGCTGCTACCAGTCTTGTCCGGATCACTTTGACTATCTCTGCTGTTTGTTGTACCAGTTCTGGACCTAGCAATTGCCTCTCGCCTACTTCATCCCACACTTGCTTTACCCGGATGGTATAAAATCTTGCAGTCATAATCCTTAATTAACTCCAACCACCTTCTCTGGCGCATATTCAAGTCCTTCTGTGTAAAAATATATTTTAGACTCTTGTGGTCTGTATATATTTCACACTTCTCCCCCATAGAGATAGTGTCTCCAGATCTTCAAAGCAAATACCACTGTAGCTAGCTCCAAGTCATGGGTCGGATACCCCTTCTCATAGTCCTTCAATTGTCGTGACGTATATGCAATGACCCTACCATTTTGCATAAGCACACTGCCAAGTCCTTTATGCGACGCGTCACTATAAACCATTAAATTTTCTGTGTCATCCAGAAGGGATAAGACAGGTGTTGAACTCAACCTTTTTTTAAGTTCTTGGAAGCTTTCCTCACACTTCTCCGTCCAAACGAATTTCACAGCTTTCCTAGTCAAATTTGTTAGCAGAGTTACGATCTTGGAAAAATCCTGTATGAATCTTCTATAATAACCTGCCAATCCAAGAAAACTTCTCACTTTTGGCGGCGTCTTCGGCTGATCCCAGTTTATCACAGCTTTGACTTTGGAGGGATCTACCAAAATTCTGTCCTTGTCAATCACAAGTCTGAGAAATTGTACCCGTGTAATCCAAAATTCGCATTTTCAAAACTTGGCGTACAACTTCTCCCTTCTCAACGCCTCTAGTGTTACTTTCAAATGCTCTACATGTTCTTCCTTGGTCTTCGAGTATACCAAAATGTCATCGATAAACACCACCATAAATTTGTCCAAAAATAGCTTGAGCACTCCATTCATTAGGCCCATAAATGTTGCAGGAGCATTCGTTAGACCAAGTTATATTACCAGAAATTCGTAGTGACCATATCGAGTCCTGAATGTTGTCTTCGGAACATCCTCTAGCTTCACCTTCAGCTGATGATAACCACTTCTCAGGTCAATCTTCGAAAAGTATCTTGCTCCCTTCAGTTGATCAAACAGGTGGTCGATCCTCGGTAATGGATATCTATTCTTAATCGTGACCTTATTCAATTCTCTGTAGTCGATGCAGAGCTGCATCGTCCCGTCCTTCTTAATCACAAATAACACCGATGTTCCCCACAGCGATACGCTCGGTTGGATGTACTTCTTGTCCAGTAATTCTTGCAGTTGTACCATCAACTCTTTCATCTCTACCGGAGCCATCCGGTACGGTGCCTTCGATATTGGAGTCGTTCTTGGTGCCAAATCGATCACAAACTCAACCTCTCTGTCTGGCGGAAGTCCTGACAGATCATCCAAAAATACGTCTGCGAAGTCCCTCACGACTGGTATCTCGTCCAATTTTGGGTTCTCTTTACAACTATCGACTATGTAGGCTAAATATCCTACGCAGCCTTGTCTTAACAACTTCCTGGCATGCACCATCGTCAGACAACTCGCTTGTCTAGGCGACTTGCTGCCATAAAACACAACCTTTGACGGAGTCATAAGGTTAATACATTTCTTCTAGCAATCAATTACAGCCCCATAATTGAATAGCCAATCCATTCCCAGAATAACATCGAATTCCCTAAGTTTTATCCGAATAAGATCTACGTTCATAATGTTACCCTTAATATCCACCCTACAGTTTTTGTGTACGTACTTAATAGGGATCACTTCTTTATTTGCAATTTCTATGTTCATAGGGTATTCTAACTCATCTTTGGGCAATTCTAAGTTCTTAGCAAAGTCATTGGATATAAATGAACAAGTAGCACCCGAATCAAATAATATATAAACATTAACTTTATTGATCAGAATGATACCTGACACCACATCGCGAGACTGCACAGCATCCTGCAATGTCATGTTGACGGACCTGGCGATTGGTTGGTTGGTTGCGATTGGTCCCATGATAGTTAGAACATTGCCACCGCTGTTACCCTTGTTCCCTCGTGATCCTACCCCTCCAGATCCTTTCTTGGGACAGTCCCTAGCCAAGTGGTCCTTTGACCCATATGTGAAGCAGGCGCCCTTCTTTGGGTTAGGACAGTTAGGTGCTATGTGGCCTTCCTGACCACAATTATAGCACACCTATTTTCGTTTCATACAGACCCCCAGATGAGCTTTCTCGCAGGTCAGACATGCTTCGATTCTCTTCTTCTGACCTCCTTGCTGATTTCCAGTTGATGAGTTGTCAGTCCACCTCCTCTTCTGATTGTTACTTCCTCCCGTGTTGCTGCCACTAGCTTTATTATTTCCTTCACTTTCATTCTTCTTCTTCTTTTGATCCTTATTATACTTGGTCACCTTGTCGCTTCCACCTTCAGCAAGGATGGCCTTCTCCAATACTCCAGCAAAAGTGTTCAACTGGAACACTGACACTTTGCTATATAACCAGGGTTTCAGTCTCTGCTCAAACCTCTTTGCCTTCTTCTCGTCGGTGTGCACTTGATACGTAACAAACCTAGCCAATTCAATGAATTTTGCCTCATAGTCTGGTATGAACATATTCCCCTACTTCAACTCCAGAAACTGGACCTCCATTTGATTCTGCGAACTTGTCAGGAAATACATCTCAAAGAACATATCCTTAAATTTATCCCAAGTTATGATGCCCTCTCCTCCCCGAACCTTGTTTGCTTGCCACCAATAGCTGGCCTCTGATTTCAGTATAAACATTGCGTAGGTCGTCTTCTGCTCCTCACTGACTCTGGCGACGTCAAAAATATTTTCCATCTCCATAACCTAAGTTTGAGCTTCTATCGGGTTCATGGAGCCTTTAAACTCTGGCGGTCCCACCGCCTTGAAGTCTTTGAATGAGGTGTTCGGTGGAGCTTGTGGCTGGTTGTTCATTGCTCCCGTTAAAAGATTTACCAACTGCTAAACAGGGTTCGCATTGGCATTAGCGTCATTATTGTTTATTGAACCTTCTTGGGTTGGTCGACAGTTTGGTCTTCTTCTCGGCAGCATATTTCTATTTAAGAAATACACTTCTTAGATCTTGTAAAATTCTTTAAATATATAAGAATTAACTTAAATACTTTAACATAATCACTTAACACATGTCATCTCAAATAACTCTGATTTTTTATTAAATCAAAAATTTTAACATAATACGATAGCATCACTGCTATATACATCAACTATCCTGAGGTAAGAAACTACTGGATTTAAATCATCAAAATATTCCTCTGTTTATAAACACATCGGAATTTACATTATTAACTACCAAATAAGTTATCACATAATCAAACTGTTCCTATCACTGCCTACTAAGGTGACGAATAGCCTTTCTACGCTCCTCTTCCATAATACAGGACATCATCCTGCGATCTAGCATGTACCACGATAGACCTTTGAACTGGATATCTCATAACCCGATCCTGGGCCGCATCAATAGCATTTTAAAGCGTATAGTGCGTTTTCTCAAGCTTGGCCTTCTTTGCCCGACAGTTATCTTCTACAAGATCTGCACATCGTGAATCCCTCACCCATGCCTCCTCCACTATAGCAAGCCTTGCTGATTTCTCTTTCAATTCGTTCTTCAGCTTCTCTATCTCCTCTGACTTTTCTTCACCTTGGCCCTTCTCGTGCACCAACTCCCATTCTACATCTCCAAGACGTGTGTAAACAGCCTCCATCACACCATCCTTCTGCTCAATGGTAGACTGTTGAGTAACCATCTGCTCCTTCAGCTCCTGAATAGTAACTCTATGTTATGATCATACAGTTCATCATACATCTCAGCACTGATAGAGTTTGGTGGAAATTCTTCATGGTCTTCCTCCTCCTCTTCAGCTTCCTCAGCCTGAATCTCAATTTCTTCAGAATCCTCCTCTGAGTCAAACACTGGCTCATGCTCCCGACCTACGACTATGATCAAAGGAGATGGCTCTCGTTGAATCAACTGCTCCCAGACTGTGTGAATGTTTCGAGGCCCCTCCACCCTAGCCTCTCGGGGTACAACGTCCCTAGGCTGACTAGGTTCTCCAGCATCCGACATCCTGACAAATTATATTTTAAGTCTTAGTTATTACGTGATGCTAATTGATACTGGCGAGTACATAAGTATAAACACATAGCACGTAAGGTAAGTTATTATCTTTCTTAGAACTCGATAAGTGTTATCATTAGTATGTTCTCGATCTCTTAAAAGGCTACTACCCTAAGGTTTTCCTCCACCCAAGGTTCATAACCTACAGCTCTGATACCAACCTGTGACACCCCCAAATTCGGGTACTTCACTTCCACGGGATTTGGTGTTCACTGTACAAATATCATCTATCTATCTACCCATAATAAATGCAAACCATGCAATAGATAGAAATAAATCTATCATCTTCCCTTATGGGGTTACAACATCTGAATAATAAATACAATCCCAGGTCATACTAACCTTAAATCTCAAATACGAAAATGTAAACAAATATATAGTCTTACACAACTTTAACATAAGCTTTAAACAATAACATATCAAATAAACAACAAGTCTTCATCACTTGTTGACCTTGTCCTTGCCTTTGCTAGTAGAAGGCTCTTCGGAGCTTTCGTTCTTAACTGCAATGTTATTATTACCCAAGAGTGAGCACGATTGCCCACAAGTATAACAAAATAACAACAATATAATAACATGCGAGTGAATTCAAAACTTATGAATAAGAAAACTCGGCTTTTGAATCAAGAATGAATAACAAGAATCAAAAGAACTTCTGAGGGTCATAAGACCTTGAACTATGTCCTAGGTTGTCAAGTGTTTATACTTGAAACCTTTAACAGTCATAAGACTATGGACTCTACTTCTCGTACTTAGGGGGATCAGCGCTTAGTACCATACTGAGCATAATATCTCAACGCTAAAGCGTAAATAATCCCCTTTACAGGGTTGTTCATCTCAGTTTGACATCAGAGTCGGAACCAAAGGACGTTTGGTTTGGATAAGCTCAATAATAAGTATAGAATTTAGAACATTCATCAACTATGGACTAGTCGAATCAATGAGGGTTCGCTAGTCTTACAAGGTTCAACAATAAACTGATAATCAATTCAAATAATTAATCTCAAGAGGTATACAATCGAATAAGTATTGTATAACTGGAATCATGTGTTAGAAAAATTATAACATCTAATATGAAATCTTGAACTTGAACAATTAAGAACAAGAACTTGCTCGGTATGGAAAATAAGTCTAGGACTTGCTCAACAAATAATTTAGAATTTAAAGAGACTTATTCAATGTAAAAATAAGGTTTAGAAACTTGCCTCTTGCACAAGCTACAATTTATAACTCACGTCCTTTAGATAATTCTATATAACCATCCATTCACAATATCAATTAATTATAAGTTCGATATACTTGTCGAATCACACATCGGTCATCGAACACGTTATTAAACTTTACAAATAACGATTTAAGTCATTAAATTAACTTCTTAATTAATCACGTGATATAAGTTATTAAACTGATTTAACATCTCGTTACATGTTTAACAATATATTATAACCACTTGTTATATTCTTAACACCTTATTATGTTAGTTAGACTAAAGTTAAACTAACATGCCAAAATCAAGTAGTTTACTTTCTGAAATTCGCGCCGGGGCTCGCCTTACATAAGAAAAATACGCCGGGGCAGGGTTCGCTGGGGCGCATATCTCCTAAGGGAAAACTGCGCTGGGGCACGATTAGTCAGGGCGCGTTTCTCATATGGAAAATTTCTGTCGGGGCGCAAACTCCAAGATTCGAGTTCTGCAAATCGCGAAGAACATAGTAATAAGCCAATAAATCCTAAATCAAACTAACACGATAATTTTTAATGCTACCCATGAAGTATAAACTTCACAGAAACATCATACGATGTTTTTAGCATGATTCTAACACTTTAGATCACACAATTACACCAATTAAAGCATTTGATTTCACTGTTTTCAATATTTTGTAAAACTTTGAGAAAAGACGTGAATTTCAACGTTACAGACTCATTAATACACCGAATCCATCCGTTGAAATTCCGTTTTGTTCGTTAGACATGTATAATTATATTCAATCGTCAATTTAAAGTTAAACAATTGATTAAAGCATTTAATTTGTACGTAAGAGCCATATGGGTCATATATACAATTTTTATGCTTTGTAACTTCACAAAACCCAATTAACACATAATTACATGATTTAAATCACTGTGATTCATATATACATGATATATAACATGCTATTAACATACACTAACACATATATGATCACATCTTAAGTTAATTATCAAAAATAGTTCTTAATACAAGATTTTAAAAACAAGTAAATGAAAAACTCTATACCTTTTCAAAATCCAATTAAGGCATATATAAACATACTTAAATGGTAGAAACATTTTATGATCATATGTTAACATGTATATGCACATAATTCACCAATTCATGCTTTGATCGTAAATATTTGTTTTACATAGAACTCAAAATTTGGTTTTCATGGAGAAATATTATACGTGAAGTAAGAATTGAGATAAAGGGATTACCCTTGAAATCTCTGTGAAGATGACGTCAACTTTCTTTTCTTCAGCTTTTCTCTCTTAATCTTTCCTTCTTCTCTCTCAATTTTCTCTTAAGTGTGTGTGATATAGAACTAATATATTACATAGGATATAATATAGCACGTATATACATAACGGGTGTAGTTAGTGGTCAGTTAACCCAAAATGGTTAACTGCCCCCAACTCCCCTTAAGGTCACGTTTGCTTGTCCTCTCTTATTCTTCCTTTTCATTTAATTTTAATTAATTATTATTATATAGTTAATTGTCATACTTCTAATTCATCAATTAATTTTTATTTAAATAAAATATAATACATTCACATTAAATTACATAGTCACATAATTAAAATTCTCATTTATTAATTATGTCAAATCATTAAATCTCTAATTAATTATTAAATTAATTAGAATAACATTATGCTTGTTAAATAATTCATTTAATCAATTAAGCTCAATTAAATTCATACTTTGAATATAAAATTTCTTCACATTAATTTAATCAATGTAACACATATAATTAAATTAATCTACCATAATTTCATCAATTAATTATTTGACTCAATAATTAAATCATCGAAAAATATTTATTTAATTCAATAAATATTTAAATAATTTATAAAATCTCGTTCGTCACAGAACTCGTACTTGAGGAAGCACAAATCTTTAATGGTATGATTTGTTCTTCATCTCTTTAGATTGAATTAATAATTGTGCATAAAGGATGATCCGCGTTCATGGTTTGTAAAATTTTAAAACTCTATTTTTACACTTCCGTTGCTATGTATGTAATTGTTGCATGCTAATTTGATCTTACAAATGTAACAATTGGGACGATCATCTACCCTTAGTAGAATTTGCTTATAACAATAGTTATCATGCGAGTATCGGTATGCCACCGTATGAAGCCCTTTACAGAAGAAAGTGCATAACACCATTGTGCTAGGATGAATTCGGAGAACGACGACTTTTGGGGCCAGAATTGGTTCAACAAACAGCTGATGTAGTGACAACAATAAGAGCCAGATTGGTAGGAGCTCAAGATCGCAAGAAGAAATACGTAGATTTACATCGTCAGAACCGAGACTTTGAAGTCTGTAGTTTCCTGTTTTTGAAAGTATCTCCCTGGAAAGGGAAGATACGATTCGGCAAGAAAGGGAAATCAAGTCTGAGGTTAATAGGACCGTTTGAAGTATTCAAAAAGATAGGCGAGGTGGCGTACAAGGTAGTTTTACTGTAATAACCCAATATTTTTGATATAATTAAATAAGAAAGTTTGCGTATAATTTTTTTTAATATTAATTTTATCAAAATAAATGTGGGAATATGTAAAAGGTAAAACATATGTGTATATGTGATAAATATATATTTATTTATTGCATGAATGATTTCAAATAAAATTTTTTGAAAAAGGAATTGTTGATTATTATAAATTATATGCTTATAATAAATTAATTTTGTAGTAAAAATATTTTATTATTTATTTTCCATGAATATATGATTAATGTATTATTTAAATAATATATAAAATGATTCTTAGAAGTATTATAATGATTATTATTTTACTATATGAATTTATCAAAATTAGTTAAGTTAAATATTTTAACTTAAAAAATATTGGTATATGATGTAAAGTGTGATTATAGATCAAAACCCTAATTTGATATATGGTTATGAATTTTAATGACTAATACAATTATTATTCTAATTGTATTTAAAAGGAAAGTATATTTGTATTATGAATAATAAGAATTTATTTTCTTAATGATTTTTCAATATTAAATATAAGTATTGATTATATTTATATTTGAATGTATGTATGTACATTATGAGATCTATGATCAATGTTAAGTGGAATGAAAATCCTAAGTAACTAATTAGGGTAAAATAAAATTAAGATTTTGGGTTATGTTAGTTTACATAGCCCAAATAATTAAATTAGAAGCCCAAAAGAATTAAAAGAGAGGCCCATACTTAGCCACTTGATTAAGGGTATTTTAGACCTTTGATTAATCAAATTTGTGTAATAAAATAAAAGCAAAATAGAGGGATTAAGGGGCTAAGAAAACCGACCACATTAGGCTTTTTAGGGCAAAAAGATTATGTTAATCTAATTCCATAAGTGAAAGTTCTTACAACAAGGACAAATGTGTCATGCTCTCATTGGTGAAAAACCTATTTAGCATACTAATGACATGATTAGGAAAAGATAAGGCTAACCCTATTATCCAAGGGATAAAAAGAACATGGGGGATATTATCTTAATCCCCACATCCCATTTCATTTCATTACAACACTTCATTTCATTTCATTCTCCATTATTATTATTCTTCTTCTATTTTCTCTCAACTAGCAAGAACACCAAGAGAGCAAGAGAGCAAGAGAGAGAGTGGGTTTCGGATCTTAGGGAGGGGAAGAGGAGTATATTGTTCATGCATCCGAAATTTATAAGCTACTTTGGAAGATTAAGAAGAATTGCAAGAAGAGCTAGGTAAGAAATTAAAAATTTTCAAGTTTAGTTCTACTTATGTTTTATGTTTAGTTAGTTTATATAAAATGTTGATCTACTGATGGATCATGGGATTTATTTTTGATTTATTATTAGAAGCCTTGTTTAGGGTGGCTTATGTGGTTTACATGATTTATTTGGAGGACCCATAGCTTGTATGCTAGGTTTATGGAAAGAAAATGGAAGAAAAGATTTTTGGTTGAAATGTTGTTTTTAAAATGTGTGGAAATGGCTTTTGTTTTGTAAGATCTACAAAGATTTTTTTTGAAATTCTTTTTCGTAGTGTTAAATCCGTGAGTTAGTGACATTATCCAGGTGGAATCACTTAAAAAGATGTAAAATGAAATAAGTATGGATTTATTGGTAAACCACCTCAAACTAGCTAAATTTCATGGGCTGTTTAACTAGCAGCCTGTTTTCGAGACTTTAAGTATTCTGGAATAATTGTTCAAATTTTTTTGGATGTAGTTTAGTGAGTTACAGTTCCAACGATACCAAATTGACTCGAATCGGAGTTGTAGATTCATTTTATGAAGGTTTTAGTTAAGGACCCCAAATCTGAAAAATGAACCAACTGTTGAAAACATCATGCTGATCAGTCACTTTGGCCCTGATTTCCGGGACCTAGACAGATCATAATTTGATGTTTAATAAATGAAAACTGTAGTTCAGGAAAATACGAATCCAACGCCGCCAACGGAACCTAAATCCGAGTTGTGAATTTTGTTTTACAAACATTTCCGTGAAGGACCCCAAATCTGAAAATTTGACGAAAATTATAAAAATAATAGAAATTAAATAAATAGAAAATAAACACTAAAAATTCATAATAAAGTTTTAAAAATTATTTTAAGTTATAAAAATTAACTCTTAATATTTTGACACAAATTTCATTAATACTTTAATTTATTTAAATATTAATGATATTTAATTTATTTAATAATTATAATAAATAAATTAGTTAAAAATAGTTTTAATATTTTAAAAATCATTTAAAAGTGAAATAAATGTTTTAAAATAATTTTAAGTTATAAAAAATAACTTTTAATATTTTGATATGAATACCATTAATATTTAAATATTAATGATAATTATTTAAAAATGATTTTAATATCTTAAAAATTATTTAAAGGTAATATTAAGATTTTAAAAATATTTTTAGGTTATAATAAATAACTTTTAATGTGTTGACATGAATTTCATTAATATTTTAAATTATTTAAATATTAGTGATAATGAAATTATTTAGCAATTAAATCATTAAAAATGATATAAGTGTTTAAAAAAATCATTATAAATGATTTTTATGTTTGAAAAAAAATATTATAAATAATAATTAAATTATCTAAAATAATATTGAAGCTTTAAAATAGATTTTCATTGAAAAGAAACTCGTTATTTATCCGATAATGCAATCGAAATGTCGTAATAGTATCACAATCAAATTAGACTTATATAGTTTGACTTAATAATTGTTCTTAAATATTTTAATGACTGTTATGGATATGTGACAACGTGTTTAAACTGTATAATGACTGCAAATAAGTAGTATTATGTGTTAAGTTGTATTATTCTAATTTAAAAAATAATTCTATTGATGATAGGACTTTGTATTAAAGATAAAAGCTTAAGCTATACTACGTAGCAGTAAACAACGATCAATGCAAGTATCTTAACCTTTGCATTTAAATTATGCAATGGATCCTAGTAAGAGAATTTCTTAACTATACTTTCATTGTGCAAGTATCTTAACCTTTGCATTTACTTTATGCAATGGATCCTATTAAGCGAATTTTTTAACTCTACTTTCATTGTGCAAGTATCTTAACCTTTGCATTTACTTAATGCAATGGATCCTAGTAAGCGAATTTCTTAACTCTACTTTTATTGTGCAAGTATTTTAACCTTGACATTTACTTTATGCAATGGATCCTAGTAAGCGAATTTCTTAACTTTACTTTCATTGTGCAAGTATCTTAACCTTTGCATTTACTTTATGCAATGGATCCTAGTAAGCGAATTTCTTAACTTTACTTTCATTGTGCAAGTATCTTAACCTTTGCATTTACTTTATGCAATGAATCCTAGTAAGCGAATTTCTTAACTTTACTTTCATTGTTCAAGTATCTAAACTATTCTCTTTTAGTAAGCATGTATCCTAACCTTTGCATTTACTTTATGCAATGGATCTTAGTAAGCAAATATCTAAACCTTATGCACTATTTTTATTTCGTGCAGACAGGTATATATTATGCTAGTTTCCAACTCAATATAAGTTATCAAATATAAAACATGTTCATGAATAATTATTGTTAATTATTCATATCCGTAATGATATCCATGATTTGTTTTTGAAATTATTCTTATATTGTGGAATTTTTTTCAATTCGTTTATTGTTTATTAATATCTCATTATTTTCTTTTATTATACAAGTGTTCCCACTTGTATGAACTGTTGTATTCATGCTAGAAATCTTGAAATTGAAATTCTTTGATATGACAAATTGTGTAACATACTATTAAACTTCGGTATGTATTTATAGTTTAAAGACTGTCTAAGTTATTTGACTCGGCTAGACATAGTTGAATTATACTGTTGAATATTATTGTTTATGATAAAGTCGTCCAACTAAATTATTTAGTTAGGACTTCAGACTGAGTATGAACAATCCGTAATGGAAAAATTATTTATGTGCCCAAGGTGAACTAGAGTGAACAAAATTATCATTCAAACAGATAGTATTGATCAATATATGACATAACGGGGCTGATCAGTCTACATGTCTGTAAGACCAGAGCGGTTTGCAGATGAATTTCTGTTTAAATCTTTTCGAAAATGAAAAATAAAAGTTCAAGGTCTATTGACAGCTCAACATTTATAGTCAGTACGTCGTTTCAAAAATGTAAATGGTTTGATATGTTGATAAGAATTGTTTCAAATGACTTCACAACTATTAATTCGTTGTAGAAATATACCTCAAAGGAAACATTTAGTTCTTTCAGTTGATGTTTATTATCCGCTATTACTTGCTAAGCAATTAAATGCTCATTCTTGCTTTAAATTAAATATTTTCAGCTAAGCGTGATCAACCAGAAGGCTCTGGCAAAAACATAAGGGAAAGGAAAGCTAAAGGAATAAGTTTTATGATATCTTGTGTAATAGTTAGACTTTATTAAGATGATAATATTTATTATCTATCATGTAAGAAAATACTTTAAAGGTCGTGTACCTGGAATTAGACAACTCTGATATATTTATTAAGTTTGTTAATTATATTAGTCCGCCCAAAGAAATGATATCGTGTAGCACCAAGTTCGGGTTTCAAGTACTCGGATTTGGGGGCGTCACATTTACTGCCTGAATTGGAACACATTCACAACGTATTTCATATTTACGTGTTACGTCCATACAAGCCCGACTATAAGCATGTGATATCCCATTATCCCATCCAAGTGGAAATGAATCTGACATATGAAGAAATTCATGTCCAGATAATAGATTGGAAAGAACAGACCTTGAGGAATAAAGTTATATTTTCTGTAAAAGTAATTTAGCGAAACCACAACGCCAATAAGGTTACGTGGGAATTAGAAGATAAGATGAGGAGGGATTATCCCCATCTGTTTGTGTGACCTTGTACCAATTCCGAGGACGTAATTTTTAAAAGGGGGGGGGGAGGAAGTAATACCCGTGAATTTTATAAATAATATTAATATTGAAAATAATATATTTGAATATTTATGTTGAAAATACATATACATTATATGTGTCTTGAAAAGTGATAATTCAATTTAAATTAAGTTAAGTATGTGACAACTATGTGATATGGTGAAAATGATGAAAGGCATAAATTAAGTCTACAGAATATGCCTAGTGTAGCATAATGGTGGATTAAGTAATTTATTAATTAAATTAATAAAGAAATTAATTAAATGATGTGGTGGACTAATTATCATTTTACTATTATTATTACTAGTATCGTCGTTATTGTTTAATTAATTATTGTTATGTGCAACCATATGTGATATGGGAACATATAAGTGGTAGTGTCATAAAGTTGCTTCATGCATTAAATATAATATATGGTGTTATATTATTAGGTGAATGATTATTAAATAAGACCATCAATTCAATTTTTTGTTCAGAAAATTCGATCTAATCTTACATCAATTCATACATGGAATCATACATTTGATAATTAGTGCAAAGTTAGGCTCTAATACCACTGTTGGGTTTGTATGTTATGCATACATGCAATCAAATTACACAATAAGGGCGGAAGCGCGATAAATTAGGTTTTAAAATTTTTATACAAACCCTCACCATGGTCATGCTTTGTGCTCAATTATCAATAATAGAAAATTAAGGATAAATCAGAATCGTACCCTTTTAGAAGCTAGCTTCCACAGGTACGAGTTCAACTCCTTGCTCTTCGTGATCTCCTTGAATCTCCTGTATTGGCTCCTTCCTTTGATCGACGTTAGCCACCCAAGTGCTTGCCCTCTAGAGGTGATCCACCAAGGAAGAGGAATTATCAAGAAGGAGGGTGGTTGGCTAAACTCTTGTTTTCTATTCTTGGTAGAAAATGTATTACTCTCCAACTCTTGGAATTACGTATCTTGATATCTGATATAAGACTCCTCTTATATAGCTATTAGTCAACCCTACTAATCTAATTAGAAAATTGGTTTCATTTAATTAATTAATTAAACTCTTTTAATTAATTAGGCTTCCCAACATATTGGGATTAATTAATTTGTCTCCTAATCTCATTAGGGATAAGTGAAAGTACTAATATTAAATTAATTTCTAAACTCTTTTAGAATTAAAATAATAATAATTGTAATAATATTAATAAGACTCCTCTTATTAATTTATATTTAATATTTCCAAAAGATTAAATAATAAACATTAAGCTATTTAATTTATTCTTTCACCATATATTAAATTAATTACACTTAAAGCATTATTACGATTATGCCATTACCTTCTTAAATAATTATTATTCTTTTTATGGTGTGACCCTTTAGGTTCTCCATATTAAATCGATTGTGAATAAATCAATTAAAACAATTCTAATCTTATTTAAATAAATAAATTAAACTAATAATTCATTTAAATAAATAATATTTATTCTACAATAGGGATAAGCCTCCCTAGCGATCAACGACTTTTCAGATAATATAGATTTCAACATTAATCATAAAAAAACTTGTGAGTAAATAGTTACCGTACAATTCAATCCTTCCACCATACAATGTCCCAATTAAATATAAGACAAGGAATTACTGTCAAGTCTTATTTTATTTAATTATATGTATTTCAATTAGAAAATGCACAACTCCAAATAATGCAAATTAGAAACCCCTTTCTAATTTCATCCTGCCTTGGCCAAGGACTACTGGGTTGTCATTTAACGAATCACATAGGACATATCTCTTCTTTTACTAGAAGTGGTAGATTCTTTATTGATCATTCATTATCTCCATATGTAACTCATTATACCCAAGCATACCCTTTGATATACCCTGAGGGTCTTAAGGAATAAGTCAAAGTATAATTCATTACACACAAGATACTATGATGATCTCAAGTCCAATGATCACTTGTACTACTATCACATTAGGAATTCCTATTGACAGGAAAGTAAAACTCCATTAGGTATTCCATAGCAAGTCACATTCAGTAAACTTATTCTTCAATAAGCACCTACATACTTGCTTTATTGTCTCCACACAAATGATCATGAGATCAATCATCCTCATCCAATGAGCAAGCAACATATGTACCAATATCTCCTGATTTACTAATCTCATTTTTAGTAATCCTACGATTGGGAACTATTTTAGTTTTTAAGCTTTCTAAGAATTTAGATCTCATTAGTATGATCAACATCATGATTCTAAAAGCATTGCTTAAAACTATGGGTTGTTTATATATTATAAAAAATAGCATCATGTATATAATGAAATGCATTTAATAAATGAATACTTTTATTAATAAATAAATAAGATCGTTTACAAAGTATATGCTTTATCATCATACATGATTGGCTTGTATGCATACTACTTTCAGGAATAGGAAAACCATTCTCTGAAATGATAAAACATGGAGAAATGGATGAAATGGGGTTGAAGTCTGGTAAAATAAACGACCTCACTGCTCTAGAGGCCATGGCTGAACACATCCAGATAGGAAATTATGGGAGTAACCCTAGAAAGGCTCACAAGAAGAATGAAGAAGATGTATCCTTAATATTGTAGGGTCAAACTCGTCGAAGAAGTCATAACCCGACAATGCAAAAATAAAATAATTGCTCTCCATTCAAATCATCTGTAAATCTTATAAGTCCTTCATCCTAGAAAGTCGGAGAAGTCAGACGCTTGAGAACATTTACACCCCTAGGGGACTTGCTAGAGAACATACTAAAGCTTTTGACAACACAAAAGAGAATCACTCAGCTCTTTCCCCCAATCAATCCAAATGGGAAGTAATTTGACCTAAGCAAGAAATGTACATACCATTCCGGGGCTCCCAGAGATGATACTCAAGAATGTTGATCTCTGATACACAAGCTTCAGGACATGATAGACAACGGTGAAATCGTGGTGACAACATCCGAGAAGCAACATTTTTATGACAATCCTTTATCTCACCATAATGAGGAATGAGTGAATATGATCAGTATAGGGAATGGAGAAGGTTCCAAATACCTCAAAGATATTGGAGAGTCATCTCAACCAAATGAAGTTGACTCCGTTATGTGGGGTTATCCGGAAGGACGTTCTCCGATAGAGCGTAAAATGAAATCCACCAAAAAGCAGATTGAGCAATTGGCAGAACTCATAGTATATCAGCATCAAGTCACTAAGAAACTGATAAGCCAGATAGACCATAAAAAAATAAGCATGGCTCCACAAAGAATCATTCCAGTTGCAAAGAGGAATCATTTCTATTTCTAAGAATATAAAATATAGGCGGATAAAGTTGCAAGGGAAGCAAGATTCCAAGCCCGCAGAGAGTTTGTGCCCAAAAGAAAGTTCACTCCTTTGAACCAATCTAGGGAGGAGATTCTACAGATGTTGATCAATGAAGGAAAGGTCACATAACTTTTACCCCCAATGGATACTCTATCAAAGTGATTTGATGCTATTAAGATATGATAATACCATTCTAACACTCCTGGTTATGACACAAGAGGTTGTTGGGAACTACGTCACCTAATTCAGAATCTAATCGAAAACGGTGAGCTGCAAAAGGTAAACCAGGATAATACCTTCCATGAAGAAGAAATGATACTTCCTCCTAGGGTAAGGAGTTTGAATGAAATTATAGCAGTTATTTCCTTTGAGGAAGACACATCTGCAGTACCCTTGGTAATTCAGGGAATGGGGGATGAAAGAGAAAATATTCCTATAAAGATAGCTGCACCAGAACCACTGATGTTACCATCTCTACCTCAATACCTCGTAATCAACTTGAAAAGAGTCCCGTGCAATTATGGGGATAATGCGGGATAAACATCAGATTGAACTGCTATCCTACCAAAGGATAATCTGCTATTTTTACCTCAGCGCGTATTAAAGACGATCACCAAAATCGCGGGGGAAGAGCCCGAGATGACGATCACAGAATTTCTTAATAAAATAGGGGCATAATGAAGCAAGAGTGGTGCGACAGTTCAAAGAAGCACCTTTGCAGCTCTCCATCATGGATTTGATATTATCCTCTGAAGATCATTGTAAAATCCTGGTTCAAGTCCTGGAAGAAGCATACTTGCCAAAAATGGTAGATACAGAAAAGTTCTGTCACCTGGTAGAGCACATCTTTAATAGTAATGTGATATCCTTTATTGACGATGATATACCGACTGAAGGAACTGGTCATCGCAAGTCACTCCATATAGCAGTGATATCCTTTAGATATGTGATCGGGGGCGTGCTGATAGATGGAGGATCTTCCTTGAACATTTGTCCCTATGACACCTTGGAAAGAAAAATTAATTCAAACTGAATCCGTAGCAGTCACGTCGTAGTCAGAGAATTCTATGGATCTCGATGGGACACTGTGGGAGAAATAAAACTTCCAGTGGAGATTGGCCTACATACGTTCCACATATCCTTTTAAGTGTTAAACATCAATACTGAAGATAACCTACTGCTGGGAAGACCATGGATTCATATGGCAGAACCAGTTCCATCCACACTTTTTCAGCAGCTGAAGTATATCATCAATAGTAATTTGGTAACTGTTCAGGCCTAACCAGAGTACCCAATCCATGTATATGGGGAGATGCGTCTGATCAGTCTCAATGGAGGAGTTGAGCCTGCTAGTTTTCAAGTGTTTGAAGTGAGCACCACTCACTATCAACCTATTGGGGCAGCAACCTTAAAACCAAGAATATCTACCCAAATGATGTCTATCGGTCAACAGATGATAACCTTGAGCTTTTGGCTAGGCAAAGGGCTTGGAAAGAATTAACAAGGAATCAAAAGTCCAATTCAGATACTTAGCCAAGTGGGGATAACTGGATTAGGATATTTTAGTGGGTCCAAAAATCGAAACTCGCATAAGCATATGGCGGTTCCTCAGTCAACCATCCTTCTACCAAATCTTTTGGATACAGGATTCAAGGAACCTATGAGAAAGATTACTACCCCAGTCTTCGGCCTACTGATGCTAAAGGCTAAGTAGATCAGTATTGAAGAAGAAAGGCCAAACCCTGCTAAAGGAAAGGAACATCGGAATGATCGAGTCCTTCAAGAAGTCCAAGATCAATTTGCAAAGATATTTTACCTGTCACATACAAAAGGTGTGGATAGTAATGCCAAAGAAGGTGACCAGCCAGAAGGCTATCCTGAACTCCATTTTATAGATTGGGCCAAGGTGAATGTTCTAGGGGAAGGAGTTGATCCTGCAGCGGACTCAGTTATAGCCATTATCAAGGATGACAATAACATCATCCCTTCCATCACTAGTGTCAGCAAAAGCCTAACTCTAGACAACTGGAGCACCACTCCATGCATCATCCGAAAAGGGTAAAAGGGCAGAGATGGTTTATCTGCCCAAAAGTGTAGATATTATCGTATCATTATCCTTTTGATTAACTGCGGCTAGTCATTTACTTTTGGGTTACTTTTTACTGGTGCTTAGTGTATGTTAAACAGTTTCATATATTAAGCAAAAGCATTTTATTTTTAGGTCTCCAAAGTGGGGTCTATTTAACCTTGTAGATGAATAGCCAAATATCAACGGTGACTACGACTTTGATGTAGAACTTGACTTTGACTTGATGGGGATTGAACAAAAGGAGATAAATGACAATGTGGTGCTTGAGGAGATCAAAGGATGGGTCGAAGAAAAAACCAAACTTAACCTCGAACAACCCACCACTGTTAATATCGGAACTTCAAAAGATCCTAAAGAAATCCAAGTTAGAAATGACCTAACCCCAAGCCAGAAGAATGACCCGATTCAACTCTTAACCTAATTTCAAGATGTATTCGCACAGTCGCATAATGACATGATCGGGTTGTCCACAGATATATTCGTTCATCTACTGCCCATCAAAGAAGAGTTTAAGCCAGTCAAGAAAAAATTAAGAAGACTGAAGCCTGAATGGAGTTTGAAAATTAAAGAAGAAATTGTCAAGTAGTTCCAAGCATGCATTATCATAATATCAACTTACCCTGAATGGTTGTCCAATGTGGTTCTTGTGCCTAAACCTGGAGGGAAGGTAAGAGTTTGTGTGAATTATCAAGATCTAAATAAAGCCAGCCTCAAAGATGACTTCCCGGTACCTTTCATCCACATTTTAATAGATAACATGGCCCAGTATGACATGTACTCATTTGTCTAATGTTTTGATGTATATCATCAAATCATGGTTGATGAAGAAGATAGGGAGAAAATTGCCTTCATCCATCCCTGTGGAACCTTCTGCTATCGGTGGCTAGCTTTCGGCCTCACCAATGTCGGCGCCACGTACCAGAGAGCCATGATGGCTTTATTCTATGACATGATGCATAAGGAGATAGGGGTTTACATGGATGACATCATCGTAAAATCCATAAAGGAGGATGACCACAATGACCATCTCAGAAAATTATGTTCAATCGGCTCCACAAGTATAACTTGAAGCTAAACTTTGCCAAGTGTGCTTTTTGTGTTAAATCGCAAACTTTTAGGCTTTCTCGTAAGCAATAGAGGAATTGAGATAGATCCCTCAAAGATTAAAGCCATCACTGAGATGCCCATACCCTAGACAGAAAAAGAGATTCGAGGATTTTTGGGAAGAATCAACTTCATTAGCCGATTTGTGACGCCCCCAAATTTAGATACTTGTACCTCGAATCTGGTGCTCACGTTCTAACTTATACAATGTAATAATAACACATTCAGCGGAATAATACAAAAATTTATGTTGATATAATATAAATATTCTCATCCCAAATCTCACAACTATGACTACTACAAATACATAACTTAAACTGTAACATAACTTAATACATAACACTAATTAAGTCTTAATACAATATAAGGATAACATCCTAACATAGAATAACAGAGCTAATCCATAGCCTTGTCTTTGCCCTCGTACCTTTCTGAGAGTATGCACTGCTCTACCATAACTGAAATGTTTAAGGAAAGCAAGAATGAGCAATAATTTTGCTTAGCAAGTAATATAACAATAAGTGTAAATTGCCATAATATAAATTTCATAATATCAAGGTTATAATAACGATTGATAGCTTAAGAATCTAATTAAAGATGTTGTGAACAACATAGATACCAATGGATTCCAAATCTATTCTATAAAGTCAATAAAGAACCACTACGGGTCGAGAAGTTATTAAAGGATTCAAAGGTTTCAACAATTTCATGTGAATGAATAGATATCTATGAGTGTCACTGTGGACCAAGAATTAATAGAAGAATCCAACGATTTCAACAATTTCAAGTTAATAAATATTGAATACTGAATAGTCGCTATGGACCATAAACTCCTGCTATGATTTACAGTATTACATTGATAATCCACGATGTTCAAGTACAATAGGTGATCAGTCTACCGTACCTGATGTTATGCATAATGTACCCTGCCGATGTCGGCACCCCGACTATATATATTTTCCCCTTTCTATGAGGGTTGTTCATCTCAGTAGATTATAAAATTTTGCACCAAAGCAATTGGTTTGGATCGCTTTCTCATTTATAGACATCGGTCTAGCCGAATCGAATGGCATAAACGCTTATCAACACATTTAAGAACAATAATACGTTCAACAATTCTAGTAAGATTTAAAGGATAGTTTTTTAGGATATAAACATAATTTAATTCAAGCTTCAGAGTATGAATAATAATTTCGAATAATTTAAATATCACAAGAATTATTCTGTAGAAAAATTTGCTTATACGATCAATAAATGTACAAGCCTAGACATTCGCTTACTATATATATGGTTGATATAACAACGATTAGAAACTCGCTTAATAAAAGAATATAATTCAGATACTTGTAAAATCATAGATTTCTTGCATAAAGTAAATGCATAGATTAAGATACTTGCTTCGTAACGAGTAATGTTCGAATATTTGCACAATGGAAAGGAGTCAAGAAACTTGCACAATTGAAGAGAAAAGTTCGGATACTTTCCTTTTGCGTAGATTACCAATTTATAGCTTAACGTCACTTCAAGATCCTATTTTATCATAGTTATGTATATATAAACGTATTCATTAGTTATACGAGTTATATACGTAACCCAACAATCCTACACACAAATATTACACATGCTTAAGTGTGACAAACGAGAGTTTTGTAATTTAATTTAAATATTTATTGAATTAAATAAATATTTTTGATGATTATTTATTGAGTTAAATAATTATTTGATGGAATTGTGATAGATTAATTTAATTATATGCGTTACATTGATTAAATTAATGTGGAAAATTTTATAGTTCAAAGTACGTATTTAATTAAGTTTATTTAATTAAATGAATTATTTAATAAGCATAATGTTATTCTAATTAATTTAATAATTAATTAGAGATTCAATGATTTGACATAATTAATAAATGAGAATTTTAATTATGTGACAATGTAATTTAATGTGAATTATTATATTTTATTCAATTGAATTTAAATAAGATTATTTAAATAATTAAAGTGTGACAAATAAACAATATACTAAATAAACTAATTAAAATAATGGGAAATGAGTTAGTAGAAGAGACAACCAAACATGGTCTTAAGTTAGTGGGAACAGTTAATCAGATATGAGAATTAACTGACAACCACTAACTAGCAGTTATATACATATTATACATATATGTATTACAATATATATATTATATCAGTATAGCTTCAGTCATATTATACATATCAGAGAACCTAATTAGAGAGAAAAAGAAAGAGAGAAAGCTTGAGAGAAGAATTGAAGGATTGAAGAAAAATTAAAAAAGTTTAAATCATTTAAACAAATAACAAGGGTATGATTCTTCAACCCAATTTCTATATTTCACGTTATATTATTTTCTCCATAAAACTTTCTTTTGAGTTCTCTATAATTAAATTTTTCGATGATTATTAGGTATATGATTGTATATATGTTAATAGATATTTAGAACATGATTTGTATGAATTATAATCTATTTTAGAGTAACTAATTCATATAATTAAGTTTTAATTGAAGTTTTATAAGTTACAGAGCATGAAAAGTTTGAATATGGCCCTTATGTACAAATTTGCATGCTTTAACTAGTTAGTTAACATGAAATTGATAGTGGATTACGATTATGCATGTTTAAACAAAAAAAAAATGGACTTTAAACGGGCAGATTCGAAGTTATAACGAATATGTGATGTCAAATTTCATGAATTATCTCAAAACTTTGCAAAATACCAAAAATAATGAATTTAGGTGTTCTAATTCGAGTAATTAAGTGATCTTAAGTGTTAAAATCATGCTAGAAATATTGTATGATGTTTCTTTGAAGTTTATACTTCATGGGTAGCATTAAGAATCGTTGTATTAGTTTAATTTGGGATTTATGTGGCTTTCTCTAAAATTTTCGCGAACTGCAGTTTTCCAGCCGAGGCACCCCCGCCCCGGCGGGCCTTTGGCCTAAGAATCCCTGCCCCGGTGGGCCACCTATCGATAAAATCCCCGCCCCGGCAGGAGGTACAGAGCTAAAAATGTTGGTTTTGGGTGTTTTTAAGCCATAACATGATGAGTTAACCTAACCTAATGAACCTGATAACATGACGAATATGTAATACAGTACTATAACATGTTGTTGACATGTATAATATAATTTAAAGTTCCATGTTAACAAATTATGTGTGAACTTGGTTATTATTGTGACACCCCCAAATTCGGGTACTTCAATTTCACGGGATTTGGTGTTCACTGTACAAATATCATCTATCTATCTACCCATAATAAATGCGAACCATGCAATAGATAGAAAAAAATCCATCATCTCCCCTTATGGGGTTACAACATCTAAATAATAAATACAATCCCAGGTCATACTAACCTTAAATCTCAAATGCGGAAACGTAAACAAATAAATAGTCTTACACAACTTTAACATAAGTCCTAAACAATAATATATCAAATAAACAATAAGTCTTCATCACTTGTTGACCTTGCCCTTGCCTTTGCTAGTAGGAGGCTCTTCGAACCTTTCGTTCTTAACTTCAATGTTATTATTACGCAAGAGTGAGCACGATTTCCCATAAGTATAACAAAATAACAACAATATAATAACATGCGAGTGAATCAAAGACTTCTGAATAAGAAACTCGGCTTTTAAATCAAGAATGAATAACAAGAATCAAAAGAATTTCTGAGGGTCATAAGACCTTGAACTATGTCCTAGGTTGTAAAGTGTTTATACTTTAAACCTTTAACAGTCATAAGACTATGGACTCTACTTCTCGTACTTAGGGGGATCAGCCCTTAGTACCATACTATGCACAATATCTCAACGCTAAAGCGTAAATAATTCCCTTTACGAGGTTGTTCATCTCAGTTTGACATCAGAATCCGCATTAAAAGAAATTTAACTTGGATAAGCTCAAAAATAAGTATAGAATTTAGAACGTTCATCAACTATGGACTAGTCGAATCAATGAGGGTTCACGAGTCTTACAAGGTTCAACAATAAACTAATAATCAATTCAAATATTAAATCTCAAGAGGTATACAATCGAATAAGTATTGTATACCTGAAATCATGAGTTAGAAAATTATAACATCTAATATGAAATCTTTAACTTGAACAATTAAGAACAAGAACTTGCTCGGTATGGAAAATAAGTCTAGGACTTGCTCAACAAATAATTTAGAATTTAAAGAAACTTATTCAATGTAAAAGTAAGGTTTAGAAACTTGCTTAACAATAATAACTTAGGGATAGGATACTTTCTCAAATAAAGGTTTGAGTTAGGAAACTTGCCTCTTGCACAAGCTACAATTTATAACTCACGTCCTTTAATTAATCCTACATAACCATCCATTCACAATATCAATTAATTAGAAGTTCGATATATTTATCGAATCACACATCGGTCTTCGAACACGTTATTAGACTTTACAAATAACAATTTAAGTCATTAAATTAACTTCTTAATTAATCACATGATATAAGTTATGAAATTGGTTTAACATCTCGTTATAGGTTTGACAATCTGATATAGCCTCTTGTTATATTCTAAACACATATCATGTTAGTTAAAACAAGTTAAGCTAGCATGCATTGATTGAAACTTTAATTTAAAAAAGTAATTTACTTTCTGCAATTCGCGCCGGGGCACACTTTACTTAAGGAAAAGGCGTCGGGGCAGGGTTCACCGGGGCGCGTATCATACAAGGGAAAAGCTGCGCCGGGGTGCGCTTCGCCGGGGGCGTGATTTCTCTTAAGGAAACTGCGCCGGGGCTCAAGTTCCTAGATTTAAGTTTCTGCAACTTGCAAAGAACACAGTACTAAGCCAATAAATCACAAATTAAACTAACACAATGATTTTTAATGCTACCCATGAAGTATAGACTTCACAGATATATCATACAATGTTCTTAGCATGATTCTAACACTTTAGATCACTTAATTACACCAATTAAAACATTTGATTTCACTGTTTTCAATATTTTGTGAAACTTTGAGAAAAGACATGAATTTCAACGTTACAGGCTCGTTAATACACCAAATTCGTTCGTTGAAATTCCGTTTTGTTCGTTTAAACATTTATAATTATATTCAATCGTTAATTTTAATTCAAACATATGATTAAAGCATTTAATTTACCCATATGGGTTATTCATACAACATTTATACTCTGTAATCCATGAAATCCCAATTTAATCAAAATTCCATGGTATGATCACTGTAAAATCATGTATACATGATATATAACACGTTATTCACATATACAAACACATAAGATCACATCTTAAGTTAATTATCAAAAATAGTTCTTAACAAAGGATTTCAAAAATACGTTGATGAAAACTCTGTAACTTTTCAAAACTCTAATTAAGGAATAATTTCATGAATTTAATTACTTTAAATCATTCATACAAGATATAAAATATGTTATAATCATATAACAACACATATATAATCATATCATGCGTTAATCACCAATTTAGTTATTCACAGAGAATTTATAAAATACATTAATGGAAAACTTTAAGAACTTGAATTCAAAATTAAAGACAAAGGAATTACCCCTTGCTACTCGTTGGACGATATACACTTAGAATCTCAAATCAATTCCTCTCTCAATTCTCGGTGTTTTCTTCTCTGAGTTTTCTCTCTAAAGTTTCTAACTAATGAAAATAGAAGACTGATATATAATATATAATATAAGTATAAGTATATCACGTATAAGGTTAGTGGTCAGTTAATCCGTAATGGGTTAACTGCTAAAACCTCCCATAGGGCTTTGTTTGTTTGTCTTTTATTCTTCATTTTCATTTATTTTGATTAACTTACTATTATATAGTTAATTAATGTCACACCCCATTAATAAAATATCTTATTTAAATCAATTGAATAAAATAGAATAATTCCACATTAAATCACATAGTCACATAATTAAGATTCTCATTTATTAATTATGTCAAATCATTAAATCTCTAATTAATTAGAATAACATTATGCTTATTAAATAATTCATTTAATCAATTAAGCTCACTTAAATTCATACTTTGAATATAAAATTTCTCCACATTAATTTAATCAATGTAACACATATAATTAAATTAATCTACCACAATTTCATCAATTAATTAATTGACTCAATAATTAAATCATCAAAAAATATTTATTTAATGCAATAAACATTGAAATTAAATTATAAAATCTTGTTCGTCACATCTTTCCCCCCTTAAAAGGATACTGTCCCCAGAATCACGGTTGAATTAAAATTTCGTCCCTTTACATTCTTCCCCTTTACAAAGATTCTGTTCCCAGAATTGCTTACACATAAAGTAAGTAAATAAATGTGGGTAATTCTTTATCATATGCTCTTCGAGTTCTCACGTAGCTTCTTCAGCGTGGTGGTTCCTCTAAATTACCTTAACAGAAGATATAACTTTATTTCTGAGAACTTGCTCTTTCCTGTCAATAATCTGTATAGGAATTTCTTTATAGGATAAGTCTTTCTCAAAATGTAGGGGTTCGTATTCAATCACATGCTTGTAATCAGGTTTGTAGGGTCGTAAAACTGAAACATGGAAGACGTTGTTCTCGAGCGCCGGAGGTAAGGCTACCTCATACACAACTTCTCCAATCCTTCGCAGTACTTCAAACGGTCCAATGAACCTCGGGCTCAATTTCCCTTTCTTTCCGAATCTGATCTTTCCCTTCTAGGGAGAGACTTTCAAAAACACATAGCCGCTCGATTCAAACTCAACATTTTTATGGTGTGGATCGGCGTATTTCTTTTGCCTATCTTGAGCTGCTATCAGTTTTGTTCGGATCACTTTGACTATCTCTGTTGTTTGCTGTACCAGTTCTGGGCCTAGCAATTGTCTCTCGCCAACTTCATCCTAGTATAGCAGAGTTCTGCATTTACTTCTATAAAATGCTTCGTAAGGCGGCATGCCAATACTAGCGTGGTAACTGTTGATGTAACCGAATTCTACAAGCGGTAGGTTATCATCCCAATTTCTTTTCAAATCTATGATGCACGCTCTCAACATATCCTCTAAAGTCTGGATCATTCTTTCGCTCTACCCATCTGTCTGAGGGTGATAAGTCGTACTCATTCTCAATTGTGTCCCCATGCATTCCTGCAGTCGCTTCTAGAAGTTCGATGTGAAGCGCGGATCTCGGTCGAAAATAATTGACACCGAAACTTCGTGCCTCGAAACAATCTCTTTCACATATAACATTGCCAACAGGTATAAGTTGAATCTGATTCTGATCAGAAGGAAGTGTGCGGATTTTGTTAATCGGTCAACAATAAACCATACTGCGTCATAGCCTTTCTGAGTTGTTAGAAGGCCAACCACGAAATCCATTGTAATATGTTCCCATTTCCATTCTGGGATCTCTATAGGTTGTAGCAAACCACTCTGCCTCTGATGTTCTGCTTTCACTTTCTGACATGTCAGACACTTGGCAACACACTCTGCAACATCTCGTTTCAAATTTGGCAATCAGAAATGCTATCGAAGATCTTGGTACATCTTGGTACTACCAGGGTGAATCGAATACCGTGAGCTATGAGCCTCGCTCAAAATGTCTTCCTTAATCTCTAGCACTGGCTGTACCCAAACTCTGCTCTCAAATCTCAATAGTCCCTCACTGTCTATCTTGAATCTTGATTTAGTTCCTTCAGATATCTTCTTCTTCACCTTCTCACATTCTTCGTCCTGAAGTTGAGCTTCCTTAACCTTATCCAATAGAGTTATACCAGCCTGTATCTGGAACAGCTTTTTGTCGATCTCCATCAGATACTTCACTTCCAATTCCAGTTTCTCCATCGCTGAAATTAGCTCCTCCTGAGCGGTCAACATCATCAATTTCTCTCGAACGTTTCTGCTTAAGGCGTCGGCAACCACATTTGCTTTACCCGGATGGTATAAAATCTTACAGTCACAATCCTTAATTAACTCCAGCCACCTTCTCTGGCGCATATTCAAGTCCTTCTGTGTAAAAATATATTTCAGACTCTTGTGGTCTGTATATATTTCACACTTCTCCCCATAAAGACAGTGTATCCAGATCTTCAAAGCAAATACCACTGCAGCTAGCTCCAAGTCATGGGTCGGATACCCCTTCTCATAGTCCTTCAATTGTTGTACCCTGCCGTTTTGCATAAGCACACACCCAAGTCCTTTATGCGACGCATCACTATAAACTATAAAATTTCCTGTGTCATTCAGAAGGGATAACACATGTGCTGAAGTCAACCATTTTTTAAGCTCTTGGAAGCTTTCCTCACACTTCTCTGTCCAAACAAATTTCACAGCTTTCCTAGTCCAATTCGTCAGCGGAGTTGTGAACTTGGAAAAATCCTGAATTAATCTTCTATAATAACCTGCCAATCCAAGAAAACTTCTCACTTCTGACGGCGTATTCGGCTGATCCCAGTTTATCACAGCTTCGACTTTGGAGGGATCTATCAAAATTTCGTCCTTGTCAATCATATGTCCGAGAAATTATACTCGTTTAATCCAAAATTCAAATTTTGAAAACTTGGCATACAACTTCTCCCTTCTCAACGCCTCTAGTGTTACCTTCAAATGCTCTATATGTTCTTCCTTGGTCTTCGAGTATACCAAAATGTCATTGATAAACACCACCACAAATTTCTCCAAAAATGGCTTGAACACTCCATTCATTAGGCCCATAAATGCTGCAAGAGCATTCGTTAAACCAAATTACATTACCAGAAATTCGTAGTGACCATATCGATTCCTGAATGCTGTCTTCGGAACATCCTCTGGCTTCACCTTCAGCTGATGATAACCACTTCTCAGGTCAATCTTCAAAAAGTATCTTGCTCCCTTCAATTGATCAAACAGGTCATCGATCCTCGGTAATAGATATCTATTCTTAATCGTGACCTTATTTAATTCTCTGTAGTCGATGCAGAGCCGCATCGTTTCGTCCTTCTTCATCACAAATAACACCGGTGCTCCCCACGACGATACGCTCGGTTGGATGTACTTCTTGTCCAGTAATTCTTGCAGTTGTACCATCAACTCTTTCATCTATACCGGAGCCATCCGGTATGGTGCCTTCGATATTGGAGTCATTCCTGGCGCCAAATCGATCACAAACTCAACCTCTCTGTCTGGCGGAAGTCCTAGCAGATCATCCAGAAATACGTATGTAAAGTCCCTCACGACTGGTATCTAATCTAATTTCGGGTTCTCTTTACAACTATCGACTATGTAGGCTAAATATCATATGCAGCCTTGTCTTAACAACTTCCTGGCCTGCATCATCATCAGACAACTCGCTTGTCTAGGCGACTTGTTACCATAAAACACAACCTTTGACGGAGTCATAAGGTTAATACGTTTCTTCTGGCAATCAATTACAGCCCCATAATTGAATAGCCAATCCATTCCCAAAATAACATCGAATTCCCCAAGTCTTATCGGGATAAGATCTACGTTCATAATGTTACCCTTAATATCCACCTTATAATTTTTGTGTACGTACCTAACAGGAATCACTTCTTTATTCGCAATTTCTATGTTCATACGGTATTATAACTCATCCTTAGGCAATTCTAAGTTCTTAGCAAAGTCATCGAATATAAATGAACAAGTAGCACCCGAATCAAATAATATATAAGCATTAACTTTATTGATTAGAATGATACCTGACACCACATCGTGAGACTGCACAACATCCTGAACTGTCATGTTGAAGGTCTTGGCGGTCGGTCGGTTGGTTGCGGTTGGTCTCGTAATAGTTAGAGCATTGCCACCGCTGTTACCCTTGTTCCCTCCTGATCCTGCCCCTCCAGATCCTTTCTTGGGACAGTCCCTAGCCAAGTGGTCCTTCGACCCACATGTGAAGCAGGCGCCCTTCTTTGGGTTAGGACAGTTATGTGCTATGTGGCCTTCCTGACCACAGTTGTAGCACACCCGTTTTTCTTTCATACAGACCCCTAGGTGAGCTTTCCTGTAGGTCGGACATGCTTTGATTCTCTTCTTCTAACCGCCTTGCTGATTTCCAGTTAACGAGTTGTCAGTCCACCTCCTCTTCTGATTGTTACTTCCTCCCATGTTGCTGCCACTAGCTTTATTATTTCCTTCACTTTCATTCTTCTTATGATCTTTATTATAATTGGTCACCGTGTCGCTTCAACCTTCAGCGAGGATGGCCTTCTCCAGTACTCCAGCAAAAGTGTTCAACTGGAACATTGACACTTTGCTATATAACTAGGGTTTCAGTCCCTGTTCAAATCTCCTTGCCTTCCTCTTATCGGTGTGCACTTGATACGTGGCAAACCTAGCCAATTCATTAAATTTCGCCGCATAGTGTGGTACGGACATATTCCCCTACTTCAGCTCCAGAAACTGGACCTTCATTTAATTTTGCGAACTTGTTGGGAAATACATCTCAAAGAACATCTCCTTAAACCTCTCCCTGGTTATGATGCCCTCTCCTCCCCTGACCTTGTTTACCTGCCACCAATAGCTGGCCTTTAATTTCAGCATAAACGTTGCGTAGGATGTCTTCTGGTCCTCACTGACTCTGGCGATGTCAAAAATCTTTTCCATCTCTATAACCCAAGTTTGAGCTTTTATCGGGTTCATAGAGCCTTTAAACTCTGGCGGCCCCACCGCCTTGAAGTCTTTGGACGAGGTGTTCGGTGGAGCTTTTGTTAGGTTGTTCATTTCTCCCGTTAGAAGATTTACCAATTGCTGAACAGAGTTCGCATTAGCATTAGCGTCATTAATTTTTGTTGACCCTTCTTGGGCTGGTCGACAGTTTGGTCTTCTTCTTGGAGGCATATTTCTGTTTAAGAAATACACTTATTAGATCTTGCACAATCCCTTAAATATCTAAGACTTAACTTAAATACTTTACCATTATAAATTAACACATATCATCCCAAATAACTCTGATAATTTATTAAATCAAAAGTTTTAACATAATACGATAGCATCACTGCTATTTACATCAACTATCCCGAGATAAAGAATCTACAAGATTTAAATCATTAAAATATTCCTCTATTTATAAACACATTAGAATTTACATTATTAACTACTAAATAAGTTATCACATAATCAAACTGTTCCTATCACTGCCTACTAAGGCGACGAATAGCCTTTCTACGCTCTTCTTCCATAATACGGGACATCGTCATACTATCTAGCATGTACCACGGTAGACCTTCGAACTGAACTGGATATCTCATAACCCGATCCTGGGCCGCATCAATAGCATTTTGAAGCATATAGTGCGTTTCCTCAAGCTTGGCCTTCTTCGCCCAATAGTTATCTTCTGCAAGATCTGCACGTCGTGAATCCCTCACTCAGGCCTCCTCTGCTATGGCAAGCGTTGCTAATTTCTCTGTCAATTCGTTCTTCAGCTTCTCTATCTCCTCTGACTTTTCTTCACCTTGGCCCTTCTCGTGGACCAACTCCCACTCTACATCTCCAAGACGAGTGTAAAGAGCCTCCATCTCACCATCCTTATACTCAATGGTAGACTGTTGAGTAACCGTCTACTCCTTCAGCTCCTGAATAGTATCTCGTAACTCTATGTTACGGTCATACAGTTCATTATACATCTCAGCACTAATAGAGTTTGGTGGAAACTCTTCAGTGTCTTCCTCCTCCTTTTCAGCTTCCTCAGCTTGAATCTCAATTTCTTCAGAGTCCTCCTCTGAGTCAAACAATGGCTCATGCTCTCGACCAACGACTGTGATTAAAGGAGATGGCTCTCGTCGAATCAACTGCTCCCAGACTGTGTGAATATTTTGGGGCTTCTCCTCCCTAGCCTCTCGGGGTACAACGTCCCTAGGCTGACTGGGTCCTCCAGCATCCGACATCCTGACAAATCAAATTTTAAGTCTTAGTTATTACGTGATGCTAATCGATACTAGCGAGTACATAAGTATAAACACATAGCACATAAGGTAAGTTATTCTCTTTCTTAGAACTTGATAAGTGTTATCATTAGTATGTTCTCGATCTCTTAAAAAGCTAATACCCTAAGGTTTTCCCCCACCTAAGGTTTATAACCTACAGCTCTGATACCAACCTGTGACATCCTCAAATTCGGGTACTTCTGTACTGACCATAAAATTTTTAAACTCCATTACTAATTAAATATGTGATTATTTGTAATGAGTTAGTTTTGTAAGCTTATTTAAACCTTGTGTGGTTATGTGGTTATGTGAGTTTATGCCTATGCGAATAATGGCTATGAATAATTAAAGGGACTCACTAATAGTTTATTTAAATTAGTAGACCAACCCTAAGATTTTATATCAGAGTATTGTTAGAAGCGTTAGTAATTAAATATTAAATTTACTTGAATATAGTGAAGGGATTTAAACGTGTTGATTAATTGATATTGTGAATAAATAGAAAATTAATGAGCAAAGGATTAATAAATATAATAAGATTATATTTACTTGATTATTTGTTTTGTGCAAGCATGAGATAATTAAACCTTTAATATATGGTAGTTATCTATATTGTATATAATGCAATGTGACGCATTAATGTGGCTATATATTATATATATAGACTATATAGTAAAATTAATTGCATTATGTGAGTTACATAATATTATTGCTAATGTAACATGATGCGTGTGGGTAGACCTTAATGTATACCCTATTATCTTATATTAATATCAATAAACAATTGATAATTGATAATGATTTCAATAAGTTATTATGATTATAATAATAACCGTTGTGATAATGAGTAATAATAATACCCAATTAGCATATAGTAAAATGAGATAAATTGAAAATGTACATGGATTATATGTTAATATATATGTACCCTTATTTGATACATTGTATTATTAGTTGCTAATTTGAAATGTCATTGTGCCACCAATTAGATGTACAACCTAAGTATATACTATATGTATATATATTATATAACCTAAGTATATTTATTATGACTAAGTGTTGGACATACATTATATACATTTGTAAGTGCTGAGTTTTCCTTTGCCCCTAAATGAGAGTCACCTCTCATTTCTTCCCACGTGAACATTAAGGAGCTAGCTACACTACTCTTCCTTCTCAAGTTCAGCATTGTAGAGCTAATGATTATGAGGGGAGTGGGTTTCATGATGGGATTCACCAACTTCTTGTTAACCAATATACAACCTTGTTCTCTATTGGTTTGAATTGGGGGATAAGAGTATTGTTTGTGTATCCATTATTTTATAAATGAGACTTCTTTTCTTCTCATTTCAATTGCTGAGAGTTTATATTGAATTAAGGGAGAGTATTATAGTGGCATTATAGAAACTGTTTAGCAGCAAATTCATATCAGCAGTGGTATATTCCCATGTCCATGTTCATTATTAGTGAAATTCATACATTCTTGATTTCATTTGAATTGGATGTTAATTGGTTAGAGAAATACTTGCTAAGTGTTATACAAACTTCTAGATATGTTAGATCTGCATTATGACTTGTGTAGAATCTAATTGTTGAAGAATTTGTGAGATGGGTTTACAGTTCTGCCGAGCAGAGCAGTTTCTATCTCTGGCCGAACACCTGCGCAGCTGCGCCAATTTTATACTGGCCAGCGGCGCAGCTACGCCAGGCCCTGAACCAGGTTTTACCTTTTTGTTACAAATCTGTTATATGCTATAATGTGATATCACTTTGGTCAAGCTTGAGAACTGGTACTAACTCATATTACATGTTTCTTGATGCTACATACATAATTTTGACCATGTTGGTATATGTTATGGAAGGAAACCTTATGGTTTTAAAATGGACCTAGACTAGTTAAAGTGAACCTTGTCATGAACGTATCATGTATACATTCTGATTTTATGATCATGATCTTATGGTCTATTTTGACATGAGAACTAAGTCTAAAGTGTGAGCACACACTAGCATACATGATTGAAAGATTCAAATGATTTCAAAGGAAAAACTTAAGAACCTTGTAAGCAAACTTGACAAACTTATGTCTTGTAAATTCAGACTATTTAAATACGTTTATATGGTTTAGATATGTGTTTCAAATGCATATGAATTATATGTTGAGATGCCTTGCATGTACTAAGTTGACTTAGTGCAATTTTCAAAGAAAACTTAGGATTTGGAAGCTAATATCATCAATTATCATGTGAGTTACGTTATGATCATGCAAGCATGTATATTAGGATTTATTATGCCTATAGACATATTAACCTGAGTATCACTTGGTTAAACATTGATTTCACCAATGCACGCATATTCAAGAAAATGAATTTCTAAAGCATAAACTATGTGGATTAAAGTATACATGAGTAGTATACGCACGAGCATGACTACCTAGCATTGTTTAGCCTCGCTATGTGGTATTATAACTTTAGTAGTGGACCCTTGAAGCATGAACTTAATTTTCTTAAAGTATAAGAATGACCGGCATTGAACCTTATAACCTTGAGTTATGGACATAACCTTGTAATATGTGTATCTTAAACTGTATTGCATGCTTAAATTGAAGTACTATGTGTTCAAGCCTATGTTGATGCATAGAGACTAGATATTCTATAGTTATTAAATCTAAGAGAGGATTAGATGTTTATGGACTCAGGCATAGTAAATTGACTTACATGAACTATGTGATAAACCTATCTGATGATTAGATTCTTGTAAGTGTAGACTCATATTAGTTTACACATGCTAATTGAAAGACCAACTTGTTAATGTTAGGTCGTTTTAATGCAATTTAATTAAAGCTAGACTATTTGTAGCTGAGCAAATAGGCAAGTATCCAAACCCTACTTTTATTGTGCAAGTATCCTAACCTATGCATTTACTTTATGCAAGGAATCTATAATTATGCAAGTATCCTAAATCCTTGCATTACTTTATTCAGTGAATCTTGTAAACGAGTTTCTTAACTTCATGTGATTTGAATGCAAGTTCCCTAACTTACACTCCTTATTTGTGCAAGTTTCCTATCCTTCTCATATTTTATTGAGCAGATTATTATTGTATTGGAAGTTATTTACTTAAGCTTGAACTTTATTTCCAAGTATGTTTTAGGTGGTTTAATTACATTACAATTATTCCACATCAATCTTATTGATATTCGCACTTGGTGCACTTGAGTTCGTACAGTCTTGGACTTGTACATTATTTAAAGTTCTATAATTCTTGAACTACGTCAGATAAAGTCTGAACCCTTGTTCGGTCTGACAATTGTATGAAATTTTTATAAAAGCTATCCAGACTAATTGATGATAGGGATTCTTAAACTGAAGAGAACACCCCTGATATTATACGGGAGTACCCCAGGTATCTAATATAAGATACAAACAGCAAACTTGAATATTATGCGTATACATGGCGTACGCGTGGCTGATCCCCTCAAGTACTTATTATGTAGCCAGTAACCAAAGGGTCAATCAGCTATTGATTCCATTGGAGTTTTATAGTTCAAAGTCTACTTGACTATCAGTTATTCTAAAAACAATTATTATCCTTGCTTCCGATATTCATATTATTGAATTCATTGTCAGATATATTCCTTTCATCATGATATATCCTTATTGCTGTATTTAAACTTGCTGAGAAAACTTGTTGCTCATTCTTGCTATATCATGACTTCTATTGCAGTTAAGCCCGAGACTTCAGGGAAGGACAAGGGTAAAGGAAAGATGTAAGAATAGTTTGCAAGGAGAAGACTTTGTCTTATGATTAGTTTAATTACTGTTACGTGATATGAACCCTAATGACTATTCTAGGGTATGTTTGTATGATTGTATTAAGGTTATCGAATCTTGGGACTAGTAACACCTTTTGAATGAACGACATACGTTTATTATATTCCGCATTTAGTTATTGTATGTTGTTTAGAGGTGGATATTTGTACTGTATTGTGACGACCGAATCGGGGTTAAAGAACCCGGATTCGGGGGTCTCACAAGTTGGTATCAAAGCTGTAGGTTATAAACATTAGGAATGCGAAACCTAGGTTATAACCTTAGTAGAAAACTCAATTAGATTATATAAGTGATGGGTTGAGGAGATCCATCGGGTTTAATTGTGATACTAAAGTTGTTTATTTGAATCAAATATGATTGATAGACGTCCTAACTTCTTAATGCTAACATGAATAGCATATCACGTAAAGCCTAAAGTTTTCTTCCTATCCTCAGATCATGCCGCCTAGGAGACTACCACGAAACCAGAGGGAGGAAGGATCCATTAACAACAGAGGGGGAAATGCAGATCCGATGCAGAACTTCGTTGACCTGTTAACAGAAGCAATACAAAATAGACCCCCGCTAGCAGGGTAGCTAGGACATCACTTGGCTAGCTTCAAGGATTTTGAGTTAGTAGGACCTCCGGAATTCCAAGGAACCTTAGATCCAATCGAAGCCCAAACATGGGTAGAAGAGATGGAGAAAGTGTTTGAGGTCGCACGGGTGGCCGAAGCACAAAAAAAGAGTTTTTCCACTTTCATGATGAAGGGCGAAGCTAACTATTGGTGGAAAGCCAATAAAGGACGAGAAGATGAAGGAGTTATTCTTTGGGATAGATTTAAGGAGCTATTCCTCGAGAATTACTTCTCGGAGAATATGCAACAGGATATGGAGGTTAAGTTTTTGGAGCTGAAATAAGGTAGTATGACAGTCGCAGAGTATGCGGCAAAATTAAACGAGTTGGCCAGATTCGCTTCACATAAGGTGGACACGGAGGCCGGGAAGGCAAGAAGGTTTGAATTAGGATTAAAACCATGGGTATAGAAAGTAGTAGTTGTGTTGAAGATTAAGAGTTACTCTGATCTACTTGAAAGGGCTATCATTGCAGAAGGAGGTAATGAAGATATAGCGCGATTTAAACAAGAAAAGAAGACCGAACAGGAAGGACAGAAAGGGGGAAACAGCAGAGGCAGTGTGACACCCCCGAATCCGGGTCCTCTGACCCCGGTCCGGTCTCCACGATACAATACTAACATCCACCTCTAACAATATACGATAACTAAAAATACAGAAAATAATAAACGTACGTCGTTCATTCAAAACGTGTTACTAGTCCCAAGATTCGATAACCTTAATACATCAGTACAAATATACCCTAGAATAAATATTAGGGTTCATATTACATTAACAATAATTAAACAAATCACAAAGACAAAGTCTGCTCCTTGCAAACCATCCTAAATCTTTCCTTTACCCCTGTCCTTCCCTGAGGGCTCGGGCTTTACTGCAATATAAGTCATGATATAGCAAGAATGAGCAACAAGTTTGCTCAGCAAGTTTAAATACAACAATAAAGGATATATCATGATGAATGGAAAAATATCTGACAATGATTTCAACAAAATGAATATCTTAAAGATTCAACAATATGAATATTAGAACGATTCAATAATATGAATATCTAAACGATTCAATACGAATAATAGAATGATTCAATAATATGAATATTTGTAAGGTTCAACAACCTGCATGATTCAAAACTATGAACATCTGAACAATTCAACAATATGAATATTAAAAGTAAAGATAATAATTGCCTTTAGAATGACTGATAGTCGAGTAGACTCTGAACTATAACTTTCCAATGAGTTCAATAGCTAATTGACCCTTTTTGGATTACTGGCTTCTGGCTACAGAAACTAAGTACCTCGAGGAGATCAGCCTCGGACACAACGTGAATATGCATAACACTTATATCTGCTTACTCGTATCATATATATTAGATACATGGGCACACTCCTACATATGAGGGGTGTTATGTTCCGTCTAAGAATCCTTACCATCAATTGGTTTGTATAGCTTCAAAGAAAACTTCATACACTAGTCTGACAGAGCAAAGGTTCAGACTCTTACTGACATAGTTCAAGAAATTTAGAACCTTGAATAATGTACAAGTCCAAGACTGTACGAGCTCAAATGCACTAGGTGCGGACATCAATAATATTAATGTGGAATAATTGATAAGTAATTAAACCACTAAATAACATGCTTGGAAATAAAGTTCAAGCAATTAAGTAAACAACATTCGATTCAACAATAACCTACTCAATACAATATGAGAAGGATAGAGAACTTGCACAAAGTGAAGTTTAGAATTTGCACAATATATCAATTTGTGTAAGTTCGGGGAACTTGCACAATACTCAACGTGTGAAGTTCGGGGAACTTGCACAATACTCAACGTGTGAAGTTCAGGGAACTTGCACGATAATAGATTCCTTGCATAAAATAAATGCATAGGCTTAGACACTTACAACATCAAAGAGTGAAATTCGGGGAATTTCACCATAATAGATCCCTTGCATAAAGTAAATGCATAGGTTAGGACATTTGCTTACAGCGTTCTTTGAGTAAAGTAAACACAAAGATAAGATACTTGCACAATATACGAGTTTGTATAAGTTTAGAGAACTTGCATAATAAAGAAATGAAGTTCGTGAATTTGCAAAATAACCAAAGTGTGAAGTTTGGGGAGCTTTCACAATAACCAAAGTGTGAAGTTCGGGGGACTTTCACAATAACCAAAGTGTGAAGTTCGGGGAACTTTCACAATACTCAAAATGTGAAGTTCGGGGAACTTTCACAATACTCAAAATATGAAGTTCGGGGAACTTTCACAATACAATAATAACCTGCTCAATACAATATAAGAAGGATAGGAAACTTTCACAAAAAATAAGTGAAGTTTAGAAACTTGCTTACACGGTTCATTGAATAAGGTAGTTCAAGAATTTAGAATACTTGCACAATAGGGTCCGGATACTTGTACAATAAATAAGTATAAGTCAAGAAAACTTGCTCAAATAAAAGAGTAGTTCAGGAAAACTTGCAATATGATAATACCCTGCTCAATATAAAATTAAGTAAAGTTAGGGAGACTTGCACAAATAATAAGTGTAAGTAAGGGAACTTGCCTGTTTGCTCAGCTACAAATAAATTCTAGCTTTAATAAAACTGCGTTGGAACGACCTAGCATTAACAAGTCGGCCTCTCCAATTAGTATATATAAACTAATATAAGTTCACACATACAAGACTCTAGTCATTATATAATTCTATCGCATAGTTCACGTAAGTCAATCTAATCCTGTCTTAGATTTAATAATTTTAGATTGTCTAGTTCATAAGCATCAATATAGGTTTGAACACATAGCACTTCTAGTTACTGATATAAATCAACACATATGTTTATCAAGTTTATAATCTCCCATTCGAAACTAGCATGCTCGTCCTAATCCAATTTCGAAGTTATATGTTTTCATGCCGGATAATTCACATACTTTAACTAATACATGCTCATGCTTCAAAGTTGATTACTAAAGTCATGTTTTCATATAACAAGGCTAAACAATATATAATATGTATGCTCGAGGATACTACACACATATACTTTAATCACATAGTTCGTGCTTCAGAAATTCATTTCTTATGAATATGTGCATATGCGAAATTCACGCTTTGACCAAACGAGGTCTATGTTAATATGCTTATAGGTCTAACGAACTCTAATACACATGCTCGCATGGTCATAATATCATTCACATGGTATTCAATGCTATTTCACATTCTAAGTTTCTATTACAAGGTACACCAAGTCAAAAAGACAATATGGTACATTTAAAGTATCTCGTAACCATTACTCACAGGTATTAGAATGCATACAATAAGTTATATGTATTTAAGTGGTCACAATCTAAAAGACACAAGTTTTAGTTATGTTTACTTTGAAAGTCTTTAGGTTTCTCTTGAAAAACCTCTTGAAGCTTTCAATCAAGTATGCCAACGTGTTTAACATTTTAAACATACATTTCAAGTTAATATAAACCATGCTATTATGCTCGCAAAAATCAGAATAGTAACATGGCATAGCATTTCGAGGTTTGTGTTTCATTTTTGTTAGGAATGTGCATTAGTAAGGTTCATATGATCACATTTCATTATGGAACCTATATACGGTAGTTAGCATGCTTCTCATACATTTTTAAATCATACTAATAAGCTTGCAAAGTCAGAACACTAACATGCTTCATATATGTTAACATTTGTTCTTGAAATCTTAAGTTTTATTTCAAAACCATAAGTGATATGTCAACCATGTGTATCATCATTGTTATGCCTATTCAATTACTTGTATATACTCCTATAAGTGTATTAAGTCTGTTCACATGCCTGCTCTAAGGGATAATGCATGATAGTATACAACAGGCTTGCATCAGAAGAAGAAAACCAGCAACTGGTACTGGCGCAGCTGCGCTGCTGGCCAGTGCAATACTGGCGCAGCTGCGCAGGCTTTCGGCCAGACCAGGAATTGCTTCCTGTTTAGCAGACTCACATCCCATCTCAAAATTTTCCAACGAAATTGATTCAATCACAACACATTGCTATTCTAACACCTTTAGAAGTTTATATAAAACTAAATTAACATGTTCCATAGTTCAATTAACATTTCACTCAACAAATTAAGAATCAAGGATTTAGCAAGTTTATAGAAAATGAGAACAAGAATGGAAATGGTAGAAAGTATACCTCTGTAAATTGAAACTGACTTGCCACTAAACCAATCCACCCTACTGATATTTCTCTAAACAACTTACACATATATGAAATCTCAGCATTGCAAATCATAAAGGGGAGAGTTCTTATATAGACAAACATATAACCAGTCAATGCAATACTCTACCAAATCAAACCCATGAATTGTAAGGTTGTTCAATGGACAAGAGAGAGTTGGTGAGAAGTGGGTGGATTCAATCATCAAATCCACACCTCTCCTAATCATTATGGCTAGCAAGAGTTTGGGAGACTAAGATGGAATAGGCTTCTAGCCTTTTTGTATAATACGTGAATAAGAAGGAGGAGCAATTGGGCACCCCATATGGGACAAGTAGTAAGAACTCAACCACTTGCAAAGTATATAGTGTATATGTCCAACACTTAATTATATAATGAATACACTAGGTTATATAATACACATAATATATATTTAGGCTATAAATAATGTAAATTCACAATTCCAATGGGCAAATAATAACACAATGTAATCAAATATATAATAACATATATTCCATGTACATTTTACTAACACCAAATATAAAGCAAGTGGGTATTATTATAATAATAGCTGTTATTTTAATAATTATAATAACTTATTGAAATCATTTATCAATTAATAATGTTATTGATATAATATAAAGTAATAGGGTATACATATTAATGTCTATCCATGTATTGTCATATGCTCTTATGTACACATTACACTTATCAATCTCACATAATACAATTAAGATTACTATATAGTCTATATACAATAGCCTTATCAAAGGTCACCTTATAGTTAACTACCATTTATATAACACATGTTTGTTTAAAATAATTAATCAAGTAAATTTAATATTATTATATTTATTAATCTCTTACTCATTAATTATTATTTATTCATAATAATAATTAATCAACACAGAATTAATTAATTACTCCCAATTCATTAATTATTATTTATTTATAATAATTATAAATTAACAACAATAATAATTTCATACATTATCAATTAATTACTCAAATATAAATAATTAATCCCGATTAAATCTCTACACCATATTCAAGAAATTTGAATATATAATTACTAACACTTTTATCAATATTCTGATATAAAGGTCTCAGGGTTAATCTACTAATTTAAATAACCATTAGTGATTCCCTTTAATAAAAATTCTAGCATTCATTAGCATAGGTTAAATCACATAAGCACATAACCACATAAGGTTTAGATAAGTTTGAAAAATTAACTCTCAAAAATTTTAAATCACAGATAAAATTAATAAGGAGCTTAAAATTCCAGGTCGTTACAGGCAGCAACCCCAACAAGCGTAAATGGATGGAGAGCCAATCCTCTGGAGGCAACAAGTCCGGGGGAGAGGCCAAGAAAAGTGGAAAGTGCAATAACTGCGGGAAGAATCACTCGGGGGAGTGCATGAAAGGGAAGAGCGTTTGCTATCGTTGTGGACAACCGGGGCACATGGCTCCTCAGTGCCTGAATAAACAAAAAGGAGGATGTTTCTAGTGTGGAGCCCCAGACCACCAAATTAAGGACTTCGCGAAGAGAAAGGGTGATGCAGCTAGCGGCAATTACAACAACAATAATAATGGGCTGAGCTTAGGAGAGCCAGCCAGTCAAGCCAACAGACCAGCGGTACGCACGTTCAACATGACCGTACAAGATGCGGTGGAGTCTAAGGATGTAGTGTCAAGTATCATCCAAATCAACGATATAGATGCCTATGTGTTATTTGATTCGGGTGCTACCTGCTCTTTTGTTTCTGAAGAATTTACTAAACAGTTAGACTTACCCCGTGAAAGATTAGAACACCCTATGAGCGTAGAAGTAGTAAGCAAGGAAATTATCCCCGTAGAATACATTCATAGGAACTGTTATACCGAATTGCGAGGATTTAAGCTCAATATGGATTTGATACCGATTCATTTGGGAGAGTTCGATGTAATCCTTGGAATGGATTGGTTATCGATTCACGGAGCAGTTATCGACTGTAAAAAAAAGTGTGTACACCTTAAGACTCTAAATAAGTCGAAGGTGGTATTTTATGGTAGTAAATTGCAGAGACAATCTCATTGTCTGATGATGATGCAAGCACAGAGATTGCTTAGGAAGGGTTGTATAGGTTATTTGGCTCACGTGGTTGATACTCGACGAGTCAAGGGTAAACTGGGTCAGATACTTATTGTGAGGGAATTCGTCAATGTCTTCCCAGACGAGATTCCGGGATTGCCACCGGATAGAGAGATAGAGTTTGTTATTGATTTAGCACCAGGGACAACACTGGTTTACAAAGCGCCGTATCGTATGGCTCCGATAGAAATGAAGGAACTAATGGCTCAATTACAAGAGTTATTAGATAAAGGATACATTCGACCTAGCGTATCACCGTGGGGAGCACCAGTCTTATTCGTAAAGAAGAAAGATGGGTCATTAAGGCTTTATATTTACTACCGAGAGTTGAACAAGGTCACCATTAAGAACAAATACCCGTTACCCAGGATCGACTATCTGTTTGATCAGTTGAAGGAGGCAAAATACTTTTCAAAGATTGACTTGGGACCGGTTATCACCAACTGAGGGTGAGGCAGAAGACATTCCAAAGACGGCATTCAGAACTCGGTATGGACACTTTGAGTTTCTGGTAATGTCATTCGGATTGACGAACGCGCCAGCAACATTTATGGACTTGATGAACAGAGTGTTCAAATAGTATTTGGATAAGTTCGTTGTTGTATTCATTGATGACATTCTGGTGTATTCAGAGACGGAGGAAGAACACGCCGAGCATCTTCGGATAGTGTTGGAGACATTAAGGAGGGAGAAGCAGTATGCAAAATTCTCCAATGGTGAGTTTTGGTTGTAGAGAGTGTAGTTTTTGGGGCACGTTATTGACAAGAATGGTGTTTCGATGGATCCAAAAAAAGTAGAAGCGATTATCAATTGGGAGCAGCCGAAGACTCCAACAGAGATCAAGAGTTTTCTATGGTTAGTAGGATACTACCCGAGATTCATTCAGGATTTTTCAAAGATAGCGTCGCTGTTGATTAATCTTACCAGAAAAGCGGTTAAATTTGTTTGGACTGAGAAATGTGAGGAGAGTTTCCTAGAATTGAAGAAGAGGCTTAGTCAAGCACCTGTGTTGGCTTTACTGGACAACACGGGAGGGTTTGTAGTATATAGTGATGCGTCACACAAGGGTCTTGGCTGTGTACTAATGCAGCACGGCAGGGTCATTGCGTACGCTTCACGTCAACTGAAAGATTATGAGAAGGGCTATCCGACTCGTGACCTGGAGTTAGCAGCGGTAGTTTTTGGGCATTATTTGTATGGCGAGAAGTGTGAGATATATACGGATCACAAGAGTCTAAAGTATATCTTCACACAGAAGAAGCTAAACATGAGGCAGCGCCGATGGCTAGAATTGATCAAAGATTATGATTGTGAGATTCTGTACCATCCAGGCAAAGCAAATGTAGTGGCAGATGCCTTGAGCAGAAAAGGCAGAGAGAAGTTATTAAAGTTGACCATTCAAGAGGAATTGGTGAAAGATTTCGAACGACTAGACTTGGAGGTTAAGTATCCGATGGACACCAGCAAGAAATTATTTATAGTGACAGTGAGCCCAACTCTATTAGATAAGGTTAAACAGGCACAAGAGATGGATGAACATTGCAATAACATCAAGAAGTGGGTGGCTGAAGGTGACGAATTGAAATACAAGATTGATAGCACTGGAGTACCGTTAGTACCAGAATTCAAGAGAGGAGATTTTACAGGAAGCGCACAGCACGAGATACTCGATACACCCAGGAAGCACGAAAATGTACCAAGATTTGCGTCACCACTTCTGGTGGCCAAACATGAAGAGAGAGGTTGCGAAATGCGTAAGCAGATGTCTAACTTGTTAGAGAGTCAAGGAAGAGCACCAACGACCAAGCGAGTTATTACAACCGTTAGAGATTCCAGAATGGAAGTGGGAGCATATCACAATGGACTTTGTGGTGGGACTTTCGGCAATGCAGAAAGGGCACGACGCCATATGGGTGATTGTAGATCGTCTTACCAAGACGGCTCACTTTTTGCCAATTAAGATTAAGTATAGTTTGGACCAGCTAGCCAAATTATATGTCAAGGAAATTATCTCGAGACATGGGGTGCCGGTATCTATTGTATCAGATAGAGATCCGCGAATCACGTCAAACATCTGGAAGAGTCTTCAAGAAAAAATGGGGACACAACTACGAATGAGTACCGCGTATCATCCGTAGACCGATGGGCAAAGCGAGAGAACAATTAAAACATTTAAAGACATGCTCCGAGCTTGTGTGATGGACTTCAAAGGTAGCTGGGAGGATCACCTTACATTAGTAGAGTTCGCATACAACAATAGTTATCACGCTAGTATCAGAATGCTGCCATACGAAGCGTTATATGGGAGAAAATGTCGAACACCCTTATGTTGGGACAAAGTTGGAGAACGTCAACTGTTGGGACCAGAATTGGTACAACAGACAGTAGAGATCATCAAGGTGATAAGAGCATGACTGGTAGCAGCTCAAGATCGCTAGAAAAAGTATACGGACTTACATCGCAAGAAGAGAGATTTTGAATTAGGAAGTTATGCATTCTTGAAAGTATCTCCCTGGAAAGGGAAGATTCGTTTTGTGAAGAAGGGCAAGTTGAGCCCTAGGTTCATAGGACCGTTCGAGGTTCTGAGACGAGTCAGTGAATTGGCGTACGAAGTAGCGTTACCTCCTAGACTTGAGCACATTCACAACGTGTTTCATGTGTCAGTGTTGCGGCCGTATAAACCAGAGTACAAGCACGTTATCTCCTATGAACCAATCCAAGTCGAGAATGACTTATCTTTTGAGGAAGTTCCTGTCCAGATACTAGATAGGAAGGAATAGAAGCTGAGGAATAAGATCATCCATTCCATCAAGGTTCTTTGGAGGAATCACGCAGCCGAAGAAGCTACGTGGGAACTAGAAGAGAAGATGAAAGCGAATTATCCGTTTTTATTTGAGTAACCTTATTTTTTACAATTCCGAGGATGAAATTTTTATAAGGGGGGAGGGATGTAATGACCGTAAAATTTTTAAACTCTATTATTAATTGAATATGTGATTTAATTTTTAATGAGTTAGTTTTGTAAGCTTATTTAAACCTTGTGGCGTTATGTGGTTATGTGAGTTTATGCCTATGCGAATAATTGCTATGAATAATTAAAGGGAGTCACTAATGGTTTATTTAAATTAGTAGACCAACCCTAAGGTTTTATATCAGAGTATTGTTAGAAGCGTTAGTAATTAAATATTCAATTTACTTGAATATAGTGAAGGGATTTAAACTTGTTAATTAATTGATATTGTGAATAAATAGAAAATTAATGAGCAAAGGATTAATAAATATAATAAGATTATATTTACTTGATTAATTATTTTGTGCAAGCATGAGATATTTAAACCTTTAATATATGGTAGTTATCTATATTGTATATAATGCAATGTGACGCATTAATGTGGCTATATATTATATATATAGACTATATAGTAAGATTAATTGTATTATGTGAGTTACATAATATTATTGCTTATGTAACATGATGTGTGTGGGTAGACCTTAATGTATACCCTATTACCTTATATTAATATCAATAAACAATTGTTAATTGATAATGATTTCAATAAGTTATTATGATTATAATAATAACCGTTGTGATAATATAGTAAAATGAGATAAATTGAAAATGTACATGGATTATATGTTAATATATATGTACCCTTATTTGATACATTGTATTATTAGTTGCTAATTTAAAATGTCATTGTGCCACCAATTAGATGTACAACCTAAGTATATACTATATGTATATATTTATATAACCTAAGTATATTTATTATGATTAAGTGTTGGACATACATTATATACATTTGCAAGTGCTGAGTTTTCCTTTGCCCCTAAGTGAGAGTCACCATACATATTACACTATACGTTAGATATATCAAGTAGAACAAAACAAAGAACAAAGACAAAATATAGAGAGTTAGAGAGAAGAAGAAAAGAGAGAAGAAGAAGGGGAAGGAGGTTTGAGAAATTCAACACCATCATCTTTTCTCCTAGCACTAAATCTAAGGGTATAACCTCTAACCTTATAGTTTTAAATTTTAATTGATGTTCTTCATAATTTTAGTTCTCTATAAAAATAGTTCTTCATGAAAATTTATGATTTTTATGTATGTATGTGATATTGTGTATGTAAATTGTTTACATATGATTAGTAGGATAAATTAAGTTGTTTAGTCTGTGTAAACATAATGAACGTGAAGAATCATGTTCATCATGAATTACAGTAAACTTTTTTTGAAAATAATTGGTCTTTAAAATCAAATTTAAGTTTAATTGTTAATTGTTGTACAATTGATTTTAGTTTTTGTTAGCTTGTCAAGAAAAGAATTCAATGTGATTTGAATTGTGTGATTTGATTAAGAAATAAACTTATAGTGTTCAATTTTATCAAGAACATTGGAAAATAGTTTTTATCTAAAATTTTCAAATTTAGAGCTTGTGATTATGTGTTTTGATGATTCAATGTGTTAAAACATGATTAGAAGCTTTAAAATTATGTTTCTATAAAGTTTTACATGCAAATTATTGGCTGATTTTCAGAACTCGATATGAAGAAATAAGTCAAATTGACTTTTTCTCTGCACAGTTCTCGAACCTGTCTGCGTTCGCTGTAAGGGGCCCTCCCCGGCGAGCCTATCAAGGCTAAAAACCCCGCCCCGAGCGGGGGGGGGGGGGGGGGTTGCAGAAAGTAATAATGTTTTATTTTATTTGTATTTTGAAATTAACCCAATTTGATAACATGTGAGATATACATTAAACTGCTAGATAAATATTAATAGATTATATTAATAAAATATAATATGTGATTATAATTTTGAATAATTATAATTACGAGTAAATGTTTAAGCTTAATTTGTTAAATTATAATGAATATAGCTTGATTAAATTTAATCAAGTAAATGTTAATTTAAATTATAATATGCTTAATTATAATTTAATAAATGCATGTTGATTAATTATAAATTATAATTTGTTTAATTATAATTTAATTAATATATGATGTAATTATAATTTGATTAATTATAATTGAAGTGAATGCTTAAATTGAATTATAATTTATTTAATTATAACTTAATTAATATGAAGTACATAATTATTATTTGATTAATTATGTGAATGTGTAATTAAGTGGTGTGATTAATTACGTGATAATTAATTATTAACTTGATAATTATATAAGAATGAGTTAACCTAGATAGGTTAACAAATTATGTGAATTAGTTACGTGTTAACTAATTTAGATTATTATGGTTAAATATATATGAGTAGGAAGTGTTAAAGAACGTGAGTTGTAACTGTAACTTGAGCTTGAGGCAAGTTTTCTAAACTCAAACTTGTTATTGTTATACAAGTGTTTTAAATTCAAATATTTATTGAATTTGAGATTGTCCTTTTATTTCTGCAATGGACAAATGCTTATTTAAAGTTCATGATTTAATTAAAGTGACCTTGACTTAATTGTTCAAGTAAGGTCTATCTTATCTTTCGTATGCTTTAAGTTTAAATTTTAAAGCATAAATTATTTCATAATTCGTTATTATTGAATTATTCTTGATTATTGTGAGTCGATTCAACTACTCATTAGTTGATGATAGTTGAAACTCTAAATTTTCTTTTAGCTATCCAAACCAAACTTTCTTTGGTGCGGACTTGAATCAAATACTGAGATGAACAACCCTATTTATTAGGGGAGGTTACTATGCAAAAGCGTTAAATATTTGTGCACAATACATGGTACAAATGGCTGATCCCCCTAAGTACGAGTTGAGAGTCCATAGTCTATATGACTGTTAAAGGTTTTAAATAGAAATGTTTATAACCTAGGACAAAGTTCAAGGTCTTACGACCCTCAGATATTTCAATATTCGAAATTCCAAATATTGACGAAAGAATTATTATTCAATTTTTTATTGTTGATGAAAGTAAAGTTATTCAAATCCTTTGAAGTTGTTCAGTTATGTCATATTATTGTTGTATTCCAAGTGAGCATTTGTTTGCTCACTCTTGCATATTTAATAATCCTGTAACGACCTCAAAATTCATACAATAATATTCTCCTTCTCGATCGTTAACAATACAACATTAATCTCTTATTACAACATTATTCGATATTAAAAATCACTAAAAATGCGAAATATTTAAAACTTTTATAAACTTTCTTTCTATATTGCCCTGAATCGCAACCTTAACATTACAAATATTTGATTCAATTCTATTACATGAATCGCTACAACGAAAGGATTATATAAAGTCTTACATCACTAAGCAATATCCATTACACGTCGGATAGCTCAACTTACAACTTAACAACTAAGTTACAATAAAAACATCAACTACAATTTAAAATTTAACAAAATTAATATTCTTTAACATTGATCTCTATAAATCACTTAACACGTATTTTACCTTGCATCCTTGACCTGCAAAAATAGGTTATTTGCAAGAGTGAGCTCGACAGCTCAGCAAGTTCTAACAGTTTTCATGCATCACATAGCACATAATAACATACTCAAGATACATCTCATAATAATGAAATTAACATGGCATACATGCTTCAATATACATAGCAAATATAAAGATTGAGTTCCTTACTCAATCAACATTATTTAATCAATCAATGTAGTCATAAATTGACTTTAACATTCATGTTTACAACATATATAACATATCATGCTCTTTACAAAATAATTTAAAATAGTTCATAATATCATCAAGTTCACATAGAAACTAGAAACCGAAAGACTTGCCTGGCTTGTAGATTACCAATTACCGACAAATAGCTTAATATAATCTGCTTCATGATCCTACATAACGTATTACCATACGCATCAATTATTAGTCACCTAGCAATGCTTATCAAATGTCTAAGTAAATAATACTTTATACTTTCTAATTCTCTTCTATTTACTTGTTTGACACTCGCTGTCAAACCTTATGTATAATTAACAATATCAGTTAATTATCACAAAGCTAATCCTAATATTTAGTTATCCACTTTAGGTTAACTCATTCCTCTTTAACTAATAAGTTAATAATTAATTACCACATAATTAATCACATCACATAATCATATTATATTTCACATGATTAATTAATTAATAATTACATACTCATTTTAAATTATAATTAAATAAATTATAATTTAAACATCCACTTTAATCAAACTACAATTAAACAATCAACTACATCATGCATTAAATCATAATTTAAGCATATTTAAATTAACCCATTACTTAGATTATAAATACTCAATTTCTATTCATGCCCTCATTAAATTATAATTATATAAATTATAATTTAAATTACACTTTTACCTTGATTATAATTATCTTTTAAATTATAAACTAATTATAATTTATAATCAATCATGCATTATAATTACACAAATTATAATTAATCATGCAATTATCAATTTATAATCCATAATTAAACATGCATTTATTAAATTATAACTATATAAATTATAATTTAAATTAACATCTAATTGATTAAAATAAATCAACTAATTTAACAAAATTATAATTTAATTTAAATATTTTCTCTTAATTATAATTATATAAATTATAATTAATCAATTCACCATTAAACAATAAGTCAATTAATACTTTAAGGTTTTCAAAACCTCTTTTCTTTTACAATTACCAAATTGACAAATTCATGTTACAACATGCTATTGCAACTTAAATATATGATCATTATTCTAACAACAATGTAACTTAGTCATAAAAATAAACTGTACACTTAATTAAAACTCACTGCCTTTGCCCAGGACACGACGCAGCTGTGCAGCCTTAAGCCTTGGCACGGGCGCAGCTGCGCAGGTGACCAGCCTGAGAAAACCCAGTGGCGCAGCTGCGCTGCTTCTAGCTGTGCTACCGGCGCAGCTGCGCAGGTACGCAGACAGAAGCAGGCAGTGCAGCCTCCCTGTTTCATCGATTAAACCCAACATGCCAACAAATGGAAATTACAAGCAACATATTCATTGTAAATCATACATATGTAATGATACACATGCTATATATACTACCAATCACTGAATTTGTCCAAATTATGAAAATCAAAGGTTTTGAAAAACTCAATTTTAACATTTTTATAAAAACTTATATTTTTCCAAAAAAAAAATATTTACTATAATTTCAACTCTCAACCAATTCAAGTTACCACACATACAATCTCTTCGTAATTGAACATAACATCATAACCAATTCTAATTATGCATAATAACACATATAAATTTCTAAATTTTCATTCTAAAATTCAACCACAACACATAAACCCATAAGAACACAAGTTCTCCATTAAAAATTTATTTTTACAATACTTTAATTTCTGAAAAATCATTTATAGTATACATGTAAAGGATTACAACATCTATCAATTCATTCATTAAAACTCATGAACACGTTATGTATATATAATTATGTATATACCAATTTTCATAGAAGTTCAATTATCATAGAACTAACAATGAAAAATATAAAACAAAATCTTTAAAATACAAGTGTTCAAATCATACCCTTGATGCTTAGTGAGTAAGAAGATGATGAGGTTTAGCAATGACTCTCTCAAGGCTTTCCTCCTTTCCTCTTCTTTTTCTTTCTTCTTCTTCTCTTTTCACTCCATCTTTCTCTGTGTTTTCTCTCTAACACAGACTAACCTTTTTCTTTGTTTTAGACTTAGGTTAAGAATTAACGTAGTTTTTACAAAACATAAACTGATATCATATATATTATATGTATAACTATATAATATATATTTAACTCCCAATTAAATCATCCTTTAATACCATAATTGCATTTAATATATATAAGTTACAACATTTGAAATTTAAAAAGCCCTAAGGCTTGTTTGGCAAAACAAGTTATTTTAAAAACAGATTTTTTTAGTAGTTAAGGCCATGTTTGGGTAAAACAGTTTTAAAACAAAAGTAAGGGCCTTGTTTGGAAAAAATTATTTAAAAACTCTTCTCTTTATTTTAATAAATCCTTTTAACACATACTTTAATGTTACTCTTTAATTAATTAAATCTTAACATTCTAATTTAATTAATTAAAAGTCTAATATCAATTAAGCACATAAAATTGTCACATAATTATAATTAATTGCTAATTATAATTGCATGTAACACTCATCACATTACTCATCTAATTTAATTATCTCAATTCAATTAGAACTATAACATACAATCATTATATCAATTAAATTAAATACTAAATATTCATTTAATTAATATACTACACTTAATTACATTACTCCATAATAATCACATAATTATTTATTTAACTCAATAAATAATTCAATTAAAATATTTATTTACTCCAATAAATATTAAAATTAATATTTAAATTATCTTCACATAGATTCACATATTTCACCATATATGACACGTATTCACATACTTAAACTCAAAACATCAGATAATAAGAATTTTATTTATTAAATTCTCATTTATAAATTCTAAAAATCTAGGATGTCACATTCTTCCCTCCTTATAAGGATTCCGTCCTCGGAATCACCGAAACATTCCTTACTCAGGTTTTCACAAAAATCTCTTTCACAATTTTATTGTTGAATAACTTTAACTCATTATCTTAACGACATTTATATAAACTACACATATATCTCTACTAAATTCACATCTTCAACAAGGTTAAGGTTTTATTACTTAACATTCAATCAAACACAATAGTATATCAAATATAATATATTTTCTTTAACTCATTCCTTCCCTTACTAAAGATCATTACCATATATTCTACTCGTAGAATTAATATACTATATAATTCACCAACTATAATTATTCGGGTTATCACAAATCCCTTGCAGTTAAAGTCGAGAACGTTGACGTACCGTCACGAGTAAAGGGAAAGGCAAGATGAACAAGTGAAGACTTGTTATCTTTTGATTTTGATTGTAATAAGACTTTATGATTGTTTTTGTTTCCGCATTATTATTGATGTTAAGGTTAGATAAACTCTGAGATGATTTTAGATAAGGTTGTAATTCCTTTTCAAGGAAGATTTTTTTTATTTATAAGGTTGTAATTTATTTTACATTCCTTATTATGGGTAGATGTATGTTCTATATAGAAAGTGAACACCAAATCTTGTGAAAACTGTGACAACTCGAATTTTTAAGAATTAATAAATGAGAATTTAATAAATAAAATTCTTATTTTAAGATTTTCGAGTACGTGTATGTGTATGTGTATATGTGTTATATATTGTGAAATATGTGATTTGGTGTGAAGAGAATTTTATATATTAATTTTAATATTTATTGAATTAAATATATATTTTAATTGATTTATTTATTGAGTTAAATAAATAATTATGTGTTGGTTATAGAATAATTTAATTAAGTGTAATATATTAATTAAATAAATATTTAATAATTAATTTAATTAATATGTAATGATTTTATGTTATAGTTTTAATTTAATTGGGATAATTAAATTAGATGAAGTTATGTGGTAATTGTTACATAATATTATAATTAGCGAGTAATTATAATTGTTATGTGACTAATTTTTATGTGATTAATTGATGTTAACTTTTAATTAATTAAATTAGAATGTTAAGATTTAATTAATTAAAGTATAACATTAAAAATATGTGTTAAAGGATTTATTAAAAGAGTTTTTAAAATCGTTTTTCCAAACAAGGACCTTACACCGTTTTAAATCCGTTTTGCCAAACGGGGCCTTAACTACTAAAAACTTATTTTTAAAAAATAATCTGTTTTTGCCAAACAAGCTTTTGGACTTTTAAACTTCAAATGTGTAACCTATATTTTAATTGTAATTAGTATAGGGTCATTATGTTTTGTAAGTTATATGTTTTATACTTATGTCTTATACATATAATATTTGTAAGTATATACGTTAGTTAGAAAGACTAAGGGTTAGTCTGTAACGTTAGAAGAAAATACAGAGAACCTAGAGTTAGAGAGAAAAGAGAAGAAGAAGGGAGAAAGAAGAAAGAGGAACATGAAGTTTGAGAGAATCAAACAAATCACCATCTTCATCTTTTTCTCCTAAGCAAAACAAAGGGTATAACCTCTAACTTTAAGAGTTTTAAGATTTTCTTTAAGTTATTCAAGTTTTAGTTTTCTGTAAATAGGAATCTTCATGAAAACTTGTGATGTTGGTATATATATGTTATATGGTGTTCATAACATGATTATACATATATGTTGTGTTCATAAATTATTTAAATATAAATTATCTGATGGTTTAGTTGGTTAATTCATGGATATATGATGAACATGATGAATTCATGTTCATAGTGATTTTTTTTTATGATTGGCTTATTTGAAATCAAAATTTATGTTTGATTGATAATCATGGTGTAGATTGGTTTTTAGATAATGATAATATATTTTTAAAAGAAATCAATATACTTGGAATTGTGTGTTTTGAATTAGAAATAAAATTTCAGTGTTCAATTTCATCAAGAACACTTATCAATGGTTTTTCTTCAAAAATCATGAAATTAGAGTTTTTGATTATGTATTATGATAATTGTATATATTAAAAACATGTTAGAAGCTTTAGATATGTTTTCTATAAAATTTTATGTGCAATATGTTAGTTAAAATCGGAATTTGGTACGAAGAAATAAGCCAATTTGGCTTTTTCTATGCACAGTTCGTGAACCAAAAGTGAGCCGCTGCAGGGGGCCCGCCTTGGCGGGCCTTGCAAGGCATAATACCCCCGGCCGGGCGGGAGGTGTGCAGAAAATGATAATGTGTTATTTTTTTGTGCATTTTGGTTGGAGCATGAAAGTTAACCTAATGTGATTATGTGATAACATGTTAGACTTGCATTGAAATGCTAAATGAATATTAATAAATTTTATTAATAAAATATAATGTGTAATTATAATTTGAATAAATTATAATTATAGTAAAGGTTTAGTTTAAATTATGATTTATTAAATGAATATAGTTTGATTAATTTTTATCAAAGTAAATGTTTAACTTAAATTATAATTTGTATAATTATAATTTAATATGCAATTATAATTTGAATAACTATAATTAAGGTAAATGTGTAATTTAAATTATAGTTCATTTTAATTATAATTTAATAAGTGCATGGATTGAAATTGATTAATTATAATCAAAGTAATTGTTTAATTTAAATTATAATTGGTTTAATTATGATTTAATTAATATAAATGCATAAATAGAGTTTGATTAATAAATGTTTAATTTAAATTATAATTTGTTTAATTATATTTTAATTAATATAAATTGCAATTATAATTCGATTAATTATAATTTAATTATTAGTTGATTAATTATGTGAAGATGTAATATGATCATGTGATGTGATTAACTATGTGATAACTAATTGTTAAACGTATTACTTAAAGAGGAATGAGTTAACCTAAATGGGTTAACTAATTATGAGAATTAGTTATGTGATAATTAATTTATATTATTAATTATACATATAAGTTTGGCAGTGTGTGTTAAACAAATAAATGGGAGAGAATTATGAAGTGTAAAGTAGAAATTACTTAGACGTTTGTTAAGCGTTGCTAGGTGACTAATAATTGATGTGTATGGTAATACGTTGTGTAGGATTCATGAAGTGCAGATTATTATAAGCTATTTTTTCGTTAATTGGTAATTACGAGCCAGGCAAGTCTTTCAGTTCCTATTTTCTATGTGAACTTGATAATGAACTGTTTTAAATTGTATTGCAAAGATCATGATATGTTATATATGTTGTATGCATGAAATGTTAAAGTCAATTTATGACTACGTTGATTAAGTAAAGAATATTGATTGGGTAAGAAACTCAATCTTTTTACTTGTTGTATGAATTGAAGCATGCATGATATGTTAGTCTAATGATTATGATGTATAAGATGAGCATGTTATTTACTTGTTGTCGAGCTCACTCTTGCAAATAATTATTTTTGTAGGTTAAGGTTTTAAGGTAATGATACGTGCTATTTGAATTATAGAGATCAATATTCAAGAAAATTACTTATGTTAGATGAGAAATGCATTTAATGTTTTGATTGTAACATAATTGTTGAGTTGTAAAGTTGAGCTATCCGATGTATAGTGGATATTGTTTTGTGATTTAAGACTTTGTATAGTAACTTCGATGTAGCGATTCATATAATAAATTTGAATCAGACATGTAATGATAAAGGTTGAGATTCAGGGAAATAAAGAAGGAAATATATAAAAGTTTTAATTATTCCGCATTTTTTTAGTGATTGTATCATCGAATAATGATGTAAAGTTAGAAGTTCGATTTATTATTAACGGCCAAGATTGAGAGTCGAATTGTATGAATTTTGTGGGCGTTACAGAAACGAAGTACCCGGATTTGGGGGTGTCACAGGTTGGTATCAAAGCTTTAGGTTATGAACCTTAGGTGGGGGAAAAACCTTAGGTAGTAGCCTTATAGAAAGATCGAAAAGATAGTGGTGATAGGTAAATATAATAAACTACCTTATGTGCTATGTGTTTACGTTTAAGTATTCGAAGAGTGTCGACCGATATCATTTAATAATTAAACTTTAAAATTTTCTTGTCAAGATGACGAACGTTGGAGAGTCCAGTTAGGCTAGAGAGGAGTTACCTCAGATGCCGAGGGACGAGGAGCCCCGAGACATCCATGTTGTCTGGGAGCAGTTGGTTGGGAAAGAGCCATCTCCATTAATCACCATAGCTGGTCAGGAGCATGAGTCGACATCTGATCCAGAGGATGAGGACGAGGATGAGTCAGAAGAGGAGGAAGGGGATCCCGAGGAGGAATTCCCACCTCACTCTACTAGTGCTGAGATGTACGAGGTGATCTACGACCGTAACGTGGAGCTTCGGGAACTAGTGGACGAGAGTCGGACTACCATACAGCAGAGAGACGAGACCATTGAAGAGCTAGATAGTGAGCTAGGAAACGCGAAGTGGGATTTAATTCACTCGGAGAGTGATAGAGACGAAGCACGGGTTGAACTAGCGAAGCTAAAGCACGACATCCAGGAGGAGTCAACAAAGTGTGCCAGAGCGGAGGAAACAAGCTTGAGGGCTACTCAACGTGCCGATCGAGCTGAAGACGAAGGCTCAAGCAAAGAAGGCCAAGCTGAGGGAGACGGAATATGCTTTCCGTACGGCTATAGATAGGGCTCAGGATCGTGTCTTCTATTACCCAGCTCAGTTCCAAGGTTTACCATGGTACATGGTGGATCGCAGAACAGCATTTCGAGTGATAGAGGAGGAACGCAGAGAGGCTGTGCGACGTCTTAACGTGCCTATATAGAAGAGTCTATATTTATGTGTTTCTTTATGTAATAAATAAATGTAAATCCCATAATTGAGATAATAATGGGATAAGATAATGATGTAATCCTATAACTTTTTCGGTTCAGGAAAGATGATGTAAATAGCAGAGATGTTATCTATTCTATGTTTTTAAAACTATGAATGAATAAAGAAGTTTATTGACGTGTTATGTGTTCAAGTGTGAATAGAGTTAATTTAAATGTTTAAGTATGAACTTGAATACTTAAGAATTGAGTAAAGGATCTAATAAGAGTATTTCTTAACAGAAAATGACTCCTAGAAGATGACCCACACAACAAAACCCCAAGGGTTTGACGAACAACAATAATGATGGGCCAAATCCCAATTCGGTTCAGCAGTTGGTGAACCTGCTGACGGGAGCACTTGCAAATCAGCCGCAAGTGCATGGTACGACTTTTAAAGAATTTAAGGCAGTAGGACCGCCAAAGTTTCAGGGATCGGTAAACCCAATAGATGCCCAGACATGGGTAATGGAGATAGAGAAGGTCTTCGAAGTAGCAAGAGTTGGCGAGGACCAGAAGACGGTTTTTGTAACTTTCATGTTGAAGTCGGATGTTAGTTTTTGGTGGCAAGCCAACAAGACCAGAGAGGGGGAAGGAGTGATACCGTTAGAACGTTTTAAAGAGATGTTCTTTGAAATGTACTTCCCCGTTAGCTCGTAGGACCAGATGGAGGTCCAATTTCTAGAGCTTAAGCAATGAGGAATGACAATGTCGGAGTATACCGCGAAGTTTAACGAGCTGGCCAGGTTCGCTACATACCAGGCCAGTACTGACGCTAGGAAGGCTAGGAGGTTTGAGCGAGGACTGAAGCCCTGGCTCTACAGCAAGGTCTCCATGTTCCAGCTGAACACGTTTGTAGTTGTGCTGTGACACCCCCGAATCCGGGTCCTCTGACCCCGGTCCGGTCGCCACGAAAAAATACTAACATCCTCCTTTAAGTAACATACGATAACTAAAATGCGAAATATAATAAACGTACGTCGTTCATTCAAAAGGTGTTACTAGTCCCAAGATTCGATAACCTTAATACATCAATACAAACATACCTTAGAATAAACATTAGGGTTCATATTACATTAACAGTAATTAAACAAATCATAAAGACAAAGTCTGCTCCTTGCAAACCATCCTATATCTTTCCTTTACCATTGTCCTTCCCTGAGGGCTCGGGCTTAACTGCAATATAAGTCATGATATAGCAAGAATGAGTAACAAGTTTGCTCAGCAAGTTTAAATACAACAATAAAGGATATATCATGATGAATGGAAAAATATCTGACAATGATTTCAACAAAATGAATATCTTAAAAATTCAACAATATGATTACTAGAACGATTCAATAATATGAATATCTGAACGATTCAATAATATGAATATTAGAACGATTCAATAATATGAATATCTGAACGATTCAACAATATGAATATTAGAACGATTCAATAATATGAATATCTGAACGATTCAATAATATGAATATTAGAACGATTCAATAATATGAATATCTGAACGATTCAACAATATGAATATTAGAACGATTCAATAATATGAATATCTGAACGATTCAACAATATGAATATTAGAACGATTCAATAATATGAATATCTGAACGATTCAACAATATGAATAATAGAATGATTCAATAATATGAATATTAGATAGATTCAACGATATGAACATCTGAACAATTCAACAATATGAATATTAAAAGCAAAGATAATAATTGCCTTTAGAATGACTGATAGTCGAGTAGACTCTGAACTATATCATTCCAATGGGTTCAATAGATAATTGACCCTTTTTGGATTACTGGCTTCTGGCTACAGAAACTTAGTACCTCGAGGAGATAAGCCTCAGGTACAACGTGAATATGCATAACACTTATATCTGCTTACTCGTATCATATATATTAGATAATTGGGCACACTCCTACATATGAGGGGTGTTCTGTTCCGTCTAAGAATCCTTACCATCAATTGGTTTGGATAGCTTCAAAGAAAACTTCATACACTAGTCTGACCAAGCAAAGGTTCAGACTCTTACTGACATAGTTCAAGAAATTTAGAACCTTGAATAATGTACAAGTCCAAGACTGTACGAGCTCAAATGCACTAGGTGCGGACATCAATAATATCAATGTGGAATAATTGATACGTAATTAAACCACTAAATAACATGCTTGGAAATAAAGTTCAATAAGTAAACAACTTTCGATTCAATAATAACCTACTCAATACAATATGAGAAGGGTAGAGAACTTGCACAAAGTGAAGTTTAGAATTTGCACAACATATGAATTTGTGTAAGTTCGGGGAACTTGCACAATACTCAACATGTGAAGTTCGAGGAACTTGCACAATACTCAACGTGTGAAGTTCGGGAAACTTGCACAATACTCAAAATGTGAAGTTCGGGGAACTTGCACGATAATAGATTCCTTGCATAAAATAAATGCATAGGCTTAGACACTTACAACATCAAAGAGTGAAATTCGGGGAATTTCACCATAATAGATCCCTTGCATAAAGTAAATGCATAGTTTAGGACATTTGCTTACAACGTTCATTGAGTAAAGTAAACACAAAGATAAGATACTTGCACAATATACGATTTTGTATAAGTTTAGAGAACTTGCATAATAAAGAAATGAATTTTGGGAATTTGCAAAATAACCAAAGTGTGAAGTTCGGGGAACTTTCACAATACTCAAAATGTGATGTTCGGGGAACTTTCACAATACTCAAAATGTGAAGTTCGGGAAACTTTCACAATAACCAAAGTGTGAAGTTCGGGGAACTTTCACAATACTCAAAATGTGAAGTTCGGGGAACTTGCACAATACAATAATAACCTACTCAATACAATATGAGAAGGATAGGAAACTTTCACCAAAAACAAGTGAAGTTTAGAAACTCGCTTACACGGTTCATTGAATAAGGTAGTATAAGAATTTAGAATACTTACACAATAGGGTTCAGATACTTGTACAATAAATAAGTATAAGTCAAGTTACTCAAATAAAAGAGTAATTTAGGAAAACTTGCAATATAATAATACCCTGCTCGATATAAATTTGAGTAAAGTTAGGGAGACTTGCAAATAATACAAGAACGGGTTCAAAAGAACTTGCACATTCAAAGAGTGAAGTTCGAAAAAACTTGCACAATAAAGGTGAAGTTTAGAATCTCGCTTACTCGAGTCATTGAATAAATTAGTGCAAGAATTTAGAATACTTGCACAATAAAAGTAGGGTTCGGATACTTGCTTATAATATCTGTTGAATAAAGTAATACAAGGGTCTAGGATACTTGCCTGTTTGCTCAGCTACAATTAATTCTAGCTTTAATAAAACTGCGTTGGAACGACCTAGCATTAGCAAGTCGGCCTTTCAATTAGCATGTATAAACTAATATAAGTCTACACTTAACAAACATCTACTTATCATATAATTCTAGCACATAGTTCACGTAAGTTAATCTACTCATGTCTTAGATTTAATAACTTTAGATTATCTAGTTACTATGCATCAATATAGGCTTGAACATATAGCACTTCAAGTTATAAATCAACACACATGCTTATAAGTTTTATAATTTCAAGTTTAAAAACCTAGCATGCTCATCCTAATCCAATTTAAAGTCATGTTTTCATGCCGGTAATTCATATACTTTAACTAATACAAGTTCATGCTTCAAAGTTGATTACTAAAGTCATGTTTTCATATAACAAGGCGAAACAATATATAATATGTATACTCGAGTATACTACACACATATACTTTAATCACGTAGTTCGTGCTTCAGAAATTCATTTCTTATGAATACGTGCATATGCAAAATTCACGCTTTGACCAAACGAGGTCTATGTTAATATGCTTATAGGCATAACAAACTCTAATACACATGCTCGCATGGTCATAATATCATTCACATGGTATTTGATGTTATTTACTTTCACATCTTAAGTTCTCTTTTAAAAATATACTAAGTCCACAAGGACAATACGATATATGTAAAGCATCTCATAGTCCGTGATTCACATGTACTAGAACGCTTATATAAGTCATATACATGTAATCAAGTGGTCCCAATCTAAACGACACAAGTCTTGGTTATGTTTACCTTGAAAGTTTTTAAGTTTCGCTTGAAAAGCCTCTTGAAACTTTCAATCAAGTATGATAGTGTATGACTAACACTTTAAGCTAAGTTCTCATGTCCATATAAACCATACGGTCGTGTTCTAAAAATTAGAATATAAACATGCTACTTATATGACAAAGTTCGCATTCAAAACTATAAGTTTTCTTTTGTAAACCGTTGAGTCTTTCAAACGCGTATACTAGTGCGTTCAATACTAATCATGCATTCTATGTTCATATAAACGACACTATCATGCTTGCCAAAAATCAGAATGTACATATGCTAAGTTTATGACAAAGTCCACTTTAACTAGTCTAAGTTCATTTCAAAACCATAAGCTTTCTTTCCATAACATGTACTACATGGTCAAAATTTTGTATGTAGGCATCAAGGAACATGTACTATGAGTTAACATCATCTTTTATGCATGTCCAAATAGATACCAACTGTTATCACAGTAGCTTAACAGAAGCAGGAAACAAAAACTGGTCACAGGAACCTGCGCAGCTGCGCAGGCACCAGGTATAAACCCGGCGCAGCTGCGCCGGTATCCGGCCAATCCAAGAACAGGCTGTTTTTGGCAGTAACCATAAACCCAACATAGAAAATTCCAATGAAATCATTCTAGACCAGTCACAATATATAACTAACATGCTTACTAACTTACACCACACTTAACAAGCATACTTCATAATTCAATTAACATCTAAATAGCATAAACAAGAATTTGCCATTGATTGAACAAGAATGGAAAAATGATATACCTCTGCAAATTGTGATCTAGCTGCTATAACTCTCTCCCTCAATTCAATTGAAAACTCAGTCTATTAGCTCTACTTATCATTAATCTCAGCAAAAGAAAATGAAAGGAAGAGAGCTTACTCTTATAGGCAATTTAATAACATGGAGGTTTAACAAAGAGTTGGTGAATCACATAATGAAACCCACTCCCTCATAATGATTATGGCTACATTGCTGAGATTGAGAAAATATAGAGTAGTGTAGTAGCTTATTGTTTGTTCACGTGAGAGGGAATTGAGGATGAGCTCTTAAGCAATCTCAGCAACTTAAATATATGGGTAATGTATGTCAATACTTAGCTTATACCAACTACACTTAGATTATATAATACATATACACATAGTATATACATAAGTTATATGTATTTATTCCATATACATTATAATGGGTGTTACAATGTTATCTCAATAAAATAATGTATCAAGTAGGTATATATATACCAATCATATAATTCATGTACATTATATTAACACTGAATATAATATAATTGTGTTTCATTATTGTTTATAATAATAACTGTTATTATGATAATAACTTATGGGAAAACATTATCAATTAATAATGCTATTGATATTAATGTAAGGTATTCATAATAGTTTTCCTACCCTCATCATGTCACATGCTCTAAGTAGACATTACACTTATCAATCTCACATAATACAATTAAGATTACTATATAGTCTATATATAATAGCCTTATCAAAGGTCACCTTATAGTTAACTACCATCTATATAACACATGTTTGTATAAAATAATTAACCAAGTAAATATAATATTATTATATTTATTAATCTCTTACCCATTAATTATTATTTATTCATAATAATAATTAATCAACACATTATCAATTAATTACTCCCAATTGAAATTAATCAAACACGATTAAATCTCTACATTATATTCAAAAAATTTGAATATATAATTACTAACACTTTTATCAATACCTTGATATAAAAGTCTCAAGGTTAATCTACTAATTTATAAATAACCATTAGTGATTCCTTTTTAAAAAAATTCCTAGCATTTATTCGCATAGGTTAATTCACATAAGCACATAACCACATAAGGTTTAAATAATTTTGAAAAATTAACTCCTAAAAATTTTAAATCACATATAAAATTAATAAGGAGCTTAAAATTCCTGGTCGTTACATCCCTCCCCCCTTATAAAAATTCCGTCATCGGAATTGAAAAAATAAGGTTACTCTAGTAAAAACGGATAATTCGCTCTTATCACTTAGATAATCTCTACTATCTGTTGTACCACTCCTGGTCCCAACAGTCGACGTTCACCTAATTCGTCTCAACACAACGATGCTCGACACTTTTTCTTCCATAAAATGCTTCTAGCAAAATCTCTTCTCTTAGTTCTAGTACTAACGGTACCCAAATTTATCCTTCAAATCATAGAAGTTCAGTGCTATCAATCTTAAATTTCAACTCATCACCTTTAGCTAATCGCTTCATGATGTTATCACAAACTTCGTCCTTCTCTTGTGCCTCCTTAACCTTATCTAATAACGTCGGGCTTACTGACACTGTAATTAATCTCTATTTGGTCTCCATCGGATACTTAACCTCTAAGTCTAGTCTTTCGAAAATCTTTCACTAATTCTCCTGAATGGTCAACTTCGATAACTTCCTTCTGCCTTTCCTATCCAAGGCATTTGCCACTACATTTGCTTTGCCTGGATGGTACAGAATTTCACAATCATAATCTTTGATCAATTCTAGCCATCGGCGCTGCCTCATGTTTAATTCCTTTTGCGTGAAGATATACTTCAGACTGTGTATATCTCACACTTCTCGCTATACAAATAATGCTTCCAAAACTCCAAGGCAAAAATTATTGCTGCTAAATCTCATTTGGGAAAACATCTACGAATTCCCTTCAAATCGGTATAACAGCTCCTGCGAATGTATTCTACGGGGATAACTTCCTTGTTTGCTACTCCTACGCTCATAGGGTGTTCTAATTCCTCACGGGGTAAGTTTAACTGTTTAACAAATTCTTCAAAAACAAAAGAGCAGGTGGCACACGAATCGAATAACACGTATGCATCTATATAATTGATCGGGATGATACCTGACACTACGTCCTTGTTGTTGCATGTTGCCACTAGCTGCAACGCCCTTTCTCTTTGGGCAGTCCTTGATTTGATGGTCTGTGCCTCTATACGTGAAACATCCTCCTTGTAACGGGACGAATTTTTTTATTGAATCGTGATTCTGGGGACAGAATCCTTTTAAGGGAGGAAAGATGTGACGAACAAAATTTTTGTAATTTAATTTGAATATTTATTGAATTAAATAAATATTTTTGATGATTTAATTATTGAGTTAAATAATTAATTGATGAATTTGTGATAGATTAATTTAATTATATGTGTTACTTTGATTAAATTAATATGGAGAATTTTTATATGCAAAAGTATGTGTTTAATTAAGCTTATTTGATTAAGTGAATTAATTAATAAGCATAATGTTATTCTAATTAATTTAATAATTAATTAGAGATTTAATGATTTGACATAATTAATAAATAAGAATTTTAATTATGTGACTATGTGAATTATTGTGGAATTATGCAATTTTATTTAATTGATTTAAATAGGATTATTTGATTAATTGGGTGTGACATTTAATTAACTATATAATAATAAGTTAATTAAATTAAATGGAAAAGGGGGAATAAGGGACAAGCAAACAATGCCTTGGTGAAAGTTGAAGCCAGTTAACCCATTATGAAATTAACTGACGACCATGACCCCACGACTAATTATACGTATATGTATATTATTCATATCAGACTTATATCTTATAAACATATATCAGAACTACTATATATCATATACATACTTTGAGAAAACTTAGAGAAGAGAGAAAATTGAGAGAAGAATTGATTTGGAGAAGAGATCAAAGAATTAAAGTTCATATCATCATCAAACAGAGTTAACAAGGGTATAATCATTCATCTCAAGTTTTATTACGTTAGTTTATTTTTCAAACCCAACTCCAAACTCTCTGTATATGATTTTGGTGACGAATACTTAAGATGCAATCATATATGTGTTATTGTATGATTATAACATGTTTTGTATTTGGTATGAATGAATTAAAATAATCGAATTCATGTAATTAGGCCTTAATTGGGTTTTCAAAATTTTACAGAGTTTTTCCATTTACGAGCTTTAAAAATTCTCCGTGAATGGAAAAAATTGATATTTGTTCATTATATGGCTATATTTGTGTTAATATGTGTTTATAACATATTATATGCCATATATGCATAACTTTCAGTGATCACACCATGGAATTTTTTTGATAATTGGATTTTCAAAAGTTATAGAGTGTAGGAATTGTACATATGGCCCATATGGCCCTTACGTACAAAATTTACACGCCTTATATGTTTATTTAACTTAAATTGATACTTGCATGTAATTATGTACGTTTAAACGAACAAAATGGAAGTTAAACGAACGGATTCGGTGTTATAACGAATCCGTAACGTTGAATTTCTTGTTTTCCTTCAAAACTTTACAAAATATTGAAAATAGTGAAAATAGATGCCTTGGATTGTGTAAATACGTGATTTAAAATACTAAGATTATGCTAGAAATGTTATATAATGTTTCTGTGGAGTTTTTACATTATGGGTAGCCTTATAATTCATTATGTTAGTTTAATTTGGATTTATTTGGGCTACTCTATGTGTTCATCGCGAACCAGGGAGTGCACCAGCAGGGGGACCCGCCCCAGCGGGTGTTCATGGGCATTAGGACCCGCCCCAGCGGGTATAAGGGCTGTCCGAGAGCCTTTTTTTGGTTTTCGAGACTGTTTTGATCTCCTGTAGTAAAATAAGCATAACATTTTCATACGAACTACGATTAAGGCGATTCAAGATGATTCGGAAAGATAACGAGTAGACCTACAACTTTCATTCTTTATGTTTTTCAATTTGAAATCGTTAAAATGGGTAACAATGGCCATTTTTGTGACTGATGCTTATTCGAAGGCAATCGGAGGGCTTCGGACATGCATGCACACAAGTGTAGTGTTCTCGATAATAAAAGATGTTGTTTTAAGTTACATACATGAATATTATATGATTTAAAATTCATGATTAATAAATTAAGTTATTGACATGTATAAGATAATATGAAAGTTCAAGTTAACAAACTAAGTGCGAACTTGAATATCGTAATTGTAAAACTTGATTATGATTGTTTAAAGGGCTATACATGTGTGATATGCATGTTGTGAGTTTACATTCATGTTATGTGGTTAGCCATTGAGTAATATTATAAACCAAGTTGTAAGTCGAACTTAAGTGAATAGTTCAACAGTTAAACATGGTAGTTATGAAAACTAATCGATGTCGTATACATAATGTAATGTGTAGGACGTTGAGGAAGTGAATTGTAATTATATTTGTAGCTTGTGCAAGAGGCAAGTATCCTATCCCTAACTTATTGATTTAGGAAGTTCCCTAAATTCTAATTTATTCATTTATTAAGTCTTAGACTTGTGTTTCTATATCGAGTAAGCTCGTGTTCTTAATTGTTCCAGTTCGAAATTCATATTACATATTGTAACTCTTTTAAAAGCATGATTCAGTTATACAATACTTATTCGATTGTATACTCTTGAGATTTATTATTCAAGTTGAATATCGATGTTATTGTTGAACCTTATAGGACTAGTGAACCCTTATTGATTCGACTAGTCCATAGTTGATGAACGTTCTAAATTCTAAAATACTTATTGAGCTTATCCAAACCAAACTTCCTTTGGTGCGGACTCTGATGTCAAAACTGAGATGAACAACCCTGTAAAAGGGGATTATTTACGCTTTAGCGTTGAGATATTGTGCACAGTATGGTACTAAGGGCTGATCCCCCTAAGTACGAGAAGTAGAGTCCATAGTCTTATGACTGTTAAAGGTTTAAAGTATAAACACTTTATAACCTGGGACATAGTTCAAGGTCTTATGACCCTCTGATGTTATTTTGATTCCTGTTATTATCCTCGAGTCAAAAGTTGAGTTTTTTTTATTCAGATGTCTTTGATTCACTCGCATGTTATTATATTGTTGTCATATTATTATACTTGTGGGTAATCGTGCTCACTCTTGCGTATAATAACATTGCAGTTAAGAACGAAAGGTCCAACGAGCCTTCTACTAGCAAAGGCAAGGGCAAGGTCAACAAGTGATGAAGACTTGTTGTTTATTTTATATGTTTATGTTTCAGCTCTATGTTAAAGTTGTGTAAGACTATTTAATTATTTATGTTCCGCACAGATGTTTAAGGTTAGTATTACCTGGGATTGATGTATTTATTTTCAGATGTTGTAAACCCATAAGGGGAGGATTATTTTTATTTATTTCATGGTTTGCATTTTTATGGATAGATAGATAGATGATATTTGTACAGTGAACACCAAGTGCCGTGGAAATTAAAGTACCCGGATTTAGGGGTGTCACACTCCTTTTGGCTTATTCGGGCATTGAGGAGCCATGTGCCCCGGTTGTCCACAATGATAACACGCGTTCTTCCCCTTCAAGCATTCCCCCGAGTGGTTCCTTCCACAGTTACTGCACTTTAAACTTTTCTTAGCCTTTCTCCCGGATTTGCTACCTTCGGATGATTGGCTCTCCATCGATTTACGCTTATTGGGGTTGCTGCCTCCGCCGCTTCCCCCCTTCTGTCCTTCCTGACCGATCTTCTTAACTTGCTTAAATTGCGCTATGGCTTCATTACCTCCTTTGGCAATGATAGCCCTTTCCAAAAGATCAGAAAAGGTCTTAATCTTCAATACATCTACTACCGTCTGCACCCATGGTTTCAATCTTAATTCAAATCTCTCTATTTTCCTGGCCTCCGTATCCACTTGATGCGAGGTGAATCGAGCTCACTCTTTAAATCTTGCCACGTTCTCTATGACTGACATACCTCCTTGTATCAGCTCCAGAAACTTAACTTCCATATCTTGTTGTGTATTCTCCAAAAAGAAATTCTTAAATCTGTCCCACATAATAACTCCTTCACCTGCTAGTCCTTTATTGGGTTCCCACCAATTATTAGCTTCGCCCTTCATCATAAATATGGCAAAACTCGTCTTCTGTGCCTCGGCCACCCGTGCGAACCTTAAAAACCTTCTCAATTTTTTCTATCCATGTCTGGGCTTCAATTGGGTCCAAGGTTTCCCGAAATTCTGGTGGTCCTACCAATTTAAAGTCTTTAAAGCTAGCCAAGTAATGTCCTGGCTGCTCAGCTGCTGGCGGGGTTATGTTTTGCATTGCTTCTGTTAATAGGTTAACGAAGCTCTGCATTGGGTCGACATTTCCCCCTCCACCATTGCTAACAGATCCTTCCTCCCTCTGGTTCCGCGAAAATCCCCTAGGCGGCATGATCCTGACGACAGGAAGAAAACATTAGGCTTTATGTGATATATTATTCATGTTAGCATTAAGAAGTTAGGACGTCTATCAATCATAGCTGATTTAAGTAAACAACTTCAGTATCACAATAAGACTTGATGGATATCCTCAATCCATCACCTACAAACTCTACTTGAGTTTCCTATTAAGGTTATAACTTAGGTTTCACATTCCTAACATTTATAACCTAAAGCTTTGATACCAACCTATGACACCCCCGAATCCGGGTCCTCTGACCCCGGTCCGGTCGCCATGAAACAATACTAACATCCACATTTAAGTAACACACGATAACTAAAATGCGGAATATAATAAACGTACGTCGTTCATTCAAAAGGTGTTACTAGTCCCAAGATTCGATAACCTTAATACATCAATACAAACATACCCTAGAATAAATATTACGGGTCATATTACATTAACAGTAATTAAACAAATCATAAAGACAAAGTCTGCTCCTTGCAAACCATCCTATATCTTTCCTTTACCCTTGTCCTTCCCTGAGGGCTCGGGCTTAACTGCAATATAAGTCATGATATAGCAAGAATGAGTAACAAGTTTGCTTAGCAAGTTTAAATACAATAATAAAGGATATATCATGATGAATGGAAAAATATCTAACAATAATTTCAACAAAATGAATATCTTAAAGATTCAACAATATGAATATTAGAACGATTCAATAATATGAATATCTGAACGATTCAGTAATATGAATATTAGAACGATTCAATAATATGAATATCTGAACGATTCAACAATATGAATATTAGAACGATTAAATAATATGAATATCTGAATGATTCAATAATATGAATATTAGAACGATTCAATAATATGAATATCTGAACGATTCAACAATATGAATATTAGAACGATTCAATAATATGAATATTTGAACGATTCAACAATATGAATAATAGAATAATTCAATAATATGAATATTAGATAGAATCAACGATATGAACATCTGAACAATTCAACAATATGAATATTAAAAGCAAAGATAATAATTGCCTTTAGAATGACTGATAGTCGAGTAGACTCTGAACTATAACTTTCCAATGGGTTCAATAGCTAATTGACCCTTTTTGGATTACTGGCTTCTAGCTACAGAAACTTAGTACCTCGAGGAGATAAGCCTCGGGTACAACGTGAATATGCATAACACTTATATCTGCTTACTCGTATCATATATATTAGATACCTGGGCACACTTGTAAGAACCCGAATTTTCAGATATTATTAAATAAGAATTTAATAAATAAAATTCTTAAACTATGAGATGAGTTCGAATAAGAATATATATATATATATATATATATATATATATGATATGAGGTATGTAGTATTATATTACATAGGGTAATATAAACTATGTAATATGTGATTTTGTGATTAATAAATATATTATTATTATATATTTTTTTAGAGACGATTCAATTGAGGTAAAGGAGGTGGATAAATTCTTATCGATATTAAATAATTTATAGAATTATTTTATCATAGTAAGTTGGAGACATTAAATATCCTTAATGTATAATTGTAACGATTGAGATTTTATATTTAATTTTAATATTTATTTAGTTAAATAAATATTTTATGTGAATTATTTATTGAGTTAAATAAATAAATTATGTGATTTATGGAGTGAATTAATTAAGTCTTATATATTAATTAAATGAATGTTTAATATTTATTTAATTAATATATATTAATTTTATATTATAGTTCTAATTTAATTGAGATAATTGAATTAGATGAAATATGTGATGAAGTGTTACATAAGTTATAATTAGCGAGTAATTATAATTATATGGCAAATTTATATGATTAATTGATGTTAGATTTTAATTGATTAAATAAGTTATTTAACATTTAATTGATTAAAATATGACATTAAAGTATGTGTTAAAATAATTTGTTAAAATAAAAGAAAAAAGATTTTAAATTATATTTCAAACAAGGCCTTAGCTAATAATCTGTTTTTAAATAAAGGGTTTGCCAAACAAGGCCCTTGTATTTGTTTTAAACCTATTTCTATCAAACGGGGCCTTAGTTACAAAAATATTTTTTTTATAAAGGGTTTTAACCAAACAGAGCCTTATGGTTTTTGAATTCTTGTAACTGACAAATTATAAATTACTAATTATTATGTATTAAGTAATATAACTGTTATAAGATTATATGTATATTACGCTAAGTTATATTACGTTAGAAAAGTTAGTCTAAGACTAAGAAAGGAGAAGAAGAAAGTACAGAGAAGAGACACTCTGTGATTTTTTCTTAACAAAGAAGGTTGAGAGGAGTTGAAATTCTGAGAACCAAAGGAAGATTATCAGAGCTATTCTTACTCTCTAGTAAAGCTTAATCAAGGATTAAGGTAATAATTCACCTCTTATTTATTAGTTTCTTATATTTTTGAGTTTTGGTAAATAATTGGGATTGTAATTGATGAATTTGTTAATTACATGTTATATGAATTAAGGGATGTTGTAATCCATTACATGTGTGCTATGAATGATTTGTTTTAAAAATCAAAGTACTGTAAAAAAATAAGTTTTATATGTGAAAATAGTGTTCTTATGGAATTTCATGTATTTGGTTGATTTTAGAGTAGAAATTTATGAATTATATGTGTGAATTGTGCAAATTGGTAGTTGTTCATGTTACTAGCTGCTATAACAGAAATAATGTATGTATATAAAGTGGAATTGATTGAGAAATTGAGTTACAGTGAATGGTTTTGGAAAATATATGAGTTTTTGTGAAAATATCAAAATTGAGTTTTTAAAACCTTTGATTTTCATTATTTGGACAAATTCAGTGATTGGTAATATATATAGCATGAGTATTAAGGCATAGGTATGATTTACAGTGTCTGTGTTGCTATATTTTTTCCGTTTGTTGGCTTGTATGGGTTAATCGGTGAAACAGGTTGTCGTTGCTGTCTGCCTCTGTCCGTGTTCCTGCGCAGCTGTGCCGGTAACACATGATAGTAGTGTGCATACAAGCCAATCATGTATGATGATAAAGCACATACTTTGTAAACAATCTTATTTATTTATTAATAAAATATTTATTTATTAAAGGCATTTAATTATCTACATGGTGCTGTTTTTATAATATGTAAATAACCCATAGTTTTAAGCAATGCTTTTAGAATCATGATGTTGATCATGCTAATGAGATCTAAATTCTTAGAAAGCTTTAAAACTAAAATAGTTCCCAATCGTGGGATTACTAAAAAGGGGATTAGTAAATCCGGATAGATTGGTACATATGTTGCTTGCTCATTGGATGAGGATGACTGATCTCATGGTCATTTGTGTGGAGACACTAAAGCAAGTATGTAGGTGCTTATTGGAGAATAAGTTAACTGAACGTGACTCGCTATGGAATACCTAATGGAGTTTTACTCGCCTATCAATAGGAATTCCTAATGTGATAGTAGTACATGTGATCCTTGGACTTGAGATCATCATAGTATCTTGTACTTTGACTAATTTCTTAAGGCCTTTTAAGGCATATATAGGGTATGCTTGGGTGAAATGAGTTACATATGGAGATAATGAATGATCAATAAAGAATCTACCACCTCTAGTAAAAGAGGAGATATGTCCTATGTGATTCGTTAAATGACAACCCAGGAATCCTTGGCCAAGGTAGAATGAAATTAGAAAGAGGTTTCTAATTTGTATTATTTGGAGTTGTGCATTTTCTAATCGAAATACATATGATTAAATAAATTAAGACTTGACAGTAAATCCATGTCTTATATTTAATTGGGACATTGTATGGTGGAAGGATTGAATTGTACGGTAACTATTAACTCACAGGTTCTTTTATGATTAATGTTGAAATCTATATTATCTGGAAAGTCGTTGATCGCTAGGGAGGCTTATCCCTATTGTAGAATAAATGTTATTTATTTAAATAGATTATTAGTTTAATTTATTTATTTAAATAAGATTAGAATTGTTCTAATTGATTTATTCACAACCGGTTTAATATGGAGAACCTAAAGGGTCACACCATAAAAGGAAGAAGAATTATTTAAGAAGAAAATGGCATGATAGTAATAATGCATTAAGTATAATTAATTTAATCTATGATGATAGAATAAATTAAATAGCTTAATGTTTATTATTTAATATTTTAGAAATATTAAATATAAATTAATAAGAGGAGTCTTATTAATATTATTATTATTATTATTTTAATTTCTAAAGGAGTTTAGGAATTAATATAATATCAGTACTCTCTCTCAATCCTAATAAAGATTAGGATATAAATTAATTAAATAAAACCCTATTCTAATTGGATTAGAAGGGTTAACCTAATATCTATATAAGAGAGTCTTATATCAAAAATAAGGGACGTGAAATTTTCCAAGAGTTGGGAGTACACATATTCTATAGAGATAGAAACAAGGGTTAAGCCAATAACCCATCTTCTTGAGTTCTTCATCTTCCTTGGTGGATCACCGTTAGAGGCCAAACATTTGGGTGGCTGACATTGATCAAGGGAAGGAGCCACTACAGAGGAATCAAAGGAATCAAAGGAGTAGAACTTGTACCTGAGGAAGCTTAGATCTTCAAAGGTATAATTCCATGTTCTCTCTTTTCTGTTATTGATAACAAGCACAAAGCATGATCATGGTTATGGGTTTGTATAAATTTTGAAAACCTAGTTTTAACGCTTCCGCCCTATTTATGTGATTTGATTGCATAATTGCGTTACGTACAAACCCAACAACACCGCCAGAAGTAGCACAGCTGCGCCGGCTGCCTTTCATAGATTAAGCACCTACGCAGCTGCGCCGGTGCCAAGGCCTGTGGCTGCGTAGCTTCGCCGCTGGCTGTGCAGAGGCAGTAAGTTTCGTTTGTTTGTGCAGTTTTATTTGATAGCTTATGTTAAATTGGTTATAATAATGAGCATGAATTCAGTGGATATAACATGTTGCTAGTATGAAGTTGATAATCTTATAATTTGAGAAAAATGGAAATTTTGAAAATTTAATATAGTACTTAAATTATAAATTATAATTGTTTAATTGTACAATGAGTTACTTAATTATAAATTGATTATTTATAATTAAAAGTAAGTGTTTAATTTAAAGTATGATATTAGTTGATTTATTTTAAACAATTAAATGTTAATTGAAATTATAATTATAATTTAATGCATGTTTAATTATGGATTATAAATTGATAATTGCATGATTAATTATAATTTGTGTAATTATAATGCATGATATAGTTTAATTGATTATAAATTATAATTTATTTATAATTTAAAAGATAATTATAATTTACGTAATTATAATTAGATTAAGTGTTTAAATTATAATTTAGCTAAATACATAATTAATTTAATTATGTGACTACGGATGTGATGTAATTAACTATGTGATAGTTGATTATTATTATTTATTTTATTAGAGTGAGTTAACCATGAGGGTTAACCGCTTATATGAGTTAGTTATGTGTTAACTGATTTAGATTATTATAATTGAATGTTTATAGGAAGTGTTTAAGTACGTGGTTGAGTTAAGTAGCTTGCGCGTAAGGCAAGTTTTCTAAACCCTGATCTTGTATTAATTTTATGCAAGTCTTCTAACCCTAAACTTGTTAATTCTATACAATTTCTTTGAGTGCATATATTCATTGTTGAGAATGTCCTTTCCATTCTGTGTTGGACAATTGTTTATTTAATTAAAATGATCTTGACTTATTGTTTAAGTAAGATCCAGTTATTATTTTAAATGCTTTAAGTTGATTCTAAAGCATATGTTAGTTCATAATTCTGTTATTTACGAATTATTGAAAGACGATTCAACTAATCCTTAGTTGATGAACGTGAACTCTAAATTTCCTTGTAAGCTTATCAACTAATCCCTTAGCTGATAAATGAGAATTCTAAATTACCCTTGTAAGCTTATCCAAACCAAACTTTCTTTGGTGCAGACTTGAATTCAAATTACTAAGTTGAACAACCCTATTTACTAGGGGAGGTTACTACGCATAGCGTTAAGATGTTTGTGCACAATATATGGTACAAAGGGCTGATCCCCCTAAGTACGAGTTAAGGTCCATAGTCTTATTGACTGTTAAAGGTTTAAATAGAAATATTTATAACCTAGGACAAGAGTTCAAAGGTCTTATGACCCTCAGATAAATTCTATATTCGAATTTTAATGTTGATAGAGAATTATTATTCAATTCTTTATTGTTGAAGTAAGCTCAGTTATTCAAATCTTTTTAAAGATATCCTTTCATGTATTTATTATTGTTAAACTCCAGTGAGCTGTTGTTTGCTCACTCTTGCATTAAATAACAATTTCAGTTAAGGTTGATAACGCTGATGCTCCGTCTACGAGTAAGGGCAAGGGAAAGCTAAGCAAGTGAAGAATTGTTTAATTATTTTGAAATGATTGTAATAAGACTTTTATGTCATGTTTTTATTCCGCACTTTATTGTTTATGTCAAGGTTAGAGTAACTCTGGGATTGATTTTGAGAAGGTTGTAACCCTTGTATTAAGGGAGATTTTATTATTTTGAATAAAGATTGTAATTTATTTTGAGATATATTGGGTAAATGTTTGTTATAGTTAGAAAGTGAACACCAAATTATGTGGAAACGAAGTACCCGGATTTGGGGGTGTCACAGTTTGGTATCAAAGTTGTAGGTTATGAAACCTTAGGTGGGGAAAAACCTTAGGTAGTAGCCTTATAGGTAAGATCGAAAAGATAGGTGTGATAGTTAAAGATAATAAACTAATTTATGTGCTATGTGTTTACATTTTAGTATTCGAAGAGTGATGATTCGTTATCACGTAATAATGAACTTTAAAATTCTTTTGTCAGGATGTCGAACGTTGGAGAACCTAGTCAGGCTAGAGAGAATGTACCTCAGATGCCTAGAGAGGAGGAGCCCCGTGACATACATATTGTCTGGGAGCAGCTGGTTAGGAGAGAGCCATCTCCAGCGATCACCGTAGCTGGTCGAGAGTGTGAGCTGACACCTATTCTAGAAGAAGAGGATGTGGACGAGTCTAAAGAAGAGGAGGAGGAGGAAGAGGATCCTGAAGAGGAATTCCCACCTCACTCTACTAGTGCTGAGATGTACGAGGCAGTCTACGATAGCAACGTGGAGCTTCATGGTCAAGTCGGAGAGCTCGAAGAAACCATTCAGCAGCGAGACGAGACGATCGAAGAAATGGCAAGTGACCTAGGAGATGCACAGTGGAACCTGATACATATGGAGGTTGATAGAGATGCTGCTCGATTTGAACTGGCAAAGCTGAAGCAAGACATCCAGGAGGAGTCGAGGAAGCGTGCCAGAGCTGAAGAGTCAAGCTTGAGAGCTAATCAATGAGGCGATCGAGCTGAAGGTGAAGCTGAAGCCAAGAGGGCCAAGCTGAGGGAAACAGAGTATGCTTTTCATACAGCGATAGAAAGAGCTCAGGATCATGTTTTCTACTATCCAGCTCAGTTCCAAGGTTTACCGTGGTATGTGGTGGGCCGAAGAATGACATTTCGGGTAATGGAAGAGGAACGCAGAGAGGCTGTGCGACGTATTAATATGCCTAGGCAGTGGAAGTAGCAGTAGTAGTAGTAGAGCTTTTGTTTATGTGTTGCTTTTTGTAGTAAATAAAGTAAATCCCATAATTTGAGATAAGAATGGGATAAGTTAATAATGTCATCCTGCAACTTTTTCAGTTCAGGAAGGATGATGTAAATGGAAGAAATACTATCTGGTTGATGTTTTTAAACTACGACTAATGAATAAAAGAAGTTTATTGATGTGCTATGTGTTCTATGTGAACTAAGTTATTCGAACGTTTAAGTATGAACTTGAAAAAAAAAATTGAATAAAGGGTCTAATAATAATATTTTCTTAACAGAAAATGCCTAATAGAAGAAGAATAACACGTCAAAACCCCGAGGGTGCGACGAACAACAACAATAACGATGGGACGAATCCCAACTCGGTTCACCAGTTGGTGAACCTGTTGACAGGAGCTCTTGCGAATCAGCCGCAAGTGCAGGGTACTACGTTCAAGGAATTCAAGGCAGTAGGACCGCCTGAGTTTAAAGGATCGACTAACCCTATCGAAGGTCAGACATGGATTATGGAAATGGAGAAGGTATTTGACGTGGCTAGGGTAGGGGAAGACCAGAAGACAGCATTCGCTACTTTCATGTTGAAGTCGGATGCTAGTTTTTGGTGGCAGGCTAACAAGACCCGAGAGGGAGAAGGAGTCATCACTTGGGAACGTTTCAAGGAAATGTTCTACAAAATGTACTTTCCAGCGAATTCCCAGGACCAGATGGAGGTCCAGTTCCTAGAGCTTAAGCAGGGAGGGATGACGGTGTCCGAGTATGCCGCTAAGTTCAATGAGTTGGCCAGGTTCGCTATATACCAGGTCAGCACTGACGCTAGGAAAGTGAGAAGGTTTGAGCAGGGACTGAAGCCCTAGCTCTACAGCAAGGTTTCCATGTTTCAGCTGAACACATTTGCAGCTGTGTTGGAGAAAGCCATACTCGCTGAAGGAGGAAGCGACGCGGTGACGAAGTTCAACCAAGATAAGAAGAAGAAGAATGAGGTAGAAACCAAGATTGGGGGTAGCAGTGCTGTGAACCAGAAGAGGCAATGGAATGACAACACCTCTGCTGGGAGTCAGCAAGGAAGCCAGCAGAAGAGGAAGTTCGAAGCATGTTCTACATGCGGTAAGAATCACACTAGCGTGTGCATGAAGGGGAAGTGGGTGTGCTTCAACTGTGGTCAGGAAGGCCACATCGCGCCTAATTGCCCAAACCCGAAGAAGGGAGCTTGCTTTACATGTGGATCCAAAGATCACATGGTTCGCAACTGCCCTAAGAAGCTGACGGCAGGGTCAACAGGGAGCGGAGGGAATAGAAGCGGCAGTACCGTGACCATCGCTACACCATTGCAAGCTGTTCGACCCACTGCACGGACATTTAATATGACGGTGCAGGATGATGTGCAATTAAAAGACGTGGTGTCAGGTATTATTTAGATCAATAGTATAAATACATATGTATTATTTGATTCGGGAGCTACTTGTTCATTCATATCTGATGATTTTGCTAAAACCCTAGACTTACCTGTAGAAGAGTTAGTTTACCCCTTGAATATAGAGATTGCGAATAGGGAAGTTATTCCTGTTAGGAGCGTTTATAAGAACTGTAGACTGGACATTAAGGGTCAGGAGCTTAGAGTAGATTTGATTCCGATTAAACTTGGGGAATTCGATGTCATATTGGGTATGGACTGGTTGTTCAACCATGGGGCGATAATCGACTGTTAGAAGAAGTCGGTAAACCTTACGACTCCGTCGAAGTTAGTGTTCTATGGTAGCAAATCGCCTGGACAAGCGAGTTATCTTACGGTTATGCAAGCCAAGAAACTTCTGACGCAAGGCTGTGTGGGATATCTAGCCTACATAGTAGATACGCGTAAGGAAAACCTAAAGGTGGAGGAGATATCGGTAGTTAAGGAGTTTGTGGATGTTTTTTCGAGCGATTTGCCAGGACTTCCGCCAGATAGGGAGATAGAGTTCGTGATTGATCTAGCGCCGGGAACTGCTCCGATTTCGAAGGGTCCGTACAGAATGGCTCTAGTTGAGATGAAGGAACTGATGGTTCAACTACAAGAATTACTGGACAAGAAGTATATTCAACCAAGCGTTTCACCGTGGGGAGCGCCTGTTTTATTCGTGAAGAAGAAGGATGGATCGATACTTCTTTGCATTGATTATAGGGAGTTGAATAAAGTTACGATCAAGAATAGGTATCCTTTACCTAGGATCGATGACTTATTTGATCAACTAAAGGGTGCGAAGTACTTCTTGAAAATCGATTTAAGAAGCGGGTATCATCAATTGAAGGTGAGGAAAGAAGATATACCTAAAACGGCTTTTAGGACTCAATATGGTCATTACGAGTTCTTGGTGATGTCATTTGGTCTCATGAATGCCCCAGCTGCATTTATGGACTTAATGAACAGGGTGTTCAAGCCATTTTTGGACAAGTTCGTGGTAGTGTTCATAGATGACATCCTGGTTTATTCCAAGACCGAGGAGGAACATGCTGAACACTTACGACTAACCTTAGAAGCCCTAAGACGAGAGAAGCTTTACGCTAAATTCTTGAAATGCAAATTTTGGTTGGAACGTGTGCAATTTCTTGGCCACATGATCGACAAGGATGGTATTTCAGTGGATCCGTCGAAGGTTGAGGCCGTAATGAATTAGGATCAGCCAAAGATGCTGTCTGAAGTGAGGAGTTTCTTGGGATTGGCAGGTTATTACGGTAGATTTATCCAAGACTTTTCTAGAATCGCAACTCTGTTGACGAATTTGACTCGTAAAATAGTTAAGTTTGTTTGGACGGAGAGTGTGAGGAGAGTTTTCAGGAGTTGAAGAAGAGGCTGAGTACTGCGCCTGTATTGTCTTTACCGGATAGTTCGGGGAATTTCATAGTATATAGCGATGCCTCACATAAAGGATTAGGATGTGTGTTGATGCAGAGCGGCAAAGTCATTGCCTATGCATCACGTCAGCTAAAGGATTATGAGAAGGGGTATCCGACCCATGATCTAGAATTAGCGGCAGTAGTGTTTGCCCTAAAGATTTGGAGGCACTACTTATATGGAGAAAAGTGTGAAATATACACAGATCACAAGAGTCTGAAGTATATATTTACCCAGAAGGATTTGAACATGCGCCAAAGAAGATGGTTGGAACTGATTAAAGACTACGATTGCGAGATACTTTAGCATCCGGGTAAAGCTAACTTTGTCGCCGACGCTTTGAGCAGGAAAGGTACTCTAGTAGACAAAGTGAAAGAAGCACAACTTCATGATGAAGAATGCAAGAAGATTTGGAGGAGGATAATCGATGGCGAAGAGTTCAAGTCCAAGATCGATAATGAAGGTCTGTTACGATTTGAAGGTAGAATCTGGGTACCGCCAGTACCTGAGGTCAAAGAGGAGATTCTGATCGAAGCTCATAGTTCTAGATATTCTATTCTCCTTGGGAGTACGAAGATGTACCAGGATCTTAGGCATCATTTTTGGTGGCCGAATATGAGGAGGGACGTTACGGAATGCATTGCAAAGTGCTTGACGTGTCAAAAAGTTAAAGCAGAACACCAGAGATCGAGTGGTTTGCTGCAACCGTTAAAAATTCCAGAGTGGAAGTGGGAGCACATCACGATGGATTTTGTGGTAGGTCTTCCAATGACTCAGAAGGGATTTGATGCGATATAGGTTATAGTGGATCGACTGACAAAGTCAGCCCACTTTTTGTCGATCAGGGTTAAGTACAACCTAGATAAGCTATACGTGAAGAAAATCATTTCTAGACATGGTGTTTCGGTGTCAATTGTGTCCGACAGAGATCCACGTTTTACGTCTAATTTCTGGAAGCGAATGCAAGAATGTCTGGGAACGCAATTGCGAATGAGTACAGCGTATCATCCTCAGACTGATGGATAAAGCGAGAGAACGATTCAGACGCTTGAGGATATGCTGAGAGCTTGTGTGATGGACTTCAAAGGAAGCTGGGAGGATCATCTACCGTTGGTGGAGTTCGCCTACAACAATAGTCATCATGCGAGTATTGGCATGCCGCCTTACGAAGCGTTATACGGCAGAAAATGCAGAACTCCTTTGTGCTGGGATGAAGTCGGTGAACGTCAATTGTTGGGACCAGAATTGATACAATAAACCGCCAAAATTGTGAAGCTGATCAGAACGAGATTAGTTGCTGCTCAAGACAAACAAAAGAAGTATGCTGATCTTCATTGACAAAACCGAGAATTCTTACCAGGAAGTTTTGTGTTCCTGAAAGTATCTCCCTAGAAGGGGAAGATTCGATTTGGTAAGAAGGGAAAGCTGAGTCCCAGATTTATTGGACCTTTTGAGGTGTTGCGAAAAGTTGGCAAGGTAGCTTACGAGATTACATTACCTCCGGAGCTCGAGAATATACATAATGTCTTCCATATTTCTGTGGTAAGACCTTACAAGCATGATTATAAACATGTAATAGAATATGAACCTTAACAATTTGATAAGGACTTAACATATGAAGAAGTGCCTGTTCAAATAGTTGATAGAAAGGAACAAGTAGTGATGTCATTTGGTCTCATGAATGCCCCAGCTGCATTTATGGACTTAATGAACAGGGTGTTCAAGCCATTTTTGGACAAGTTCGTGGTAGTGTTCATAGATGACATCCTGGTTTATTCCAAGACCGAGGAGGAACATGCTGAACACTTACGACTAACCTTAGAAGCCCTAAGACGAGAGAAGCTTTACGCTAAATTCTTGAAATGCAAATTTTGGTTGGAACGTGTGCAATTTCTTGGCCACATGATCGACAAGGATGGTATTTCAGTGGATCCGTCGAAGGTTGAGGCCGTAATGAATTAGGATCAGCCAAAGATGTTGTCTGAAGTGAGGAGTTTCTTGGGATTGGCAGGTTATTACGGTAGATTTATCCAAGACTTTTCTAGAATCGCAACTCTGTTGACGAATTTGACTCGTAAAATAGTTAAGTTTGTTTGGACGGAGAGTGTGAGGAGAGTTTTCAGGAGTTGAAGAAGAGGCTGAGTACTGCGCCTGTATTGTCTTTACCGGATAGTTCGGGGAATTTCATAGTATATAGCGATGCCTCACATAAAGGATTAGGATGTGTGTTGATGCAGAGCGGCAAAGTCATTGCCTATGCATCACGTCAGCTAAAGGATTATGAGAAGGGGTATCCGACCCATGATCTAGAATTAGCGGCAGTAGTGTTTGCCCTAAAGATTTGGAGGCACTACTTATATGGAGAAAAGTGTGAAATATACACAGATCACAAGAGTCTGAAGTATATATTTACCCAGAAGGATTTGAACATGCGCCAAAGAAGATGGTTGGAACTGATTAAAGACTACGATTGCGAGATACTTTAGCATCCGGGTAAAGCTAACTTTGTCGCCGACGCTTTGAGCAGGAAAGGTACTCTAGTAGACAAAGTGAAAGAAGCACAACTTCATGATGAAGAATGCAAGAAGATTTGGAGGAGGATAATCGATGGCGAAGAGTTCAAGTCCAAGATCGATAATGAAGGTCTGTTACGATTTGAAGGTAGAATCTGGGTACCGCCAGTACCTGAGGTCAAAGAGGAGATTCTGATCGAAGCTCATAGTTCTAGATATTCTATTCTCCTTGGGAGTACGAAGATGTACCAGGATCTTAGGCATCATTTTTGGTGGCCGAATATGAGGAGGGACGTTACGGAATGCATTGCAAAGTGCTTGACGTGTCAAAAAGTTAAAGCAGAACACCAGAGATCGAGTGGTTTGCTGCAACCGTTAAAAATTCCAGAGTGGAAGTGGGAGCACATCACGATGGATTTTGTGGTAGGTCTTCCAATGACTCAGAAGGGATTTGATGCGATATAGGTTATAGTGGATCGACTGACAAAGTCAGCCCACTTTTTGTCGATCAGGGTTAAGTACAACCTAGATAAGCTATACGTGAAGAAAATCATTTCTAGACATGGTGTTTCGGTGTCAATTGTGTCCGACAGAGATCCACGTTTTACGTCTAATTTCTGGAAGCGAATGCAAGAATGTCTGGGAACGCAATTGCGAATGAGTACAGCGTATCATCCTCAGACTGATGGATAGAGCGAGAGAACGATTCAGACGCTTGAGGATATGCTGAGAGCTTGTGTGATGGACTTCAAAGGAAGCTGGGAGGATCATCTACCGTTGGTGGAGTTCGCCTACAACAATAGTCATCATGCGAGTATTGGCATGCCGCCTTACGAAGCGTTATACGGCAGAAAATGCAGAACTCCTTTGTGCTGGGATGAAGTCGGTGAACGTCAATTGTTGGGACCAGAATTGATACAATAAACCGCCAAAATTGTGAAGCTGATCAGAACGAGATTAGTTGCTGCTCAAGACAAACAAAAGAAGTATGCTGATCTTCATTGACAAAACCGAGAATTCTTACCAGGAAGTTTTGTGTTCCTGAAAGTATCTCCCTAGAAGGGGAAGATTCGATTTGGTAAGAAGGGAAAGCTGAGTCCCAGATTTATTGGACCTTTTGAGGTGTTGCGAAAAGTTGGCAAGGTAGCTTACGAGATTACATTACCTCCGGAGCTCGAGAATATACATAATGTCTTCCATATTTCTGTGGTAAGACCTTACAAGCATGATTATAAACATGTAATAGAATATGAACCTTAACAATTTGATAAGGACTTAACATATGAAGAAGTGCCTGTTCAAATAGTTGATAGAAAGGAACAAGTACTTAGGAATAAAGTGATACCTTCTGTTAAGGTAATCTGGAGGAACCACAGTGCTGAAGAAGCTACGTGGGAACTCGAAAATATTATGATGAAATCTTATCCGCATTTATTTGATTAGTTTTGTGTAACCCCTTATGTACCGATTCTGGGGACAGAATCCTTTTAAGGGGGGAAGAATGTAATAGACGAGAATTTTTTTTATGTGTGATTCTGGGGATAGAATCCTTTTAAGGAGGGAAGATTGTAACGATTGAGATTTTATATTTAATTTTAATATTTATTTAGTTAAATAAATATTTTATGTGAATTATTTATTGAGTTAAATAAATAAATTATGTGATTTATGGAGTGAATTAATTAAGTGTTATATATTAATTAAATGAATATTTAATATTTATTTAATTAATGTATATTAATTTTATATTATAGTTCTAATTTAATTGAGATAATTGAATTAGATGAAATATGTGATGAAGTGTTACATAAGTTATAATTAGCGAGTAATTATAATTATGTGGCAAATTTATGTGATTAATTGATGTTAGATTTTAATTGATTAAATTAGTTGTTTAATATTTAATTGATTAAAATATGACAATAAAGTATGTGTTAAAATGATTTGTTAAAATAAAAGAAAAAGGATTTTAAATCTATTTTCCAAACAAGGTCTTAGCTAATAATCTGTTTTTAAATAATGGGTTTGCCAAACAAGGCCCTTGTATTTGTTTTAATCCTATTTCTACCAAACGGGGCCTTAGTTACAAAAATATATTTTTTTATAAAGGGTTTTAACCAAACAAAGCCTTATGGCTTTTGAATTCTTATAACTGACAAATTTTAAATTACTAATTATTATGTATTAAGTAATATAACTGTTATAAAATTATATGTATATTACGCTAAGTTATATTACGTTAGAAAAGTTAGTCTAAGACTAAGAAAGGAGAAGAAGAAAGTACAGAGAAGAGACACTCTGTGATTTTTTCTTAACAAAGAAGGTTGAGAGGAGTTGAAATTCTGAGAACCAAAGGAAGATTATCAAAGCTATTCTTACCCTCTAGTAAAGCTTAATCAAGGATTAAGGTAATAATTCACCTCTTATTTATTAGTTTCTTATATTTTTGAGTTTTGGTAAATAATTGGGATTGTAATTGATGAATTTGTTAATTACATGTTATATGAATTAAGGGATGTTGTAATCCATTACATGTGTGCTATGAATGATTTGTTTTAAAAATCAAAGTACTGTAAAAAAATAAGTTTTATATGTGAAAATAGTGTTCTTATGGAATTTCATGTATTTGATTGATTTTAGAGTAGAAATTTATGAATTATATGTGTGAATTGTGCAAATTGGTAGTTGTTCATGTTACTAGCTGCTATAACAGAAATAATGTATGTATATAAAGTGGAATTGCTTGAGAAATTGAGTTACAATGAATGGTTTTGGAAAATATATGAGTTTTTGTGAAAATATCAAAATTAAGTTTTTAAAACCTTTGATTTTCATTATTTGGACAAATTCAGTGATTGGTAATATATATAGCATGAGTATTAAGGCATAGGTATGATTTACAGTGTCTGTGTTGCTATATTTTTTCCGTTTGTTGGCTTGTATGGGTTAATCGGTGAAACAGGTTGTCGTTGATGTCTGCCTCTGTCCTGTGTTCCTGCGCAGCTGCGCCGGTAACACCGCCAGAAGTAGCACAGCTGCGCCGGCTGCCATTCATAGATTAAGCACCTACGCAGCTGCGCCGGTGCCAAGGCCTGTGGCTACGCAGCTGCGCCGCTGGCTGTGCAGAGGCAGTAAGTTTCGTTTGTTTGTGCAGTTTTATTTGATAGCTGATGTTAAATTGGTTATGATAATGAACATGAATTCAGTGGCTATAACATGTTGCTAGTATGAAGTTGATAATCTCATAATTTGAGAAAAAAAGAAGTTTTGAAAATTTAATATAGTACTTAAATTATAAATTATAATTGTTTAATTGTACTATGTGTTACTTAATTATAAATTGATTATTTATAATTAAAAGTAAGTGTTTAATTTAAAGTATGATATTAGTTGATTTATTTTAAACAATTAAATGTTAATTGAAATTATAATTATAATTTAATGCATGTTTAATTATGGATTATAAATTGATAATTGCATGATTAATTATAATTTGTGTAATTATAATGCATAATATAGTTTAATTGATTATAAATTATAATTTGTTTATAATTTAAAAGGTAATTATAATTTAAGTAATTATAATTAGATTAAGTGTTTAGATTATAATTTAGCTAAATACATAATTAATTTAATTATGTGACTACGGATGTGATGTAATTAACTATGTGATAGTTGATTATTATTATTTATTTTATTAGAGTGAGTTAACCATGAGGGTTAACCACTTATGTGAGTTAGTTATGTGTTAACTGATTTAGATTATTATAATTGAATGTGTATAGAAAGTGTTTAAGTACGTGGTTGAGTTAAGTAGCTTGCGCGTAAGGCAAGTTTTCTAAACCCTGATCTTGTATTAATTTTATGCAAGTCTTCTAACCCTAAACTTGTAATTCTATACAATTTCTTTGAGTTCATATATTCATTGTTGAGAATGTCCTTTCCATTTCTGTGTTGGACAATTGTTTCTTTAATTGAAATGATCTTGACTTATTGTTCAAGTAAGATCCAGTTATTATTTTAAATGCTTTAAGTTGATTCTAAAGCATATGTTAGTTCATAATTCTGTTATTTACGAATTATTGAAAAACGATTCAACTAATCCTTAGTTGATGAACGTGAACTCTAAATTTCCTTGTAAGCTTATCAACTAATCCCTTAGCTGATAAATGAGAATTCTAAATTACCCTTGTAAGCTTATCCAAACCAAACTTCCTTTGGTACAGGATTTGAATTCAAATTACTAAGTTGAACAATCCTATTTACTAGGGAAGATTACTACGCATAGCGTTAAGATGTTTGTGCACAATACATGGTACAAAAGGCTGATCCCCCTAAGTACGAATTAAGGTCCATAGTCTTATTGACTGTTAAAGGTTTAAATAGAAATATTTATAACCTAGGACAAGAGTTCAAAGGTCTTATGACCCTCAGATAAATTCTATATTCGAATTTTAATGTTGATAGAGAATTATTGTTCAATTCTTTATTGCTGAAGTAAGCTAAGTTATTCAAATCTTTTTAAAGATATCCTTTCATGTATTTATTATTGTTAAACTCCAGTGAGCTGTTGTTTGCTCACTCTTGCATTAAATAACAATTTCAGTTATGGTTAATAACGTTGATGCTCCGTCTACGAGTAAGGGCAAGGGAAAGCTAAGCAAGTGAAGAATTGTTTAATTATTTTGAAATGATTGTAATAAGTCTTTTATGTCATGTTTTTATTCCGCACTTTATTGTTTATGTCAAGGTTAGAGTAACTCTGGGATTAATTTTGAGAAGGTTGTAACCCTTGTATTAAGGGAGATTTTATTATTTTGAATAAAGATTGTAATTTATTTTGAGATATATTGGGTAGATGTTTGTTATAGTTAGAAAGTGAACACCAAATCATGTGAAAACGAAGTACCCGGATTTGGGGGTGTCACAATAATCACCATATTCTTGTGTATGTGTATTAATAACTAGTACTGGTTATAATATAGGTTATTAATAGCACTTAAGCTATCCGTGAATATGTTTGAACAGTGAAGCATGAGTTAGTTAAGGAATTAACCTAATAAGAGTAAATATTAGTTAATTTAAGTTGGGAGTTATATTATGGAATAATATAATGTTAATATTGAATCTTAATGATATAGTGCAGTGTTTAATTTACTTAAGTAAAGAAATGGATTAATATATGCGTTGAATATATAATTATAGTTGCTACTTTTTATATATATTACTTAGAATGATAATATTTGAGAAAGTCTAATGTACGAATAACGTTAATAAATATATATATACGTTATTAAAGAGAAATAGAAATCATTATATCTTTAAATGAATATTTGAAGAAATTGTTTTGGGAACAATTATAGAAAAGAAAGAGAACTAATTATTATATAATTCTAATAAAGGGTATTAAAATAATTTCTAATATTGAATTATTTTAATAAAAGGAGGAAATGTTATTTTTGAATAATAATATTACCTTATATGTTTTTGTATGAGGTGTGATTAATTAATATAGTAAATATATTAAAACGTATTTGCTATATGTAAATAAATTGATGAAAACAAATTATTATAATAGAAAATAAACTTATTACCTATTTTTTATATATAATGTACATGTGCCGTACATGTGATTATTTCTAATAGATATTATATTAATTATAATATCTTAAGACAATAAGTAAATTATTTTCTAATAATGGATGTGCTTATTTGGAGAAAACATAATATTTTATGTTATGGCTAAATACATAATTTCTAATGTATTTTCAAGGGAGTTTAATTAATGAAAGGAAACTAAGTTATTTTAATATATTAAATAACTTAAGTTATTATTTGATCGTGAATATTATTATTTGAATAATTAATTGAGTATATATATTAATTACTATAAACGTAAAGGTTGTACTTATTATAAGTATAATTAATTAAGATAATTTAGCATTTAAGTGCTTGAGTCACACAAATATTATATTAAAAGAATAATAAGTGTGGTGGAAATAAATAAGTGTTGAGAATGATAATAAGCTCGATGTAAGCTTGTGTGAAATGCCTGGTGTGGTACGATAATAGATTCGGTAATGAATTGATTAATTCGAGGATGGAATAATTACTAATTTAAATAATTAATCGATATTAATTGTTATTATTATAGTATGTTGATTTATTATTACGGCTAGAAATGGTGTAATAATAAGGAAAGTGATTACAAATATAATTGGAATTGTATTGATGAGGATTGAGATATACTGTCTTATTATATTAATTATTATTATGGATAATATAATATTATCAAGTAATAATTTGATAATATGTTGATTAATGAGTAAATGATTTATAAATATTATAAGATTTATATTAATCAATTGTTATAGAGATTATTAATTGATTTATATTAATCAATTGTTATGAGAAATGGATTAATTAATATTATTATTAATTAATTGATGAGATAAGTAAATTATTTACTTCTATATGCAAGCATGCGAATAAAATGTATAGCGTATAGTAACTAACTATATATTATATGAAGTGTGAAGTGTAGTGCAACTATATTATATAGTGTGGTGCAACAATTATGTGACTATACTATATATAGGAACCATGTATCAAGATTAATTAAACTATGTGAGTTACATGAAATGTGGGTGTGACAATGTGTATTTTAAGTATACAATAAAATAATATATCATGAATATATGGTAAACAATTATTGAATTAATGAAATTTAATAATAAAGGAGACAATACACTATGATGGTACCCAAAAGAATTATATCCGGTGGGATGAACTGTACATGGATTTTATATGTGTGAGTTAAAATTTACTACATAATAGTTGTATTTATTTATTAGGATTACATGGTAACCCCATTTATAACCTATGTGTTTATGAAATGAAGTGTGACATAGCCTTAGTAAGTGGTAGACTATATATATATATATATATAACATTAGTATGTGGTAATTGTAAGCAAGTTGCTGAGATACAATGCCTTGTCAAATAATGATAGTCACAATTCTCCTTCACGTGATATGCTCCAAGCTAGTCTACTTCCTATTCCTCAAACTCAGCAAATTTTAGCTCATGATTAATGGGGAAGTGGGAATAATGATTTGATTCACCAAGTAATTACCAACCACTCTATAACTTTCGTGTAATTCGTTCATCCGTTAGTTTAATTTGGTGGATTGAAGCATTGACTGTGTATTCATTCCTCTATATAATGGGGCTCTCCTTCTTCAATTTCATTTGCTGAGAATTTTGCTTAAGTGTTCAGTGGAGAGCATTGCATACCTTAGTAAATAGCATTCTAGAATTGAGAGAGAATTTAGTAGCAGCAAGCCCAAGTTGTTAGCAGAGGTATAATATACCTTTCATGTTCTTCAATTCATGTTTTCTGAAATTCCGTAAATTTCTAATTCTTGAATTGAGTATGGAATCCATGATTATGTGATCAAGCAATGTTTGTTAATTGCTCCTTAGTTGCTATACTAGCTTATATATATGTTTAGACTGTTATATGGCTGATTAGAATCAAGTTTGCATTATGTTTCTGTGTTTGGGCTGGAAAACTACCGAAGCTGGCTGCTCTCTAGCATGAACCAGACACGGCGCAGCTGCGCCGGTTTATAACTGAGGCGTAGCGCAGCTGTGCCAGTCCCCTGCACCAGATTCTAATTTTCTGTTAAGGCTGTGAGTGATAGTAGGTTAACTGATTTCTTAAACCAGCTTGCAAGCATGAGTAACATGTATAAGCAAGTATATTGACATAGCATGAGTAGGTTTGACCATGACGAGATACAAACTTGATGAAGAAGCTTATAGTTTGAAAATAAACTTAAGGTTTTATAAACGAATTTGGGCGTATATAAGTCATGTTTATATTCTGACTTTTGAGACACATTAGTATGGTTTAAGAATGCATGAAAGGCATGTTGACTTATTTATATGGGTTTCATAATGTAACATGAGCATGCATACCTCAGTAGTGCACATTTCTAACGAAAGTGTAAGTTTTGAAAACAAACTTTGACACGTATGTACCATATCCATATTCTGATTTTGCAAGCACGTTTACATGGCCTTGAAATACATGACAAACATGTTAACATATGTATATATATAACATGAACATGTTAAGCCTTATTAGTGAACTTTACTAATGAAAGTATAAGTTTTGAACGTGTACCTTGACATATTACCTTGAGGTTTGGATTCCGATATTTATGGATATGTTTGATAGTACTCTTAGACTCGTTAATGTATCATACATGTATGCTTACCATGTTAGTTGTCATGAAATCAAGTTACGCATAAATGAAAAACATATAACCTTGAAGTGGGCATAGAATGTGCATGCTAGGTTTCAAACTTGAGTTAATGACCCTATAGACATATGTACGTAATGGATATCAGTAATCTGAATGCTAGTGAATGACCTCAGGTTGTCCTAGCAGCATGAAATGTCATTTCTGGTTTGACCAGTGAGTGGCGCAGCTGCGCCACTCTTAAGGCCAATACCTGCGTAGCTGCGCCAGCCTGTTTTCAAGATTTGTGCAGTCTGTTTGTTCTTGGTTTTGTAGTAGACTTGTATTATTACTTAAACTACAAATCATGGTCTGACCCCTACTGGTTTATGACTATATGATGAACATAGTAACCGTGCATTACTAGTTTAAATACGACAAGGATTTTGAAAGGTGAAACTTAGAAAGTTTGAATGTAATGGTTTCGATAAGGTTTGAGAAACGTGAGAGCAATATAGATCATGTATCTATGAGCTTTAAATACGTGTCGAACACATAGCAAGTCGAGTAAAGGTGTATGAATGTTGATATTAAAAGTATACCTATACATACCTAGCTATTATAAGAGTATGTTAAGAAAGTGAAACAAAGGTTCTAAGAACCAAGATGGAAAACAATATAATACTTATTATTATATTGAGGATATATGGATTTATATAACTGATGAGTGTGATCTCTATGATTAATATAACTGTGTAGAATTACACGAAGTACAGATATTCCTAAGCAGTTAAGTCGTAGTTGTTAAACTACACATCAGGCAAGTCTTTCAGTTCCTATTTGATATATGAATTCAATAACTGTTAGTTGAATTATATTATGCTGTGATAATGTGAACTTATATATGAACTCTATATGAGATATAAATGTGATTGAAAGTTGATCTTTGATGATATACTTATTATGTGAAAGTAACATGCGTAGTAAATAGAAATTATTTATAAATGCATGAACTGAGTATGATGTTGTATGCTATATGATGAATGAAAATTGTTAGAATTGCTGAGCTGTCGAGCTCACTCTTGCAAATAACCACTTTTGCAGGTTAAGAATTCACGGTAAAGATTTCGTGCTTCTTGATTGATAAAGATAGATAGTATCAGCAATGAAGAATACTGTTTAGATTATTACTTGAACCACGTTCAGGTTCTAAGAGTTGTACTTGATAATTGTATACGTTTTTAAAACTTGTCGTACTATAAAGATGTATTAGTTGATACATAGAGAATATCAAGTCGAGTTGTAAACGTTATACGATAACTCAAATAGAATGAATCATATTATAAAGTTGATTCAGGAATTTGTAATTGATTCAAGTTATGAAATCAATAAAAGATTTTATTCAAAGGATATTGAAAACTTTAAGTTGTTCCACATTTTAGTAACATCGAATGTGATGTTTAGACAGGGATGGTATATGACCGGGTTTTGGAACTTGTAAAAGTTTGGAGTCATCATACAAGATCTTAGATATGAATAGAATTTATATTCTAAATTATAATAAGCAAAATTGTATTCTTTTAGTAATGAATAAAAGATGTAATAGTTCTGCGATAGTAGTATCGTGACTGCACCGAATCCTAGATTTCAAAGGAACGTGGATTTGGGGGGCGTCACAGGTTGGTATCAAAGCTGTAGGTTATAAACCTTAGGTAAGTGTACCTTAGACTATAACCTGAGAGAGGGAAAGATAAATATTAAAATATATACGTGAAGATTCAAAGAAGAATCTCGAAATACCTAGAGAATGAAAATCAGGAGTTTCCTAACTCCAGTAATAAAAATGTTAAGATAATGTCTATAAGATGTATATGACAAAAATAGGGAGAATGAACTCAAATGGAGTTTAGTTGATAGTAGGGAAAGAACCCTGAGGTAAAGCGATGATCACGACATGATCAGATTGAACTGTGAAATGATAGATAGTCTGTAACGACTAATTGTGTATAGCTTGATGCTATGAGAGAATGTAATATAAAAAGTACGAGATGAAATCATGAGGAGTTGTATGTGGTGAAACGTAGAAAGTTCGTAACGAGCAAGTGATAGAGTAAGATAGAGTTAAGTGTTGGACTTCCATTGAGGACTCATGTGATGGCTTAGTTGTACAAACTGTTGTATGGGCAGAGGTTTTGTGCTTGTACTAAGTGCATCACATTGATAATCGTTGGAATGTTAGTGTCGCGATATCATTCTACATATGATGGAAAGGTGATTCTTTTCTCATATTTATTTTGATAGATAGAGATTTCTAAGATATAATTAGATAATATTAAGATTAGGTGTGAGTTCTTAAGACTCATGCCTATGAAAAGTTTTGGAACTCATAATCGTATGGTGGAACCCCTTAGCGAATGGACGATTTTGGTCTGACTAGGATAAGTTCCTCAACCCATATGATTGTGGTAAGTTCCTGAGCTTCCATGGTGTGGTAAGTTGGTGAACTGTACTGAGAATAGATGTATTATATAAGAGTTTTGGAATAGTGAGCAATTGATGGTAGTAAGAGATTGAAGTGATGTAGAAATTTGGATTTTTCTAAATCTTCTAGCTATGCTAGATTTTCAAAATTTATTGACTTCGTGCTAGTGTTTGCACTTCGATTTTCTTGAGAAAAACATTAGGTCAAGTGACTGAACCAATTAGTTTTAAAAACAATACCGTTATTCGTATGTCTAAGCTATTTGTTTCGGCTAAGACAAAAATGATTTGAAAATCTTTCAAAATGTATTTTGACCATGTGCATCATTTGATATGGTGCTGATGGTAAACGATGGAGTCATCAATGCAATCGAACCTAGTGTTGGAACTGATCGTAATATCGTCAGCCCATTATGGTATAATGTAGTATGACAAAGTCACAACATGACGTAATCTTCAACGTACTATTAAGTGGGTGCGGCATTTTGACGTCATAAAATGATTTTTGGTTTTCTTTCAAATTATGAAAAGTTGACTAAATTATTTTGATTGATGTCCGAATTGTTGATAAGATTCTAAGCTAATTGATTCGGCTAGGCGACTGTTGAAAAGTGATTATAGAATTCAAGCATTCTTGTGTATTTGTGCCAAACCAGATTGCTCTGGTGCGGATGTAGAAGTTGAGAAGCTGAGTTGAACAATCCTATAACGGGAACCTATTTTCGGAGACAGTGGTCACGAACATGACTCATATAGTCATTACAACACGCTACGTTGCGGCCCAACGTAATAGTACAATAGGGTAGCCACCTAATGTACGTGTGGAGGGTGTTTTCAGTCCTTGTGATTGATAAACATTCTAGTTTACAGTGTGGAGACTCATGTTGAGACATTTGTAAATGTGAAAGAGTTCACGGTCTTGTGTGACCCCTCAGCATAATCTGAAATCTGAGTTATTCATACTACTTCCCGATTATTGAAAAATCGTAGAAGATTCTTATTCTTCTGAAGGATGAATGTAGTAAGTAGAATGATCCTTAGAAAGGAGAAAATGGTAGAATGCGATTGAGAAGGTTATAATAATAAAAACTTTCAAAAAGAGAATGAATAAAATTATTCAAGAGAATATGTAATATTCGGAATGGAACCGAGTAGAGGAGGTTTCGGTGATTCCGAGGACGGAATCCTTATAAGGGGGAGAGGATGTAAGAACCCGAATTTTTCAGATATTATTAAATAAGGATTTAATAAATAAAATTCTTAAACTATGAGATGTGTTCGAATAAGAATATATATATATATATATATATATGAGGTATGTGGTATTATATTACATAGGATAATATGGACTATGTAATATGTGATTTTGTGATTAATAAATATATTATTATTATTTATTTTTTTAGAGACGATTCAATTGAGATAAAGGAGGTGGATAAATTCCTATCGATATTAAATAATTTATAGAATTATTTTATCATAGTAAGTTGGTGACATTAAATATCCTTAATGTATAATCACCATATTCTTGTGTATGTGTATTAATAACTAGTATGTTTATAATATAGGTTATTAATAGCACTTAAGTTATCTGTGAATAGGTTTGGATAGTGAAGCATGAGTTAGTTAAGCAATTAACTAATAAGAATAAATATTAGTTAATTTAAGTTGGGAGTTATATTATGGAATAATATAATGTTAATATTGAATCTTAATGATATGGTACAGTGTTTAATTTACTTAAGTAAAGAAATGGATTAATATATGCGTTGAATATATGATTATAGTTGCTACTTTTTATATATATTACTTAGAATGGTAATATGTGAGAAAGTCTAATGTACGAATAACGTTAATAAATATATATATACGTTATTAAAGAGAAATGGAAATCATTATATCTTTAAATGAATATTTGAAGAAATTATTTTGGGAACTAATTTATAGAAAAGAAAGAGAACTAATTATTATATATTTCTAATAAAGGGTATTAAAATAATTTCTAATATTGAATTATTTTAATAAAAGTTGAAAATGTTATTTTTGAATAATAATATTACCTTATATGTTTTTGTATGAGGTGTGATTAATTAATATATTAAATATATTAAAACGTATTTGCTATATGTAAATAAATTGATGGAAATAAATTATTATAATAGAAAATAAACTTATTATCTATTTTCTATATATAATGTACATGTGTCGTACATGTGATTATTTCTAATAGATATTATATTAATTATAATATCTTGAGACAATAAGTAAATTATTTCTAATAATGATGTGCTTATTTGGAGCAAACATAATATTTTATGTTATGGCTAAATACATAATTTCTAACGTATTTTCAAGGGAGTTTAATTAATGAAAGGAAACTAAGTTATTTTAATATATTAAATAACTTAAGTTATTATTTGATCGTGAATATTATTATTTGAATAATTAATAGAGTATATATATTAATTACTATAAACGTAAAGGTTGTACTTATTTTAAGTATAATTAATTGAGATAATTTAGCATTTAAGTGCTTGAGTCACACAAATATTATATTAAAAGAATAATAAGTGTGGTGGAAATAAATAAGTGTTGAGAATGATAATAAGCTCGATGTAAGCTTGTGTGAAATGCCTTGTGTGGCACGATAATAGATTCGGTAATGAATTGATTAATTCGAGGATGAAAGAATTAATAATTTAAACAATTAATCGATATTAATTGTTATTATTATAGTATGTTGATTTATTATTACAGGCTAGAAATGGTGTAATAATAAGGAAATTGATTATAAATATATTGGAATTGTATTGATGAGGAATGAGATATACTGTCTTATTATATTAATTATTATTATGGATAATATAATATTATCAAGTAATTATTTGATAATATATTGATTAATGAGTAAATAATTTATAAATATTATAAGATTTATATTAATCAATTGTTATAGAGATTAATAATTGATTTATGAGAAATGGATTAATTATTATTATTATTAATTAATTGATGAGATAAATAAATTATTTACTTCTATATGCAAGCGTACGAATAAAATGTATAGCGTATAGTAACTAACTATATATTATATGAAGTGTGATGTGTAGTACAACTATATTATATAGTGTGGTGCAACAATTATGTGACTATACTATATATAGGAACCATGTATCAAGACTAATTAAACTATGTGAGTTACATGAAATGTGGGTGTGACAATGTGTATATTAAGTATACAATAAAATAATATATCATGAATATATGGTAAACAATTATTGAATTAATGAAATTTAATAATAAAGGAGACAATACACTGTGATGGTACCCGAAAGAATTATATCCGATGGGATGAACTGTACATGGATTTTATATGTGTGAGTTAAAATTTACTACATAATAGTAGTATTTATTTATTAGGATTATATGGTAACCCCATTTATCACCTATGTGTTTATGAAATGAAGTGTGACATAGCCTTAGTAAGTGGTCGACTATATATATATAACATTAGTATGTGGTAATTGTAAGCAAGTTGCTGATAGACAATGCCTTGTCCCATAATGATAGTCATAATTCTCCTTCACGTGATATGCTCCAAGCTAGTCTACTTCCTACTCCTCAAACTCAGCAAATTTTAGCTCATAATTAACGGGGAAGTGGGAATAATGATTTGATTCACCAACTAATTACCTACCACCCTATAACTTTCATGCAATTCATTCATCCGTTAGTTTAATTTGGGGAATTGAAGCATTGACTGTGTATTCATTCCTCTATATAATGGGGCTCTCCTTCTTCAATTTCATTTGCTGAGAATTTTGCTTAAGTGTTAAGTGGAGAGCATTGCATACCTTAGTAATAGCATTCTAGAATTGAGAGAGAATTTAGTAGTAGCAAGCCCAAGTTGTTAGCAGAGGTATAATATACCTTTCATGTTCTTCAATTCATGTTTTCTGAAATTCTGTAAATTTCTAATTCTTGAATTGAGTATGGAATCCATGATTATATGATCAAGCAATGTTTGTTAATTGCTCCTTAGTTGCTATACTAGCTTATATATATGTTTAGACTGTTATATGGCTGATTAGAATCAAGTTCGTATTAAGTTTCTGTGTTTGGGCTGGAAAACTGCCGAAGCAGGCTGCTCTCTAGCATGAACCAGACACGGCACAGCTGCGCCGGTTTATAACTCAGGCGCAGCGCAGCTGCGCCAGTCCCCTGCACCAGATTCTAATTTTCTGTTAAGGCTGTGAGTGATAGTAGGTTAACTGATTTCTTAAACCAGCTTGCAAGCATGAGTAACATGTATAAGAAAGTATATTGACATAGCATGAGTAGGTTTGACCATGACGAGATACAAACTTGATGAAGAAGCTTATAGTTTGAAAATAAACTTAAGGTTTTATAAACGAATTTGGGCGTATATAAGTCATGTTTATATTCTGACTTTTGAGACACATTATTATGGTTTAAGAATGCATGAAAGGCATGTTGACTTACGTATATGGGTTTCATAATGTAACATGAGAATGCATACCTCACTAGTGCACATTTCTAACGAAAGTGTAAGTTTTGAAACAAACTTTGACACGTATGTACCATATCCATATTCTGATTTTGCAAGCACGTTTACATGGCCTTGAAATACTTGACAAACATGTTAACATATGTATATATATAACATGAACATGTTAAGCCTTATTAGTGAACTTTACTAATGAAAGTATAAGTTTTGAACGTGTACCTTGACATATTACCTTGAGGTTTGGATTCCGATATTTATGGACATGTTTGATAGTACTTTTAGACTCGCTAATGTATCATACATGTATGCTTACCATGTTAGTTGTTGTGAAATCAAGTTACGCATAAATGAAAAACATATAACCTTGAAGTGGGCATAGAATGTGCATGCTAGGTTTCAAACTTGAGTTAATGACCCTATAGACATATATACGTAATGGATATCAGTAATCTGAATGCTAGTGAATGACCTCGGGTTGTCCAGCAGCATGAAATGTCATTTTTGGTTTGACCAGTGAGTGGCGCAGCTGCGCCACTCTTAAGGCCAATACCTGCGTAGCTGCGCCAGCCTGTTTTCAAGATTTGTGCAGTCTGTTTGTTCTTGGTTTTGTAGTAGACTTGTATTATTACTTAAATTGCAAATCATGGACTTAAGGTTTCATAACAACATTACATGGTAGCACATTGGGATACATATCTATACACATCATATAATCCATGTACATTTTAATAATGTCAGATTATGAGTTAATTAAATAGTGGCCTATCACATTATTCCAAATCTTATTATTCCAATCATGCAACTCATTAAAATAATTGTTGTTATTAATTATTCACATACTTTAATTTAATATACCATATAGTATTCATTAAAGTACCATACCTATCACATGGTCACATAAGTAACTCATACAATTTTATTATTCTTACAATATAGTTTCCATATGGCATAGTCTTACTAAAGTGTCACACTACACTTTCTAATATAGTTTGGTTCCATACTATATAATGTACATACAACATGCCTTTTATAAATCTAACCATGTCACTTCCTTTTATTATATAGTTTCTATATTACATAGTTATGTCAACATGTCACATTATACATTATATTATATAGTTGCAGTTACTATACAATATGTGATTGCATAACTATATGTTAAGCAATTTTAATTGAATAAACATAAATCTCAAAATATAGATTACTATCTATTCATTAATATGTCATTACTCATAATATCTATTAATTAATAATATATTATTAATTAATTATCCACTCATTAATTCTTTCTTTAAATTAATTAAATCACATACTTCTCATCACTGTGCCACACAAGGCATTCTTCGAGCTTATCGCAAACTCCATATATTCTTAATTATTATAATTATTCAATTTTATATAATTGAATTAATTCATCTCATAACACAAAATTATTTATATACAAATAAATTCTCATTTCCATTAATATATTTATTTAATAATATTAGGAAATTCTCGGGTATTACATAACATGCGTAGTAAATATAAGTTGTTTATAAATGCATGAACTGAGTATGATGTTGTATGCTATATGATGCATGAAAACTGTTAGAATTGCTGAGCTGTCGAGCTCACTCTTGCAAATAACCACTTTTGCAAGTTAAGGATTCACTGTAAAGATTTCGTGCTTCTTGATTGATAAAGATAGATAGTATCGCAATGAAGAATACTGTTTAGATTATTACTTGATCCACGTTCAGGTTCTAAAAGTTGTACTTGATAATTGTATATGTTGTTTAAAACTTGTCGTACTGTAAAGATGTATTAGTTGATACATAGAGAATATCAAGTCGAGTTGTAAACGTTATACGATAACTCAAATAGAATGAATCATATTATAAAGTTGATTCAGGAATTTGTAATTGATTCAAGTTATGAAATCAATAAAGGATTTTATTCAAAGGATATTGAAAAATTTAAGTTGTTCCACATTTTAGTAACATCGAATGTGATGTTTAGACAGGGATGGTATATGACTGGGTTTTGGAACTTGTAAACGTTTGGAGTCATCATACAAGATCCTAGATATGAATAGAATTTATATTCTAAATTATAATAACAAAAATTATATTCTTTTAGTAATGAATAAAAGATGTAATAGTTCCGCGATAGTAGTATCGTAACTGCACCGAATCCGAGGTTTCGAAGGAACGTGGATTTGGGGGCGTCACAACACTCCTACATATGAGGCGTGTTCTGTTTCGTCTAAGAATCCTTACAATCAATTGGTTTGGATAGCTTCAAAGAAAACTTCATACACTAGTCTGACCGAGCAAAGGTTCAGACTCTTATTGACATAGTTGAAGAAATTTAGAACCTCGAATAATGTACAAGTCCAAGACTGTACGAGCTCAAATGCACTAGGTGCGGACATCAATAATATCAATGTGGAATAATTGATACGTAATTAAACCACTAAATAACATGATTGGAAATAAAGTTCAAGCAATTAAGTAAACAACTTTTGATTCAACAATAACCTACTCAATACAATATGAGAAGGATAGAGAACTTGCACAAAGTGAAGTTTAGAATTTGCACAACATATGAATTTGTGTAAGTTCGGGGAACTTGCACAATACTCAACGTGTGAAGTTCGGGGAGCTTGCACAATACTCAACGTGTGAAGTTCGGGGAACTTGCACAATACTCAAAATGTGAAGTTCGGAGAACTTGCAATATAATAGATTCCTTGCATAAAATAAATGCATAGGCTTAGACGCTTATAACATCAAAAAGTGAAATTCGGGGAATTTTACCATAATAGATCCCTTGCATAAAGTTAATGCATAGGTTAGGACATTTGCTTACAACGTTCTTTGAGTAAAGTAAACATAAAGATAAGATACTTGCACAATATACGAGTTTGTATAAGTTTAGAGAACTTGCATAATAAATAAATGAATTTCGGGAATTTGAAAAATAACCAAAGTGTGAAGTTCAGGGAACTTTCACAATACTCAAAATGTGAAGTTCGGGGAACTTTCACAATACTCAAAATGTGAAGTTCGGAGAACTTTCACAATAACCAAAGTGTGAAGTTCGGGGAACTTTCACAATACTCAAAATGTGAAGTTCGGGGAACTTGCACAATACAATAATAACCTACTCAATACACTATGAGAAGGATAGGAAACTTTCACCAAAAACAAGTGAAGTTTAGAAACTCGCTTACACGGTTCATTGAATAAGGTAGTACAAGAATTTAGAATACTTGCACAATAGGGTCCGGATACTTGTACAATAAATAAGTATAAATCATGAAAAACTTGCTCAAATAAAAGAGTAATTCAGGAAAACTTGCAATATAATAATACCCTACTCGATATAAATTTGAGTAAAGTTAGGGAGACTTGCAAATAATACAAGAATGGGTTCAAAAGAACTTGCATAATCAAAGAGTGAAGTTTGGGAAACTTGCACAATAAAGGTGAAGTTTAGAATCTCACTTACTCGAGTCATTGAATAAATTAGTGCAAGAATTTAGAATACTTGCACAATAAAAGTAGGGTTCGGATGCTTGCTTATAATATCCGTTAAATAAAGTAATACAAGGGTCTAGGATACTTGCCTGTTTGCTCAGCTACAATAATTCTAGCTTTAATAAAACTGCGTTGGAACTACCTAGCATTAACAAGTCGGCCTTTCAATTAGCATGTATAAACTAATATAAGTCTACACTTAACAAACATCTACTTATCATATAATTCTAGCACATAGTTCACGTAAGTCTATCTACTCATGTCTTAGATTTAATAACTTTAGATTATATAGTTACTATGCATTAATATAGGATTGAACACATAGCACTTCAAGTTATAAATCAACACACATGCTTATAAGTTTTATAATTTCAAGTTTGAAAACCTAGCATGCTCATCCTAATCCAATTTAAAGTCATGTTTTCATGTCGGTAATTCACATACTTTAACTAATACAAGTTCATGCTTCAAAGTTGATTACTAAAGTCATGTTTTCATATAACAAGGCTAAACAATATATAATATGTATGCTCGAGTATACTACACACATATACTTTAATCACGTAGTTCGTGCTTCAGAAATTCATTTCTTATGAATATGTGCATATGCGAAATTCACGCTTTGACCAAACGAGGTCTATGTTAATATGCTTATAGGCATAACAAACTCTAATACACATGCTCGCATGGTCATAATATCATTCACATGGTATTTGATGTTATTTACTTTCACATCTTAAGTTCTCTTTCAAAAATATACTAAGTCCACAAGGACAATACGATATATGTAAAACATCTCATAGCCGTGATTCACATGTACTAGAACGCTTATATAAGTTATATACATGTATTCAACTGGTCCCAATCTAAACGACACAAGTCTTGGTTATGTTTACCTTGAAAGTTTTTAAGTTTCGCTTGAAAAACCTCTTGAAACTTTCAATCAAGTATGCTAGTGTATGACTAACACTTTAAGCTAAGTTCTCATGCCCATATAAACCATACAGTCGTGTTCTAAAAATTAGAATATAAACATGCTACTTATATGACAAAGTTCGCATTCAAAACTATAAGTTTTCTTTTGTAAACCTTTGAGTCTTTCAAACACGTATACTAGTGCGTTCAATACTAATCATGCATTCTATGTTCATATAAACGACACTATCATGCTTGCCAAAAATTAGAATGTACATATGCTAAGTTTATGACAAAGTCCACTTTAACTAGTCTAGGTTCATTTCAAAACCATAAGCTTTCTTTCCATAACATGTACTATATGGTCAAAACTTTGTATGTAGGCATCAAGGAACATGTACTATGAGTTAACATCATCTTTTATGCATGTCCAAATAGATACCAACTATTATCACAGCAGCTTAACAGAAGCAGGAAACAAAAACTGGTCACAGGAACCTGCGCAACTGCGCAGGCACCAGGTATAAACCCGGCGCAGCTGCGCCGGTATCCGGCCAATCCAAGAGCATGCTGTTTTCGGCAGTAACCATAAACCCAACGTAGAAAATTCCAACGAAATCATTCTAGACCAGTCACAATATATAAATAACATGCTTACTAACTTACACCACACTTAACAAGCATACTTCATAATTCAATTAACATCTAAATAGCATAAACAAGAATTTGCCATTGATTGAACAAGAATGGAAAAATGATATACCTCTGCAAATTGTGATCTAGCTGCTATAACTCTCTCCCTCAATTTAATTGAAAACTCAGTCTATTAGCTCTACTTATCATTATTCTCAGCAAAAGAAAATGCAAGGAAGAGAGCTTACTCTTATAGGCAATTCAATACCCGGTTCAAGCAATTGTTCATCAATTCAATCCCATGGATTGTTCAATAACATGGAGGCTTAACAAAGAGTTGGTGAATCACATAATGAAACCCACTTCCTCATAATGATTATGGCTACATTGCTGAGATTAAGAAAATATAGAGTAGTGTAGTAGCTTATTGTTTGTTCACGTGAGAGGGAATTAAGGATGAGCTCTTAAGCAATCTCAGCAACTTAAATATATGGGTAATGTATGTCAATACTTAGCTTATACCAACTACACTTAGATTATATAATACATATACACATAGTATATATATAGGTTATATGTATTTATTTCATATACATTAAAATGGGTGTTACAATGTTATCTCAATAAAATAATGTATCAAGTAGGTATATATATACTAATCATATATTTCATGTACATTATATTAACACTGAATATAATATAATTGTGTTTCATTATTGTTTATAATAATAGCTGTTATTATAATAATAACTTATGGAAAAACATTATCAATTAGTAATGCTATTGATATTAATGTAAGGTATTCATAATAGTTTTCCTACCCTCATCATGTCACATGCTCTAAGTACGCATTACACTTATCAATCTCACATAATACAATTAAGATTACTATATAGTCTATATATAATAGCCTTATCAAAGGTCACCTCATAGTTAACTACCATCTATATAACACATGTTTGTAAAAAACAATTAACCAAGTAAATATAATATTATTATATTTATTAATCTCTTACCCATTAATTATTATTTATTCATAATAATAATTAATCAACACATTATCAATTAATTACTCTCAATTGGAATTAATCAAACACGATTAAATCTCTACATTATATTCAAAAAATTTGAATATATAATTACTAACACTTTTATCAATACTCTGATATAAAAGTCTTAAGGTTAATCTACTAATTTATAAATAACCATTAGTGATTCCTTTTAAAAAAAATCCTAGCATTTATTCGCATAGGTTAATTCACATAAGCACATAACTATATAAGGTTTAAATAAGTTTGAAAAATTAACCCCTAAAAATTTTAAATCACATATAAAATTAATAAGGAGCTTAAAATTCCTGGTCGTTACATGTGCTGGAAAAGGCCATACTCGCTGAAGGAGGAAGCGACGCGGTGACCAAATTTAATCAGGAAAAGAAGAAGAAGAATGAGACAGAAACAAAGGCTGGTGGTAGCGGGGCTATCAACCAGGAAAGAAAATGGAATGATAACACCTCTGCTGGGAGTCAGCAGGGAAGCCAGTAGAAGAGGAAGCTCGAAGCATGTGCTACATGCGGGAAGAATCCACTAGAGTGTGCTTGAGGGGGAAGTGGGTATGCTTCAACTGTGGTCAGGAAGGCCACATTGCGCCTAATTGCCCGAACCCGAAGAAGGGAGCTTGCTACACCTGTGGATCCAAGGATCACATGGCTTGTAGTTGCCCGAAGAAGCTAGCGGCAGGGTCAACAGGGAGTGGAGGGAATGGGAGCGGCAGCACTTTGGCTATCACTGCACCACTGCAGGCTGTTTGACCCACTGCCCGAACATTCAACATAACGGTGCAGGATGCTGTGCAGTCAAAGGATGTGGTGTCAGGTATTATTCTGTTCAATAGTATAAATGCTTATGTATTATTTAATTCGGGTGCTACTTGTTCATTCATATCTGATGAATTTGCTAAGACCCTAGACTTACCTAAAGAGGAATTAGTTTATCCCTTGAACATAGAGATTGCGAATAGGGAGGTTATTCCTGTTAGGTTTGTATACAAGAACTGTAGATTGTACATTAAGGGTGGAGAATTGAGGGTACATTTGATTCCGATTAAACTTGGGGAATTCGATGTGATACTGGGTATGGATTAGGTTGTTTAACCATGGGGCGATAATCGATTGTCAGAGGAAGTCGGTAAACTTTATGACTCCATCGAAGTTAGTGTTCTATGGTAGCAAATCGCCTAGAAAAGCGAGTTGTCTAACGGTTATGCAAGCCAAGAAACTTTTGACGTAAGGCTATGTAGGATATCTAGCTTACATAGTAGATACTCATATGGAAAGCCCGAAGATAGAAGAGATATTAGTGGTTAGGGAGTTTGTGGACGTATTTTTGAGCGATTTGCCAGGACTTCCGCCAGATAGGGAGATAGAGTTCGTGATCGACTTGGCGCCGGAAACTGCTTCGATTTTGAAAGCTCAGTACAGAATGGTTCCAGCCGAGATGAAAGAACTGATGGTGAAACTGCAAGATCTGATGGACAAGAAGTATATTCAGTCGAGCGTTTCACCGTGGGGAGTGCCAATTTTGTTCGTTAAGAAAAAGGATGGATCGATGCGGCTTTGCATTGATTATAGAGAGTTGAACAAAGTTACGATCAAGAATAGGTATTCTTTACCTTGGATCGATGACTTGTTTGATCAATTGAAGGGTGCTAGATACTTCTCGAAAATCAATTTGAGATGTGGATATCATCAGTTAAAGGTGAGAAGGGAAGATATACCGAAGACGGCTTTTAGAACTCGGTATGGTCATTACGAGTTTTAGTAATTTCATTTGGTCTAATGAATGCCCCAGCTGCATTTATGGACTTAATAAATAGAGTGTTTAAGCCATTCCTAGATAAGTTCGTAGTGGTGTTCATAGATGACATCCTGGTTTATTCTAAAATTGAGGAGGAACATACTGAACACTTAAGGCTGACCTTAGAAACTCTGAGACGAGAGAAGCTTTATGCGAAATTCTCAAAATGCGAATTCTGGTTGGAATGTGTGCAATTATTTGGCCACGTGATAGAGAAGGATGGGATTTTGGTAGATCCATCGAAAGTTGAGGCTGTAATGAATTGGGATCAGCCGAAGACGCCATCTGAAGTGAGGAGTTTCTTGAGATTGGCGGGTTATTACCGGAGATTTATTCAAGAATTTTCCAAGATTGCAACTCCGTTGACGAATTTGACTCGTAAAACTAGTTAAATTTGTTTGAACGAAAAAGTGTGAGGTTGAGTACTGCGCCTGTGTTGTCTTTACCTGATAGTATGGGAAATTTTGTGGTATATAGTGACGCCTCACATAAGGGATTAGGCTGCGTGCTGATGCAGAGCGGTAAAGTTATTGCCTACGCATCACGTTAGCTGAAGGATTACGAGAAAGGGTATCCAACTCATGATTTATAATTGGCGGCAGTAGTGTTTGCTTTGAAGATTTGGAGACACTACCTATATGGAGAAAAGTGTGAGATATACACAGATCACAAGAGTCTGAAGTACATGTTTGCACAAAAAGATTTAAACTATGCGCCAAAGGAGATGGTTGGAACTGATCAAGGACTACGACTGCTAGATATTTTACCATCCGGGTAAAGCTAACGTCGTCGCCAATGCTTTAAGCAAGAAGGGTCGGGAGAAGTTGAATATGTTAACTGATCAGGATCAGTTGATAGCAGAGATGGCTAAGTTAGAGCTGGAAGTGATCCGAAGGAATTGGATGAGATGTTATTTCAAGTAGCTACTGGTTCTACGCTGGTAGATAAAGTGAAAGAAGCACAACTTCATGATGAAGAATGCAAAAAGATCAGGAAGAGAATAGCTAATGATGAAGAGTTCAAGTTCAAGATCGATAGTGAAGGACTACTACGATTTGAAGGAAGAATCTGGGTACCACCAGTACCAGAAGTTAAGGAGGAGATTTTGAGTGAATCTCACAGTTCGAGATACTTGATTCACCCTGGGAGTACGAAGATGTACCAGGATCGAAGACATCATTTCTGGTGGTCGAATATGAAGAGGGACGTTGCTGAATGCGTTGCGAAATGCTTAACGTGCCAGAAAGTCAAATCAGAACACCAGAGACCAAGTGGATTACTACAATTGTTAGAAATTCCAGAATGGAAGTGGGAACATATCACGATGGATTTCGTGGTTGGTCTTCCAGCAACTCATAAGGGTTTCGATGCGATATTGGTTATAGTAGATCGACTGACAAAGTTAGCCCATATTCTACCGATCAAGATTAAGTACAACTTGGATCAGTTAGCAAAACTCTATGTGAAGGAGATTATATCTCGACAAGGTATTCTGGTGTTAATTGTGTCCAACAAAGATCCACACTTTATGTCGAATTTTTGGAAGCGATTACAAGAATGTCTGGGAACGCAATTGTGAATGAGTACGGTGTACCATCCTCAGACCGACGGCCAGAGCGAGAGAACGATTCAGACGCTAGAGGATATGCTGAGAGCTTGCGTGATGGATTTCAAAGGAAGCTGGGATGATCATCTACCGTTGGTGGAGTTCGCCTACAACAATAGTTACCACGCGAGTATTGGCATGCCGCCTTATGAAGTATTATACGACAGAAAATGCAGGACCCCATTGTGCTGGGATGAGGTCGGTGAACGTCAACTGTTGGGACCGAAACTAGTCTAATAAACCGCTGAAATCGTGAAGTTGATCAAAACGAGATTGGTTGCTGCTCAAGACAGACAAAAGAAGTATGCCGAACAGCATCGCCAGAATCGAGAATTCTTACCAAGAAGCTTCGTTTTCCTGAAGGTATCTCCCTGGAAGGGGAAGATTCGATTCGGTAAGAAGGGGAAGCTGAGTTCCCGATTTATTGGACCTTTTGAGATACTGCGAAAGGTGGGCGAAGTGGCTTACGAGGTTGTGTTACCTACGGAGCTAGATAATATACACAACGTTTTCTATATTTCTGTATTGCGACCATACAAACACGACTACAAGCATGTAATAGAATACGAGCCTTTACAGTTTGATAAAGACTTAACTTATGAAGAAGTGCCTGTTCAAATAGTTGATAGAAAGGAACAAGTACTTAGAAATAAAGTTATACCTTCTGTTAAGGTAATCTGAAGGAACCACAGTGCTGAAGAAGCTACGTGGGAACTCGAAGATGTTATGATGAAGACGTATCCCTAATTATTTGCTTAGTTATTTGTGTAAGTATATACCGATTCTGGGGACAGAATCTTTTTAAGGGGGAAAGAATGTAACAGATGAGATTTTTTTTTATGTTGTGATTTTGGGGACAGAATCCTTTTAAGGAGGGAAGACTGTAACGAATGAGAATTTTATATATTAATTTTAAATATTTATTGAATGGAATAAATATTTTAACTGATTTACTTATTGAGTTCAATATATAAATTATGTGATTGTTGTGAATTAATTTAATTAAGTGTTATATATTAATTAAATAAATATTTAATAATTTATTTAATTGATGTGTAATGATTTTATGGTATGGTTCTAATTTAATTGAGATAATTAAATTAGATGAAGTTTATGTGATAATTGTTGCATGAGATTAAAATTAGCGAGTAATTATAATTGTTATGTGATAATTTTTATGTGGATAATTGATGTTAGCTTTTATTTAATTAAATTAGAAGGTTGAACTTTAATTAAATAAAGTGTAACATTTAAACTATGTGTTAAAGGATTAATTAAAATAAAGCAAGAGTTTTTAAAATCGTTTTGTCAAACAAGGCCATTGCACCTGTTTTAAATCCGTTTTGCCAAACGGGGCCTTATCTATTAAAAAGCTAGTTTTAAAAATAAAGTTATTTTTTCCAAACAAAACCTTAAGGCTTTTGAATTTCAAAAAAGTAAAACTGATATATTTACTAAGGATTTAATTAGGAGCATTTAGTAGTAGCAGTTACAATATATGTAATTATATGTATATGTATATCATATATACATATTACACTATACGTTAGATATATCAAATAGAACAAAACAAAAAAAAAGACAAAATACAGAGAGTTAGAGAGAAGAAGAAAAGAGAGAAGAAGAAGGGGAAGGAGGTTTGAGAAATTCAACACCATCATCTTTTCTCCTAGCACTAAATCTAAGGGTATAACCTCTAACCTTATAGTTTTAAATTTCAATTGATGTTCTTCATAATTTTAGTTCGCTGTACAAATAGTTCTTCATGAAAATTTATGATTTTTATGTATGTATGTGATATTGTGTGTGTAAATTGTTTACATATGATTAGTAGGATAAATTAAGTTGTTTAGTCTGTGTAAACATGATGAACGTGAAGAATCATGTTCATTATGAATTACAGTAAACTTTTTTTTGAAAACAATTGGTCTTTAAAATAAAATTGTAAGTTTAATTGTTAATTGTTGTACAATTGATTTTAGTTTTTGTTAGCTTGTCAAGAAAAGAATTCAATGTGATTTGAATTGTGTGATTTGATTAAGAAATAAACTTACAGTGTTCAATTTTATCAAGAACAATGAAAAATAGTTTTTATCCAACATTTTCAAATTTAGAGCTTGTGATTATGTGTTTTGATGATTCAATGTGTTAAAACATGATTAGAAGCTTTAAAATTATGTTTCTATAAAGTTTTACATGTAAATTGTTGGCTGATTTCAGAACTCGATGTGGAGAATTAAGTCAATTTAACTTTTTCTCTGCACAGTTCCCGAACCTGTCTGCGTTCGCTGTAAGGGGTCCGCCCCGGTGGGCCTATTAAGGCTAAAACCCCTGCCCCGGCGGCGACCGGGGGGGGGGGGAGGGGGGTGTTGCAGAAAGTAATAATATTTTATTTTATTTGTATTTTGAAATTAACCCAATGTGATAACATGTGAGATATACATTAAAATGCTAGATGAATATTAATAGATTATATTAATAAAATATAATATGTGATTATAATTTTGAATAATTATAATTACGAGTAAAGATTTAAGCTTAATTTGTTAAATTATAATGAATATAGCTTGATTAAATTTAATCAAGTAAATGTTAATTTAAATTATAATATGCTTAATTATAATTTAATAAATGCATGTTGGTTAATTATAAATTATAATTTATTTAATTATAATTTAATTAATATATGATGTAATTATAATTTGATTAATTATAATTGAAGTGAATGTTTAAATTGAATTATAATTTGTTTAATTATAACTTAATTAATATGAAGTACATAGTTATTATTTGATTAATTATGTGAATGTGTAATTAAGTGGTGTGATTAATTACGTGATAATTAATTATTAACTTGATAATTATATATGAATGAGTTAACCTAGATGGGTTAACTAATTATGTGAATTAGTTACGTGTTAACTAATTTAGATTATTATGGTTAAATATATATGTGTAGGAAGTGTTAAAGAACGTGAGTTGTAACTGTAGCTTGCGCTTGTGGCAAGTTTTCTAAACTCAAACTTGTTATTGTTATACAAGTGTTTTAAATTCAAATATTTATTAAATTTGAGATTGTCCTTTTATTTCTGCAATGGACAAATACTTATTTAAAGTTCATGATTTAATTAAAGTGACCTTGACTTAATTATTCAAGTAAGGTCTATCTTATCTTTCGTATGCTTTAAGTTTAAATTCTAAAGCATAAGTTATTTCATAATTCGTTATTATTGAATTATTCTTGATTATTGTGAGTCGATTCAACTACTCCTTAGTTGATGATAGTTGAAACTCCAAATTTCCTTTTAGCTATCCAAACCAAACTTTTTTTAGTGCGGACTTGAATCAAATACTGAGATGAACAACCCTATTTATTAGGGGAGGTTACTATGCAAAAGCGTTAAATGTTTGTGCACAATACATGGTATGAAGGGCTGATCCCCTTAAGTACGAGTTGAGAGTCCATAGTCTATAAGATTGTTAAAGGTTTTAAATAGAAATGTTTATAACCTAGGACAAAGTTCAAGGTCTTATAACCCTCATATGTTTCAATATTCAAAATTCCAAATATTGACGAAAGAATTATTATTCAATTCTTTATTGTTGATGAAAGTAAAGTTATTTAAATCTTTTGAAGTTATTTAGTTATGTCATATTATTATTGTATTCCAAGTAAGCTTTTGTTTGCTCACTCTTGCATATTTAATAATCCCTTGCAGTTAAAGACGAGAACGTTGACGTACCGTCAATGAGTAAAGGGAAATGCAAGATGAACAAGTGAAGACTTGTTATCTTTTGATTTTGATTGTAATAAGACTTTATAATTATTTTTGTTTCCGCATTATTATTGATGTTAAGGTTAAATAAACCCTGGGATGATTTTGGATAAGGTTGTAATTCCTTTTCAAGGAAGATTTTTTTTTATTTACAAGGTTGTAATTTATTTTACATTCCTTATTATGGGTAGATGTATGTTCTATTTAGAAAGTGAACACCAAATCATGTCGAAACAAAGTACCCGAATTTGGGGGTGTCATAGTATTCCCCGCCGGGGCGGGGGTTTGTACTGCAGAATGCCCACCGGGGCGACATACTTTGTACTGAAAATCCCGCCTGGGCGGGTGTCTATAGAATGACGAAACTGCAGTTCGCGACTGCACTGTTCATCAGCCCAAATAACCCACGAAAATGCCAAAATTAAGCTCAAACAACACTGTTAATGTTACCCATAAGTTATAAACTTAACAGAAACATTTAACAACATTCTTAGCATGCTTTTAACAACTTAAATCACATAAACAATCAAATTAGAACACATAATTTTCATATTCTTGATAATTTTCATAGTTTTGACAAATTTCAAGAAATCATACATTACAGATTCATTATAACACCGAATCTGTCCGTTTAAGTTTCGTTCTCTTCGTTTTTACACGCATAATCATAATCAATCATCAATTTATAGTTTAATAAACAATTAAAGCATGAATTTTCGTACATTTAAGCCATATTCATACTTTAATACTCTGTAACTTATGAAACTTCAATTACAACATGATTACATGAATTTGATTACTCTAAAACATGAATAAATGATATAGAACATGTTATAAACATCTATTAACACACATATAATCATATCTCATGCATCAGTCACAAAAATTATTTACAGAGAACTCAAGTTGGATTTAATGGAGAAAATACAATAACGTAATTATAAAACTGGGATTAAGAAATTACCCTTGCAATTCTCTGTAAAGATTGATATAAACATTAATTCTCCAACCTTTCTTTCTTTAATTCACACCTCTCTCTCAACTCTCTCTTTTATCTTTGAGTTCTTCTACAGATGGAATAATATGAATACTGACTAATATAATAAATAATATATATATGATATAATATTTACGTGAAAAGTAACCGGTGGAATCATGAGTAGCAGTTAAGTGCATCAGGCCTTAACTGCTCTCATGTTCCTTAGGCCATATTTGGTTTGTTCCACATTAACTCCTATTCCCATTATTTTAATTAAAACGTTTATTATATAGTTTATTCGTCACACTTTAATTAATCAAATGATCTCATTTAATTTCAATTAAATAAAAGATAATATTACACATTAAATCACATCATCACATAATTAAAATTTTCATTTATTAATTATGATAAATTATTAAATCTCTAATTAAATATTAAATTTTTTAGAATAACATTATAATTAGTAAACAATTCATTTAATTAAATAATCTCAATTAAATTCACACTTTGAACTATAAAATTATTTCATATTAATTTAATCAATGTAACACATATAATTAAATTAATCTACCATAATTCCATCAAATATTTATTTAACTAAATAAATAAATTATCAAAAATATTTATTTAATTCAATAAATATTTAAAATAAATTACAAAATTCTCGTTCATCACAGTGGAAATGGGAGCACATTACGATGGACTTCGTGGAAGGACTTCCAGTGACACAGAAGGGTTATGATGTCATTTGGGTTATTGTGGATCGACTAACGAAGACATCTCATTTTTTACCAATAAAAATCCGTTTGGATTTGAATCAGTTGGCCAAGTTGTACGTAAAGGAAATCATTTCGCGACATGGAGTGCCAGTGTCAATTGTCTCCGATCGAGATCCGTACTTCACGTCAAATTTTTGGAAAAGCTTGCAAGAGAGGATGGGAACACAGTTAAGATTGAGTACCGCCTATCATCCTCAGACAGATGGACAGAGTGAGCGGAATATACAAATGCTAGAGGACATGCTTAGAGCTTACGTGATGGACTTCAAAGGGAATTGGGACGACCACCTACCCTTTGTAGAATTCGCTTACAACAATAGTTATCATGCGAGTATCGGTATGACACAGTACGAAGCTCTTTATTGGAGAAAGTGCAGAACACCGTTGTGTTGGGACGACGTCGGAGAACGATGAATTTTTAGACTAGAGTTAGTTCAACAAACAGCCAATGTAGTAATAACGATAAGAGCCAGATTGGTAGCAACTCAAGATCGCCAGAAGAAGTACGCAGATTTGCATCATCATAACTGAGACTTTGAAGTCAGCAGTTTCGTATTTTTGAAAATATCTCGCTGAAAAGGAAAGATACGATTCGACAAGAAAGGGAAATTGAATCCGAGGTTCATAGAACCGTTCCAAGTTTTAAAGTGAGTGGGCGAAGTGGCGTACAAGGTAGCTTTACCACCCGAACTGGAACACATCCACAACGTGTTTCACATTTCTGTGTTACGTCTGTACAAGCCCGACTATAATCATGTGATATCCTACGAACCTATTCAAGTAGAGAAGAATTTGACTTACGAAGAGATTCTTATCCAAATAATAGATAGGAAAGAACAGACCTTGAGGAATAAAGTTATATATTCTGTAAAAGTAGTTTGGCGAAACCACAACGTCGAGGAGGCTACGTGGGAATTAGAGGATAAGGTGAGGAGGGACTATCCCCACCTATTTGTGTAACCTTGTATCAATTCTGAGGACGGAATTTTTTATAAGGGGGGAGGATGTAATACCCAAGAATTTTATAAATAAATTTAGAATTTAAAACAAAGATATTTGCAATTATTTGTGTGCATATATATATATATATGTGTGTGTGTGTGTGTGTGTGTGTGTGTGTGTGTGTGTGTGTGTGTGCCATGTGATTAATAATGCATATAAATTAAATCGAGTATGAAATGATTAAGAAGTATATTGATGATGATGATAAACTTAATTAAGCTTAAGTGTTAAGCCTTGTCTGGCATATTTAATTTCTTAATTGAATTAATTAAAGGATGATTTAATAATGTATTGGACCTATGGATATACTAAGCCCTATATGATTGAGTTACCAGTGTTAGTATATACATGGCCGAGTAATATAGCTGGGAGTCCAATAATTATGAATTGGTTGCCCAATAAAGTTATTATACTAGTATATGTGTTTAGCCCAAATTTAACTTAGGACTAGTCCAATGTGTAATATATGGATGGTAGATTATGTATTTATATACATATATATTTGTATAAGGGACATGTATGCCAGCATGTGTAAAAAAGAAAATAAAATGTGACATAGGGGCAGTGCACCCCTCCCAACCGAACCCCCTCCCCACGGCCTAAGAATGCTGATTCTTGTGCCTTTGATAAGCTAACATGCAAGACCCATGTGGTGGCAATGATGGTGTAGCCCAATGGCTAGTAGTACTATGAATAGTGTTGGTTGGTAAGAACTTTTCTCCAACTCCACTTTTACCATTGGGTAATGACCGAAGTCTGGACAAAGGTTTTCCTATAACTAGAGGCCCTATTTCATCTTATAAGGATTGCTAGAAGCATATACTCTGAATTAGAAAGAAATTAGTGAGTTGAGAGATATAAAGAAACCAAGAGGAGCTCTTGCAGTTCAGAGGGCAGAGGAGATAGGAAGAGAGGGACCAGCCAGTAGCTACCCAAGTGTTTTTTCATTAGAAGGAAACATCAAGAGGTACACATCCCTTTGACCCTATATTGTTAATTCAACCTTCTGCAAGTCAGTTAGAGGGAAATATGCATTCTAATAAAGTTGTTATAAAAACAACATAAATCGAACAAAAAGGAAAGAATAATATACCATACTAAGATGAATTTAAAAACCATAATAGCAGTGAACGAGGAAAATGATACTCTATGCTAATGAATAATGCAGGTCATAAAGGCTAACAGTAAGATTACATCCGGACTCTAGTATAATTAAGGAAAAGAGTTAATTTGATTAAATGTGGTGATGTTATGGCAAAGTCATTCAAATACCCAGACACCCATTAATCTACATGTATCAATAATTAAATTGGAGACCAGTTCAACCCATTGAGTTCTGCAATATTATGCCTTAGTCTCCAATTGTAGTAGTAGTAGACAGCGATGGTAAACTTACCCCACGATCGCAGACTGACTATGCAGATCGTGGAGTCCAAAGCCAGACCAAGACCTTTGGTTGGTTTTGGAAATCTTAGACCAAACTCCACGATCGTAGACTTACTGTAGATCATGGAGTAGACCAGGCCAACCCTGAACCAAACCTTAGACTAAACCACACGATCGTAGGCTTACTGCGAATCGTGGAGTAGACCAGGTTGACCAAAGACCAGATCGTGGAGTGAACCCTAAGGTGATCTCTCACAGATCGTGGAGTGAACCCGAAGGTGATCTCTCACAGATCATGGAGTGAACCCGAAAGTGATATCTCACAGATCGTGGAGTTAACCCGAAGGTGATCTCTCACAGATCATGGAGTGAACCCGAAGGTGATCTCTCACAGATCGCGGAGTGAACTCGAATGTGATCTCTCAAAGATCGTGGAGTGACCCATCAGAAGATGATCTCTCACAGATCGTAGAGTGAACCTGACCATCAGAAGATGATCTCTCACAGATCGTGGAGTGAACCATCAGAAGATGACCTTTCACAAATCGTGCAGTGCTTGTAAATCGTAGACCACTCCTGAAGAATGATCAAGCAATGAAAATTCTTACTTTAGACCTATTTAAATACTTACAAATCCTTAATAAGACTATTTCCAGTCTGCCAACAGTATAATTGTGTGATAATGACAAGTTGAGAGAGTTAAAGAAGAAATTGGTGAAAAAACCCATCAACTGTCATATACTGTCATGTACTGATAGGATATAAGTAACTTGAAAATATTAAGAGAATAAAGTCAAACTTGACAAGTGTGTCATCTAGTTAATAACAAATAATTACCTAAACAATTCAGGCATAATGGACAGTTAGAATTCAGAATAGGAGAGTTTTGTAGTTAGGCCTACGTCTATTATTATAACTTAGCAGGGGTTAATTATTAGGATGGCTTATGGTTAATGTAGGTTATCTGAAGAGCATAATCGTAGAGTTAAATACTAAGCAGTAGTTCAGGAAAGTTTCCTAACTTCATTTGATTTTGATATTGAATGCAGGTTCTCTAACTTACACAACTCTAGATATTGTGCAAGTACCTAAACCTTATTTCATTTGTGCAAGCTTCTAATTTTTGTTATACCATTATATAATTGAGCAAATATACTTATTGATCTTATAATCATTCTATGAAATAACCCTTGTGTTACCCAGAATCTTGAGAAATATTATTCATATTCTAAAGTTTGGTTTGAAGTCAAAACTATATTCTTTGAATCATGTTGCAAGCATTGAACTCATATATTGTTCCTAAATGCATTATAAATGTAATCTAAGCCATTTGTTTCGGCTAGACCAATATCATGTGTTAGAAAGCTATCCAAACCAATTGACTTGGTGCGGACTCTTATAAATCTACTGAGATGAACATTCTTCATTGAAGGAAAAATTATATAACTGTCGGAGAACTGACGTGCGCACATACTAGCATGTTTTGAATGTTATGCATAACGTAGGGTACTTTACGATGATCACCTGTTGTACTTGTTTATATTGGATTTTCAGTATAATACTGTTAATTCTAGTAAGAGTTCTTAGTCCATAGTGACTGCTCATTATTCATTATTCTTGAACTTCAAAATTATTAAACTTTTAAATCTGGATGATATCTTCCAGTCCATAGCGACTCATAGTTAGAACTATTGATACTCCTTGATATTCTTAAACTATCATTTACCGTTATATCCTTGAGAATTGAACTTTATAATTGTTCGCCCTTATTGCTATATTACTTGCTGAGCAAATTTGTTGCTCATTCTTGCTTTCCTTAAACATTTTAGTTAAGGCAGAGGAGTGCGGACCCTCTAGCACGGGTAAGGGCAAAAGTAAGGCTACGGCGTAGCTTTGTTCTTCTTAGAATTATTATTATGTTGTAATAAGACTTATTTCATATTATGTATTAAGTTATGTTATGGCTTAAGTTATGTTTAAGTTAGTTATGGTTGCGATACCGTGGGATAAATATTTTATTTAAATCAATGTAAATTATTTTATTATTCCGTTGCATGAGATTTTAATATGTTATTAGTATTAGATCGTGATGCACCGAATTAGAGATACGAGTGTCTGAATTTGGGGGCGTTACAACGTTAGCCACCCAAGTGTTTTGACTCTAGAGGTTATCCACCAAGGAAGAGGAATTGTTCAAGAAGGAAGGTGGTTGGCTAAATCCTAGTTTTCTATTCTCTATAGAAAAGGAGTATTCTCGAACAATTAGAATTGCATCATCTGATATTTAACATAAAACTCCTCTTATATAGATATTGGTCAACCCTTCTAATCCAATTAGAAATTAGGTTTCATTTAATTAATTAAACTCCTTTAATTAATTAGGTTTCCCAACATATTGGGATTAATTAATTAAACTCCTTTAATTAATTTGCCTCCTAATCTTATTAGGAATAAATGAGAGTATCAATATTAAATTAATTCCTTAACTCCTTTAGAAATTAAAATAATAATAATTGTAATAATATTAATAAGACTCCTCTTAGTAATTTATATTTAATATTTCTAAAATATTAAATAATAAATATTAAACTATTTAATTTATTTTATCACCATAGATTAAATTAATTACACTTAACATATTATTACGATTATACCATTACCTTCTTAAATAGTTATTCTTCCTTTTATGGTGTAACCCTTTAGGTTCTCCATATTCAGCCGATTGTGAATAAATCAATTAGAACAATTCTAATCTTATTTAAATAAATAAATTAAACTAATAATCTATTTAAATAAATAATATTTATTCTACAATAGGGATAAGCCTCCTTAGTGATCAACGACTTTCCAGATAATATAGATTTCAACATTAATCATAAAAGAACATGTGAGTAAATAGTTATCGTACAATTTAATTCTTTCGCCATACAATGTCCCAATTAAATATAAGACATGGAATTACTGTCAAGTCTTATTTTATTTAATTATATGTATTTCGATCAGAAAATGCACAACTCCAAATAATGTAATTTAAAAACTCCTTTCTAATTTAATTCTGCCTTGGCCAAAGACTGCTGGTTTATCATTTAACGAATCATATAGGACATATCTCTTCTTTTACTAGAAGCGGTAGATTCTTTATTGATCATGCATTATCTCCATATGTAACTTATTTTACCCAAGCATACCCTTTGATATACCCTAAGGGTCTTAAGGAATAAGTCAAAGTATAATTCATTACACAAGATATTATGATGATCTCAAGTCCGAGGATCACTTGTACTACCATCACATTAGGATTTTTTATTGACATGCTAGTAAAACTCCATTAGGTATTCCTTAGCTAGTCACGTTCAATGTACTTATTCTCTAATAAGCACCTACATACTTGCTTTAGTGTCTCCACACAAATGATCATGAGATCAATTATCCTCATCTAATCAGCAAGCAATATATGTACCAATTTATCCGGATTCACTAATCCCCTTTTTAGTAATCCAATGATTGGGAACTATTTTAGTTTTAAGCTTTTTAAGAATTTAGATCTCATTAGCATGGTCAACATCATGATTCTAAAAGCATTGCTTAAAACTATGGATTATTTACATATTATAAAAACAGCATCATGTAGATAATTAAATATCTTTAATAAATAAATACTTTTATTAAAAAATACATCAGGTCGTTTCTAAAGTATATATTTTATCATCATACATGATTGGCTTGTATGCATACTACTTTCAATCTCCCACTTGCACTAAAGTCAATCGTCATGGTATCTCATACACATCTTCTCTAAGTGACGATCAAACTGCTATTGTGTTAATGCTTTAGTAAATGAATCTGCAATGTTTTTTTGAGAGTCTACACGCTCCAAGGTGACGTCTCCTCTTTCAATGATCTCCCTGATCAAGTGAAATCGCTACGTGTTTGGATTTCTGATGAGACCTGGGTTTCTTAGCCTGTTAAACAACTCCGGTGTTGTCATAGTACAAGGGGGCTGGTCCTCCAATGCTAGGAACCACACCAAGTTTGATTATGAACTTTTTCATCCAAACAGCCTCCTTTGTAGCTTTACTTGTAGCCTTGTACTCTGCCTCTGTCACTGAATCAGCAACTGTTTGCTGTTTGGAACTCTTCTAACTCACTGCGCCATCGTTTAAGTTAAACACATACCCCGAAATGAATTTACTGTCATCTTGGTCCATTTGAAAACTTGAGTCTGTGAAGCCCTCGAGTTTTAATTCAGACACATCGTAGACAAGAAATACAGCCTTAGTCCTTCGTAAGTACTTTAGGATATTTTTCACTGCCTTCCAGTACTCTTCTCCTGGATTCGACTGATATCTTCTTGTTACACTAAGTGCATGAGCGACATCCGGTCTAGTACATATTATAATGTACATGATAGATCCTATTGCAGAAGTATAAGGAATCTTACTCATACGATCTCTCTCCTCAGGTGTCTTTGGGGCCTGTTTCTTGGAGGGATGTATTTTATGGCTCATTGGTATGAGACCTCTTTTGGAATCTTCCATGCTAAACCTCTTTAGCATCATGTCAATGTACGTTCCTTGGGATAAGCCAAGCATCCTTTTAGATCTATCTCTATAGATCTTTATCCCCAAAATATATGATGTTTCTCCCAAGTCCTTCATGAAGAAGTGTTTAGATAAATAAATTTTAATCTATTGTAGCATAGGAATGTCATTCCCTATCAGAATATACCATCAACATATAATAAAAGGAATGAAACAGCGCTCCCATTAACCTTCTTGTACACACATATTTCGTCCTCATTTTTGATAAAATCAAACTCTTTGATTGTCTCATCAAAACAGATGTTCCATCTACGAGAAGCTTTCTTTAATCCATAAATGGATCGTTGCAGCTTACAAACTTGATTTGTTCTAACGTTTGAAACAAATCCCTCTGGCTGTATCATATACACATCTTCCTCAAGTTTCCTATTGAGGAAGGTCGTTTTCATGTCCATCTGCCAGATCTCATAGTCGTAATAAGCTGCAATCGCAAGCAAAATCTAAATGGACTTGAGCATAGCTACTGGTGAGAAGGTTTCATCATAGTCAACTCCTTGTCTTTGCTTGAAACCTTTTGCAACCAATCGGGCCTTATAGGTCTCTACCTTGCCGTCCGCTCCAGTCTTTCTTTTAAAGACCCATTTACACCCAATAAGCTTAATGTCTTCAGGTGGTGAAACCAAAGTCCATAATTAGTTCTCATCCATGGAGTCCATCTTGGATTTCATGGCTTCAAGCCATTTCCCTGAGTATTTATTACTCATAGTCTGTTCTTAATTAAATGGATCATCATCATTCATGATGCGTACCTCATCTTTATCCTCTCTGACGAATTCATACCTATCACCATAGATTAAATTAATTATACTTAATGCATTATTACGATTATGCCATTACCTTCTTAAATAATTATTCTTCCTTTTATGGTGTGACCCTTTAGGTTCTCCATATTAAACCGGTTGTGAATAAATCAATTAAAATAATTTTAATCTTATTTAAATAAATAAATTAAACTAATAATCTATTTAAATAAATAATATTTATTCTACAATAGGAATAAGCCTCCCTAGCGATCAACGACTTTCCAGATAATATAGATTTCAACATTAATCATAAAAGAACCTGTGAGTTAATAGTTACCATACAATTCAATCCTTCCACCATACAATGTCCCAATTAAATATAAGACATGGATTTACTGTCAAGTCTTATTTTATTTAATTATATGTATTTCGATTAGAAAATGCACAACTCCAAATAATGCAAATTAAAAACTCCTTTCTAATTTCATTTCACCTTGGCCAAGGATTCCTGGGTTGTCATTTAACGAATCACATAGGACATATCTCCTCTTTTACTAGAGGTGGTAGATTCTTTATTGATCATTCATTATCTCCATATGTAACTCATTATACCCAAGCATACCCTATATATGCCTTAAAAGGTCTTAAGGAATAAGTCAAAGTATAATTTGTTACATACAAGATACTATGATGATCTCAAGTCCAAGGATCACTTGTACTACTATCACATTAGGAATTCCTATTGACATGCGAGTAAAACTCCATTAGGTATTCCATAGCGAATCACGTTCAGTGAACTTATTCTTCAATAAGCACCTACATACTTGCTTTAGTGTCCACACAAATGATCATGAGATCAATCATCCTCATCCAATGAGCAAGCAACAAATGTATCAATCTATCCGGATTTACTAATCCCCTTTTTAGTAATCCCACGATTGGGAACTATTTTAGTTTTAAAACTTTCTAAGAATTTAGATCTCATTAGCATGATCATCATCATGATTCTAAAAGCTTTGCTTAAAACTATGGGTTATTTACATATTATAAAAACAGCAACATGTAGATAATTAAATGCCTTTTATAAATGAATATTTTATTAATAAATAAATAAGATTGTTTACAAAGTACGTGCTTTATCATCATACATGATTGGCTTGTATGCACACTACTATCAATCTCCCACTTGCACTAAAGCCAATCGCCATGATATCTCATACCCATCTTCTCTAAGTGACGATCAAACTGCTGTTGTGTTAAAGCTTTAGTAAATGGATCTGCAATGTTGTCTTGAGAGTCTACACTCTCCTCTTTCAATGATTTTTTTTAATCAAAGTGTCGCAACACATGTTTAGATTCAAGATGAGACTTAGGAACTATTCCTAGTTCTGTAATGAACTTTTCATCTAAAACATCAACTTGCAGCTTCACTTATAGTTATATACTCTGCCTCTGTCACTGAATCAGCAACTGTTTGCTGCTTGGAACTCTTCCAACTCACTACGCCTCCGTTCAAGGTAAAAACATACCCCGAAACAGATTTACTGTCATCTTGGTCCGTTTGAAAACTTGAGTCTGTGAAGCCCTCGAGTTTTAATTCAGACCCACCGTAGACAAGAAAAATATCTTTAGTCCTTCTCAAGTACTTTAGGATATTCTTCACTGCCTTCCAGTGCTCTTCTCCAGGATTCGACTGGTATCTGCTCGTTACACTAAGTGCATGAGCAACATCCGGTCTATAAAATATCATACCGTACATGATAGATCCTATTGCATAAGCATAAGGGATCTTACTTATACGGTCTCTCTCCTCAGGTGTCTTTGGGGCCTGTTTCTTGGAGAGATGTATTCCATGGCTCATCGGCATGAGACCTCTTTTGGAATCTTCCATGCTAAATCTCTTTAGCATTGCATCAATGTACGTTCCTTGGGATAAACCAAGCATCCTTTTAGATCTATCTCTATATATCTTTATCCCCAAAATATAGGATGCTTCTCCCAAGTCCTTCATGGAGAAGTGTTTAGATAACCAGATTTTAATTGATTGTAGCATAGGAATGTCATTCCCTATCAGTAATATATCATCAACATATAATACAAGGAATGAAACTGCGCTCCCACTAACCTTCTTGTACACACATGGTTCATCGTCATTTTTGATAAAATCAAACTCTTTGATTGTCTCATCAAAATGAATGTTCCATCTACGAGAAGCTTGCTTCAATCCATAAATGGATCGTTGCAGCTTACAGACTTGATTTATTCCAACCTTTGAAACAAATCCCTCTGGCTGTGTCATATACACATCCTCCTCAAGTTTCCCATTGAGGAAGGCCGTTTTCACGTCCATCTGCCAGATCTCATAGTCGTTATAAGCTGCAATCGCAAGCAAAATCCGAATGGACTTGAGCATAGCTACTGGTGAAAAGGTTTCATCATAATCAACTCCTTGTCTTTGTTTGAAACCTTTTGCAACCAGTCGGGCCTTATAGGTCTCCACCTTGCCGTCCGCTCCAGTCTTTCTTTTAAAGACCCATTTACACCCAATAAGCTTAATGCCTTCAGATGGTGAAACCAAAGTCCATACTTTGTTTTCATACATAGAGTCCATTTCGGATTTCATGGATTCAAGCCATTTCCCTGAGTCTTTATTACTCATGGCCTGTTCGTAATTCAATGGATCATCATCATTCATGATGTGTACCTCATCGCCATCCTCTATAACGAATCCATACCTCTCAAGTATCTTCGGTACTCTCCCAGATTTACGAACAGGGTGTGGTATAGTAGGTTCTTCTACTTAGTCAGGTACCTGACTTTGATCCATGGTAATTTGTGGTTCTTGAATTTCTTCAAGATATATCTTACTCCCACTGACCCCTTCATGGATAAACTCCTTTTCCAAGAAGGCAGCATGTTTCGCAACAAACACCTTTTGATCAGTTAGATGATAGAAATAATACCCTACAGTTTCTTTAGGGTATCCCACAAATCTACACTTTTCGGATTTAGTCTGTAGCTTATCATGTTCAAACTTTTTGACATAAGCTGGACAACCCCAAGTCTTAACATGCTTAAGATTTGGTTTCCTCCCCTTCCACATCTCATATGGAGTCTTTGGGGCGGATTTGGTAGGTACCTTGTTAAGTAGGTATGCAGCCGTTTCTAGGGCATATCCCCAGAAGGAAATTGGAAGGTCGGTAAAACTCATCATGGATCGAACCATGTCTAACAGTGTTCGATTTCTCCTTTCAGATACTCCATTTAACTGTGGTGTACCTGGAGGAGTCCATTGTGAGATTATATCATTTTCTTTGAGACAATTGAGAAACTCACCGCTTAAGTATTCTCCGCCTCGATCTGATTGAAGTATCTTAATACTCTTGCCCGTTTGTTTCTCTACTTCACTTCTGAACTCTTTGAACTTTTCAAATGATTCTGACTTGTATTTCATTAAATACACATATCCAAATCTTGAGTGATCATCAGTGAAAGTAATAAAATAAGAATACCCACCCCGTGCACTTGTTGTCATAGGTCCACAAACGTCTGTGTGAATCAATGCCAACAACTCTGTAACTCTTTCTCCTCTTCCACTAAAAGGAGATATAGTCATTTTACCCATGAGACAAGATTCACAAGTTGGATATGATTCATAATCGGATAGCTCGAGGAGCCTATCTTTATGCAACTTGGATAATCTTGTTTCATTGATATGACCGAGTCTACAGTGCCACATGTAGGTATAATTAATATCATCTCTTTTCCTTTTCTTAGTTTGTTCAATTTGAAATATATTTTCTTCTAAGTCAAGTGTATAAAGTTCATTTCGCAAATTTCCAATACCATATAAAACATCGTCTTTATAAATAGAACAACTATTGTTCTTTATAACAACGTTAAATCCTTCCATATCCAATACAGAAATTAAAATAATGTTTTTAATAATATTCGGAACATAATAACAATTATTAAGATAAATGGACTTGCCCGAAGGCATTGCTAAATAATAAGTTCCTACAGCTAATGCAGCAACCTTTGCTCCATTCCCTACTCGTAGGATCACCTCATCATTGTTCAGCTTTCTACTTCTGACCAGTCTCTGCACAATATTACATATGTGAGAACCACATCCGGTATCCAATACCCAAGTAGAATTATGACTTTCAGAAAAATTAATTTCAATCATAAACAAACCTTGATTGGAAGTCGAAGCTTCTCCAAGCTTCTTGTCTGCCAGAAACTTCTTGCAGTTTTTCTTCCAATGACCCGGCTCGTTGCAATGAAAGCACATTCCTTTAGCTGGTTCAGGTTTCTTTTGTTCCTTTTCTTTCCCCTTTCCCTTAGCCTTCTTGGATTTCTTCTTTTCAGAAGATACCTTAGGTCTTTTCCTTTTATTGGAAGAATTCACCATCAAGATATGGTTCTTCTTGGATGGGAAGTGACCTTCTGCAGTTTTCAGCATGTTAAGCAGCTCAGGCAAGCTGACATCTAGCTTATTCATGTGAAAATTAACCACAAACTGCGAGAAGGTCTCAGGGAGTGACTGCAAGACCAAGTCTTGACTCAACTCCCCATCCATGACGAACCCAAGCTGTCCAAGGCGTTCAATCAAATTGATCACTTTCAGGACATGAGTCTTGACGGCAGTACCCTCGGTCATCAGAGATCGGAAGAGCTCCTTAGATATATCATATCTAGCAGTCCTACTCTGTTCACCATACAACTCCTTGAGGTGAAGCAGCATAGCAGGAGCATCCATTTTTTCGTGCTGACGCTGAAGCTCGTTATTCATGGATGCGAGCATGATGCATTGAGCCACAGATGCATCATCTTGCCACTTATTGAAAGTGACAATCTCTTCCTCAGAGGCTGTTTCTGAAACAGATTCAGGGACAGTTGAATTTAGGACATAAGAAATCTTTTCAGCAGTGAGAACAATTCTCAGATTTCTTAGCCAGTCCTCATAATTCGGCCCGATAAGCTTGTTTGCATCAAGTATGCTTCGTAGTGAGATTAGTGATTTAGACATTTTTAAAATTCTGCATGTGAAAAATAACATTTTAGCAAACATTCATTTTATTAATTTTGCATACCAAAATAAATTTAGGTCTTTATTTTAAATTGGTATCTCCCACTATTTTTATCAAACTATATTACCCTCACTTATATAGTTCGGCAACATCTAATTAAAGATTTGCTAGTGAGAATAAGGATCCCATTTCAAATGTATATAACCTTGTGGATAGCACAACAAGCGATATACAAATAAATAGGTAGACAACTCTTGTCAATTACAACACTATATAACTCCTTTTATTTTGCCTCTTAAATCATAATGGTCAAGTGTGTGCACATCCGAACTAAAATGATTTAAGTTAAGTCCAGCCTAGCACTTCCATAAATTCAAAAAAGAAAAATGTTCGTCCTTGTGGATAGCACAACAAGACTAGATCGTTCAATTTTCTTGATAAGCATCAAATGTGATTAATTAACATCTTAAATACGCAATACTCGCCTTGTGGATAGTACAACAAGCTCATATTAAATATTTAATACTCTATTAATTTATCATGCTAGAAGGCGACGTTCGATATTCCAAATATCATTTGATCGCTTCGGACTTAATATTATTTCTTTGAGGGGTTTGTTATTATTTGTCTCATCTTGTTTAGCGCGCATGCACATATATATATAAAATACGCGTCATTTTATTAAACATGCGAAGCATGTTTGCATAAAATATAATATATATAATATTTAGCATGCAATATAGAATATTATATTCTACCCGGATTGATTATGGACTTTTATTCTAGTTTGGTTCACTAGAGCCACCAAGTGAACCAAAAGGTCAAATCTAGGAGTGCAAGAATTTAAATTTAAATATAACTATTACATTTAAACCCGGGCTCCATACAAACGGGTCTTCACGCGCTCCTTGCTCCTTGGTCTCCAATTTCTTCAAGATAATTCTAACTATTCTTATTACATTAAACTATTTAATTTAAAAAGAAACCTTGATCAACAGTCAAGGGGAAGTACATAGGAGGGAGATAGAATTTTACATCAAGAAAAAAAATTAGAGAAGACGAGGTACGCAGACCCCATTTAATAAAACCCATTCATTCAAGCATTCAACTAAAATAAAATCCAATCACATTGGTCAAATAGTCTATAATCAATCCCCATTTATTTTCATACATATCACCATATATATCAATAAATAAATATTCATCTCATGAATTAAAACATTCCATATATATATGAGTATCATTTAATGGGCAATTTTAAATTGCATGAAATCCAATTTCAAGATTAAAATAAACTCTTTATTTTAATTATAAAATTATTTAGAATATAATATATAAATATATCATATTTATTTTTTAAAAAGAAGTCACCTTCTTTTATTAAAAGAGTCCTGCAGGTTTATTAAAAAAGTCCTTTCCTGATGGGTCACCTTCTTTTTGGAGTAAGAAAGAGACAACACCTTTTCTTTGCAGAATTCAAGATTAGCACACAAAAAAAATTGTGATTCGTCCCAAAAAAGACCTTTTTTTTTTCTTTTTTTTCTTTTTTTTCTTTTTTTATACAATAAAATTATGCCCAATAAATTATTTTAAATACATACCCATATGTATATGAAATCAAAAATAAATTAATAATTGCATAAAGATTTGGCTTTGATACCACTGTTGGGTTTGTACGAAATCGTGACGCAATCAAATTGCAAAAATTAGCAGAAGCATGGTATATCAGAGTTTAAAAATTTCTACAAAACCATTACCCGGATCATCCTTTATGCAAATTATTAATTTAAAACGATAAATAAGAAGTTATGGAATCATACCCTTGTAGAACGAAGCTTCCACAGGTACTAGTTCAACTCCTTGTTCTTCGTGATCTCCTTGAATTTCCCGGTTAGATTCCTTTCTTTGATCAACGTTAGCCACCCAAGTGTTTGGCCTCTAGAGGTGATCCACCAAGGAAGATGAATTATCAAGAAGGAGGGTGTTTGGCTTAACCTTAGTTTTCTATCCTCTATAGAAAAGGAGTACTCTCCAACAATTGGAATTGCATCATCTAATATCTATTATAAGACTTCTCTTATATAGACATTGGTTAACCCTTCTAATCCTATTAGACATGGGATTTCTTTTAATTAATTAAACTCCTTTAATTAATTTAGGCTTCCCACCACATGGGAATAATTAATTAAATTTATTTAATTAATTTATCTCCTAATCTTATTAGGAATAAATGAGAGTACTAAATATTAAATTAATTACTAAACTCCTTTAGAAATTAAAATAATAATAATTGTAATAATATTAATAAGACTCCTCTTATTAATTTATATTTAATATTTTCAAAATATTAAATAATAAACATTAAGCTATTTAATTTATTCTATCACCATAGATTAAATTAATTATACTTAATGCATTATTACGATTATGCCATTACCTTCTTAAATAATTATTCTTCCTTTTATGGTGTGACCCTTTAGGTTCTCCATATTAAACCGGTTGTGAATAAATCAATTAAAATAATTTTAATCTTATTTAAATAAATAAATTAAACTAATAATCTATTTAAATAAATAATATTTATTCTACAATAGGAATAAGCCTCCCTAGCGATCAACGACTTTCCAGATAATATAGATTTCAACATTAATCATAAAAGAACCTGTGAGTTAATAGTTACCATACAATTCAATCCTTCCACCATACAATGTCCCAATTAAATATAAGACATGGATTTACTGTCAAGTCTTATTTTATTTAATTATATGTATTTCGATTAGAAAATGCACAACTCCAAATAATGCAAATTAAAAACTCCTTTCTAATTTCATTTCACCTTGGCCAAGGATTCCTGGGTTGTCATTTAACGAATCACATAGGACATATCTCCTCTTTTACTAGAGGTGGTAGATTCTTTATTGATCATTCATTATCTCCATATGTAACTCATTATACCCAAGCATACCCTATATATGCCTTAAAAGGTCTTAAGGAATAAGTCAAAGTATAATTTGTTACATACAAGATACTATGATGATCTCAAGTCCAAGGATCACTTGTACTACTATCACATTAGGAATTTCTATTGACATGCGAGTAAAACTCCATTAGGTATTCCATAGCGAATCACGTTCAGTGAACTTATTCTTCAATAAGCACCTACATACTTGCTTTAGTGTCCACACAAATGATCATGAGATCAATCATCCTCATCCAATGAGCAAGCAACATATGTATCAATCTATCCGGATTTACTAATCCCCTTTTTAGTAATCCCACGATTGGGAACTATTTTAGTTTTAAAACTTTCTAAGAATTTAGATCTCATTAGCATGATCATCATCATGATTCTAAAAGCTTTGCTTAAAACTATGGGTTATTTACATATTATAAAAACAGCAACATGTAGATAATTAAATGCCTTTTATAAATGAATATTTTATTAATAAATAAATAAGATTGTTTACAAAGTACGTGCTTTATCATCATACATGATTGGCTTGTATGCACACTACTATCAATAGGAGCCCATCTTTATGCAACTTGGATAATCTTGTTTAATTGATATGACCAAGTCTGCAGTGCCATATGAAGGTATAATTAACATCATCTCTTTTCCGTTTCTTAGTTTGTTTAATTTGAAATATATTTTCATGCAAGCCAAGTATGTAAAGTCCATTTAACAATTTTCCAACACAATATAAAACATTCTTATTATAAATAGAACAACTGCTATTTTTTATTATAATGTCAAAACCATCCATATCCAATACAAAAATTGAGATAGAGTTTCTAATAAGTGTTGGAACAAAGTAATAATTATTTAAATAAATGGACTTGCCCGTAGGTAGTGCTAAACAATAATCCCTACAGCTAATACAACAATCTTTGCACCATTTTCCACTCGTAGGACGACTTCATCTTTGTTCAGCTTTCTACTTCTGACCAGTCCTTGCATAGTATTATATATATGAGAACCAAAGTCGGTATCCAATACCGAAGTAGAAGTTTGACTTTCAGAAAAATTAATTTCAATCATGAACAAACCTTGATTGGAAGTCGAAGCTTCTCCAAGCTTCTTTTCTTCCAGAAACTTCTTGCAGTTTCTCTTCTAGTGACCCGACTCGTTGCAATGGAAGCACAATCCTTTGCTAGATGGATTCGGTTTCTTTTGATCCTTCTTTTTCGCCTTGCTCTTAGCCTTCTTAGATTTTTTATTTTTAGAAGATACCTTGGGCCTCTTCCTTTTCTTGGACCAATCATCCACCATTAAGACATGGTTCTTCTTGGATGGGAAATGACCTTCTGCAGTTTTTGACATGTTAGGTAATTCAGGCAAGCTGACATTTAACTTATTCATGTGAAAATTCACAACAAATTGTGAGAAGGTCTCACGGAGTGACTGCAAGACTAAGTCTTAACTCAACTCCCCATCCATGACGAACCTAAGCTGTCGAAGGCGTTCAATCAGATTGATCACCCTTAGAACAAGAGTCTCTACGGCAGTGCCCTCGGTAATTCGAGATCGGAAGAGCTCCTTAGATATCTCATATCTAGTAGTCCTACTTTGTTCACCATACAACTCCTTGAGGTGAAGTAACATAGTAGGAGCATCCATGTTTTCATGCTGACGCTGAAGCTCGTTATTCATGGATGCGAGCATAATGTATTAAGCCACATATGCATCATCTTGCCACTTTACAATAGTGGCAATCTCTTCCTCAAATGCTGTTTCTGGAACAGTTCTAGAGACAGACGAATTTAGGACATACGAAATCTTTTCAGCAATGAGAACTATTCTCAGATTCCTTAACCAGTCTGTGTAATTCGGTTTGGTTAGTTTGTTAGCATCAAGTATGCTACGCAGTGAAATTAGTGATTTCGATATTTTTAAATTTCTGCATGTGAAAAGATAATATTTTAGCAAACAATTATTTAATTAATTTTACATACCAAAATAAATTAGGTCTTATTTTAAATTGGTATCTCCCACTATTTTTTTAAAACTATATTACCCTCACTTATATAGTTTGGCAAAATCTAATTAAAGATTTGCTGGTGAGAATAAGGATCCTATTTCAAATGTATATAGCCTTGTGTGTGCACAACAAACTATATATAAGTAAATAGGTAGACAACTCTTGTCAATTACATCATGATGTAACTCCTTATATTTTACTTCTTAGATCATAATGGTCAAGTGTGTGCACATCCGAACTAAAATAATTAAAGTTAAGTCAGACCCAGCATTTCTATACAAGTAAAGAGAAAACTACAGGCCTTGTGTGTGCACAACAAAGCGGTAATGTTCAATTTCTTTATAAACATTTAATGTAATAAAGCAACATCTTAAATATTTAATATTTGTCTTGTGTATGCACAACAAACTCATATTAAATATTTAATACTCTATTATTTTATCATACTAGAAGACAACGTTTAATATTCCAAATATTTTGAACGTTACAACTTAATATAATTTCTTTGTGGGGTTTGTTATTAATTGTCTCATCTTGTTTAGCGCATATGCACATGCACACACACACACACACACACACACACATATATATATATATATATATATTATATTATATTATGCGACATGCTTCGCATGTTAATTAATATGACGCATATTATATATATATATATATATATATATATATATATATATATATAGTATAAGCATGCAATATAGAATACTATATTCTACCCGGATTGATTATGGACTTTTATTCTAGTTTAGTTCAGTAGAGCCACCAAGTGAACCAAAAGGTCAAACTTAGGAGTGCAAGAATTAAATTTTAACATAACTATTACATTTAAACCCGGGCTCCATACAAACGGGTCTTCACGCGCTCCTTAGACTCCAAATCTTCAAGATAATTCTAACTATTCCTATTACATAAACTATTTAATTTAAATAGAAACCTTGATCAGCAGTCAAGGGGAAGTACATAAGAGGGAGATAGAATTTTACATCAAGAAAAATTAGAGAAGACGAGGTACGCAGACCCCATTTAATAAAATTGATAGGTCTCCAAAATTTGGGTATTTTATTTTGATGATAACAAATTAGGTTAATAGGTCAAAATGGTAAAATCCTCTCCATAGGATTAAAAGTGTTAAAATAATTTTTAATTACCTCAAATATTTTGACCAAAAATATTTATTCCTTTGAATTTATTTTATGACCTTGATAAATTTAATATCAAGTGTTAATAAAATGAGTTCATATAGTAACATTTCTTAAGGCAAGGAGATTCCTATTTCATGTTGAAAATGATTTTTTTGGGAAAAAAGTATTTGTAAAATATATTATATAGTATATATATATATATAGTCCGTGTGTGTGTGTGCATGGTGTGTGTGTGTGCCGAACATATGTGTGTGTGCATGGGAATGTGGCTTGTGTGTTGGTGTCGTGGCTTGTGTGTTGTGTGCCTAAGTTTTGAAAGTGGGCAAGTGATGACTCACAAGTTAGTAACATTTATGTGTGGGCACATGTTATGAGTCATATATGTTAAACAAAAATTAATGGGCCAAACCATTTCTTATATCCGGTAAATTGATTTGATTCGAGCCCCTTAAAATCCCATCATGCAATCTGGACCTTCTAATTTAAAAATAAATTTCCAAAATTATGGTTTTGCCCTAACCTCAAAAATCCTATAAATAGGAAGCTTTTCTATTCATTTCAACTTATCAATTTTACATATCTGAAAAGCTTACTCTCCTTGCCTACACTCTGTCCGAATAAGCTTTTGCTCTCTTCTTCTAATCAAAGTCCTAATTCTATATTAGAAGAGAAAAATTGGTCAAAGTATCTGAGATAAGTTGTTAAATTATTATTGCTTCTATTATCTCATACTTGCATAGATAATCAGATATAAACTGCAATACACATTTATATATATATATATATATATATATATATATCTATATTTCATCTATCATATCAAGTAAAAAGTCAGTACTTGGACACCGATATAATTCGGAAGTTATTTCTTTGAAATTCTCCGAACGGTCTTTAAAATCCCAAGTGGCCTTTTACTGATATAAATAATCTATATAAATATTATATAATATTTATATACGGTTATCAAGTTGTGAATCGAAAAATTTAGTCAGTACTTGGATACCGATATAATTCGGAAGTTATTTTTTTGAAAATCTCTGGATGGTCTTTAAAATCCCAAGTGGCTAAATTATTCAAAACATAGATCAAATATAATATAATATATATAAGTGGGTGAAACAAGTTTGTTCAAGTATTAGCTAAATTAATCATATCATTATACTTGATAAAATGTCTTTAAATATACTGCTCATATAATTGTTCATAAATTATTGTTGCATTATATAAGTGTGTGTGGTTATTTAAATTCAAAGTCACATTTGTTTAAAATCATAGAAACACATTCTTTATAAAGTAAAATCTTTTTTTTTAATCCATAGAAAAATATTCTTTATTAAAGGAAAAGAAAATCTTTATTACAAATGCTTAAATCTTTTATCTGCTTTCACATAAGCACATTACATAAAAGTTTTTGAACTTTTATCATATACTTAAATTCTATATCTGCTTATCTGAGAAGTACTTGTTCTACAATTTTATCTGCTTACTATTAGAAGCAAATATTCAAACAAACTTTTTGTAAAAGTAAAAAGTTGAGTTAGTTTATTTTATACTTGTGAGAAAGACAAGAATTCTTTGACCAAGACCAGAGTCTTAGAGAGGTTAGCTGCGAGTTGGGTCTCTAGTGTACTTGTGAGGTGAGGAAGAGATTGTTATTTCAAGACCAATGTGACGCCCCCAAACTCTCTACACTCCTCGTAGCTGATTTGGTGCTTACGTCAATAAATATTCTATAATATATAATTCCTATCTCTCCAATATTCACAGTATCCGATAACAGATAATAGTTTCCATCAGAATAGTCTCTGTGTTTAGATACCCTCACTTGGATGAATAGGTTTATATCTTATGTATATTTCTTTCATATCAATAGTTCCTATCTATCTGACATTCACATTATTAATGATAAGGTCGTTCTTGGAACCGAGGAGTGACCTCAATGCTTACGGAACTCCCAAAGTCATTTAATACCCTCATTCAGATGTACAGTTCATATGGATACTGTACTAGTTCAATAATATTTGCTAAATCATCTAAGAATGTAAATGTACACGATTGCGAAAACAAAAGATGATAATATATATTTCATATAATATGTTTGGTTACATGGTTCTCAACATCGCGTTTTTATTACAACAAAAAGCCTTATAAGACTTACATTAATAAAGACAGTAATATAAAACTAATCTAAGCATAACTTCTTTCCATTATGTATCCCAGACGTTCTAGATTTATCATCTAAAACTTCAAAGGGAATAATTTGCAAGAGTGAGCTATGACATGCTCAGCAAGTTCATATAACAAAATGTTTGATTTTGAATAAACGATAGATTAACAATTTTCACGTTACTAAGGGTTGACGACCATTTCTGAAATTTTTATTTCACTCAACCATTTCTGTCAGTCACACAGACTTCGAAATTTGTGTGCAGGGGATCAGCCTATTCAGTATCATAGGAGTATGTATATCATCCTACTTCTATTGTCTATTATAGACACACATATAGAAAACCCCAATTTACGATAAATTCAACTCAGTATAGGATGCCTTACCAAAATAATTTGGTTTGACTAACAGTTTATACTTGATAAACAACAATTCAATTTCATATGAATAAATGATTCATTTCTTAAGTCATGCTGAAACAATAGCAGTAACTTTTTCAGCGATAATAACCAGGTTTCAGTAGAAGGTATCGAAAGGTATTCAAGTAAATGTCATATGATTAAGTATAAAACTTGCGTAACATAGTACGTTTACGTGTAAAATGAAAAGATAAAGTTTGAACACTTGTAATAAAAAAAATAAGGTTCAGTTACTTGCAATAAAAATAAAAAGTTTGCAGATAGTGCGAAAAAAACTTGCCTTGGTGTTTAGTATACTAAACTATAAGCGTAACCTTGTTAAAATAACCCTACACAATCATATAGTGCATAAGCGGTTAGATTCATCATATTATATAACTTTATATGCCATATAATAACTTAACCTAACTATGTTCATAGGTGATATAAGCTTTTTAACACCCTAGCTCTTTTAAGCCCTTAAATCCGAGAGCCTCGAAGAAATTTTCAGCTTTGACGTCCTTTACAGAAACTACCATAACTTCTTCGTTTTAAAACATTTTTGGGCGATTCTTGCCCCTACGCGCTCTTAACTTCCATATCTACAACTTTCTAATTCATTTCAAAAACAAGTTCCCATTTTAAAATTTCAAAAAATGGACAGAAATGTCAGAACTGTGATTTTGTTCACAATTCTTCGTTTCATTTGGTAAAACATGATACCACGAGCATTAATTTGCTAGGATAACATGTTCTAACACTGAATAAAACATCATAACATAAAAATAATAAAATCATAAACCTATTTATGTAAAATTTATGACTTTTGCTCAAGAACACATAAAGAACGCGAAGAACACGAAGAACGCGAAGAACGCGAAGAATGAAAAATTGAACATGGTAACGACTTATGTTCTTGAGCTTTTGGTTTTCATAATTAAAATAATTTGGGCATTATAACTGTGACGCCCCAAAATTCGGGTCCTCTAACCTTGAATTCGGTGCGTTATGGTACTTCATTCTTCACACACATTCTATCATCTAATGCGGAACATATAAACATATGTTGTTTATTTCAGATGATTCTACAACAATTCCTCAGGTTTTCTTAACCTTAACTGAATACATACCTTTAACACTCAAAAAGGTTTACATATGATAACTAAATAATTATTCTTGCATAACAATATTCTACTATTGTACTTTGCTCTTGACTGTGTCCTTCTTCAAGACTTCGTCTTAATCTGAAATTAGTTATCATGATATAGCAAGGGTGAGCAACAAGTTTGCCCAGCAAGTTTAAGTTCAAATGAAGATAAATCATGATTGAAAAGAATAGTAAGCTGACAAACTTTCAACAATATGATAGTTGTGAAAGAATATACATAAATTTTTCATAACTGATTGACCGAGTCAATAATGATGAATGGCCAACACTGAATATGAATAAATTCAACTGAACCCTATGGTAATGAAGGTGATCAGCCTTTCATACCTGATAAACATATGCAACATGCACTAAGTCTTCAAAACGAATTTGAGTTAACAAATTTTAACATGCTTGATCTAGCTGACACAACTAGCATAGATCCATCTCATAAGCAATTTTAAACATTCTTGATCTAGCTGACACAACTAGCATAGATCCATCTCATAATCAGTTCATGAATAAAAGAACTTTAGTACATTCATAATTCAATAAATAGTAGAACATGAATTCAATTTGCACAAGTGCGATTCACAATAATTCATCAGGATGTGGAAAAATCAACAATATTTATCCACCAACATGCTTGAAAAATAATAACTCGAGTTTGAGTTAGAAAACTTGCCTGTTTGACGAGCTACAGCTTACTAGCTTTAATTAACACTCTTTGAATGACCTAACATTGATAATGTAGATCTATCAATTAGTACTGCGTATAATTGTTCATTAATACGCTTACTCGTATTATTATCTAACCAATAATATAATCACAAGGTACATACATTTAATGTACTATCATTAATCCTACAAGATATTTAATTGATCTTAGGTTAATGATTTAATAATTAATAAGACTTTCCTTAAGTGATAAACACTTATTAGTTCTTTAAATAATTTATTATAATTGTTTAATTAAGGAGTTATTTAATTTCCTTCAATTGTTAATTCCCTCTTCCTTCGATTACTATTTAATATTTGTTAAATAGTAATTAACTATTTACCTTTAGTTATTACTTACTAATAACCAATTATAACTACTCATTATTTAATGTCAATTAAATAATAGACAATTAAATTATTATTTGTCTTTAAATAATAATTAATAACTCTCTCATCATTGAATAAATAATAATTGATTTATTCACTTCATTCTTCTTTAATCATTCCTTATTATAATTAAGAGAATAATTAATTAACATTCATCTTTATTTATTATTTAAATAATAAATAATTAATTTTATAAACTTTCATGTCAAAGTAAATGAGTAATCACTTCATTATTACTTAATCTTACTTAAATACTCTTTAATCATTATTTAATATTAATTAATTGATTGATTAACTCAATTTATTATTTAATCTTAATTAAATAATAAGTAGTTATTTTATTAACACTAACTCATTTTAATTATTACTTAACATCATTTAAATAATAATTAAATAATTAATTGCATTTTATTTTATGTGTAATTAACTTACTAGCCCATTAGTGGCTTTAAAGTTATTTATTATAATAACTTACTTTCATCTCACTCCATAAAGATACTCTAATTTTCGCCCAGAATTTTAGATTTGGGGTCCTTCACAGAAACGCTTGTAGAACGAAGTCTACAACTCGGATTTTGGTTTCGTTGGAGGCGTTGGATTCTAATCTTCCTGAACTCCAATTTTCATTTATGAAACATCAAATTCTGTTCTATTTAGATCCCGGAAATCAGTGTTAAAGTGGACTGATCCGCAAGGACATTCATAACAGTTAGTTCGTTTTCCAGATTTGGGGTCCTTTACGGAAACGCTCATATCTCGAGATCTACATCTCGAATTTAGGTCTATTTGATATCGTTGGATTCATATTTTCCCGAAATATATTTTTCATATATCAAACACCAAATTTAAGTTTGTTTTAGTTACCAAAAACCGTCCACAAGTGACTGATCAGTAGCATATTTATCACAGTTGGGTAGTTTGGGATTTAGCCCATAACTTGCTCATTTTTAAACATATTTGAGTGATTCCAAAAGAATTTTTCCCTTAAATCATGCATTTAGCATACTAAGAAAGAAACCCTCAAATACCACTTGTAGATTTCAACATGCACATGTTATAGCATACTAGTTAAATAAAAAATTTCTTCAAAAATCCATCAAACATCCTTTTTCCAAATCTCACCACATGAACTCATATAAATCCACAAGTCTCATTTGTTAAACTCAAGATCTAACACTTTAATCATGATATTAACCATATTCAACATGCATCACAATAATCTAACATAAAATTACTTAGTGCATGCATGTATGTGCCTTTCTCTACCCATTTGGTACAAATCTCTCTTTTGATCTTATATTCAACTTCAAAAATGTTTTGATCATCATATAAAATATTTATACACATATAAATGAAGGGTTTTCAAAGATCAAACTTAAGTCTCTTTGTTTCATCAAAATCCAACAATAAGAAATCACAACTTTAAAAATGAAGAGAATCAATACCTAGTTCTTCTCACTATCCTTCTTATCTTTCCAAAATAGCTTAGATACTTAGCATGCATGAAGATCAAGACCCTCTTCTTCCTCTTAAAGTGGCTAAAATTATGCTCTCTCTTGCTCTCTCTCTATTTTCTTTTTTTTTTCTCTAGCTAAGGAACTTGGAAGTATAATGAAATGAAATAAGTTAATGGAATGAGTATAATTGAAAGTGTAAGCATTCTGCCACTAACTCTCTCCCCTAATCATTACTTGGTTGCTTAGTCACTAAACACAAGTGTTGGACATGCTAGGAGAGTGACACATGTCATGGGTGTTGGTTTCAAAAGATTATAACTAAGATTTTGGGCAAGCTTGATAAAATTTCAAATCCTCCCCATTATACCCCTATAGGGCTGAATTTTTTTGGGCTCTTTTCCCCCCTTGGTTTAAATTTTTAATTCCTCAATTAGCTTACAAGAAGTCCAACAAGTCCTCTCTTAATTGGGCTAAGAGTGTGGGCTTTGATTAATTCACTTTGGGCTTGCAAGCAAATTCTATTTTGCTTACTAGTTAAAATGAACTTGGACTTCCACCAATAATTAAATTGGACTATCATAATACTTATCTCATACATGATATATTAGGCTAGATTAATAACTTAATTGCCCTTAATCACTTTATCTACAAGTCCTATGCTTAATTAAACTAATGGGCTTGTTTAAACCATTTATTCTCCTTAGTCCATGAAATAAATTATCATTTGGACTCTTATACATTATTATTAATATAAACACATTCTCATATATTAATAATATCAATTTACTTACATAACTCAAATAGACTTTTCTCCATAGAAGTCAATTGTTGACTTTGACCAAAAAGTCAAACCCTTACACATTTTGTGTTTATTGTCCTTTCTGACTAAACTTGACGTTCCGGACGAAATCGAGCAGTCCGTTCTTCAAAATTCTATCTCTAACTCAAATTTTAAATTTTAACTTACTCTATTTTTATTGCTAATCATATTAGCTAATAGCTCCATGCTTATTTATCTTCTTATTTGCTAGTCAAGGCCAACATTCAAGCTATGCTAATTACTAACATAGATTTATCTGGATTCTCATATCCTTAACTTAATTCATCATTCCTCTTGCTAAAATATATAGCACCTTACTAAGTATATATATATATATATATATATATATATCTATACATATACTCATCTTCGTTTATCTTCATAGTATCTTTTCATGAAAAATTTTATTTCCTTAATAAATGTCCACGTATATCATTATCACATTTCTAACACTATTCAATTCTCATTGAATTTATAGGTATCACAATACCTTATTCCCAACATTCATTCAAATATGTATAACTCCTTTCTAGGGTTTGGAATTTTGTAACCCATACTTTCTCTATTCTCATTCGAATAGCAAACCATATAGGTTTTACTTGAAAAATTAAAATAAATCCTTAAATTCTCATCTAGGTTTTATCCTTTAACCTTTATTCTAATCATTCAAAATTTTATAAATTCTCAGGTTATCACAATAACGGCTTGTATATGTGATTATAAAATTTTATAAATGAAATAACATAAACTTAAATAATACTAGATTTGCTCAAGAACATATGAAGAAACACAGAGTTGGAAAATCCGAACATGGTAACGACTTGTGTTCTGGTCATTCTAGTATACAGTTACATAAAATTGAACATAATAACGTCTTGCTCCAGAACATATGAAGAACACGAAGTTGGAAAATCCGAACATGGTAACGACTTATGTTCTTGAGCTTTATAGATTATAAACTGAAATAAAATCGAACATAACAACGACTAAAGATGTTACATCTTGTAGTTGCAAGCTTTAACTATTTCTTTGCAACTTGAGATTATAACTTTGTGAATTGGCGAATTTAAGTGAAGGTGGAATGGTCTATTTATAGGATTTCCTAGGTTAGGGTATTTTGGTCTTTAAGCCACAAAATATCTACCAAGCACGACAAAGCAGCTTGCAACCAAGCACGACACAACAGCTTGTCACCAAGCTCGACACAGCAGCTTGCCTCCAAAAATATCTACCAAGCACGACACAGCAGCTTGCAACCAAGCACGACACAGCAGCTTGTCACCAAGCTCGACACAGTAGCTTGTCTCCAAAAATATCTACCAACCACGACATAGCAGCTTGCAACCAAGCACGACATAACAGCTTGTCATCGTAAGCACGACAAAGCGTTTTGTCATCGTAAGCACGACAAAGCAACTTGTCAAAACGAATATACCGAAAAGTCCAAAAATGAAAAAAAATTAAGCACAAGGTGTCAAGCACGACGTTTTTTGGGAAAAAAATTTATTGGACAATAGAACTTTTCACGACGTATTACCGGTATATCTTGAAACGAAAAGTTAATATGACGTACGGATCTCTCAAAAGAACCTAGGGTCAAAACCTAACTCTTAGGGTCAAAACCTAACTCCTATTATTGTTTTATGTGAATAGTGTTTTTACGCAAACTTTCTTAGGAAATTTTATTTTCGTCTTTAAAATTCTTAATTATTTATTCTTGCACGCAACAAAAATACTACAATATTATCACCATCCTAGGTCATAAAATGACATTTAAACACACAATACAAATAATATTTAAAACTTAAATTTTAAACTAAGTGGAATTTCTCAGTCGTTACAACCAAGGTGTAGAATAGTAATAACCTCAAAAGAAGATTCAACTAAGCTTGAGGAAGGAGCTGGGAGTTCGCTGTCCAAGATAGTTAGTTGTAGAGAGTTGTAAGTTTATCTTTAAAACTTTGTATAGGCTTCTCCGCCTATTGAAGGAGTATTTATTACAGGGAGTAATAGGATCTCAAGTCTTGGAGAGGAGCTTGAGACTGGACGTAGCAACATACCCGAGCTCTATGTTGTGAACCAGATAAATATCTGTGCATTGTGTGATTGAATTTTAATCTGTTTATTAATTTCTTAAAATTAACCCACTAAAATTCAAAAAGGTCAAAGATAATTTTTAAACAGTGATAATCTATTCAACACCCCCTTTTAGATTATTATTGGACTTTCAAAAATCGATACATTCAAGCATCCAACTAAAATAAAATCCAATCACATTGGTCAATAGTCCATAATCAACCCAATTTATTTTCATATATATCACCATATGCATCAATAAAAAAAATATTTAATATATACATTGATATCGATTTAATGGGCATTCTTAGTTTCGAAAATCAATTTCAACTCTAATTAGTTATCATGGAATCCAATTCCAACTCTAATTAGTTAGCATGAAATAAAATTCTTATTAAAATAAACATATTTATTTCAATCCAATTCTAAATCTAATAAACTCCTTTATTAATTTGGAATAACATAAAAACATTTAATTTTAATTTTTTTTAAATAAAATAAACCTTTTATCTTAAAAAAATAAAATAAATTTTTCTGGGGGGGGGGGGGGGTGGCGCTGCAACGCTGCTAGTGAACTAGCATCCGGCGCTGCCGCGCCACGTCATCAGAAACTGAGATAGCTGGCTGGCGCTGAGGCGCTGCTGAAGTATTGTCTTCAGGCGTTGCAGCGCCACATCACCATCAAGGACACGGAGCCGGTGCTGCTGCAAGGCCTGTGATCGGCGCTGCAGCGCTGCTAGGCAGTGTCCGTTTTTCTGGTTCACGAATTGAGCAGTTTTTCTCCAAAAAGAAAATTCCTAGCTAACTGTTATGCCCAATTAAATTGTTCAAAAAACATATCAGTATATATACTATATCTAAATAATTAATAACTCGCATAAAGGTTTAGCTCTGATGCCACTGTTAGGTTTTGTATGAAATCGTGGCGCAATCAAATTGCACAAAATAGCGAAAGCATAGTATATCACAGTTTAAATTTTTCTACAAACCAATTACCCAGATCATCCTTTATGCATAGTTATTAATTAAAACGAAATAGAAGGAGATTAGATTCATACCCTTGTAGAACTAAGCCTCCGCAAGTACGAGTTCAACTCCTTGTTCTTCGTGATCTACTTGAATTTCCAGGATTGATTCCTTCCTTTGATCAACGTTAGACACCCAAGTGTTTGGCCTCTAGAGGTGATCCAGCAAGGAAGTTGAATTGTTCAAGAAGAAGGGTGGTTGGCTAAACCCTAGTTTTCTATTCTCTATAGAAAATGAGTACTCTCCAACAATTGGAATTGCATCATCTAATATCTAACATAAGACACCTCTTATATAGATATTGGTCAACCCTTCTAATTCAATTAGAAATTGGGTTTCATTTAATTATTTAAACTCATTTAATTAATTAGGCTTCCCAACACATTGGGATTAATTAATTAAACTTCTTTAATTAATTTGCATCCAAATCTTATTAAGAATAAATGAAAGTACCAATATTAAATTAATTCCTAAACTCCTTTAGAAATTATAATAATAATAATTGTAATAATATTAACAAGACTCCTCTTATTAATTTATATTTAATATTTATAAAATATTAAATAATAAATATTAAGCTATTTAATTTATTATATCACCATAGATTAAATTAATTACACTTAACATATTATTATGATTATGCCATTACCTTCTTAAATAATTATTCTTCCTTTTATGGTGTGACCTTTTTGGTTCTCCATATTAAATCGGTTGTGAATAAATTAATTAGAAAAATTCTAATCTTATTTAAATAAATAAATTAAACTAATAATCTATTTAAATAAATAATATTTATTCTACAATAGTTACTGTACAATTCAACCCTTCCACCATACAATGTCTCAATTAAATATAAGACATGGAATTACTGTCAAGTCTTATATTATTTAATTATATATATTTCAATCAAAAAATGCACAACTCCAAATAATACAAATTAGAAACTACTTTCTATTTTCATTATGTCTTGGCCAAGGACTGCTATGTTGTCATTTAACGAATCATATAGGACATATCTATTCTTTTACTAAAAGCGGTAGATTCTTTATTGAGCATGCATTATCTTCATATATAACTTATTTTTCCCAAGCATACCCTTTGATATATCCTAAGGGTCTTAAAGAATAAGTCAAAGTATAATTCATTACACACAAGATACTATGATAATGTTAAGTTCGATGATCACTTGTACTACCATCACATTAGGAATTCCTATTGACATGCGACTAAAACTCTATTAGGTATTCCTTAGCGAGTCACGTTCAGTGTACTTATTCTCTACTAAGCACCTACATACTTGCTTTAGTGTCTCCACACAAATGATCATGAGATCAATCGTCCTCATCCAATGAGCAAGCAACATATGTACCAATCTATCCGGATTCATTAATCCCCTATTTAGTAATCCAATGATTGGGAACTATTTTAGTTTTAAGCTTTCTAAGAATTTAGATCTCATTAGCATAATAAACATCATGATTCTAAAAGCATTGCTTAAAACTATGGGTTATTTACATATTATAAAAACAACATCATGTAGCTAATTAAATGCCTTTAATAAATAAATATTTTTATTAACAAATAAATAAGATCGTTTCCAAAGTATATGTTTTGTCATCATATATGATTGACTTGTATGCATACTACTTTCAGAAACCTATTTCTAATTTTATTCTAACTTGGCCAAGGATTCCTGGGTTGACATTTATCGAATCACATAGGACATATCTCTTCTTTTACTTGAGGCGGTAGATTCTTTATTGATCATCATTATCTCCATATATAACTTATTACACCCAAGCATGCCCTTTGATATACCCTAAGGGTCTTAAGGAATAAGTCAAAGTATAATTCATTATACACAAGATACTATGATGATCTCAAGTCTAAGGATCATTTGTACTACTATCACATTAGGAATTCCTATTGACATGCGAGTAAAATTTCATTAGGTATTCCTCAGCGAGTCACGTTCTGTGTACTTATTCTCCAATAAGCACCTACATACTTGCTTTAGTGTCTCTACACAAATGATCATTAGATCAATCATCCTCATCCAATGCACAAGCAACATATGTACCAATCTATCCGTAGTTTCTAATCCCCTTTTTAGTAATCCATCAATTGGGAACTATTTTAGTTTTAAGCTATCTAAGAATTTAGATCTCATTAGCATGATCAACATCATGATTCTAAAAACCTTACTTAAAACTATGGGTTATTTATATATTATAAAAACAACATCATGTAGATAATTAAATGCCTTTAATAAATGAATACTTTTATTAATAAATAAATAAGATCGTTTACAAAGTATATGCTTTATCATCATACATGATTGGCTTGTATGCATATTACCTTCACCACCTTCATCAGAGGTTGGGCCTTCTACACAAACTGTAGAGCTTGGTGTCTGTCAATACGAATTCCTAATGTGATAGAAGTACAAGTGATTCTTAGACTTGAGATCATCATAGTATTTTGTATATGATGAATTATACTTTGATATGTCCCTTAAGACCCTTAGGGTATATCAAATGGTATGATTGGGTGTAATAAGTTATATATGGAGATAATAAATGATCAATAAAGAATCTACCACTTCTAGTAAAGAATAGATATGTCCTATGTGATTCGATAAATGACAACCAGGAATCCTTGGCCAAGGTGCATGGAATGAAATTAGAAAGGAGTTTCTAATTTACATTATTTAGAGTTGTGCATTTGAGAATCGAAATACATATAATTAAATAAAATAAGACTTTATAGTAATTACATGTCTTATATTTAATTGGGACATTGTATGGTGGAAGGATTGAATTGTATGGTAACTATTAACTCACAAGTTTTTTTATGATTAATGTTGAAATCTATATTATCTGGAAAGTCGTTGATCGCTAAGGATGCTTATCCTTATTGTAGAATAAAGTTATTTATTTAAATGGATTATTAGTTTAATTTATTTATTTAAATAAGATTAGAATTGTTCTAATTGATTTATTCACAACCGGTTTAATATGGAGAACCTAAAGGGTCACACCATAAAAGGAAGAATATTTATTAAAGAAGCAAATGGCATAATCGTAATAATAAATTAAGTATATTTAATTTAATCTATGGTGATAGAATAAATTAAATAGCTTAATATTTTAAAAATATTAAATATAAATTAATAAGAGGAGTCTTATTATTATTATTACTATTATTATTATTATTATTTAATTCCTAAAGGAGTTTAGAAATTAATTGATAAGATACTTTCTCTCTCATATATATTCCTAATAAGATTAAGAGACTAATTAATTAAAAGAGTTTAATTATTCCCAATAGGATTGAGAAGTCTAATTAATTAAAGAAGTTTAATTAATTAATATGAAAACCTAATCCTAAATTATTTAAGAGGGTTGCTTATATCTATAAATAAGAAAATTTTATTATGGAACAAGGTTAGACATTTTTTTTCAAGAGTTGGGAGAGCACTCCTTTTCTAGAGAGAAGGAAACTAGGGTTTGGCCAAACACCCTTCTTCTTGAATTCTTATTCTTTCTTGGTGGATCACCTCTAGAGGCTAAACACTTGGGTGGCTAACGTTGATCAAAGGAAGGAATCATCCCGGTGGATTCAAGTAGAACGCGAAAAAGATTTGGAGTTGAACTCGTACCTGAGGAAGCTAGAATCTTCAAGGGTATGAATCTTAATCTCAATCTATTTTGTTTAATTAATAACTGTGCATAAAGGATGATCTGAGTATATGGTTTGTAAAATTTTAGAACTCTGAATTACCATTCTTCCGCTATTTTAATGCAATTTTGATTGTATCCATGAATCTTACAAACCTAACACATTCCTAATGGAATGAGGGCATATCTTGCATAATAGAATAGGAATATATCTATATAACTTGTGTGACTGTTGAGAATTAAAGCTTAATGACCCCTAGTTTAATTTATTTCACCCTAAGAATATCATGATTTATTTAGCTAAGGGATTTGCATATGGCCATTGGAAGAGGCTTATGTATTCAGAGAATTCTTGGTTGACCATTCTATTGATTTGTTAGATAGTTAGGAGAGTTAGGAGATTATACGAAGCATTAGGGGAGTTGTAATCTTAGCTTGTCATATTTGATACAACTTCTGCTCACCATTTACTATTTTAATTAAATTGCTTTAAATAAACCATCTTTACTCAACTGTTTAGATAAGATCGAATTGATACAATTTTAGTATTTGAATAGCTTTAGTATTATTTTCCTGTGGGTTACACATTAAACTTATCATATATTACTTGTTTGACCGCGTATACTTACGTGTGTTTATTTGATCGTTAAATCGACCAACAGTATGGCACCAGTATTGTCTCTGCCAGATAATAAAAGAAATTTTGTGGTGTATAACGATGCATCGCACAAGGGACTAGGTTTTGTGCTTATGCAAAATGGCAAGGTCATTGCATATGCATCACGGTAGCTAAAGGACTATGAGAAAGGGTATCAGACCCATGATTTGGAGTTAGCTGCGGTAGTGTTTGCTTTGATGATTTGGAGGCACTATCTCTATGGGGAGAAATGTGAGATATATACGGACCATAAGAGTTTGAAATATATTTTCACACAGAAAGATCTAAATATGCGTTAGAGGCGATGGTTGGAGCTGATTAAGGATTATGATTGTGAAATTCTTTACCATCCGGGTAACGCGAATGTGGTTGCCAATGCATTAAGTAGGAAGGGTCGGGAGAAGCTGTCTATGTTAACTACTCAGGAGGAGCTAATCTCAGAAATAGCAAAATTGGAGTTGGAGGTAAAATATCTGAAGGAGTCAGAGGAAAAATTATTCCATATGGAGCCCCGTCCAACTTTAGTGGACAGAGTAAAAGAGGTTCAACTCCAAGATGAAGAGTGTGAAAAGATAAGAAAAAGGGTGTCTGAAGGTGAAGAGGTAAAATTCAAAATCAATATCGAAGGTTAGTTACGATTTGAGGGTAGAATTTGGGTTCCGCCAGTACCAGAAGTCAGAGACGAAATTCTATAAGAGGCCCATAATTCAAGATATTCAATTCACTCGGGAAGTACAAAAATGTACCAAGACCTTCGACAACATTTCTGGTGGCCAAATATGAAAAGAGAGGTCGCTCAGTGTTTTGCAAAATGCTTAACGTGTCAGAAAGTCAAAGTAGAGCATCAGAGGCCAAATGGTTGTTGCAACCGTTAGAGATACCAGAATGGAAGTGGGAGTATATTACGATGGATTTCGTGGTAGGTCTTCCAACTACTCAAAAGGGTTATGACGCGATATGGGTTATCGTGGACCGACTGACAAAAGCAGCACATTTCTTACCAATCAAGATCTGATTTAATTTAGATCAGTTGGAAAAATTGTATATTAAGGAGATAGTTTCAAAGCACGGTATTCCAGTGTCAATTGTATCATATCGTGATCCACATTTCACATCAAATTTTTAGAAAAGTCTGTAAGAACGCATGGGAACGCAATTAAGGATGAGCACGACGTACCATCCTTAAATCGATGGCCAAAGCGAAAGGACGATCCAGACATTGGAAGATATGCTAAGAGCTTATGTCATGGATTTTAAAGGGAATTGGGATGATTATTTACCTTTAGTTGAGTTCGCCTACGACAACAGCTATCACACGAGTATTGGCATGCTGCCTTACGAAGCATTGTACGGTCGAAAGTGCAGAACTCCATTATGTTGGGATGAAGTTGGTGAATGACGACTGCTAGGACCCGAATTGGTGCAGCAGACTACCGAGATCGTCAAGATTATAAGAGCAAGATTGTTGGCTGCTCAAGACATGCAAAAGAAGTATGCTGATCAGCACCGACAAAAGCAAGAATTTGAAGCCGGAAGTTTTGTTTTCCTAAAAGTATCTCCCTGAAAGGGGAAGATAAGATTTGGCAAGAAGGGGAAACTGAGTTCGAGGTTTATTGGACCCTTTGAAGTACTGCGAAGAGTATGTGAGGTAGCTTATGAGGTGACTTTACCTCTATAATTAGAACATATTCACAATGTTTTTCATGTATCAGTACAGAGACCGTATAAACCAGACTACAAACATGTTATAGAGTATGAACCCCTGTAAGTTGAGAAGGATCTATTTTATGAAGAAGTTTCTGTTCAGATAGTTGACAGGAAAGAACAAGTTTCTTAGGAATAAAGTAATACCTTCTGTTAAGGTAATATGGAGAAACCACAATGCTGAAGAAGTTACGTGGGAGCTCGAAGACAAGATGATGAGGAATTATCCTGAGTTATTTGTGTAAACCATGTATTTCAATTCTGGGGATAGAATTCTTGTAAGAAGGGGATAATGTAATAGATGTATTAATTGTGTCGTGATTCTGGGGACAGAATCCTTTTAAGGAAGGAAGGATGTAACGATCGAGAAATTTGTAATTAAATAAAATATTTATCGAAGTAAATAAATATTTTAGTTGGTTTATTAATTGAGTAAAATAAGTAATTGATGAAAATTATTGTAGAGTAATTTAATTAAGTGTGATAATATTAATTAAATTGATGTTAAATAATTTTATAATTGTGATGCCCCAAATCCGGGTACCTTCAAACCCTGGATATGCTGCTACACTGTGTTACTATCTACTCATACATTCAATTGAATACTTCAATAAAATGCATAAGTTTACTAAATGTTCCGTTACAATAATCCCTTCCCAAGTTCTTTATAACCTTTACATTCATTCTGTGTCATAATATCATTCATTACAGAAATAATACTATGCTATTACAAGGATAACTAAGTATCCATCTTGGACTTGCCCTTGTCCTTACCGGATCCTTCGGTCCGATAGCCCTTAGCTGAAATTATATAGTTTTAAGCAAGAGTGAGCATAACTAGCTTAACAAGTTTAACATTTTACTTTTCAACCACAAAATTAAGAATCATATGGATTCATCTTCCATATCTGCACAATAGCTATAAAGTAGTAGGAATAATCAAATAATGTTTTGAATTCCTTTAAAATCATCCTTAAGGACATATAGTCACTTAAGAATCTGAGCTGGTCAAAGACCATGAACATTCTTTCCATTTTCATTTATAAAAGAACTTCCCGGGACTAAGACCATAAGCCTGATATATCTTACGAGCACGTCCACGTGATCAGCCTGTAGTACTCTGCATTGATCAACCCTCCATCCTTCAACGTTTTCACGTTTAAGATTTTTGGCAACTCCTAGTGCCCGTCGAACTAACGACATTAAAAACCTTTGTTTATTCATACTCAGGTTTACCTCTGAATCCGTACCAAAGCAATTGGCATAGGATAGCATCATTATGAATATTTTGAAAGATTTATGAAAAATCAATCAAAATACTTTACATATACGTCTAGCTGAAACAACTGGCATCGACTATTCAATAACAGTTCATGCATAGGCAACTATGCATATTGACAACTTGTCTAACATAAAGTATAGACAAGAGTTTAGGAAACTTGCATCAAGCTGAACTTCAACAAGGTTAGAAAACTTGCCTTTGCGTCTTTAAACCTTTTAAGTTTACTTTACTCAGTCTTTACCAATTCTACAAGATATAAACACATACAATACCAATTAAATTTTCACAATTTATATACACTATGTATCTATCTTCTTTTTCTCGTATAACTTAGCCTAATTGTTTAACTAATAACATCCGTTCAAGTTATTTAACATTTTTCACGGCTTATTAACATTTATATGTCATAAATAGACTCTCGTCGATCATCGTTATGCATAACGACCAACAAAACCCTAATCGATCCAATACGTTGAACACATTTCCATAGAATTCCCGTCATCAGACTTCGTATGGAAATTAGGTAAGTTTTAACTTCACTTGATATTATTCAAGTACCACGCACTTCTATTACATGTTATGTAACCTTAAGGCACGCTCACAACTCGATTACGATTCACGGTTTACATTATCGGTTTTTGAGTTTTAAATTTAAATACATTTTGTCAACGTTTAATTCATAAAACCATTCTTAAACATGTTGTTTAAGTGATTTCTCTTCATGAATATTAACCATATGATTGCCCCATAATTACCATGTAGCAAGCAAGGTTAAGAAATATGCACGTCAAAAATTTTTCCGTTAAGGGCGCTGCAGCGCCAACCATAGGCTTAAAGTCTGCGCTGCGGCGTTGGCTCGCAGTGTCCCAGCCCCTGCCTCGGCACTGCAGCGATAAGAAACAAGGTCTGGGCGGCGCCGTGGCGCCAGCCCCCAGCCTCAGAAAATTTTTACAAAACTTAAATTTCACGAGCTCGTAACACGATTGTTACAACTCAAAATTGGCTCATTTCAAAGCCATTAGTTCATAAATTCTATGTTCTCTGATTTCATCAAGTCGAAATTCATTTATGAATCTGTCAGCAAGAAATTCGCTGATTAGTCTATTATTACGTGTTTGTTAAATGTTTGTGAACATTCGACGCTCAATTCTTCGTTTTAAGTCCGAATTTGTTCGTTCTTGCTCTCACATGTCTTATTTACCTAATTACACGTTACGCCATTAAAAACCAATGTTTTCGAATCAAACAACAACTTTGACTTCTATTACATGAAAATTCACGGTTTCGACGATTATCGTTTAATCGCGTAACTTTCGTTGAATCTTCGTTATTCAATATTTTTACTTCAAACCAAATGACGTCAATCCATTGTTTATTTATTAGTGATTCTAACCATTACAAACTTCTATGTTTTAATGGTTTCACCTCCATATTACTCAAATTCTCACGATTTTGATAGTTTCTTCATTAGGTCATTAATCACTTATTATGATTTCATTTCTTCATTGCTTATTAGTGTTTTAAGTCCACTATAGGGCCAACCTCATTACTTCTCATTAATCACGCTACACCAATTCACTTCTCTATCAAATTTGGTATTGAAGGAAGTTGAAATTTAAGGTTTAGATATGTATACCTCTTTGTGTTCTTGGTTGTTCTTGATTAATCAAGTGGTGAGTAAACTTCTTGCTTCTTATTTTCTTGATTCTTAGCAATGGAATAAGCTAGCTTCTCTTGCTTAAGCTCTCTCTTCTCTCTCTTAAAAGATGTTAGTGAATTTAATCAACCAACAAAATGAAGACCAAAGCCTCTATTTATAGATTTGCAAGACTTAGGCAATTTGGTCATTACGACCAAACCTCCTTTGCCATGTGAAGCCCATGTGCTAGCACATGCCCTCCCACATGCCACATATATCCTCCTATGTGCTCATAGGTTGCCCCATGGGTTTAACGTACCCGTTTACCCATCGGTTCGTCCCGCGGGTTTGGTTATTAAATTAATTCAAATTGAACGTATTTACTTCATATAAAATTTGTATTATACATCGTATTAATTCTCGTATCCTCTTCGTATAAGAGTCGTATAATATCTCGTATTATACTCGTATTTATTCTGTAAATAATCATTATTATTATACATAATATTTTTATTCTTAGGTTTTAATTTCCTAACCCTTAGGGTTTTAAGTCCTCACGCAAAAACTTTGTGAGCCATAACTGGAATACTATTAGATATTCCATCCCGTCTTTAAATCTTATCATTACGCGTTTCTCGAAAATTTAAATATAATTCCCGAGTAGAAATGGATGAATAGTGATTTTACAAAAATTTCTCAGAAAACTTTTATTTTTGTCTTGGAAATTAATATGATTTAATTCTAGCACATGGCCAAAATCCTAACCACATTCACATTTTCTAGGTCATATAACGACTTAGAAATAGCTTACTCACTTTAATAAACATTTAATATGATTTTATTCAAATAATCAAATAAAATTCATTTACATCAACGTCCAAATTTCTCGGGCGTTACATTCTCCCCCCCCCCCCTTATAAGAATTATTTCCCCGGAATTACAATACAAGTTACTCAAATAAATGGGGATAGGTCTTCTTCATCCTGTCTTCGAGTTCCCACGTTGCTTCTTCGGCATTGTGGTTCCTCCATATCACCTTCACCGAAGGTATTACTTTACTTCTCAAAACTTGTTCTTTCCTATCAATAATTTAAATAGGAACTTCTTCATATGTTAAGTCTTTCTCAACCTGGATAGGTTCATACTCGATTACATGCTTGTAATCGGGCATATAGGGACACAATACCGACACGTGAAATATGTTATGGATATGCTCCAACTCTGGAGGTAATGCTATTGCATATGCTAACTCTCTAACCCTTCTTAAAATTCAAAAAGGTCCTATAAACCTAGGACTTAACTTTCCTTTCTTTCTGAATCGTATCTTTCCTTTCCAATGTGATACCTTCAGAAATGCGTACGAACCGACTTCGAACTCTCAGTTCTTTCGATGCGGATCTGCATACTTTTTTTGTCTGTCTTAAGCTGCTACCAGCCGATTTCGTATCAACTTAACCACCTCCGTTGTTTTTTATACCATCTCTGGTCCCAACATTCAACGTTCTCCCACTTCATCCCAGCACAGTGGAGTTCAGCACTTCCGTCCATATAACGCTTCGTAAGGCGGCATGCCTATACTGGCGTGATAACTGTTATTGTAGGAGAACTCTACCAACGGTAGATGATCGTCCCAACTCCCCTTAAAATCCATACCGCAAGGCCTTAACATGTCTTCTAATGTTTGAATTGGTCTCTCACTTTGTCCATCCGTCTGTGGATGATACGCCTTGCTCAACCTCAGTTGCGTTCCCATCTGCTCTTGAAAACTTTTCCAGAAATTCGATGTGAATCGTGGATCAAGATCTGACATAATCGAAACTGGTACTCCATGTCTTGAGACAACCTCCTTGACATAAAGTTTAGCTAGCTGGTCCAAGTTATACTTGACTCTTATCGGCAAGAAATGAGACGACTTCGTCAAACGATCCACTATTACCCAAATAGAGTCGTATCCCTTCTACGTTGTTGGAAGTCCTACCCAAAGTCCATCGTGATATGATCCCACTTCTATTCCAGAGTCTCCAATGATTGTAGCAAACCACTGGGTTGTTGGTGTTCAACCTTAACTTTTTGACAAGTTAAGCACCTACTGACATATTCCGCTATCTCTCTCTTCATGTTGGGCCACCAGAAATTCTGTCGAAGGTTTTGATACATCTTGGTACTACCAAGATGAATCGAGTACCTTGAGTGATGAGCTTCATCCATTATCTCTTCTTTCAATTCTGGCTCACACGTAACCCAAATTCGTCCTTCAAATCTTAATAACCCTTCGTTATCAAGACTACACTTGTCTTTAGTATTGTCTGCAATCTTCTTCTTTATCTGTTCGCACTCCTCATTTCTGAGTTGTACTTCCTTCACCTCTTCCATGATGGTAGGTTGAATCTCCATTGCAAACAATTTCTCCCCTTCCTCCTTGGAACCTCTTACTTCTATGTCCATCCTCGCCATCTCTGTTATCAACTCATCCTGAGTTGTTAACATCAGCAGCTTATCCCGACCCTTTCTACTTAAGGCGTCGGCCACCACGTTTGCCTTCCCATGGTGATACAGGATTTCACAGTCGTAATCCTTTATCAACTCCAACCATCTTCTATACCTCATATTCAACTCCTTCTGTGTGAAGATATACTTCAGACTTTTATGATCTGTATATATCTCACATTTTTCCCTATATAGGTAATGCCTCCAAATCTTTAAGGCAAAAACCACTGTTGCGAGGTCCGAGTCATGAGTAGGATAACCTTTCTCATACTCTTTCAACTACCTAGATGCATATGCAATGACCTCGCCATGCTGCATGAGCACGTAACCCAGTCCTTTATGTGAAGCATCACTATAAACTACGAAATTACCCGTCTCATCCGGTAAAGACAATACTGGTGCTTGACTTAACCTCTTCTTCAGCTCTTGAAAGCTATCTTCACATTTCTCTGTCCACACGTACTTCACGGTCTTTCGTGTCAAATTTGTCAACGGAGTAGCTATCTTCGAGAAGTCCTGAATGAACCTCCGATAGTAACCCGCTAACCCTAGGAAACTTCGCACCTCAGTCGATGTTTTTGGTTGTTCCCAGTTAATAACTGCTTCCACCTTTGTCAGATCCACTGAAATCCCATCCTTGTTGATGACGTGACCCAGAAACTGCACTCGCTCTAACCAAAATTCACACTTATTGAATTTCGCATACAACTTCTCCTTGCGTAGTGCTTCCAGCACTAATATTAAATGTTTAGCGTGATCTTCGGGCGTCTTTGAATAGACTAGAATATCATCAATGAACACCACGACGAACTTATCCAAATACTGTTTGAACACTCTGTTCATCATGTCCGTGAATGTTACAAGCGCATTCGTTAACCTAAACGACATCACCAGGGACTCGTAATGACCGTAACGAGTCCTGAATGTTATCTTCGGTACATCCTCCTCTCTAACCTTCAATTGGTGATACTCCGTCCGCAAGTCTATCTTAGAAAATCATTTTTCCCATTTCAACTGATCAACGAGATCATCGAACCTGGGTAATGGGCATTTATTCTTTATCGTTAACTTGTTCAACTCTCTGTAGTTGATACAAAGTCTTAACGATCCATCCTTTTTCTTTACAAACAATACAGGTGCTCCCCATGGAGAGACACTCAGTTGAATGTACTTCTTATCCCATAGTTATTGCAGCTGAATCATCAACTCCTTCAACTCCACCGGCTCCATACGATATGGTGCCTTCGAAACTGGTGTTGTTTCTGGCACAACGTCTATAATGAATTCGGTCTCCCAATCAGGTGGAAGACCTGGTAAATCGCTTAAAAATACATCCGCATATTCATTGACTATAGGTATCTGTTCCAATGTCGCTCCCACGTTGGGTATCAATAACATGGCATAGGTAACCTACACATCCCTTCCTTAATAACTTCCTGGCTTGTGTCATGGTTAGACAACAAGAGCGTCCCAGTGATTTAATACCGTAGAACCTGACCTTGGGTTTCTTAGAAATCCAAAAGTTTACACTTTTCTTTTGGTAATCTATAATCGCCCCATGGTAACCAAACAATCCATTCCGAGAATTACATCGAATTCCCCCAACTTTATCGGTATAAGATCTACCGATAACTTGTTACCTCTTATTTCTACACAATAATTCCTATGAATAAAATTAATATGAATTATTTCTTCGTTCGCTACCTTAACATTCGAAAGTATTACAAGTTTTTCAGGGAGTAATCCTAACCATTTAGCAAATTCACATGCTATAAACGAACAAGTAGCACCCGAATCAAACAACATGTATGCATTTTTATCGTTGACCGGGATAATACCTGCTATGACATCGCTTGATGCCACCGCATCCTGGATCGCCATATTAAAGGTACCGGCCATCGGTCTACCCTGCTGTACAGGACCACCAATCGCTAGCTTACCACCACTAGCCCCCTTCCCACTATCTGATCCCTTCTTAGAATAGTTCCTTGCAAAGTGGTCCGAGGACCCACACACAAAGCATGACGTACCCTTCGTAGGGTTGGGACAACTGAGCGCAATGTGCCTTCCTATCCACAACGGTAGCATACCGCTTTACCCCTGAGACAGACCCCAATATGAGCCTTCCCACATGTCTTGCATACTTTGATTCTCTTCTTAGGATCACTCTGCCTCACCCTGGTATATTTCGAGTTGAAAGCCTTCTGTTTTGGTGCATTAAAGCTCCCTCTTTCTCCCTCTAGTTTGAGTCCTCCGTCAACTTTATTCTTATTCTTCTTTTCCTTTTGGTACAGGTTCAAAGCCTCGCTACCACCCTCGGCTACTATGGCCTTCTTCAGTACTGTTCCAAAGATTTCTCTTTGGAAAACAAAAACTTGGTTATAGAGCCAAGGTTTCAAACCTAGCTCAAACATATTGGCTTTCCTCGCCTCTGTGTCCACTTGATGTGGAGCAAACCTCGCCAGTTCATTGAACTTGGCAGCATATTGGGGAATGGTCATATCCCCGTATTTCAACTCTAGAAACTAGACCTCTATCTTACTTTGCATGCTAGTGGGGAAATAGTTCTCGAAGAAAGTCTTCTTAAACTGTTCCCACATAGTATTTCCAACTCGGCTCTACCCTGGTTCGCCTTCCACCAGAATTTAGCCTCTCCTTTCATCATATACATAGTAAAAGGAATCTTTTGCTCGTCTCGGACATTTGTTATCACAAATGCCTTCTCGATTTCCTTCACCCAAGCTTGGGCAGCGATAGGATCCGTAGTTCCTCTAAACTTCGGTGGACCTACACTTTTAAAATCCTTAAAGGTAGTACCAACTACTACCCCAAGATTTATTCTTGCACCTCCTCCAGCCTCTTTAAAGGTCGCAGTCATGAGGTTAACAAATTCTTGCATTAGGGTATTCTAAACCCCTTCTTCCTCCACATTAAGTGGCTCTGTTTGTCTTGTTCTTTGCTGTCTTTTCGGCGGCATTTTCCTGTTAACATAAATAAAGTTTCATTATTATTTACTTCTTTCTGTTGGTTATTATTTACAAATAATAATAACACAAACACATTGCCAAGCATTTCAATAAACTTCTTATATTAGAATGTTTCTTCTTGTAGTATAATACTACAATTGTTCTTCATTACATGGATGTAGCCATTTACAATACTATCCCGCAATTGCTTGCCAAAAATTGGGATTTACAAAAGACTACCCTTTACTTATATAAAAGAAGGTTTTACGTCCTTACTAGCTACACAAATATTTACATAGCTAATTCTTCTATACATACTACTAGACTACATCTGCCTCATGACATTTTTTGTAATCTGCATCAGCCATACTGGCCACTATATCCCGGCTAATAGTATGTTGAGTCTGTCCCTCCTCCACATGATACTCAGCAATCTGGTGCTGGTAATCCTCGTGCGAACTCCTATATATATAGGACATCCGGCTAATCTTTTGCTTCTAGTTCAGAAGCTCAGCTTTCAATTCCTGGACCTCAAGCTTTAGGTCCCGGACTTTATCTTTTGCCAGCACTCTCTCGTCGTGCTCTAATTCCCAGAAGACCTCCATGTCTTCCTTGTCCTCCTGGACGTCGTGAACCTCTTGCTTTAGGACACGGACCTCCTTACACAGTTGGACATTTCTGTCCAATACTATGATGAACAAAGCCTTCATAGACTCCGCCGGTGACATCTCCTCTTCCTCCGTAGGTAGTACTGGAGTAAAAGATACCATCTCCACTTCTTCTTCAGATATACCATCAAATATTATGGCATAGTCGAAGTTATCAGCATCCTCAGACGGATCCTCCTCTTTCGGATCGATCTCTTCTATGTTCACTATAGACACCTCTGCTACTGGCATTGGTGCATAGTCTATAATGTTCAAAGATTCTTCACTAACTTCGCTATATATAGCCGATACCTCCGGCCATCTACAATAAGACACAAATAACTTGATTAGTAAACAATCAAAATAGTATAAACATGTATCACATTTAATATGTTTAAGGTTACTTCCTTCTTTAAAACTCTACCAAAGTTTTATTTACTTCTAACTTCTACTTCTCTTCTTAAGGTTATAGCCTAATGTTTCCCCCCCCCCCCTTAAGTTTTATAACCTAAAGCTTTGATACCTATATGTGACGCCCCCAAATTCGGGTACCTTTAAACCCTAGATATGGTGTTATACGGTGCTATACGGTGCTACTATCTACTCATACATTCAATTGAATACTTCAATAACATGTATAAGTGTACTAAATGTTCCATTACAATAATCCCTTCCCAAGTTCTTTATAACCTTTACATTCATTCTGTGTCATAATATCATTCATTACAGAAATAATACTATGCTATTACAAGGATAACTAAGTATCCATCTTGGACTTGCCCTTGTCCTTACCGGATTCTTCGATCCTATAAGCCATTAGCTGAAATCATATAGTTTTAAGCAAGAGTGATCATAACTAGCTCAGCAAGTTTAACATTTTACTTTGCAACCACAAAATCAAGAATCATATGGATTCATCTTCCATAACTGCACAATAGTTATGAAGTAATAGGAATAATCAAAATAATGTTTTGAATTCCTTTAAAATAATCCTTAAGGACATATAGTCACTTAAGCATCTGAACTGGTCAAAGACCATGAACATTCTTTCCATTTCCATTCATAAAAGAACTTCCCGGTACTAAGACCGTAAGCCTGATATATCTTACGAGCACGTCCAGGTGATCAGCCTGTAGTACTATGCGTTGGTCAACACTCCATCCTTAAACGTTTTCACGTTTAATATTTTTGGCAACTCCCAGTGCCCGTCAAATTAATGACGTTAAAAATCTTTGTTTATTCATACTCAAGTTTAACTCTGAATCCGTACCAAAGAAATTGGCATAGGATAGCATCATCAAGAATACTTTAAAAGATTTATGAAAAATCAATCAAAATACTTTACATATAGGTCTAGCCGAAACAACTGGTATCGACTATTTAATAACAGTTCATGCATAGGCAGCTATGCATATTGACAACTTGTCCAACATAAATTATAGACAAGAGTTTAGGAAACTTGCATCAAGTGGAACTTGAACAAGGTTAGAAAACTTGCCTTTGCGTCTTTAAACCTTTTAAGTTTACTTTACTCGGTCTTTACCAATTCTACAAGATATAAACACATACATTACCAATTAGATTATCACGATTGATATACACTGTGTATATATCTTCTCCTTCTCATATAAGTTAGCCTAATTGTTAAACTAATAACATCCGTTCAAGTTATTTAACATTTTTCACGGCTTATTAACATTTTTATGTCATAACCCGACTCTCGCTGATCATCATTATGCATAACGACCAACGAAACCCTAATCGGTCCGATACGTCGAACACATTTCCATTAAATTCCCGTCATCGGAATTCGTATAGAAATTAGGTAAGTTTTAACTTCACTTGATATCATTCAAGTACCACGCACTTCTATTACATGTTATGTAACCTTAAGGCACGCTTACAACTCGATTACGATACACGGTTTATATTATCGATTTTCGAGTTTTAAATTTAAATACGTTTTGTCAACGTTTAATTCATAAAACCATTTTTAAACATATTGTTTAAGTGATTTCTCTTCATGAATATTAACCATATGATTGCCCCATAATTACCATGTAGTAAGCTAGCTTAAGAAACATGTCGTCGGAAATTTTTCCCTTAAAGGCGCTGCAGCGCCTAGCCATGGGCTTAAAGTCGGAACTGCGGCGCTAGTTCGTAGTGTCCTTAGCCCCAGCCTCGGTGCTGTGGCTCTGAGAAACAAGTTCTATGCAGCGCTACGGCGCCAGCCCCAGCCTCAGAAAATTTTTACAAAACTTGAATTTCACGAGCTTGTAACACGATCGTTACAACTCAGAATTGGCTCGTTCCAAAGCCATTAGTTCATAAATTCTATGTTCTATGATTTCATCAAGTCGGAATTTATTTCTGAATCCATCGACGAGAAATTTGTTGATTAGTCCATTTTTACGCGTTCGTTAAACGTTTGTGAACGTTCGACAATCAATTCTTCATTTTAAGTCTGAATTCGTTCGTTCATTCTTGCTCTCGCAAGTCTTATTTACCTTATTACATGTTACATCATCGAAAACCAATGTTTTCGAATCAATCCGCGACTTTTGACTTCTATTCCAAAAAAATTCACTGTTTCGACGTTTAATGTCTAATTGCGTAACTTTCGCCGAATCTTCGTTATTCAATATTTTTACTTCGAACCAACTGAAGTCAATCCATTGGTTTTTCAGTAGTGATTCTAACCATTACAAACTTCTATGTTTTAATGGTTTCACCTCCATATTACTCAAATTCTCATGATTTTGATAGTTTCTTTATTAGGTCATTAACCACTTATTATTATTTCATTTCTTCATAGCTTATTAGTGTTTTAAGTCCACTATAGGGCCAACCTCATTACTTCTCATGAATCATGCTCCACCAATTCACTTCTATATCAAATTTGGTATTGAAGAAAGTTAAAATTTAAGGTTTAGATATGTATACCTCTTTGTGTTCTTGTTTGTTCTTGATTGATCAACAGGTTAGTAAACTTCTTGCTTCTTGTTTGCTTGATTCTTAGCAATGGAATAAGATAGCTTCTCTTGCTTAAGCTCTCTCTTCTCTCTCTCAAAAGATGTTGGTGAATTTGATCAACCAACAAAATGAAGACCAAAGCCTCTATTTATAGATTTGCAAGACTTAGGGCAATTTGGTCATTAAGACCAAACCTCCTTTGCCATGTCTTTCCATGTGAAGCCCATGTGCTAGCATGTGCTAGCACATGCCCTCCCTCATGCCACATATGTCCTCCCATGCGCTCATGGGTTGCCCCATGAGTTTAACCCACCCGTTTACCCATTGGTTCAACCCATGGGTTTGGTTATTAAATTAATTCAAATTGAACGTATTTATTTCGTATAAAATTTGTATTATACGTCGTATTAATTCTCGTTTCCTCTTCGTATAAGACTCGTATAATATCTCGTATTATACTCGTATTTATTCCATAAATAATCATTATTATTATACATAACCTTTTTATTCTTAGGTTTTAATCTTCTTAACCCTTAGGGTTTTAAGTCCTCACATGAAAACTTCGTGAGCCATAACTGAAATATTATTAGATATTACATCCCGTGTTTAAATCCTATCATTACGCATTTCTCGAAAATTCAAATATAATTCCCGAACAGAAACGGATGAATAGTGATTTTACAGAAATTTCTCGAAAAACTTTTATTTTTGTCTTGAAAATTCATATGATTTAATTCTAGCACATGCCAGAATTCTAACCACATTAACATCTTCTAGGTCATAGAATGACCTAGAAATAGCTTACTCACTTTAATAAACATTTAATATGATTTTATTCAAATAATCAAATAAAATTCATTTCCATCAATGTCCAAATTTCTCGGGCTTTACAATAATTGGTGCATATTTTAATACGCAAGAGTAATGGTAATATTCTAGTTTAATTAAATAATTAGATTAGAAGATTAATGATTTATTGAATAAGATTATAATTACGGTTAGATAAATAGAAATTATAATTATATTAATAATGTTTGATTTGATTTATTAGTCAATTGAATTTATTAATAAACTTAATGTAATTTAATATGGAATACTAAAATTTGTTTAAAAGGTGTGACATGAGAATATATAATAAAAGAATTATAAAAATAAAATAAAAAGGGTGTTAAAATGGGGTTGGCCAAACATGGCCTTAAGATCTTTTATTTTCATAATAGCTGAAAGCCTTTGGGTTATTTTAACTGATAAGATTAAGTTACGTTTATATCTATTAGTTTGTGTTTTACATATTATTATTCCTAAGTTGACAAGGTAGAGAAGAGAGCTTGAGAGAGAGAGCTATAGTGAGTTTGAAAGTTCTTTGATTTGAAGAAGAGAAATTCTTGAAATATAAGAAGGAAGAAGAGGAATTAAAGCTCTTCTAATTATCTAAGGTTAAAGAATAATCAAGGTAAACAATCTAATTCTAATTCTTAAGTTTCAAGTTCTTAGTTTTTGGTTTTCTCAAAATAATTCTCTATAAATTGATTTGGTGGTTAATTTGATGAGATATGGTTTTTATATGTTATTGGATGTTTATAATCTGTTAATTATCTTCTAGAAACGATTTTGGAGTGTTCAAATCCGTGTAAACATGTTTTAAAATGAAGAAATTTAGTTTTGGTTGAATATATACAATATGGCTTATTTTGGAGTCAAAATTTATGGTTAAAGCATGTTGTAATCCGTAAATTGTTGTTAGATGTTGTTAATATGATTGAATAGGAAAACAACGAAAGTTAAACGGATTGATTTGGTTAATAAATGAATCTATGAAGGAATTCGTTAAATATGTTAAAGCATGTAAAATAGCATGAACTTTGGTTTTAAATCCTTTAAATTTAGTTGTTTTGTTGTTGGAATCACTCTATGCATGCTTTTAGGTACGTTTAATTTGTTGTTAAAGTGGAGAAATTTGTGAGTTTTGGGTTGGAGAGCAGTGTAGTCGCGAACTGCAGGTTTAGAATTTGGGAAACCCCACTCCGGCGAACTTTCTAGTTCAAAAATCCCCGCCCTAGTGAGCTCTCCGCCCCGACGAACTTTTTGTAGTTCAAAACCCCGCCCCGGCGGTGGTGGTCAGATTGACCAGACTTCAGTTTTTTAAGTTTTGATGTGGGAAATGTTTATATAACTTGATTAGATGATTATAGTAAAGTTTAAAACATGTTATAAAGCATTATATCAGTTTGTAATTATAAAGTGAGAATTAAAAGTTGTAAACTTATAAGGTTATGAGAGACTTAAAAATCGATGTTCTTAGAGGTTTGGTAATGTTATTAAAATGTTAAACCTTATGTTATATACTGGTAAGGATTTTTGATTCATGCTATGTGATTAGAATAATCAGACCTTAAACAAAGATATTAAACTTAACTAAGATGGTGTTTAAGTCAATGAGGTTAAAATTTAATGTAACTAATTGATGTGATGATCCTAACAATATATGTAGGATATTTGGTGAACGTGTGTGGTAATTGAATAGAAAACGCACGAGGCAAGTTCTCTAAACCTAATTTTTCATTGAGCAAGTTCTTTATCCCTATCTTGTTTATAATTACGCAAGTTCATAACTCTACTCCTTTATTGAGTAAGTTTTATAACCATAACTTATTATTATTCAAGCAAGGTTTCTTATAATGTTTAGTGCCTATGTTTTGACTAAGTTGTCTAACTCATTTCAAAAGAATGACTTCAATGTAAAATAGTTATTCAATTATGATTCATGGCTATCCTATCATTATTAAAGTACCCTTTACGGTATCATGTTGTTATCGAGCTCTCGAATATTGTCAAATTCTTTTGATTCAACTAGTCCATAGTTGATGGGCGTTCTAAACTTTGAAACCTTTTTTGAAGCTAATCTAAACCAAACTTCCTTTGGTGCGTACTCTGATGTCAAAGTTGAGATGAACAACCCTGTGACACCCCCAAATATGGGTACTTCGTTTTCACACGATTTGGTGTTCACTTTCTAAATAAAACATACATCTACCTAATAATAAAGAATGCAAATAAATTACAACCTTATAATTAAATAAAAAAATTTCTTGTAAAAAGGATTACAACTTTGTCCATAATATCCCAGGGTTTAATCTAACCTTGACTTAAATAATAATGCGGAAATAAAAACATAACATAAAGTCTTATTACAATCAAAATCAAAAGATAACAAGTCTTCACTTGTTCATCTTGCCTTTCCCTTTACTCGTTGACGGTACATTAACGTTCTCGGCTTTAACTGCAAGGAATTATAAAATATGCAGAGTGAGCAAATAAAAACTCACGTGGAATACAACAATAATATGACATAACTGAATAACTTCAAAAGATTTGAATAAGTTTACTTTCATCAACAATAAAGAATTGAATAATAATTCTTTCATCAATATTTGGAATTTCGAATATTGAAACATCTGAGGGTCGTAAGACCTTGAACTTTGTCCTATGTTATAAACATTTCTATTTAAAACCTTTAACAGCCATATAGACTATGACCTTTCAACTCGTACTTAGGTGGATCAACCCTTCGTACCATGTATTGTGCACAAACATTTAACTCTTTCGCATAGTAACCTCCCCTAATAAATAGGGTTGTTCATCTCAGTATTTGATTCAAGTCTGCACCAAAGAAAGTTTGGTTTAGATAGCTAAAATAAAATTTGGAGTTTCAACTATCATCAACTAAGGAGTAGTTGAATCAACTCACAATAATCAAGAATAATTCAATAATAACAAATTATGAAATAACTTATGCTTTAGAATTTAAGCTTAAAGCATACGAAAGATAAGATAGACCTTACTTGAACAACAAAGTCAAGGTCACTTTAATTAAATCATGAACTTTAAATAAGTATTTGTCTATTGCAGAAATAAAAAGACAATCTCAAATTCAATAAATATTTGAATTTAAAACACTTGTATAACAATAACAAGTTTGAGTTTAGAAAACTTGCCTCAAGCGCAAGCTACAGTTACAACTCACGTTCTTTAACACTTCCGACACACATATATATTTAACCATAATAATCTAAATTAGTTAACACGTAACTAATTCACATAATTAGTTAGCCCATCTAGGTTAACTCATACTTATATAATTATCAAGTTAATAATTAATTATCACGTAATTAATCACACCACATAATTACACATTCATATAATTAATCAAATAATAATTATGTACTTCATATTAATTAAGTTATAATTAAATAAATTATAATTCAATTTAAACATTCACTTCAATTATAATTAATCAAATTATAATTACATCATATATTAATTAAATTATAATTAAACAAATTATAATTTATAATTAATCAACATGCATTTATTAAATTATAATTAAGCATATTATAATTTAAATTAACATTTACTTGATTAAAATTAATCAAATAAGATTCATTATAATTTAACAAAATTTTAATTTCAAATTAAACCTTTACTCTAATCATAATTACACATTATATATTTTATTAATATAATCTATTAATAATCGTTTAGCATTTTAATGTATGTTTAACATGTTATCACATAATCACATTAGGTTAATTTTAATGATCTAAACAAAAGTACACAAGATTTAAAAATTTTCTTTTCTGCCACGGCCCCCCCCCTGCCTGGGCTAGGTTTTTAACTTTGATAGGCCCGCGCGGGGCTGGCCCCCTGCATCTTCGGTAGACAGATTCGCGAACTGTGCAGAAAAAAAGCCAATTTGGCTTATTTCTCCACATCAAATTTTGAATTTAGCGAACCAATTACACATAAAAGTTTACAGAAACATAATATTAAAGTTTCAGTTTCTAACATGTTTTAACACATTGAATCATTAAAATACATAATCAAAAACTCAATTTCATGATTTTTGAAGAAAAGCCATTGTTAAGTGTTCTTGATGAAATTGAACACTAGACTTTTATTTTTAAACCAATTCACACAATTTCAAGCATAATAACTAAATTTTTAAACATGCTATCATCATCTACAATTAATTTAAACAAAAATGAACAATCAAACATAAACTTTTGATTTTATAAGAAAACTATACATATTTTCAAAATACTTTACCGTGATTTTTGATGAACATGAATCTCTCATGTTCATCCTATATATATGAATTAACAACTTAATTAAGCATGAGATTCATATACAAGCATGCTATAAACATAATATATATATATATATATATATATATAAATCATGTTTATACAATTTTCATAAGAACTCACTTAACGGAGAACTAAATTTTATGAAGAACATAAAGAAAACATAATTGAAAAAATTTGGGAATTGAGATTATACCCTTATGCTTAGTGAGGAAGAAGATGAAGTTGATTGCTTTGATTCCTCAAACTTTCCCTTCCCTCTTCTTCTTCTCTCTTCTTTTCTCTGTATTCTCTCTAACTTTCTCTTTTCTCTCTGTATTTTCTTCTCTTCTTCTAACACTGACTAACTCTATAACTTTAACTAACGGAATGTAAAATACATACATAACTGATATATGTATATAATATAAAACATAATTATATAATACATACATGTCAAATAATTATACCTCTACTTAATAATTAGCAGTTACAAAATTTTTGAAAACCAAAAGCCATAAGGCTTTGTTTGGAAAAATTCCTTTAATTTAAAAACAGATTATTTAATAGTTAAGACCTTGTTTGGTAAAACATGATTAAAACAAAAGTAAGGGCCTTATTTGATAAAACTAATTAAAAACTCTTTTCTTTATTTTAATAAATCCTTTAACAGATAGTTTAAATATTACACTTGAATTAATTAAATCTTTAACATTCTAATTTAATTAATTAAAAGCTAACATCAATTAATCACATACAAATTGTCTCATAACAATTATAATTACTAGCTAATTATAATTTCGTGTAACAATTATCACATAGAATTCATCTAATTTAATTATCTCAATTAAATTAGAACCATACCATAAAATCATTACACATTAATTAAATAAATTATTAAATATTCATTTAATATATCTATTACACTTAATTAAATTACTCCACAATAATCACATAATTTATTTATTTAGCTCAATAAATAAATCAAATCAAATATTTATTCAATTCAATAAATATTTAAAATTAATATATAAAATCTCATTCGTTACAATCTTCCCTCCTTAAAAGGATTCTGTCCCCAGAATCACAACAACAACAAAAATTTCTCATCTGTTACATTCTTCCCCCCTTAAAAAGATTCTATCCCATGAATCGATATATAAGGGGTTACACAAATAGCTAAGCAAATAATTGGAGATACGTCTTCATCATAACATCTTCGAGTTTCCACATAGCTTCTTCAACACTGTGGTTCCTCTAGATTACCTTAACAGAAGGTATAACTTTATTTCTAAGTACTTGTTCCTTTCTATCAATTATTTGAACAGGCACTTCTTCATAAGATAAGTCTTTATCAAACTGCAAAGGCTCGTATTCTATTACATGCTTATAGTCGTGTTTGTACTGTCGCAGAATAGAAATATGGAAAACATTGTGTATATTATCTAGCTTCGGAGGTAACGCAACCTCGTAAGCCACTTCGCCCACCTTTCGCATTATCTCAAAAGGTCCAATAAATCGGGGACTCAGCTTCCCTTTCTTAACGAATTGAATCTTCCCCTTCCAGGGAGATACCTTTTGGAAAACGAAGCTTCTTGGTAAGAATTCTTGATTCTGGCGATGCTGATCGTCATACTTCTTTTGTCTGTCTTGAGCAGCAACCAATCTCGTTCTGATCAGCTTCATGATTTCGGCGGTTTGTTGTACCAGTTCCGGTCCTAACAGTTGACGTTCACCGACCTCATCCCAGCACAATGGGGTCCTGCATTTTCTACCGTATAATACTTCGTAAGGCGGCATGCCAATACTCGCGTGGTAACTATTTTTGTAAGCAAACTCCACCAACAGGTAGATGATCATCCCAGCTTCCTTTGAAGTCCATAACGCAAGCTCCCAGCATATCCTCTAGCGTCTGAATCGTACTCTCGCTCTGGCCATCAGTCTGAGGATGGTACGCCGTACTCATTCGCAATTGCGTTCCCAGACACTCTTGTAATCGCTTCTAGAAATTCGACGTAAAATGCATATCTCTGTCGGACACAATCGACATCGGAACACCGTGTAGAGATATAATCTCCTTCACGTAGAGTTTCGCTAACTGATCCAAGTTAAACTTAATCTTGATCGGTAGAAAGTGGGCTGACTTCGTCAGTCAATCCACTATAACCCATATCTCATCAAAACCATTTTGAGTCGCTGGAAGACCAACCACGAAATCCATCGTGATATGCTCCCACTTCTACTCTGGAATTTCTAATGGTTGCAGTAATCCACTTGGTCTCTGGTGTTGTACTTTAACTTTTTAGCACGTTAAGCATTTTGCAACGCATTCAGCAATGTCCCTCTTCATATTCGGCCACCAGAAATGGTGCTTGAGATTCTGGTACATCTTCGTATTCCCAGGGTGAATCGAATATCTCGAATTCTGAGATTCGCTCAAAATCTCCTCCTTAACTTCTGGTACTGGCGGTACCCAGATTCTTCCTTCAAATCGTTGCAGTCCTTCACTATCGATCTTGAACTTGAACTCTTCATCATCAGCTATTCTCTTCAGGATCTTTTCACATTTTTCATCGTAAGTTGTGCTTCTTTCACTTTGTCTACCGCCAATTCTAAACATGAGTTGGATACCCTTTCTCGTAATCCTTCAGCTGACGTGATGCTTAGGTAATAAATTTACCGCTTTGCATCAGCACGCAGCCTAATCCCTTATGTGAGGCGTCACTATATACCACAAAATTTCTCGCACTATCCGGTAAAGACAACACAGGCGCAGTACTCAACCTCTTCTTCAGTTCCTGAAAACTCTCCTCACACTTTTCCATCCAAACAAATTTAACTGTTTTACGAGTCAAATTCGTCAACGAAGTTGCGATATTGGAAAAGTCCTGAATAAATCTCCGGTAATAACTCACCAATCCCAAGAAACTCCTCACTTCAGACGACATCTTCGGCTGATCCCAATTCATTACAGCCTCAACCTTCGATAGATCTACCAAAATCCTATCCTTGTCGATCACGTGGCCAAGAAATTGCACACGTTCTAACTAGAATTTGCATTTCAAGAATTTCGCATAAAACTTTTCTCGTCTCAGCTATTCTAAGGTCAGTCCTTAAGTGTTTAGTGTGTTCCTCCTCAGTTTTGGAATAAACTAGGATGTCATCTATGAACACCACTACGAACTTATCTAGGAATGGCTTAAACACTCTATTTATTAAGTCCATAAATGCAGCTGGGGCATTCGTTAGACCAAATGACATCACCAAGAACTCGTAATGACCATACCGAGTTCTAAAAGCCGTCTTCGGTATATTTTCTCTTCTTACCTTCAACTGATGATATCCACTTCTCAAATCAATTTTTGAGAAGTATCTAGCACCCTTCAATTGATCGAACAAGTCATCGATCCTAGGTAAAGGATACCTATTCTTGATTGTAACTTTGTTCAACTCTCTATAATCAATGCAAAGCCACATCGATCCATCCTTTTTCTTGACGAACAAAATTGGTGCTCCCCACGGTGAAACGCTCGGCTGAATATACTTCTTATCCAGTAGTTCTTGCAGTTGTACCATCAGTTCTTTCATCTCGACTGGAGCCATTCTGTACGGAGCTTTCGAAATCAGAACAGTTCCTGGTGCTAAGTCGATCACGAACTCTATCTCTCTATCTGGCGGAAGTCCTGGCAAATCGCTAGGAAAATATGTCCATAAACTCCCTAACCACTGATATCTCTTATATCATTGGGCTTTCCTTACGAGTATCTACTATGTAGGCTAGAAATCCTACACAGCCTTGCGTAAAAAGTTTCTTGGTTTGCATTACCGTTAGACAACTCGCTTGTCTAGGCGATTTGCTACCATAGAAAACTAACTTCGACGGAGTCGTAAGCTTTACCGACTTCTTTGACAATCGATTATCGCCCCATGGTTGAACAACCAATCCATGCCCTAGTATCATATCGAATTCCCAAAGTTTTATCGGAATCAAATCTATCCTGAATTCCTGACCCTTAATGTCCAATCTACAGTTCTTGTATACAAACCTAATAGGAATAACCTCCCTATTCGCAATCTCTATGTTCAAGGGATAAACTAATTCCTCTTTAGGTAAGTCTAGGGTCTTAGCAAATTCATTAGATATGAATGAACAAGTAGCACCCGAATCAAATAATACATAAGCATTTATACTATTGACCAAAATAATACCTGACATCACATCCTTTGACTGCACAGAATCCTGCACCGTTATGTTGAATGTTCGGGCAGTGGGTCGAACAGCCTGCAGTGGTGCAGCGATAGCCAAAGTGTTGTCGCTCCCATTTCCTCCATTCCTTGTTGACCCTGCTACTGGCTTCTTTGGGAAGTTAAGAGCCATGTGATCCTTGGATCCACATTTATAGCAAGCTCCCTTCTTTGGGTTCAGGAAATTAGGCGCAATGTGGCCTTCCTGACCACAGTTGAAACACACCCGTCTCCCCTTCATGCACACTCCAGTGTGATTCTTCTCGCATGTCGTACATGCTTCAACCTTCTTCTTCTGATGGTTTCCTTGTTGACTTCCAGCAGAGGTGTTATCATTCCACTTCCTTTTCTGGTTGATAGCCTCGCTACCACCAGCCTTGGTTTCTGTCTCATTCTTCTTCTTCTTTTCTTGATTAAATTTGGTCACCACGTCGCTTCCTCCTTCAGCGAGTATGGCCTTTTTCAGCATAGCTGCAAACGTATTCAGCTGGAACATGGAGACCTTGCTGTAGAGCCAGGGCTTCAGTCCTCGCTCAAACCTCCTCGCCTTCCTAGCATCAGTACTGACCTGGTATATAGTGAACCTGGCCAGCTCGTTAAACTTTGCGGCATACATCGACACTGTCATTCCTTTCCTCCCTGCTTAAGCTCTAGAAACTGGACCTCCATCTGGTCCTGCGAGATAATGGGGAAGTACATTTCAAAGAACTTCTCTTTGAAACGGTCCCACGCTATAACTCCTTCTCCTTCCCTGGTCTTATTGGCCTGCCACCAGAAGCTAGCATCCGACTTCAACATAAAAGTTGTGAAAGCCGTCTTCTGGTCCTCGCCAACTCTTGCTACTTCAAAGACCTTCTCCATCTCCATTACCCATGTTTGGGCATCTATTGGGTTTACCGATCCTTAAAACTCTGGCGGTCCTACTGCCTTAAACTTCTTAAAAGTCGGGCCTTGCACTTGCGGCTAATTTGCAAGTGCTCTCGTCAGCAGGTTCACCAACTACTGAACTAAATTGGGATTCAACACATTATTATTGTTGTTCGTCAAACCCTCGGGGTTTTGATGTTTAGGTTTTCTTCTAGGAGGCATTTTCTGTTAAGAAATAATCTTATTAGATCCTTTATTCAATTCTTAAGTATTCAAGTTCATACTTAAACATTTAAATTAACTCTATTCACACTTGAACACATAACACGTCAACAAACTTCTTTATTCATTCATAGTTTTAAAAAACATAGAATAGATAACATCTCTGCTATTTACATCATATTTCTTGAACCGAAAAAGTAACAGGATTACATCATTATCTTATCCCATTATTATCTCAATTATGGGATTTACATTTATTTATTACATAAAGAAACACATAAATATAGACTCTTCTATCTAGGAATGTTAAGACGTCACACAGCCTCTCTGCGTTCCTCTTCCATCACTCGGAATACTGTTCTGCGATCCACCATGTACCATGGTAAATCTTGGAACTGAGCTAGGATAATAGAAGACACAATCCTGAGCCCTATCTATAGCAGTATGGAAAGCGTATTCCGTCTCCCTCAGCTTGGCCTTCTTTGCATGAGCCTCGTCTTCAGCTCGATCGGCACGTTGAGTAGCCCTCAAGCTTGTTTCCTCCGCTCTAGCACGCTTTATTGACTCCTCCTGGATGTCGTGCTTTAGCTTCGCTAGTTCAACCCGTGCTTCGTCTCTATCACTCTCCGAGTGAATTAAATCCCACTTCGCGTTTCCTAGCTCACTATCTAGCTCTTCAATGGTCTTGTCTCTCTGCTGTACGGTAGTCCGACTCTCGTCCACCAGTTCCTGAAGCTCCACGTTACGGTCGTAGATTGCCTCGTACATCTCAACACTAGTAGAGTGAGGTGGGAATTCCTCCTCGGGATCCTCTTCCACCTCTTCTGACTCATCCTCTGGATCAGATGTCGGCTCATGCTCCTGACCAGCTATGGTGATCAATGGAGATGGCTCTCTCCTAACCAACTGCTCCCAGATAACATGGATGTCTCGGGGTTCCTCGTCCCTCGACATCTGAGGTAACTCCTCCCTAGCCTGACTGGACTCTCCAACGTTCGTCATCTTGACAAAAAAAATTTAAAGTTTAATTATTAAATGATATTGGTCGACACTCTTCGAATACTTAAACATAAACACATAGCACATAAGGTAGTTTATTAGCTTTACCTATCACCACTATCTTTTCGATCTTCCTATAAGGCTACTACCTAAGGTTTTTCCCTCACCTAAGGTTCATAACCTAAAGCTTTGATACCAACCTGTGACACCCTCAAATTCGGGTACTTCGTTTCTACACGATTTGGTGTTCAATTTCTAAATAAAGCATACATCTATCCAATAATAAGGAATGCAAAATAAATTACAACCTTATAATTAAATAAAAATCTTCCTTGTAAAAAAGATTACAACTTTGTCCAAAATATCCCAGGGTTTAATCTAACCTTAACTTAAATAATAATACGAAAATAAAAACATAACATAAAGTCTTATTACAATCAAAATCAAAAGATAACAAGTCTTCACTTGTTCATCTTGCCTTTCCCTTTAATCGTTGACAGTACGTCAACGTTCTCAGCTTTAACTGCAAGGGATTATTAAATATGCAAGAGTGAGCAAACAAAAGCTCACTTGGAATACAACAATAATATGACATAACTGAATAACTTCAAAAGATTTGAATAACTTTACTTTCATCAACAATAAAAAAATTGAATAATAATTCTTTCATCAATATTTGGAATTTCGAATATTGAAACATCTGAGGGTCGTAAGACCTTGAACTTTGTCCTAGGTTATAAACATTTCTATTTAAAACCTTTAATAGTCATATAGACTATGGACTCTCAATTCGTACTTAGGGGGATCAGCCCTTCGTACCATGTATTGTGCACAAACATTTAACGCTTTCGCATAGTAACCTCTTCCTAATAAATAGGGTTGTTCATCTCATTATTTGATTCAAGTTCGCACCAAAGAAAGTTTGGTTTGGATAGCTAAAAGGAAATTTAGAGTTTCAACTATCATCAACTAAGGAGTAGTTGAATCGACTCACAATAATCAAGAATAATTCAATAATAACGAATTATGAAATAACTTATACTTTAGAATTTAAACTTAAAGCATACGAAAGATAAGATAAACCCTACTTGAACAATTAAGTCAATGTCACTTTAATTAAATCATGAACTTTAAATAGTATTTGTCCATTGCAGAAATAAAAGGACAATCTCAAATTCAATAAATATTTGAATTTAAAACACTTGTATAATAAAAACAAGTTTGAGTTTAGAAAACTTGCCTCAAGCGCAAGCTACAGTTACAACTCACGTTCTTTAACACTTCCTACACATATATATTTAACCATAATAATCTAAATTAGTTAACACGTAACTAATTCATATAATTAGTTAACCCATCTAGGTTAACTCATACTTATATAATTATCAAGTTAATAATTAAATATCACGTAATTAATCACACTATATAATTACACATTCACATAATTAGTCAAATAATAATTATGTACTTCATATTAATTAAATTATAATTAAACAAATTATAATTCAATTTAAACATTAACTTCAATTATAATTAATCAAATTATAATTACATCATATATTAATTAAATTATAATTAAATAAATTATAATTTATAATTAATCAACATGCATTTATTAAATTATAATTAAGCATATTATAATTTAAATTAACATTTACTTAATTAAAATTAATCCAATAAGATTCATTATAATTTAACAAAATTATAATTTAAATTAAACCTTTACTCTAATCATAATTATTCAAATTATAATTACACATTATATATTTTATTAATATAATCTATTAATAATCGTTTAGCATTTTAATATATGTCTAACATGTTATCACATAATCACATTAGGCTAATTTTCATTATCTAAACAAAAGTACACAAGATTTAAAAAAAAATCTTTCCTGCCACACCCCCTCCCCCCCACAGCCGGGCTGGGGTTATAACTATGATAGGCCCGGCCGGGGCGGGCCCCTACAGCGTCGGCATACAGGTTCGCGAACTGTGCAGAGAAAAAGTTAATTTGACTTATTTCTTCACATCGAGTTCTGAATTTAGCCAACCAATTACACATAAAACTTTACACAAATATAATATTAAAGTTTTTAACATGTTTTAACACATTGAATCATTAAAACACATAATCAAAAACTCAATTTCATGATTTTTGAAGAAAAGTCATTGTTAAGTGTTCTTGATGAAATTGAACACTGAACTTTTGTTTTTAAAATAATTCACACAATTTCAAGCATAGTAACTAAATTTTTAAACATGATATCATCATCTACAATTAATTTAAACAAAACTGAACAATCAAACATAAACTTTTGATTTAAAAAAAAACTATACATATTTTCAAAATACTTTACTGTGATTCTTGATGAACATAAATCTTTCATGTTCATCCTATATCTATGAATTAACAACTTAATTAAGCATGAGATTCATATACAAGCATGCTATAAACATAATATATATATATATATATATATATATATATAAAATCATATTTATATAATTTTCATAAGAACTCACTTAACGGAGAACTAAATTTCATGAAGAACATAAAAAAAACATAATTGAAAAAATTTGGGAATTGAGATTATACCTTTATGATTAGTGAGGAAGAAGATGAAGTTGATTGCTTTGATTCCTCAAATTTTTCCTTCCCTCTTCTTCTTCTCTCTTCTTTTCTCTGTATTCTCTCCAACTTTCTCTTTTCTCTCTGTATTTTCTTCTCTTCTTCTAACACTGACTAACTCTATAACTTTAACTAACGTAATGTAAAATATACATAACTGATATATGTATTAATATAAAACATAATTATATAATACATAACTGCCAAATAATTATACCTCTATTTAATAATTAGAAGTTACAAAATTTTTGAAAATCAAAAGCCATAAGGCTTTGTTTGGAAAAATCCCTTTAATTTAAAAACAGATTATTTAATAGTTAAGGCCTTGTTTGGTAAAACATGATTAAAACAAAAGTAAGGCCTTGTTTGGTAAAACTAATTAAAAACTCTTTTTTTTATTTTAATAAATTATTTAACACATAGTTTAAATGTTACACTTTAATTAATTAAATCTTTAACACTCTAATTTAATTAATTAAAAGCTAACATCAATTAATCACATACAAATTGTCTCATAACAATTATAATTATTCGCTAATTATAATTTCATGTAACAATTATCACATAGACTCCATCTAATTTAATTATCTCAATTAAATTAGAATCATACCATAAAATCATTACACATCAATTAAATAAATTATTAAATATTCATTTAATTAATGTATTATACTTAATTAAATTACTCCACAATAATCACATAATTTATTTATTTAGCTTAATAAATAAATCAAATCAAATATTTATTCAATTCAATAAATATTTAAAATTAATATATAAAATCTCATTCGTTACAATCTTCCCTCCTTAAAAGGATTCTGTCCTCAGAATCACAGAAAAAAAAATTCTCATTTGTTACATTCTTCCCCCTTAAAAAGATTCTGTTTCCAGAATCGGTATATAAAGGGGTTACACAAATAGCTAAGCAAATAATTGGGGATACATCTTCATCATAACATCTTCGAGTTTTCCACGTAGCTTCTTCAGCACTGTGGTTCCTCCAGATTACCTTAACAGAAGGTATAACTTTATTTCTAAGTACTTGTTCCTTTCTATCAATTATTTGAACAGGCACTTCTTCATAAGTTAAGTCTTTATCAAATTACAAAGGCTCGTATTCTATTACATGCTTGTAGTCGTGTTTGTACGGTCGCAGCACAGAAATATGGAAAACGTTGTGTATATTATCTAGCTCCGGAGGTAACACAACCTCGTAAGCCACTTCGCCCACCTTTCATACACTGTTATTATTTATTGTTATTACTGTGGGCAATTGTTTGATCACTCTTGCACAAAACATTGAAGCTAAAATTGAGAAATCTGATGAGTCGTCCACTAGAAAGGGCAAAGGCAATATGAACAAGTGATGAAGAATAGTTTGCTTTTATTTGATAATGTTTATGTTACATGACTTAATATTGTTATGTTTCTTTTTATTTTCCGCAAATGATGTAATAAAGGTTAGATGACCTGGGATTTTGTTATGATGATGTAACCCTTTAATGGGAGAATTTTTTATTTAAGTTTAAATATTGTTATTATCCTTTATTATGGGTACCCGAATTTGGGGGTGTCACATATACCAGTTCGTATATACATGACATTTGATATTTTCCTTCTCCCCATTTGTCATTATAAAAATGGGAGGGGTAAAGAAATACTGTTTCCAAACACCTACAACAACAGTTAGGTAAAGCATAAAGTATACTTCCTGCACAGTCAGCAGTGAAAAAATCTAGACCAACTTTGCAAGGATAGTCAAATAAGTTTAAAGGTACAAGTTGATTAGTAGTTACTGAAAGTAGTATGCATACAAGCCAATCATTGTTGATGATAAAGCGTATACTTTGTAAACGATCTTATTTATTTATTAATAAAAGTATTCATTTATTAAAGACATGTAATTATCTACATAATGCTGTTTTTATAATATGTAAATAACCCATAGTTTTACGAAATGCTTTTAGAATCATGATGTTGATCATTCTAATGAGATCTAAATTCTTAGAAAGCTTAAAACTAAAATAGTTCCCAATCGTTGGATTACTAAAAATGAGATTAGTAAATTCGGATAGATTGGTACATATGTTGCTTGCTCATTGGATGAGGATGATGTTGGGTTTGTACGAAATCGTGGGCGCAATCAAATTGCAAAAATTAGTGGAAGCATGGTATATTAGAGTTTAAAAATTTCTCCAAAACCATTACCCGGATCATCCTTTATGCATATTATTAATTTAAAACGATAAATAAGAAGTTATAGAATTCATACTCTTGTAGAACGAAGCTTCCACAAGTACAAGTTCAACCCCTTGTTCTTCACGATCTCCTTGAATATCCGGGATTGATTCTTTCCTTTGATCAATGTTAGCCACCCAAGTGTTTGGCCTCTAGAGGTGATCCACCAAGGAATAGGAATCATTCAAGAAGGAGGGTGGTTGGCTAAACCCTAGTTTTTATCCTCTATAAAAAAGGAGTACTCTCCAACAATTAGAATTGTATCAACTGATATCTAACATAAGACACCTCTTATATAGATATTGGTCAACCCTTCTAATCCTATTAGAAATAGATTTCATTTATTTAATTAAACTCCTTTAATTAATTAGGTTTCCCAATCATATTGGGATTAATTAATTAAAATCATTTAATTAATTTGCCTTATAATCTTATTAGGAATAAATAAGAGTATTAATATTAAATTAATTCCTAAACTCCTTTAGAAATTAAAATAATAATAATTGTAATAATATTAATAAGACTCCTCTTATTAATTAATATTTTATATTTTTAAAATATTAAATAATAAATATTAAGCTATTTATTTATTCTATCACTATAGATTAAATTAATTACACTTAATGCATTATTACAATTATGTCATTACATTCTTAAATAATTATTCTTCCTTTTATGATGTGACCCTTTAGGTTCTCCATATTAAACTGGTTGTGAATAAATCAATTAGAACAATTCTAATATTATTTAAATAAGTAAATTAAACTAATAATATATTTAAATAAATAATATTTATTCTACAATAGAGATAAGCCTCCCTAGAGATCAACGACTTTCTAGATAATATAGATTTCAACATTAATCATAAAAGAACCTGTGAGTAAATAGTTACCGTACAATTCAATCCTTCCACCATACAATGTCCCAATTAAATATAAGACATGAAATTACTGTAAAGTTTTATTTTATTTAATCATATGTATTTCGATTGGAAAATGAACAACTTAAATAATATTAATTAGAAACTCCTTTCTAATTTCCTTCTGCTTTGGCCAAGGACTACTAGGTTGTCTTTTAACGAATCACATATGACATATATCTTTTGTTACTAGACGTGGTAGATTCTTTATTGACCATTCATTATCTCTATATGTAACTTATTATACCCAAGCATACCCTTTGATATACCCTAAGGGGTCTTAAGGAATAAGTCAAAATATAATTCATTACACACAAGATACTATGATGATCTCAAGTCCAAGGATCACTTGTACTACTATCACATTAGGAATTCCTATTGACAGGCAAGTAAAACTCCATTAGGTATTCCATAGAGAGTTATGTTCAGTGAACTTATTCTCCAACAAGCACCTACATACTTGGTTTAGAGTCTCCACACAAATGATCATTAGATCAACCATCCTCATTCAATGAGCAAGCAACATATGTACCAATCTATCCAAATTTACTAATTCCTTTTTTAGTAATCCAACGATTGGAAACTATTTTAGGTTTAAGCTTTCTAAGAATTTAGGTCTCATTAGCATGATCAACATCATGATTCTAAAAGCATTGCTTAAAACTATGGGTTATTTACATATTATAAAAAATAGCATCATGTAGATAGTTAAATGCCTTTAATAAGTGAATACTTTTATTAATAAATAAATAAGATCGTCTCCATAGTATATGATTTATCATCATACATGATTGGCTTATATGCATACTACTTTCAATCTCTCACTTGCACTAAAGTCAATCGCCATAGTATCTCATTCCCATCTTCTCTAAGTGACGATCAAACTGTTATTGTGTTAAAGCTTTAGTAAATGGATCTGCAATGTTGTCTTGAGAGTCTACATGCTCTAAGGTGACGTCTCCTCTTTCAATAATTTCTTTAATCAAAGTGTCACAACACATGTTTAGATTCAAGATGAGATATAGGAACTATTCCTAGTTCTGTAATGAACTTTTCATCCGAAACATCAACTTGTAGCTTCACTTACAGTTATATACTTTGTCTTTGTCACTAGACCAACAACCTTTTTGTTGTTTGGAACCTTTCCAATTCACTGCACCACCTTTCAAGGTAACGACTTACCCTATAGTGGATTTGATGTCGTCTTGGTTAGTCTGAAAACTTGAGTCTGTTTAGTCCATTAGTTTAATTCAGACCCATCATGTGTCATGATGACATCCTTAGTGTCAGTTAAGTACTTTAAGATGTTTATCACTATCTTACAGTGATCTTCTCCAGAATATGATTGATCAACATCAAGTCTCGTATATTTTAATACATACATGATAGTAACTCATGCGATCTCTCTTTTATTGAGGACAATTATAGAGAGATACACTATATGGCTCATCTTCATGAGATACCCTTTGGAGTTTGCCATGTTAAATTCCTTTAGCATCTAATGAATATACATTCCTTGGGTTAAGCGGAACATCTTTTTAAATCTATCTATACAGATTTATATCCCCAATGTAGGATGTTCTACCCAAATCATTTATGGAGGAATGTTTAGATAACTTTATTTTGATCGATTGTAGCATAGGAATGTTATTCCTATCAGTAATATATCATCAACATATAATACAAGGAATGAAACAGCGCTCCCACTAACCTTCTTGTACACACATGGTTCATCCTCGTTTTTGATAAAATCAAACTCTTTGATTATTTCATCAAAACGAATGTTCCATCTACGAGAAGTTTGCTCCAATCCATATAAGGATTGTTGTAGCTCATATACATGAATTGCTTTAACTATTGAAACAAATCCATCTGGCTGTATCATACATATATTCTTCTCTAATAATTTATATTTGAGGAAAGGTGTCTCCACGTCCATTTTGCTAGATCTAGTAATAATAAGCTGCAATTGCAAGTAAAATCCAAATGGTCTTGTGCATTACTTCAAAGATCCATTTTAGAATTTATGGTCATCTACCATTTCTCTGAGTCTTAATTACTCAAGGCATGTTCGTAATTCAATAGATCATCATCAGTCATGACGTGTACCTCATCGTCATCCTCTATGAAGAATCCATACCTTTCAGGTATCTTCGGTACTCTTTCAAATTTAAGAATAGGGTGTTGTACAGTAGGTGTTCTACTTGGGCAGGTTCATCCAATTAATTTGTAGTATTTTGTGGTTATTGAATTTCTTCAAGATCTATTTTTCCTCCCACTAGCCCCTTCAAGGATAAATTCCTTTTCCAAGAAGGCAGTGTGTTTTGCAACAAACACCTTTTACTTAGTAGGATTATAGAAATAGTATCCCAAACTTTCTTTAGGATATCCAATAAACGTGCACTTATCAGATCTTGTCCTAAGCCTATCATTTTAAAACCTTTTCACATAAGCTAGACATCCCCACTTAACATGCTTAAGACCAGATTTTCCTCCCTGTCCACATCTCATATGGAGTCTTGGGGACTAATTTTGAGGGGACCTTATTTACTATATATGCAGCCGCTTCTAGGGTATAACCCCAGAATGGTACTGGATGAACGATAAAACTCATCATAGAACGAACCATGTCCAATAATGTTCGATTTCTCCTTTCAGATACTCTATTTAACTGTGGTATACCTGGTGGAGTCCATTGTGAGATTATACCATTATCTTTGAGACAATTGAAAAAACTCACCGCTTAAGTATTCTCTACCTCGATCTGATCGAAGAATCTTAATACTTTTGCCAGTTTTTTTCTCTACTTCGCTTCTGAACTCTTTGAACTTTTCAAATGATTCATATTTGTATTTCATTAAATACATATATCCATATCTTGAGTGCTCATCAGTGAAAGTAATAAAATAAGAATACCCTCCCCGTGCATTCGTTGTCATAGGTCCACAAACGTCCAACGCTAACAACTCTGTAACTCTTTCTCTTTTTTCACTAAAAGGAGATTTAGTCATTTTACGCATTAGACAAGATTCACAAGTTGGATATGATTCATAATTGGATAGCTCTAAGAGCCCATCCTTATGTAACATGGATAATCTTGTTTCATTGATATGACCGAGTCTACAGTGCCACATATAGGTATAATTAACATCATCTCTTTTCCTTTTCTTAGTTTGTTCTATTTGAAGTATATTTTCATGCAAGTCAAGTATATAAAGTCTATTTCGCAAATTACTTACACCACATAAAACATTACTTTTATAAATAGAACAACTGTTGTTCTTTATTATAATGTCAAATCCATCCATATCTAATACGGAAATAGAAATAATATTTCTAATGATATTCGGAACAAAATAACAATTATTTAAATAAATGGATTTACCCGTAGGCATTGTTAAACAATAAGTGCCTACAGCTAATGCAGCAACCTTTGCTCCTTTTCCCACTCGTAGTACAACCTCATCCTTGTTCAGCTTTCTACTTCTGACCAGTCCCTGCACAGTATTACATATGTGAGAACCACAATCGGTATCCAATACCCAAGTATAATTTTGACTTTCTGAAAAATTAATTTCAATCATGAATAAACCTTGATTGGAAGTCGAAGCTTCTCGAAGCTTCTTCTCTGCTAGAAACTTATTGCAGTTCCTATTCCAGTGACCCGGCTCGTTGCAATGGAAGCACATTCTTTTGCTAGCTGGATCAGGTTTCTTTTGTTCATTCATGTTCACCTTGCCCTTAGCCTTCTTAGATTTCTTCTTTCCAGAAGATACATTGGGCCTCTTCCTTTTCTCGGAAGAATCCACCATTAAGACATGGTTCTTTTTGAATGGGAAGTGACCTTCTGCATTTTTTAACATGCTAAGTAATTCAGGCAAGCTGACATCTAACTTAGTCATGTGGAAATTTATAACAAACTGCGAGAAGGTCTCAGGGAGTAACTGTAAGACCAAGTCTTGACTCAACTCCTCATCCATGACGAACCCAAGTTGTCCAAGGTGTTCAATCAGATTGATCACCCTTAAGACATGAGTCTCAACGACAATGCCCTCGTTCATCCGATATCGGAAGAGCTCCTTAGATATCTCATATCTAGCAGTCCTACTTTGTTCACCATACAATTCCTTGAGGTGAAGCAACATAGTAGGAGCATCCACATTTTCATGCTGATGCTAAAGCTCGTTATTCATGGATGCGAGCATGATGCATTGAGCCACAAATGCATCATCTTGCCACTTTACAATGGTGGTAATCTCTTCCTCATAGGCTGATTCTAGAACAGTTCCAGGGACTGGTGAATTTAGGACATAAGAAATTTTTTCAGCAGTGAGAACTGTTCTCAGATTCCTTAACCAGTCTGTGTAGTTCGGTCCGATCAGTTTGTTAACATCAAGTATGCTACGCAGTGAAATTAGTAATTTTGATATTTTTAAATTTCTGTATGTGAAAAGATAATATTTTAGCAAACATTTATTTAATTAATTTTTTTATACCAAAATAAATTAGGTCTTATTTTAAGTTGGTATCTCTCACTATTTTCTTCAAACTATATTACCCTCGTATATATAGTACAAAATCTAATTAAAGATTTGTTAGTGATATTAAGGATCCTATTTCAAATGTATATAGCCTTGTGTGTGCACAACAAACTATATATAAGTAAATAGGTAGACAACTCTTGTCAATTACATCAACATGTAACTCCTTGTATTCTACCTCTTAGATCATAATGGTCAAGTGTGTGCACATCCGAACTAAAATGATTTGAGTTAAGTCCAACCTAGTACTCCATATATTCAAAAAAGAAAAATATTGTCCTTATGTGTGCACAACAAAACAATGTTGTTCAATTTTATTTATAAGCATCAAATGTGATTAAATTAATATCTTAAATACTTAATACTTTTCTTGTGTGTGCACAACAAACTCATATTAAATATTTAATACTCTATTAATTTATCATGCTACAAGGAGACGTTCGATATTTCAAATATCATTGAACGCTTTAGACTTAATATGATTTTTTTGAGGGGTTTGTTATTATTTGTCTCATCTTGTTTAGCGCGCATGCACATATATATATATAAAATACGCGTCATTTTATTAAAACATGCGAAGCATGTTTGCATAAAATATAATATATATAATACGTAGCATGCACATATAGAATACTATATTCTACCCAGATTGATTGTTAACTTTTATTCTAGTTTGGTTCACTAGAGCCACCAAGTGAACTAAAAGGTCAAACTTAGGAGTGCAAGAATTTCAATTTAAACGTAACTACTACATTTAAACACGGGCTCCATTACAAACGGGTCTCCACGCGCTCCTTGCTCCTTAGTCTCCAATTTCTTCAGGATAATTCTAACTAATCCAATTACATTAACTATTTAATTTAAATAGAAATTTTGATCAGCAGTCAAGGAAAAGTACATAGGAGGGAGATAGAGTTTTACATCAAGAAAAATCAGAGAAGACGAGGTACGCAGACCCCATTTAATAAAACTCATTCATTCAAGCATTCAACTAAAATAAAATTCAATCACATTGGTCAATAGTCCATAATCAACCCTATTTATTATCATACATATCACCGTATGCATCAATAAATAAATATTCATCTCATGAATTAAAACATTCCATATATATATGAGTATCATTTAATGGGCAATTTTAAGTTGAATGAAATCCAATTTCAAGATTAAAATAAATTTTTTATTTTAATTATAAAATTATTAAGAATATTATATATATATATATATATATATAATCGTGTATATATATATATATATATAATAACCGTATCTATATATATCATATATGTATAGTAACATTATATATATAACCGTATTATATATATATATATATAAAGTCTCCTTAATTCACTTGAATCTCCTGAAGTCACCTTGAAAAGAAAACGTGAGTCTCTTTTAAAAAACATTCTAGGAGGTTATCATAACAGGTATATATATATATATATGATAAACACTAACAAGGATTTCAAAAGGTGTATCTGGTTTATTTTAAAAAAAAGACTCACGATTTTCATGGGAACAGCCACGAAAATAAAACTAATTTCGGACAAAGCCACGGAACAAAACTAATTTCAAATTCAATTCGCGAATGACTTTTTTTTCATCAAAAATAATTTTATACAATTAATTATGCCCAATAAATTATTCTAAATAAATACCCATACATATATAGAATCCAAACAATTAATAATTGCATAAAAGTTTGAGTCTGATGCCACTTTTGGATTTGTACGAAAGTGAGAGCGCAATCAAATTGAAAAAATTAGCGGAAGCATAGTATATTAGAGTTTAAAATTTTTTATAAAACCATTACCCGGATCATCCTTTATGCATATTATTAATTTAAAACGATAAATAAGAAGTTATGAAATTCATACTCTTGCAGAACGAAGCTTCCACAGGTACAAGTTCAACTCTTTATTCTTTGCGATCTCTTTGAATATCCGGGATTGATTCTTTCCTTTGATTAACGTTAGTCACCCAAGTGTTTGGCCTCTAGAAGTGATCTACCAAGGAAAAAGGAATTATTCAAGAATAAGGATGGTTGGCTAAACCCTAGTTTTCTATTCTCAACAGAAAAGGAGTACTCTCCAACAATTGCAATTGCATTAACATATATCTAACATAAGACTCCTCTTATATAGATATTGATCAACTCTTGTAATCCTATTAGAAATAGATTTTCATTTAATTAATTAAACTCCTTTAATTAATTAGGCTTCCCAATCATATTGGGATTAATTAATTAAAATTCTTTAATTAATTTGCCTCCTAATCTTATTAGGAATAAATGAGAGTACTAATATTAAATTAATTCCTAAACTCCTTTAGAAATTAAAATAATAATAATTGTAATAATATTAATAAGACTTCTCTTATTAATTAATATTTAATATTTCTAAAATATTAAATAATAAACATTAAGCTATTTAATTTATTTTATCACCATAGATTAAATTAATTGCACTTCGTGTATTATTATGATTATGTCATTACCTTCTTAAATAATTATTCTTCCTTTTATGGTGTGACCCTATAGGTTATTCATATTAAATCGGTTGTGAATAAATCAGTTAGAATAATTCTAATCTTATTTAAATAAATAAAATAAACTAATAATCTATTTAAATAAATAATATTTATTCTACAATAGGAATAAGCCTCCCTAGCGATTAACGACTTTCTAGATAATATAGATTTCAACATTAATCATAAAAGAACCTGTGAGTAAATAGTTACCGTACAATTCAATCCTTCCATCATATAATGTCCCAATTAAATATAAGATATGAAATTACTATCAAATCTTATTTTATTTAATCATATATATTTCGATTGGAAAATGAACAACTCCAAATAATGCAAATTATAAACTCCTTTCTAATTTTATTATGCCTTGGCCAAGGACTACTGAGTTGACATTTAACGAATCACATAGGACATACCTCTTCTTTTACTAAAAGTGATAGATTCTTTATTGAGCATTCATTATCTTCATATATAACTTATTATACCCAAGCATACCCTCCCTAAGAGTCTTAAAGAATAAGTCAAAATATAATTTATTACACACAAGATACTATGATGATCTCAAGTCCAAGGATTACTTGTACTACTATCACATTAGAAATTCTTATTGACATGCAAGTAAAACTCTATTAGGTATTTCATAGCAAGTCGCATTCAGTGAACTTATTCTCCAATAAGCACCTATATACTTGCTTTAGTGTCTCCACACAAATGATCATGAGATCAACCATCCTTATTCAATGAGCAAGTAACATATGTACCAATCTATCCGGATTTACTAATCTCCTTTTTAGTAATCAACCGATTGGGAACTATTTTAGTTTTAAGCTTTCTAAAAATTTAGTTCTCATTAGCATGATTAACATCATGATTCTAAAAGCATTGCTTAAAACTATGGGTTATGTATATATTATAAAAAACAGCATCATGTAGATAGTTAAACGCCTTTAATAAGTGAATACTTTTATTAATAAATAAATAAGTTCGTCTCCAAAGTATATGCTTTATCATCATATATGATTGGCTTGTATGCATACTACTTTCAGATGATTGATCTCATGATCATTTGTGTAGAGACACTAAAGCAAGTATGTAGGTGCTTATTGGAGAATAAGTGCACTGAATGTGACTTGCTAAGGAATACCTAATGGAGTTTTACTCGCCTGTCAATAGAAATTCCTAATGTGATAGTAGTACAAGTGATCCTCGGACTTGAGATCATCATAGTATCTTGTTTGTAATGAATTATACGTTGACTTATTCCTTAAGACCCTTAGGGTATATCAAAGGGTATGTTTGGGTGTAATAAGTTACATATGGAGATAATGAATGATCAATAAAAAATCTACCACTTCTAGTAAAAGAAAAGATATGTCATATGTGATTCGTTAAATGACAACCCAATAGTCCTTGGGTAATGAAGAATGAAATTAGAAAGGAGTTTCCAATTTACATTATTTGGAGTTGTGCATTTTCTAATAGAAATACATATAATTAAATAAAATAAGACTTGACAGTAATTTCATGTCTTATATTTAATTTGGACATTGTATGGTGGAAGGATTGAATTGTACGGTAACTATTTACTCACGAGTTCTTTTATGATTAATGTTGAAATCTATATTATCTGAAAAGTTGTTGATTGCTAGGGAGGCTTATCCCTATTGTAGAATAAATATTATTTATTTAATTAGATTAATAGTTTAATTTATATATTTAAAATAAGATTAGAATTATTATAATTGATTTATTCACAACCGATTTAAAATGAAGAACCAGTTTAATATGGAGAACCTAAAGGGTCACACCATAAAAGGAAGAATAATTATTTAAGAAGATAACGGCATAATCGTGATAATATGTTAAGTGTAATTAATTTAATCTATGGTGATAGAATGAATTAAATAGTTTAATATTTATTATTTAATATTTTAGAAATAATAAATATAAATTAATAAGAGGAGTCTTATTAATATTATTACAATTATTATTATTTTAATTTCTAAAGGAGTTTAAGAATTAATTTAATATTGGTACTCTCAATTATTCCTAATGAGATTAGGAGGTAAATTAATTAAAAGAGTTTAATTAATTAATCACAATGTGTTGGGAAGCCTAATTAATTAAAGAAGTTTAATTAATTAAGTGAAACTTAATTTCTAATTAGATTAGAAGGATTGACCAATATCTATATAAGAGGAGTCTTATATTAGATATCAGTTGATGCAATTCTAATTGTTGAAGAGTACTCCTTTTCTATAGAGAATAGAAAACTAGGGTTTAGCTAACCATCCTCCTTCTTAATCAATTCCTCTTCCTTCGTGGATCACCTCTAGAGGCCAAACACTTGGGTGGCTAACGTTGATCAAAGAAAGGAATCAATCCCGGATATTCAAGGAGACCGCGAAGAACAAGGAGCTGAACTCGTACCTGTGGAAGCTTAGTTCTACAAGGGTATGAATCTAATCTCCTTCTATTTCATTTTAATTAATAATTATGCATAAAGGATGATCTGGGTAATTGGTTTGTGATTTTTTTTTAAACTTTGATATACCATGCTTTCGCTATTTTGCAATTTGATTGCGCCATAATTTCATACAAAACCTAACAGTGGCATCAAAGCCAAACCTTTATGCGAGTTATTAATTGTCAAGATTTGATATATGTACTGATATGTGTTTTGAACAATTTAATTGGGTATAATAGTTAGCTAGGGATTATGTTTTTTGGAGAAAACTACACAATTCGCGAACCAGGAAAATAAATATTGCCTAGCGGCGCTACAGCGCCGGTAACAAGCCTTGCAGTAGCGTCGCAGCGCTGGCTCCGTGTTCCTGAAGGTGACATGGCGCTGCAGTGCAAGATGCTAGTACATTTGCAGCGCTGTAGTGCTGACTCCGTGTCCCAGTTGATGACGACGAGGCGCGGCAGCACCGGATGCCAGTTCACTGGCAGCGCTTGCAGCGCCACTCCATCATAAAAAATAAATTTATTTTATTTTATTTAGATAAAAGGTTTATTTTAATTAAAAATTAAAATTAAAGTTTTTCTGTAATTCCAGATTAATAAAAGAGTTTATTAGATTTGGAATTGGGTTAAAATAAAGATGCTTATTTTAATTAGAATTGGATTTCATGCTAACTAATTAGAGTTGGAATTGGATTCCATGATAACTAATTAGAGTTGAAATTGGTTTTCCGAAGCTAACTAGGATTTCCCATTAAATTGATATCAATGTATATATTAAATATTTTATTTATTGATGCATATGGTGATATGTATGAAAATAAATGGGGTTGATTATGGACTATTGACCAATGTGATTGAATTTTATTTTAGTTGAATGCTTGAATGAATGGATTTTATTAAATGGGGTCTGCGTACCTCGTCTTCTCTAATTTTTCTTGATATAAAATTCTATCTCTCTCATATGTACTTCCCCTTGACTGCTGATCAAGATTTTTATTTAATTAAATAGTTTATGTAATAGAACTAGTTATAATTATCTTGAAGAAATTGGAGACCAAGGAGCAAGAAGCGCGTGAAGACCCGTTTGTAATGGAGCCCGGGTTTAAATGTAATAGTTACGTTTAAATTTTATTCTTGCACTTCTAGGTTTGACCTTTTGGTTTACTTGGTGGCTCTAGTGAACCAAACTAGAATTAAAGTCTATAATCAATCTAGGTAGAATATAGTGTTCTATATGTGCATGCTAAGTATAATATATATTATATTTTATGCAAACACGTTTCGCATGTTTTATAAAATGATGCGTATTATATATATATATATATATATATATATATATATATATGTACATGCGCGCTAACCAAGATGAGACTAATAATAACAAACCCCTCAAAGAAATTATTTTAAGTCTAAAGCGTTCAAAGATATTTAGAATATCGAACGTCGCCTTCTAGAATGATAAAATTAATAGAGTATTAAATATTTAATATGAATTTGTTGTGCACACACAATGCAAGTATTAAGTATTTAAGATGTTAATTTAATCACATTTGATGCTTATAAAAAAAATTGAATAATATTATTTTGTTGTGCACGCACAAGGACAATATTTTTCTTTTTTGAATATATGGAGTGCTAGGTTGAACTTAACTTAAATTATTTTAGTTCGGATGTGCACACACTTGACCATTATGATCTAAGAGACAAAATACAAGGAGTTACATGATGATGTAATTGACAAGAGTTGTCTACCTATTTACTTATATATAGTTTGTTGTGCACACATAAGGCTATATACATTTGAAATAAGATCCTTGTTCTCACTATCAAATCTTTAATTAGATTTTGCCGAACTATATAAGTAAGGGTAATATAGTTTGAAGAAAATAGTGAGAGATACCAATTTAAAATAAGACCTAATTTATTTTGGTATGTAAAATTAATTAAATGAATGTTTGCTAAAATATTGTCTTTTCACATGCAAAAATTAAAAATATCAAAATCACTAATTTTACTACGAAGCATACTTGATGGTAACAAACTAACCGGACCGAATTACACGGACTGGTTAAGGAATCTGAGGAATAGTTCTCACTGCTGAAAAAATTTCTTATGTCCTAAATTCACTTATCGTTGGACCTGTTCCAGAAACAGTCTCTGAGGAAGAGATTGCCACTATTGTAAAGTGGCAAGATGATGCATCTGTGGCTCAATGCATCATGCTCGCATTCATGAATAACGAGCTTCAACGTCAGCATGAAAATATGGATGCTCCTACTATGTTGCTTCACCTCAAAGAGTTGTATGGTGAAAAAAGTAGGACTGCTAGATATGAGATATCTAAGGAGCTCTTCAAATCTCGGATGACCGAGGGCACTGTCGTTGAGACTCATGTCCTAAGGGTGATCAATCTGATTGAACGCCTTGGACAGCTTGAGTTCGTCATGGATGAGGAGTTGAGTCAAGACTTAGTCTTGCAGTCACTCCTTGAGACCTTCTCGTAATTTGTTATAAATTTCCACATGAATAAGTTAGATGTCAGCTTGCCTGAATTACTTAACATGTTAAAAACTGCAAAAGGTTACTTCCCATCCAAGAAGAACCATGTCTTAATGGTGGATGATTCTTAAGAAAAGGAAGAGGCCCACGGTATCTTCTGAAAAGAAGAAATCTAAGAAGGCTAAGGGAAAGGTGAATAGGAAGGATCAAAAGAAACTTGATCCAACTAGCAACGAAATGTGCTTCCATTGCAACTAGCCGGGTCATTGGAAGAGGAACTGCAAGAAGTTTCTGGCAGAGAATAAACTTGGAGAAGTTTTGACTTCCAATCAAGGTTTGTTCATGTTTGAAATTAATTTTTCAGAAAGTCAAAATTCTACTTGGGTATTGGATATCGACTGTGGTTCTCACATATGTAATACTATGCAAGGACTAGTCAGAAGTAGAAAGTTGAACAAGGATGAGGTTGTCCTACGAGTGAGAAATGGAGCAAAGGTTGCTGCATTAGCTGTAGGCACTTATTGTTTAGCACTGCCTACGGGCAAGTCCATTTATTTAAATAATTGTTATTTTGTTCTGAATATCATTAGAAATATTATTTCTGTTTTCGTATTAGATATGGATGGATTTGACATTATAATAAAGAACAACAGTTGTTCTATTTATAATAACAATGTTTTATATGGTGTTGGTAATTTGCGAAATGGACTTTATATACTTGACTTGAATGAAAATATATTTCAAATAGAACAAACTAAGAAAAGGAAAATAGATGATGTTAATTATACCTATATGTGGCACCGTAGACTCGGTCATATTAATGAAACAAGATTATCCAAGTTGCATAAGGATGGACTCTTAGAGCTATTTGATTATGAATCATATCTAACTTGTGAATCTTGTCTCATGGTTAAATGACTAAATCTCCTTTTAGTGGAAAAGGAGAAAGAGTTACAGAGTTATTAGCGTTGGTTCACATAGACGTTTGTGGACCTTTGACAACGAATACACAGGGAGGGTATTCTTATTTTATTACTTTCACTGATGATCACTCAAGATTTGAATATATGTATTTAATGAAATACAAATTTTTGAATCATTTGAAAAGTTCAAAGAGTTTAGAAGTGAAGTAGAGAAATAAACTGGCAAAAGTATTAAGATTCTTCGATTAGATTGAGGTGGAGATTACTTAAGCTGTGAGTTTCTCAATTGTCTCAAAAATAATGGTATAATCTCACAATGGACTCCACTAAGTACACTACAATTAAATGGTGTATCTGAAAGGAGAAATTAAACATTATTGAAAATGGTTCGTTCCATGATGAGTCTTACCGATCTTCTAGTATCATTCAGGGGTTATGCCCTAGAAGCGGCTGCAAATCTACTAAATAAGGTCATCTCGAAATCCGTCCCCAAGACTCCATATGACATGTGGACAAGGAGAAAACCTGGTCTTAAGCATGTTAAGATTTGGGGATGTCCAGCTTATGTGAAAAGGTTTCAAAATGATAAGCTTGGGACAAGATCTGATAAGTGCACGTTTGTGAGATATCCTAAAGAAAGTTTGGGATATTATTTCTACAATCCTACTGAGTAAAAGGTGTTTGTTGCGAAACACGTTGCTTTCTTGGAAAAGGAGTTTATCCTTGAAGAAACTTGTTATCCGATTTATACAATAATAACTACACGCAAGTGCACACGGTCAATCAAGTAATATAATAGTAAGAAGAGTGTCGAACCCACAGGGAACCGTTATTTAACAATTATTTCAATTATGTAATTTCTCCCAATTAATCTTATTTAACAGTCACTCCAATTGTATTATGAGAATTAATTAAATTAAAGTGAATAGGAATCAATTAACTAACAATTAATGAATACCAGATGATTTAAACATAAGAATACAATTTCCCCAATTAATCCACAATAATTCTCCTATTTCACTTCCACTCAATTTATTTTCCAAATTGACAACTAGGTTTACTTCACAGTTCACTAACACCTTTCGATGATTAGCAAAAATATCGATTTTAACTATTTTACTACTTTCGTGTAAAATCCTTAAAATTGATTCATTAAGTTCACACATGTATCACAGTTTCACATGGTATATAAATACTTTCGTCTTATACATTGTTATGTTATTTCAATTAAGAACTAACAAATTCATGTGTTGTTATATTCAGTTCTAATCTAAAAAATCCTTTTTCAATTCAATCAAAGATATAAAGCTAATTTTTGGCCAAACAATTATTTGATTACGCACAGAATAATAACAATCAATTCAGAGAGATAATCAAGTGAAAATAATAATAATTAAATTAAATCTTCATAAAAGGCTTCCATTGGATCCCTAATAGAGATTTAGTTCATCATCAACTCAGAAACACAAAAATAATAATTAAAAGACATCATGATATAGATATTAATTTAAGAGGAAGAAGGAAAAAACTCTGTTGAAGTTCTTCAATCTTCAATCCAACGTCTATCTCTAGAAATCCTTTAATGAAAATCCCAATATGCTCCAAAGAAATAGCCTCCAAGAATTACTCGTTAAAAGATATCTAATACTAAGAGAATAACTAGTATTTATAGTCTAATCAAACCCTAATACAATTAGTAAACCGCAAATCCTAATAACAATCAACTTCTGCATATTAAGTAAAAAAATCTTGACAAAATTCGTCTGACACGCGCGGTCCACTCGTGCCTCCTTCACAATATGGTGTACTCCGCGCTACTATTGTAACGACCTGGAATTTTAATCTCCTTATTAATTTGATCTGTGATTTAAAATTTTTAGGAGTTACTTTTTTTTTCAAACTTATTTAAACCTTACGTGGTTATGTGCTTATGTGAATTAACCTATGCGAATAAATGCTAGGATTTTTATTAAAGGGAATCACTAATGGTTATTTAACTTAGTAGATTAACCCTGAGACTTTTATATCAGAGAATTGATAAAAGTGTTAGTAAATTATATACATTCAAATTTCTTGAATATAATGTAGAGATTTAATCGTGATTGATTAATTGATATTTAAGTAACGTATGAAATTATTATTGTTGTTGATTTATAATTATTATGAATAAATAATAGTTAATGAATTGGGAGTAATTAATTGATAATGTGTTGATTAATTATTATTATGAATAAATAATAATTAATTAGTAAGAGATAAATAAATATAATATTTAATAAATACAATGAGTTTATATTTAATTGATTTATTATTTTTATACAAGCATGTGATAAGTAAACCTTTGGTATAAGGTAGTTACCTATATATATTGTATAAGGTCGGTAACATATTTGATATGGCTATATAATATTTATATAGACTATATAATAAATTTAATTACTTTATGTGAGTTACATTATATTATGACTTATGTAACATAATATGGGTGGTAGACATTAATGTATGCCCTAGTTAGGGGTGCTCAAAATTTTTGGTTTTTTCGATTTTTTACCGAACCGGGCGGTATCGGTACCGGTGGTACCGGTTTTTTTCTGTACCAATTTTTTCGGTACCGGTTTTTTTGGATTTTTTATACTTTTCGGTACCGGTACCGGTTCTTAAATTTTTGAATTCGGTAAAACAGAAAAAAAAAATTGAAATTTGAAAAGACCCTTTATTGATACAAATCATTCAATTTTAATTGATACAGTTAATCCCAACTATTAAAAATGTATGCTATCTAAAATTTCTAGCATGCATGAAATTATAACAGTATAGATTTTTAAATAAATAAAATAAATAATACTAACACCAATAATAATAATAATAATAATAATAATAATAATAATAAAAAGAAATGGTAGATTACAAAAAGAAATGTAGATTATAAAATGAAATGGTAGATTATAAAATGAAATTCTATTAATATATATAAAAAAATTCTTAGTTTTAAAAAAATTATTAATATAAAAAAAATTATTTAATTATTTAATTTTTGTGGTATAACCGAAAACCGAACCGAAAAAACCAAAACCGACTTTGTACCGAACCGGTACCGAAACCGATTTTTCGGTACCGGTTCGATTTTTTACCGATGAGCACCCCTAGCCCTAGTGACATATAGTAATAAACAATTGCTAGTTGGTAAATGATTTCAATAAGTTCTTAATTGATATGATAAACGTTATGGGATAATGAGTAATAATAAAACCCAATTGCTTTATATTCGGTGTTAATAGAAAATGTACATGGATTATATGTATATACCTTACTTGATGCATTATATCATTATTTGTTCATTAGAAATAACATTGTAGCTCCCATTTAAATGTATATGGAATGGATACATATAGCTTAAGTATATATTATATGCATAAATATATATAACATTGGTACATGGAATGCAAGTTGTTGAGTTAATATGAGAGCCCCTTTTCTCTTCATTCTTCATACGTAAACTCCCACATGGCTACACTACTCTACTTCTCCTCATTTTCTTCACCAAGTATAGAGCTAATGAGTTTGGGGGAGTGGGTTTCATGATTTGAAATACTAACTCCTCAACCACTTCTTGTTAACCACCATGTTCTTGTACAATCCATTGGTTTAAACTTGTAGGAAATAGCATTGTATGTATATTGATTTGCCTATATATATAGCTCATCCTCTTCATAAATTCTTTTACTGAGAATTGCTTGAGTGTTGGAGTAAGAGTAATACATATCAGTGTAGTAGCATTGGGAGAGTGAGAGATAGCAGCAAGTCCATTTCTTATCAGAGGTATAATTCCTATTATTTATGCTCTTCATTCTTGTTCACTGTAAATTTCCAAAGTTATTGATTTCATTGGAATTGGATGTTGATTGATTGGAGAATTGGTTATTAAGTGTTGTGTAAAGATTTTAAGCATGTTAGAAATACATTGTAGCATGACTGAATTGATTGTGGTATGGAATTTCTGGGTTTGGGCTAAGGAACTGCCAAAACTGCAAAGCTCCTGGTTTGGCCGCCAGCCTGCGCAGCTGCGCCAGTATTACATTGGCCAGCGGCGCAGTTGCGCTGGGCATGAACCAGAGATTTTGAATTCTGTTGCTAAGCTGTTATGTGCCGACCTATAGTACCTTATTTGGCAAGCACGTATACATGATTAATGTATATATATATATATAGGTACGTAGACATAGTATAAGTATGTATAATCATGTTAGTGCACTCAAATGATGAAAAGGAGTTAATGTTTACAAATGAACTTAGAAATTTCTAAAGTGAACTTGTTATGGACATATCATGTATGTGTATTCTGATTTTTAGAACCGTCCGTATGGTCTAAATGGACATGAGCACTAAGTCTATTGTGTTAATCGTACATTAGCATACTTGATCAAGGGTTGAGACAATTTCAAAAATAAGAAATTTAAGACTTTCAAAGTAAACTTGACCAATAATGTTGTCTTGTGATTTCTGACCATTTGAGATCATTCATGTGGCTTTGGTATGTGTTTCTAATGCAAGTGAGTCATAGTTACAAAACACTTGATTATACTAAACGACCTTTGTGGACTTTGTATACTTTTGAAAGAGAACCTTAGAATGTGAAAGCTAACGACATTAATTTACATGTGAGTTATGTTATGGTCACACAAGTATATATATTAGGATGTTATTATGTCTATAGACGTATTAACAAGTACCTCATTTGTTTATATACAAATTTCACATATGCATGCTCAATCATAAAAAATAAACTTCAAGTATGAACTACGTGATTAAAGTATATGTGTGTAGTATACTCGAGCATACATATTAAGTATTGTTTGACCTTGTTATGTGATAACATGACTTTAGTAACCAATCTTGAAGCATGAACTTATATTGTTTAAAGTATGTGAATGTCCGACATAAAAATATGTGGTCTTGAAGTGAACATAGAATGAACATGTTAACTTTCGAACTTGAGTTAGATAAAACTTATAAGCATGTGTGTTGATTTATAACTTGAAGTGCTATGTGTTCAAGCCTATATTGATGAATAGTAACTAGATAATCTAAAGTTATTAAATCTAAGACATGAGTAAATTGACTTACGTGAACTATGTGATAGAATTATATAATAATTAGATTCTTGTATGTGTGAACTTATACTAATTGGAGAGATCGACTTGTTAATATTAGGTCATTCCAATGCTGTTTAAATTAAAGCTAGAATTATTTGTAGCTGAGCAAACAGGCAAGTTCCCTATCTTCCTCAAGTTATATTTGAGCAAGTATCCTATCCGTGTGTTTACTTTACTCAAGGAACGTTATAAGCGAGTTTCTTAAACTTCTTTTGATTTGAATGCAAGTCTCCCTAACCTTACTCAAATTTATATTGAGCAGGGTATTATTATATTGCAAGTTTTCCTGAACTACTCTTTTATTTGAGCAAGTTTTTCTTGACTTATACTTATTTATTGTACAAGTATCCGGACCCTATTGTGCAAGTATTCTAAATTCTTGTACTACCTTATTCAATGAACCGTGTAAGCGAGTTTCTAAACGTCACTTATTTTTGGTGAAAGTTTCCTATCCTTCTCATATTGTATTGAGCAGGTTATTATTGTATTGTGAAAGTTCCCCAAACTTCACACTTAAATTATTGTGAAAGTTCCCCGAACTCTACACTTTGGTTATTGTGAAAGTTCCCCGAACTTCACATTTTGAGTATTGTGAAAGTTCCCCGAACTTCACACTTTGGTTATTTTGCAAATTCCCGAACTTCATTTCTTTATTATGCAAGTTCTCTAAACTTATACAAACTCGTATATTGTGTAAGTATCTTATCTTTTTGTTTACTTTACTCAAAGAACGTTGTAAGCAAATATCCTAACCTATGCATTTACTTTATGCAAGGGATCTATTATGGTGAAATTCCCCGAATTTCACTCTTTGATGTTGTAAGTGTCTAAGCCTATGCATTTATTTTATGCAAGGAATCTATTATCGTTCATGTTCCCCGAACTTCACATTTTGAGTATTGTGTAAGTTCTCCGAACTTCACACGTTGAGTATTGTGCAAGTTCCCCGAACTTCACACGTTGAGTATTGTGCAAGTTCCCCGAACTTACACAAATTCATATATTGTGCAAATTCTAAACTTCACTTTGTGCAAGTTCTCTATCCTTCTCATATTGTATTGAGTAGGTTATTGTTGAATCGAAAGTTGTTTACTTAATTGCTTGAACTTTATTTCCAAGCATGTTATTTAGTGATATTATTGATGTCTGCACCTAGTGCATTTGAGCTCGTACAGTCTTGGACTTGTACATTATTTAAGGTTCTAAATTTCTTGAACTATGTCAGTAAGAGTCTGAAACTTTGCTCGGTCAGACTAGTGTATGAAGTTTTCTTTGAAGCTATCCAAACCAATTGATGGTAAGGATTCTTAAACGGAATAGAACACCCCTCATATGTAGGAGTGTGCCCAGGTATCTAATATATATGATGCGAGTAAGCAGATATAAGTGTTATGCAAATTCACGTTGTACCCGAGGCTGATCTCCTCGAGGTACTTAGTTTCTGTAGCCAGAAGCCAGTAATTCTAAAATGGTCAATTAGCTATTGAACCCATTGAAAAGTTATAGTTCAGAGTCTACTCAACTATCAGTCATTCTAAAGGCAATTATTATCTTTGCTTTTAATATTCATATTGTTGAATTGTTCAAATGTTCATATCGTTGAATCTATCTAATATTCATATTATTGAATCATTCTATTACTCATATTGTTGAATCGTTCAGATATTCATATTATTGAATCGTTCTAATATTCATATTGTTGAATCTTTAAGATATTTATTTTGTTGGATTCATTGTCATATATTTTTCCATTCATCATGATATATCCTTTATAGTTGTATTTAAACTTGCTGAGCAAACTTGTTGCTTATTCTTACTATATCATGACTTATATTGTAGTTAAGCCCGAGCCCGCAAGGAAGGACAAGGGTAAAGGAAAGATTTAGGATGGTTTGCAAGGAGCAAACTTTGTCTTTGTGATTTGTTTAATTACTGTTAATGTAATATGAACCCTAATGTTTATTCTAGGGTATATTCGTATTGATGTATTAAGGTTATCTAATCTTGGGACTAGTAACATCTTTTGAATGAACGACGTATGTTTATTATATTCCATATTTTAGTTATCGTATGTTACTTAAAGGTGGATGTTTGTATTATTTCGTGGTGACCGGACCGAGGTCAGAGGACCCGAATTTGGGGGTGTCACAACTATGGCATGAGCCATCCTTCGAGCTCGCGCGCATCCTTCAGTGCTATGCTCATGCGGTCAGCGCTTGGTATGCAGCAACCCAGCTTCATCACGCACGCCCCGCGCGGTCCGCGCTTGACTGTCATGTCAATTTCCCTCTTTTTCCTCTCAAGTCCTGCTTCAATCCTTGTACCTGCAAAGTAAGCATAAAACACCAGAAGTAATATGAACAATACCCAAAAACTTACAATATATCAAGCTAAACGAGATTGAAATAATAGGTTTTCAACCTACTCATCAAATTCCCCCAAACTTGAGCCATTGCTTGTCCTTAAGCAAACACAACTATACTAACACTTAACTTATGATGAATGCAACTACCGAGATCGAGCATCAACCATAGTAACTAGATGAAAAATATGCCTCAGAGATAAACAACCAATACCCAATAAATATTACATCATGTGTTAACTTAAATTCTCACAAACATATTCTTATCTGTTTCTCCGTGTGTGTGTTTGTGGCCAACATGAGTCCAACAATAACAATGAGCAATATAGACAAGTTCATACGCATTATCACTCTTCAAAATAGATTTGCAACTAACCATGGAATACACATAAGTAGGAGGGAAATCACAAGATAAAGCAATACTAACAAGCTCTTACAACAGGTGGGTGCATTTTAATTCACCATCCCCCAGTTATTTCTCGAGTCCGACTTGTGCAATGTCTAACTTTCTTAGGCTTTTCAATGATACCCATGTAACGAATTTTTGGCCAACGACTCCCAAACCCGAAGGCTTTAGGGCGCTAGGTGTGAAGACATCCCCTAGGGTTTACTTGTCCGAGTAACAAAGACCACGAAGTTAAAGTAAGTCAGTTTTTTATTCCAAAACTATATTATTATTATTTTATGCTTTTCTTGCCTTTATTACTTTTTCTTTTTCTTTTTTTTATTCAAGCCACAACTCCCCCAAACTTATGTATAGGCCAATGTTTAATTATAATCTGTGATCAAGTGAATACATTCCCATGTTTTATCTTATATCAACTTTCTCGCTACTACTAGCAATCAGTTGGTGTGCTTGAGATTAGAAAAACACAAGACTTATGCTATGAAGTTCCTATGATCAAAGTTAATCAACACATGATAGTCAATTTAAGCATACAAGTCGTAAATCAGACTCCTCATTGGCTCTCATCTCAACTATCAAGGCATAATTGTTCAATTTCCATGCAAGTCTACTTAACAAAAATCCTATGCCAATGCAAATATTTATTTTATTTTTGTATTTTATAATTTTTTTATATATGCAGAAATAGTAAAACTATAATGAAACTATATTATATGCAACTATATTCTACTATGAGCTAACATAAATATGATATTAAATTACCCCCCTAAACTTAACAATAGTAATGTCCTCATTACGTGAAAATAAAACAATTTAAGCACAAAGACCTCCCTGCGAGACGAGTCAATGCTCGTCTTAAAGACCTTCATCATCTGAAGGGGGTAGGCATGTAGAATAGGAGGATTTGGAAGCTGGACTGGTTCGGAATTGGGTGTGAAATGGGAGAACGCATCCGTCAATGCCGTGAATGCGCTAATGTTGTAGGCATTCATTGTATCCTTGCGTTGAGCAAGCCGTAACCTCTGCTTTTGACTTCTAGTCTGGGAAGACGTTGATGGCCCTGCTTCTGCCTCTTCTGTCATTGGCACATCCGTGGCTGGTGGCAATGAGGGTGGAATCATGATATAACCTTCACCCCGTGGATGGGAATGTGCCCCATCCCATACTTTGTAAGTGACGATCGTTTTATGATCAATCGCCCCCGTGGGCATCTAATGTGACACCCCCAAATCCGGGTACTTCATTTCCACATGATTTGGTGTTCACTTTCTAAATATAACATACATCTACCCAATAATGAATAATTGCAAAATAAATTACAACCCTTATAAATACTTAAAATCTTCCTTATCAAAAGGTTTACAACTTTTCAAAATAAATACTAGGGTTTAATCTAACCTTGACATAAACATTAATGCGGAAAATAAAAATATCATATATAGTCTTATTACAATATCAAAATAAAACAAGTCTTCACTTGTTCAGCTTTCCTTTGCCTTTACTAGTTAACGGAGCGTCAACGCTTTCAACCTTAGCTGCAATGGTTATTTAATATGCAAGAGTGAGCAAACAATAGCTCACTGGAGTACAACAATAATAAAGATATAATTGAATAGCTCCAATAGATTTGAATAATTTTAATTTCATCAACAATAAAGAATTGAATAATAATTCTTTATTAACATTAAAAATTCGAATATAGAATTCATCTGAGGGTCGTAAGACCTTGAACTTTTGTCCTAGGTTATAAACATTTCTATTTAAAACCTTTAATAGTCATTAAGACTATGGACCTTAACTAGTACTTAGGGGGATCAGCGCTTCGTACCATGTATTGTGCACAAACATCTTAACGCTTTTGCATAGTAGCCTCCCCTAGTAATTAGGGTTGTTCATCTCAGTATTTGAATACAAGTCCGCACCAAAAAAAAATTGGTTTGGAAAAACTTAAAGGGTAATTTAGGATTCAACGTTCATCAACTAAGGAATAGTTGAATCGCCTTACAATAATCAAGAACAATTCAATAGTAATGAATTATGAAATACTTACGCTTTAGAATTTAATTTAAAGCATACGAAAGATAAGATAGACCTTGCTTGAACAATAAGTCAAAGTCATTTTAAGTAAATCATGAATTTTAAATACATTCTTGTCCAATACAAAAATAAAAAGGACAATATTGAACGAAATAGATATTTAAATTCAAAATACTCGTATATCATTAACGAGTTTAGAGATAGAAAACTTGCCTCAAGCGCAAGCTACTAACACAATTCACGTTCTTTAACAATTTCTACACATATATGTTTAATCAGTCTAAATTAGTTAGCACGCAAGTAATTCACATAATTAGTTAACCCTCCAAGGTTAACTCATTCTAGTTTAATTAATAAGTTAATAACTAACCACATAATTAATTAAATCACATAAACATGCTCACAGTAATTAAATCAAATAATAATTATGTATTTCATATTAATTAAATTATAAATAAACAATTATAATTTAAACATTTAATCTAATTATAATTACTCAAATTATAATCACTAAATTATAAACAATTATAATTTATAATCAACTAAACTACATCATACATTTACTAAATTATAATTACCTAAATTATAATTTAAATTAACATTTACTTGATTAAAATAAATCAAATAATATTCATTATAATTAACAAAATTATAATTTAATTTAAACCTTTACTCTAATTATAATTATTCAATTTATAATAACATATTATATTTTACCAATATAATATATTAGAAATCATTTAGCATTTTAAATGTGTGTCTAACATGTTATCACATCACACATTAGGTTAACCTTGATGATCTAAATAAAATGCACTAAAAATAACTCATTGTAACTTTCTGCATACCCCCCGCTGGGGCGGGGGTTTTACTCTTGACAGGCCCACCGGGGCTGGCCCGCTGCAGGGTCGGCAGACATGCTCGAGAACTGTGCAGAGAAAAAGCTAATTTGGCTTATTTCTCCACACCAAATTCTAATTTCAGTTCATACAATTCACATCAATTTATAGAAAACATAAACTTAAAGTTTCTAACATGATTCCAACATACATAAACATGCTCTTAAACACAAAATCATCTTAAGCAACGAGAATCCATGATTTAAAAACTCCAATTTTACTATTTTCATGAAAACTCATATTTTCACAAAACAATTCACCTATAAATAAAATTCTCTACCAATTCAATTCACAACACACACAATATTTTCATAATTAAAGATAGCATCATAATAAATTCTAATTAGGCATATTAACACATAAGAAATCCTCAACTTTTCATTCTAAACCAACCAATATATATAAAATCCATATGAACACCAAGTTTCCATTTAAACATGTTTTTAACAACATTTTGTTTTCTGAAAATCCTTTTATGGCATAAAATTCAGTTATAAATACCACTATGGATACATTCGATATAACAATTCATGATTATATAATTTCATGAAAACTTAATTTTGACAGAGAATGAGCATGAAGAACACATAAATTGAGTTCTAAAAATATATAAGGATAGTGGTTATAAATTACAATTTAGCTAGTCGTTAGTGAAGAAGAAGATGATGCTTGCTTCCTTTTTGCTTTCTCAAAGCTTTCTCTTCTTTTCCCTTCTTCCTCTTCTTCTTCTCTGAGTATTTTCTCTAACTCTCTTCTCTTCTCTGCTCTTTTCTTTCTTTTATTCTAACTGACTAATCTAACGTATATTATAGATATATATAATATACATATACATATAATATATATATATATATATATATATATATATATGTAACTTATAGTATTAATATAGCTAATAAGTATTATACTAATTACTATATTAACTACTACTTAATTTATATAAGTTACAAGAATTTGAAAGCCTAAGGCCATGTTTGGCAAAATAATTTATATTTTTTAAAAAATAGATTTTTATTAACTAAGGCATTGTTTGGGTAAAAATAGTTTAAAACAATGCAAGGGCCCTGTTTGGCAAAAGCCTTTTAAAACAAACGTAAGGGCCTTGTTTGGTTAAAATAATTAAAAAAAAACTCTTTTCTTTATTTTAATAAATTATTTTTAACACATACTTTAACGTTACACTTTAATTAATTAAATCTTTAACAATCTAATTTAATTAATTAAAAGCTAACCTCAATTAACCATATAAAAATGCCACATAACAAATTATAATTACTCGCTAACTATAATTCATGTAACACTCATCCCATAACTCATCTAATATAATTATAATATAATATAATTATCTCAATTAAATTAGAACTATACTATAAAATCAACATACATCAATTAAATTAAATATTAAATATTAATTTAATTAATATATAACTCTTCACAAAATCACATAATTGATTTATTTAACTCAATGAATAAATCACATAAAATATTTATTTACTCAATAAATATTTAAAATTAATAAATAAAATCTCATTCGTTACAATCTTCCCTCCCTAAAAGGATTATGTCCCCCGAATCACAATATAAAAAAGATAAAAAATCTCATCTGTTACATTCTTCCCCCCTTAAAAGGATTCTGTCCCCAAAATCGGTACATAAGGGGTTACACAAAAAAACTAAGCAAATAATTGAGGATACGATTTTCTCATTACATCCTCGAGTTCCCACGTGGCTTCTTCAGCACTGTGGTTCCTCCATATTACCTTAACAGAATGTATCACTTTATTTCTAAGTACTTGTTCCTTTCTGTCGACTATTTAAACAGGCACTTCTTCATATGTTAAGTCTTTATCAAATTATAAAGGCTCGTATTCTATTACATGTTTATAGTCGTGTTTGTAAGGTCTCAACACCGAAATGTGGAAGACGTTATGTATATTCTCTAGCTCCGGAGGTAATGCCACTTCGTAAGCTACCTCACCAACTTTTCGTAGTACCTCGAAAGGTCCAATAAATCAGGGACTCTGCTTCCCCTTCTTGCCAAATCGAATCTTCCCCTTCTAGGGAGATACCTTCAGGAAAACGAAGCTTCCTGGTAAAAACTCTCGCTTCTGTCGATGTTGATCGGCATACTTCTACTGTCTGTCTTGAGCAGCAACTAGTCTTGTTCTGATTTGCTTCATGATTTCAGGCGGTTTGTTGTACCAGTTCCGGTCCCAACAGTTGATGTTCACCGACTTCATCCCAGCACAAGGGCGTTCTGCATTTCCTGCCATATAACGCTTCGTAAGGCGGCATGCCGATACTCGCATGATGACTATTATTGTAGGCGAGCTCCACCAATGGTAGATGATCATCCCAACTTCCCTTGAAATCCATAATGCAAGCTCTCAGCATATCCTCAACCGTCTGAATTGTTCTTTCGCTCTGGCCATCGGTCTGAGGATGGTACGCCGTACTCATTCATAACTGCGTTCCCAAACACTCTTGCAAACGCTTCCAAAAATTTGACGTAAAATGTGGATCTCTATCAAACACAATCGACACCGGAACGCCGTGTCGATAAATGATTTCCTTCACATATAGCTTCGCTAGCTGATCCAAGTTGTACTTAATCCTGATCGATAAAAAGTGGGCTGACTTCATCAGTCGATCCACTATAACCCATATCGCATCAAATCCCTTCTAAGTCACTGGAAGACCTACCAGAAAATCCATCGTGATGTGCTCCCACTTCCACTCTAGAATTACCAACGGTTGCAGTAACCCGCTAGGTCTCTGATGTTGTGCCTTGAGTTTCTGGCACGTTAAGCATTTCGCAACGCATTCAGCAACGTCCCTCTTCATATTCGACCACCAGAAATAGTGTCTGAGATCATGGTACATCTTTGTACTCCCAGGGTGAATCGAATATCTCGCACTGTGAGATTCGCTCAAAATCTCCTCTTTAACTTCTTTTACTGGCGGTACCCAGATTCTTCCTTCAAACCGTAGTAGTCCTTCATTATTGATCTTGAACTTGAACTCTTCGCCATCGGCTATTCTTTTCTGGATCTTTTCGCACTCTTCATCATGAAGTTGTGCTTCTTTCACTTTGTCTACAAGAGTAGAACCAGTAGTTACTTGAAATAACTTCTCATTCGATTCCTTCGAAAATTTCACTTCCAGTTTTAATCTAGCCATCTGTTCTATCAATCGATCCTGATTAGTTAACACGTTCAGCTTCTCCCGACCATTTCTGCTTAAAGCGTCGGCGACAACATTAGCTTTACCCGGATGGTAAAGTATCTCGCAGTCGTAGTCCTTGATCAGTTCCAACCATCTCCTTTGGCGCATGTTCAAATCCTTCTTGGTGAAAATATACTTCAGACTCTTATGATCTGTGTATATTTCACACTTCTCTTTATATAATTAGTGTCTCTATATCTTCAGAGCAAACACTACTGACGCCAATTCTAAATCATGGGTTGGATACCCCTTCTCGTAATCCTTCAGCTGACGTAACGCATAGGCAATGACTTTGTCGCTTTGCATCAGCACACAGCCTAACCCCTTATGTGAGGCATCACTATATAATATGAAATTTCCCGTACTATCCGGCAAGGACAACACATGCGCAGTACTCAGCCTCTTCTTCAACTCCTGAAAACTTTTCTCACACTTTTTCGTCCAAACAAATTTAACCATCTTACGAGTCAAATTTGTCAATGGAGTAGCGATCTTGGAAAAGTCTTGGATAAATCTCCAGTAATAACATGCCAATCCCAAGAACCTCCTCACTTCAGATGGCGTCTTCGGCTGATCCCAATTCATTACGGCTTTAACCTTAGACGGATCTATCGAAATCCCATCCTTGTCGATCATGTGGCCAAGAAATTGCACACGTTCTAACCAAAATTTGCATTTTGAGAATTTCGCATACAACTTCTCTCGTCTCAACGATTCCAACGTCAGCCTTAAATGTTCAGTGTGTTCCTCCTCGGTCTTAGAATAAATCAGGATGTCATCTATGAACACCACTATGAACTTATCTAGGAACGGCTTAAGCACCCTGTTCATTAAGTCCATAAATGCAGCTGGGGCATTCGTTAGACCAAATGACATCACTAAGAACTCGTAATGTCCATACCGAGTTTTGAAAGTTATTTTCGGTATATCTTCTCTCCTTACCTTCAATTGATGATACCCACTCCTTAAATTAATTTTTGAGAAGTATCTAGCACCCTTCAGTTTATTCGAACAAGTCATCGATCCTAGGTAAAGGATACCTCCTATTCTTGATCATAACTTTGTTTAATTCCCTATAATCAATGCAAAGCCGCATCGATCCATCCTTCTTCTTAACGAATAAAACTGGCGCTCCCCACGGTGAAACGCTCGGCTGAATATATTTCTTGTCTAGCAATTCTTGAAGTTGAACCATCAGTTCCTTTATCTCGACTAGAGCCATTCGGTACGGAGCTTTAGAAATCAGAGCAGTTCCCTGCGCTAAGTCGATCACGAACTCTATCTCCTTATCTAGCGGAAGTCCTGGCTAGTCGCTCGAAAACACGTCCACAAACTCCTTAACCACTGATATATCTTCTACCTTTGGGCTCTCCTTACGCGTATCTACTATGTAGGATAGATATCCTATATAGCCTTGCGTCAAAAGTTTCTTGGCTTGCATAACCGTCAGATAACTCGCTTGTCTAGGCGATTTACTACTATAGAACACTAACTTCGACGGAGTCGTAAGGTTTACCGATTTCTTCTGACAGTCGATTAACGCCTCATGGTTGAACAACCAGTCCATACCCAGTATGACATCGAATTCCCCAACTTTTATCGGAATCAAATATACCCTCAGCTCTTAACCCTTAATGTCCAATCTACAGTTCTTGTAAACACCCCTAACAGGAATGACCTCCCTATTCGCAATCTCTATGTTCAAGGGGTAAACTAAATCCCATATAGGTAAGTCTAGGGTTTTAGCAAAATCATCAGATATGAAGGAACAAGTAGAACCCGAATCAAATAATACATATGCATTTATACTATTGACCGAAATAATACCTCCCACCACGTCTTTTGATTGCACAGCATCCTGTACCGTCATATTGAATGTTCGGGTAGTGGGTCTAACAGCTTGCAATGGTGCAGCGATAGTCACGGTACTGCCGCTCCCATTCCCTACGCTCCCTGTTGACCCTGCCGTCAGCTTCTTAGGGCAAGTGCGAGCCATGTGATCCTTGGATCCACATGTGTAGCAAGCTCCCTTCTTCGGGTTCGAGCAATTTGGCGCAATGTGGCCTTCCTGACCACAGTTGAAGTACACCCGCTTCCCCTTTATGCACACTCTAGTGTGCTTCTTCCTGCATGTAGCACATGCTTCGAACTTCCTCTTTTGCTGGCTCCCTTGCTGACTCCTAGCAGAGGTGTTGTCGTTCCACTTCCTCTTCTGGTTGATAGTCCCACTACCCCCAGCCTTGGTCTCTGTCTCATTCTTCTTCTTCTTATCTTGATCGAACTTTGTCACCGCATCGTTCTCCCCTTCAGCGAGTATGGCCTTTTCCAGCACAGCTACAAGTGTTCAGCTGGAACATGGAGACCTTAATTTAGAGCCAGGGCTTCAGTCCCCGCTCAAACCTCCTCTCTTTCCTAGCGTCAGTGCTGACCTAGTATGTAGCGAACCTGGCTAGCTCGTTAAATTTAGCGGCATACTCGAACACCGTCATCCCTCCCTGCTTCAGCTCTAGAAACTGAACCTCCATCTGGTCCCGCGAGCTCACGGGGAAGTACATTTCAAAGAACATCTATTTGAAACGTTCCAACAATATCACTCCTTCTCTTTCTCTGGTCTTGTTGGCTTGCCACCAGAAACTAGCATCTGACTTTAGCATAAAAGTCACAAATGCTGTCTTCTAGTCTTCACCGACTCTAACTACGTCGAAGACCTTTTCCATCTCCATTACCCAAGTTTGGGCATCTATCGGGTTTACCGATCCCTTGAACTCCGGTGGTCCTACTGCCTGCCCTGCACTTACGGCTGATTCGCAAGCGCTCCCGTCAGCAGGTTATCCAACTGTTGAACCGTATTGAGATTCGTGCCATCGTTATTGTTGTTCATCGAACCCTCGGGGTTTTGACATGTAAGGTCTTCTTCTAGGAGGCATTTTCTGTTAAGAAAATATTATTATTAGATCCTTTATTCAATTCTTAAGTATTCAAGTTCATACTTAGACATTTTAAATAATTCAGTTCATATATGAGCACATAGCAGATCAATAACTTCTTTTATTCATTACTCTTAATAAAACATCAAATAAATATCATTTTTGCTATTCACATCATCTTTCTTGAACTGAAAAAAGTTACATGATTACATTATTAACCCATCTCATTCTTATCTCAAATTATGGGATTACATTTATTTATTACAAAAAGAACACATAAACTAAAGTTCTGGTGCCTAGGCATATTAAGGCGTCGCACAGCCTCTCTGTATTCTTCATCCATTACCCGAAATACCGTCCTTCGGTCCACCACGTACCAGGGTAAACCTTGGAACTGAGCTGGGTAATAGAAAACACAATCCTGGGCCCTATCTATAGCCGTATGAAAAGCATATTCGGTTTCCCTAAGCTTATCCCTCTTGGCTTTAGCCTCGTGTTCAACTCGATCAGCTCGTTGAGTAGCTCTCAAACTTGTTTCCTCTGCTCTAGCACGCTTCGTTGACTCTTCCTGGATGTCTTGCTTCAGCTTTGCTATTTCAGCTTTGGCCTCGTCTCTATCATTCTCTACGTGTATTAGCTTCCACTGCACTTCTCCTAGCTCACTATCCATCTCTTCGATAGTTTCGTCCCGCTGCTGGATGGTTTCTTCATGCTCTTCGACTCGACCATGTAGCTCCACGTTACTGTCGTAGACTGCCTCGTACATCTCAGCACTAGTAGAGTGAGGTGGGAATTCCTCTCCGGGATCCTCTTCCCCCTCTGACTCATCCTCGTCCTTTTCCTCTGGAATAGGTGTCAGCTCACGCTCCCGACCAGCTATGGTGATCACTGGAGATGGCTCTGTCCTATTTAGCTGCTCCCAGACAATATGGGTGTCTCGGGGCTCCTCCTCTCTAGGCACCTGAGGTACATCATCTCTAGCCTGACTAGATTCTCTAATGTTCGTCATCCTGACAAAAGAATTTTTAAAGTTTAATTATTACAGAATATCGAGTCGTCACTCTTCGGATACTTAAACGTAAACACATAGCACATAAGGTAGTTTATTATCTTTACCTATCACCACTATCTTTTCGATCTTACTATAAGGCTACTACCTAAGGTTTTTTCCCCAACCTAAGGTTCATAATCTAAGGCTTTGATATCAACCTGTGAAACCCAAATTCGTGGACTTCATTTTCACATGATTTGGTGTTCACTTTTTAAATATAACATATATCTACCCAATAATGAATAATTGCAAAATAAATTACAACCTTTATAAATATTTAAAATCTTCCTTATCAAAAGGTTTACAACTTTTCAAAATAAATCCCAGGGTTTAATCTAACCTTGACATAAACATTAATGCGGAAAATAAAAACATCATATAAAGTCTTATTACAATATAAAAATAAAATAAGTCTTCACTTGTTCAACTTTCCTTTGCCTTTACTAGTTGACGGAGCATCAATGCTTTCAACCTTAGCTACAATGGTTATTTAATATGCAAGAGTGAGTAAACAATAGCTCACTGGAGTACAACAACAATAAAGATATAATTGAATAGCTTCAATAGATTTGAATAACTTTACTTTCATCAACAATATAGAATTGAATAATAATTCTTTATCAACATTAAAAATTCAAACATAGAATTCATCTGAGGGTCGTAAGACCTTGAACTTTTGTCCTAGGTTATAAATATTTCTATTTAAAACTTTTAACAGTCATTAAGACTATGGACCTTAACTCGTACTTAAGGGGATCAGCCCTTCGTACCATGTATTGTGCACAAACATCTTAACGCTTTTGCATAGTAACCTCCCTAGTAATTAGGGTTGTTCATCTCAGTATTTGAATATAAGTCCGCACCAAAGAAAGTTTGGTTTGGATAAGCTTAAAGGGTAATTTAGGATTTAACGTTCATCAACTAAGGAATAGTTGAATCGACTTACAATAATCAAGAACAATTCAATAGTAACGAATTATGAAATACTTATGCTTTAGAATTTAATTTAAAGCATACAAAAGATAAGATAGACCTTGCTTGAACAATAAGTCAAAGTCACTTTAAGTAAATCATAAATTTTAAATAAATACTTGTCCAATACAGAAATAAAAAGGACAATCTCGAACGAAATAGATATTTAAATTCAAAACACTTGTATATCATTAACGAGTTTAGGGATAGAAAACTTGCCTCAAGCACAAGCTATTAACACAATTCACGTTCTTTAATAATTCCTACACATATATGTTTAATCACAATAGTCTAAATTAGTTAACACGCAACTAATTCACATAATTGGTTAACCCTCCAAGGTTAACTCATTCTAGTTTAATTAATAAGTTAATAATTAACCACATAATTAATTAAATCACATAGACATGCTCACATAATTAAATTAAATAATAATTATGTATTTCATATTAATTAAATTATAATTAAACAATTATAATTTAAACATTTAATTTAATTATAATTACTCAAATTATAATCACTAAATTATAAACAATTATAATTTATAATCAACTAAACTACATCATACATTTACTAAATTATAATTACCTAAATTATAATTTAAATTAACATTTACTTGATTAAAATAAATCAAATAATATTCATTATAATTAACAAAATTATAATTTAATTTAAACCTTTACTCTAATTATAATTATTCAATTTATAATAACATATTATATTTTACCAATATAATATATTAGAAATCATTTAGCATTTTAAATGTGTGTCTAACATGTTATCACATCACACATTAGGTTAACCTTGATGATCTAAATAAAATGCACTAAAAATAACTCATTGTAACTTTCTGCATACCCCCCGCTGGGGCGGGGGTTTTACTCTTGACAGGCCCACCGGGGCTGGCCCGCTGCAGGGTCGGCAGACATGCTCGAGAACTGTGCAGAGAAAAAGCTAATTTGGCTTATTTCTCCACACCAAATTCTAATTTCAGTTCATACAATTCACATCAATTTATAGAAAACATAAACTTAAAGTTTCTAACATGATTCCAACATACATAAACATGCTCTTAAACACAAAATCATCTTAAGCAACGAGAATTCATGATTTAAAAACTCCAATTTTACTATTTTCATAAAAACTCATATTTTCATAAAACAATTCACCATAAATAAAATTCTCTACCAATTCAATTCACAACACACACAATATTTTCATAATTAAAGATAGCATCATAATAAATTCTAATTAGGCATATTAAACACATAAGAAATCCTCAACTTTTCATTCTAAACCAACCAATATATATAAAATCCATATGAACACCAAATTTCCATTAAAACATGTTTTTAACAACATTTTGTTTTCTGAAAATCCTTTTATGGCATGAAATTCAGTTATAAATACCACATGGATACATTCTATATAACAATTCATGATTATATAATTTCATGAAAACTTAATTTTGACAGAGAATGAGCATGAAGAACACATAAATTGAGTTTCTAAAAATATATAAGGGTAAAGGTTATACATTATCCTTAAGCTAGTCGTTAGTGAAGAAGAAGATGATGCTTGCTTCCTTTTTGCTTTCTCAAAGCTTTCTCTTCTTCTACCTTCTTCCTCTTCTTCTTCTCTGAGTATTTTCTCTAACTCTCTTCTCTGCTCTTTGCTTTCTTTTATTCTAACTGACTAATCTAACGTATATTATAGATATATAATATATATATATATATATATATATATATGTAACTTATAGTATTAATATAGCTAATAAGTATTATACTAATTACTGTATTAACTACTACTTAATTTATATAAGTTACAAGAATTTGAAAAGCCTAAGGCAATGTTTGGCAAAACAATTTATATTTTAAAAAAATAGATTTTTATTAACTAAGACATTGTTTGGGTAAAAATAGTTTAAAACAATGCAAGTGCCCTGTTTGGCAAAAGCCTTTTAAAACAAACGTAAGGGCCTTGTTTGGTTAAAATAATTAAAAAAAACTCTTTTTTTTATTTTAATAAATCCTTTTTAACACATACTTTAACATTACACTTTAATTAATTAAATCTTAACAATCTAATTTAATTAATTAAAAGCTAACCTCAATTAACCATATAAAAATGCCACATAACAAATTATAATTACTCGCTAACTATAATTCATGTAACACTCATCCCATAACTCATCTAATTTAATTATCTCAATTAAATTAGAACTATACTATAAAATCAACATACATCAATTAAATTAAATATTAAATATTTATTTAATTAATATATAACTCTTCACAAAATCACATAATTGATTTATTTAACTCAATGAATAAATCACATAAAATATTTATTTACTTAATAAATATTTAAAATTTATAAATAAAATCTCATTCGTTACATCTGAACAGGCTCCGATGAATTCCACTGCACCCCGGCCTTCCGGTGTAAGTCGGTGATAAAAAATCTATGTAATAGGCCATCGATTGTACCTCCACGCAACACCCTGTCAATTAACTCTTGGATACACATGCCTACATCCACCTATAATATTTCCACTTCATTAGGCCTATTAAACCAATGATGAACGATTCCATAGAGGAGACGTTCTCGTTCCTTCGTTACGTCATTCTGATGGCGTGTAGGCATTAACTTAGCACAGATAAATGCGTACCATGCTTTTTCGTACTTGCTCAGTGCTGAGTGTGGAAACGTGACTTTAATGTCTGTCCCAGGTTTAGTTACCCATTGTGTTCCTGGCTTGCATAGGCACGCAATAATCTCGTCCAAGTTAGGGAGGTGGCTTCATACCGGTCACCCATGGGTGTTTCTAATCCGAAATGTTCATTGATCGTCGTGGCTTGAAAGGATACTGGCTTGCCCGTAACTAACACAACACGTCCCTCATACTCTATGGTGTTGGCATATAATTCTTTTACAATGTTTATCACTGCGGTTTGTGGTTCTTCCACCAGCTGAAACCAGTTCCTCTCGACAATCATTAGAGCCATATCACCATCCAAATTAGCATCGGGCTTCAACCCTCGTTCATGAACCAACGTCTTTTTGGCAATCACTGCGTTGTAACGAGTGGCTGCTACCTTGCTCACAAATTTTTCTGTATCAAGCATTGGGCGAGCACTAGAGGTTGACGTTCGTGGCCTTTTTGATGTCATGGTGGGAAGATTGCACCCAAGTTCTGACTTTGACAATTTATCTAGCAGTTGGTGGGCAGCTTTTTTTTCCCCCAAACTTGTTTTCCTGTATATTACAACTTTTACCACAAATTAGCAATAAAATCATTAGGTCATCAGTAACCCAAGGTATCCCAATCACAGTTAGTATAGAGAAAACAACACAATTGATTATAAGAAAGATGAATTTTCGTGAATTATACTACCTTAATTTGTTACCTTTTGCGATTTGTAATGGTTGCTTATGATGCTTACCTCGCTGTGATAAACGAGGATGAGATGGGTAGGAGGAGATGAATCAGTTGATTATGGAAATATGTGGTAGGGGGAGATAGTATGTTAATGGTGAAATTGGATGTGGATTGAGTTTTATAAAAGATCTGAGGAGAGAGAATCGGAGTAGATGTGGATTTGGATGTGTAGGGAGTGAATGGGTGTTGTTGATTTTGGGTTTAAGTTAGAGAGAATTGAAGATTTTGGGTTGAATTAGAAGATGAGATTTGAGAAGTTGAAAAGGAATAGGATTGGGGAGATATATAGGGGCGACGAGAATTGAGCAAACCCTTGTTTTAACATGCTGAAGCAGTGAGGCACGGTCCGCGCATAGGTCAAGTCGGAAGAGGCGCGCTCCGCGCGATAGCTGTAATGACCATAAAAAAAATTTTGTATGGTCTGTGCGCCTCGCACCGGATGACGCGCACCCCGTGCCTACCTGAAAAAAATTCTCTGTTTCGCTGTATTGAATGGGCGCTCAGCCCAATCTGAGGCGCGCTCCGCGCTTGTCCATTTTTGTTGGTTATTTTGCTCTTTTCCTATTGCTTTCCTATATAATTATAGTGCTAGTATCAATATCCTAAGAAATTAACTACAAGAAACTTTATTACTAACTACATGCAAGTAAATAATAACGAAAAGAGTTTAGAAATATGGGTTGCCACCCAGAAAGCGCTTCGTTTAACGTCAGTCAGCCCGACGTGTTTTCTTCTGCTCAGTTGGTGTCTGTGAGATTGATTGATGTTTGTTCACGGTCCAATTCTCCCCCAAGATAGTGCTTTAGTCTGTGGCCATTAACCTTGAATGACTGGTGGCTTGTGGAATCTTGCACTTCTATTGCATCATATGGATAAACCTTAGTGATCGTGAATGGTTCCAACCATCTTGATTTTAATTTACCCAAAAATAGTTTCAGCCGGGAATTGAAAAGTAGCACAGATTGTCCTGGTTCAAAGGTTCGTTGAACAATTCGCTTATCGTGCCATCTCTTGGTTTTCTCCTTGTATAGTTTGGTGTTCTCATACGCTTGCACTCGGAATTCATCTAATTCGCTTAGCTGCAGTAGTCGCTTCTCACCGGATGCTTTGAGGTCCAGATTTAACTTCTTTATAGCCCAGTAAGCCTTGTGTTCAAGTTCTACCGGTAAGTGACAAGCTTTACCAAACACCAGTCGATATGGAGACATACCAATTGAGGTTTTGTAAGCTGTACGATATGCCCACAGTGCTTCATCTAGTTTTCTCGCCCTAATCCTTCCGAGATGGATTTACTATCTTTTCAGGATCTGTTTCACTTCCCGATTGGACATCTCTGCTTGGCCAATTGTCTGCAGATGATAGGTTATAGCAACCTTATGCCAAACTCCATATTTAGACAAGAGTGCTGCAAAAGATTTATTACATAAGTGTGTGCCCTCATCACTGATAATCTGTGACACCCCCAAATTCTGACCGCCACAGGTCTCTCGTATTCGGTTTGTCACTTCCTCACGATAATACAATAATAACTAAAATCATACAATCGCAGCGGAAAATCTAGAATAATATACAATGATTTATTATAATTATTCCCCCAAGTCTCGCAACCTACAGTACTTAATAGATTACATAATAATATCAAATAAAGACTTATTCCATGACCTTACTTAAGTTTAAACATAGTTCTGAGATAGTCTTAATACAACACCAGAGATTTTAAAACATAAAAGGAACAAGCTAGTCAGTAGCCTTGCCTTTGCCCTTATCGACGCCCAAAGGTCCACCCTGTTCTGCCTTAACTAAAAGGTTTTAAATAAGCAAGAATGAGCACAAATTGCCCAACAAGTAATATACGATAAGGGTAAAGAGTTTTATAAGTTTGAAATACCAAGATATAATCTCAATGATAATCCAGAAGAATAATGTCATGAATAATGAGTATCAACAATTCTCAAATCAAATCCTTGGAATATGAAATGATAGCTCAATATAGATCAACAGATATATATGAATTCAAAGGCAATCAACGTATCCAACTGGATAAAATAATTTATACTGAGCAGTCAGTAAGGACTATTGAACATCTACTAGAATTATCAATATTAAACTGATACCCCAAAAAAAATAAGTACAATAGATGATCAGTCTACAATACTTTATGTTATGCATAACACCACAGTAATTTTTATGCGTGTGTTGGGGCTTCCAACAATATACACTCCCCTTACCATAAGGGTTGTTCAACTCAGTTTTTCAAGATTTCTGCACCAGTCAATTGGTTTGGATAGTTTTCTAAACATGCATATAGTCTAGCCGAATCAAATGGCATAGACACTTTCACGATATTCAAGAACAATACCAAGTTCAACATGAATAATAGATTTTATAAGGCTCAATGGAATAAGAGTTATTCAATAAGCATACTATCTCAATTTAAACGAGTAAGTAAGAAAACTTGCTTGTAATACTCCTTAAATAAAGTAAATACAAGGATAGGATACTTGCACCGTAAAAGAGTGTAAGTTAGAGAACTTGCCTTAAGCGTAGTCTATCCACATTAAATAAATCAACACTTTCGAATCCCTATCGTCATATAGTTATGTATATATATGATATCCATTAGTCATATAGTTTAACATCATACTTTATCTTATATATACAATCAACATATAAGTTAAGTCTTTAACTTACTATACTGTCATACTAATTTACAATATTGATTAACATAACTCTCATAGTCTTTTATCCTTAACGTTTCTCTTTTCGGATTAATCAAGATCACATATCATCATTATCACATAAGGTCACAACCAGTACCAAACACATTTTATTTAGCAAGCTATAGGATGGATATGAGGTAACTGCCAAAATCAGTTTAGCAAACTGATTCAATTATGCTTCCAGACTGGCGCAGCTGCGCCATGGCTAAACCTAGGGGTGGCGCAGCTGCGCTGCCCCCTGGCCAAGCCAAGGTTGGGCTGCTGCCTTACAGTTTCTGTCCGACATGCAAGCATAAAACGCAACATAGCATATAAACATTTTAAAGGTCCTTCCATGCTTGTACAACCCTTCCAAGTTCAACCATGTATGATATAGTTTCTAAGTTAATACCTTTAATAACTTAAGGCCATTCAAGGTCATGAAATCACAAAGTATAACATGTTCGCCTTTTAAACACATAAGGTATTCCTATAACTCGTGTTAGGCATGTTCATGTCCATCCATATCACATACATGTAACTAGCATCGTTATCGATTTGAAAACATGCTTCATTTATGCTTAACTTGATTTCACGACATCTAACATGGTAGGCATACATGTATGATACATTAGTGAGGTTAAGAGCTCTATCAAACATGTCCATAAATATCAGAATCTAAATCTCAATATAACATGTCAAGGTTCATGTTCAACACTTATACTTCCGTTAGTATCGTTAACTAACAAGGTCTAACATGTTCATGCTATATATATACATATGTTAACATGTCCGTCATGCATTTCTAGGCCATATAAACATGCTCGCAAAAATTATGAAAAAGCATATATGATACCTACATGCCAAGGTTCACCTTCAAAACTTACATTTTCGTTAGAAATGTTCACTAGCGAGGTCTGTATGTTAACATTACATTATGAAACATATATACACCAATTAACATGCTTTTCGTACCTTTCTAGGTCATACATGAAAAGTTTGGTAAAACACATGAAAAGGAGTTTTTCCATAAGTATTGATTTTTAAGGTGTGATATATGTTTTTCATTTTAAAACCTACAAAGAGTTTTTGTGGTTTTCTTTCTTGGTATGATAGATATATAAGTTAAGGACAAAATCCCTTTGGAATCACTCAAAAATAGTTTTAAAATGAGGGAGATATGAATTTTGTACCAAAACACTCTAAAGGTTGAAACCCTTGAAAATATCAGTCCACTTCCGGCTCAATTTCAGTGAGCAAAACAGATCCAAATTTAATGCTTGATAACTGAAAACTGTAGTTCGGGAAGATACGAATCCAACGAGTCCAATTGGGCCTCAATCGGAGTTGTAGATTTCGTTCTATGAAGGTTTTAGTAAAGGACCCCAAAATTGAAAATAAGACCAAAAAGTTAGAAAAATTAAAGATTTTTGACCGGTTCAGTTTTCTGGCGAACCGGCGGAACTTTCCGGCGGCCGGTTCACCACTTTACCGGCCAGTCTTGGGGTGGTTCTTGGACAGAAAATTTTCTAAAATTGTGAAGAATATTAAGATATTTTATTCAGAATTTTTCGGGACAGTTATGTAATTATTAAGTAATTAATTGTTTAAACTCATTTAAATCATTTAAAACTTACTAATTAATAATTATTAATACTAATAAATGATTATTAAACTAATTACATATTGTTTAAGTGTGATTAATTATTTAATTAACATTAAGTGATAAATGAATAAAAATTAGTGTTATTAAGCTAACTATTTGTTATTTAATTAAGATTAAATAATATATAGAGTTAAATAATTTATTAATCATTATGTAATTAATATTAAATAATGATTAAAAAATGTTTAAAGTAAATAAATAAATTGTTTATTATTTAAGTGAGAATAAGTAATAAATAATTATCATTACTTACTCACATGTTAGTTAAGTAATATAAAGTTAATAAATTAATTATTATTTAATTAAATATTAAATAATAAATAAGAATAAATGTTAATTTATTAATTATTATTTATTTAACAGTAAAGAATAAATAAAGATAAGTGTTAATTAATTATTTATTATTTAATTAATAATAAATAAAGATAAATATTAATTATTTATTTATTAAAGCTAAATAATTAGAAAAGACTCATAAAGTTAAATAAATTATTTATTTATTATTTAATTAATAATAAATAAGTACAAATATTAATTAATTATTATTTAATTAATATTAAATGATAATAAGATTAATAATATTAAATTATTAAAATATTATTAAATGATTAATAATATTAGAAAGTTAAAATATTATTAAAAGATTAATAATATTAGATACTTAAAATATTATTAAAAGACTAATAATATTAAAGAGAGACTAAAATATTATTAAATAATTAATAATATTAAAAAACAAATAAAATATTATTAAAAGATTAATAATATTATTTGAGAGTTAAGATGATTATATAATAATAATATTATCAAGGAACGATAATATTATTAAGGAGTTATGTGATATCTAATATTTAAATTATGTGATTAATGTTAGATAATATATAAGAATAATAATGTTATGAATAATTATATATGATACTAATTGAAGGATCCATGATAGGTATTTCCAAATAGGATAATTTAAATTCATTAAGCGGATAAATAGAATTGCATAGCAGTAGTCCGCAAACAAGGCAAGTTCTCTAACTCAACTTGAGTTATTACTTTCGAAGCATGATTAGTGAATAATTATTGTTGATTATTCACATCTAAATTGATTATTGATATTCGCACTATGTGCAATTGAATTCTTGTTCTATCATTATTGACCTGTGAATTTATTAAAGTTCTTTTATTCATGAACTGTTTATGATATAGATCTATGCTAATTGTATCAGCTAGATCAAGTATGTTTAAATTTGTTAAATCAAATATGTTTTAAAAGCGGTGCCTAACCAATTGAAATGGTAAGGACTCATGACTAAGAAAAAGAACAGTTTTACTAAAGCATTATTGGAAAATAATTATTGCTAGTATACTGAGTGATTATGCATATTTCACTGTGTACGAAAGGCTGATCCCCTTGACAACCAAAACTTATTAAAAGGACCAGTTTAAATACTGACAACCTTAGTATATGTTCATGGTTATTTCAAACCACTTAGCCTCGTATTCAATTATTCAAATACTCAGATATTAAGATTAATTCATGTTCTTTCACTATTCATTTATCCGATTAAACTTTGAAAGTTAAATTCATTTTTAATCATGATATATCACTTTCATAATTAAACTTGCTAAGCAAATTAGTTGCTTACACTTGCTATATCATGACAATTATTTCAGCTAAGCCCGAGAGTTCGAGTAAGAAGGACAAGGGCAAGGGAAAGGTCCAAGAATAGTTAATATAAATGCTTAGGTATTATGAAATACTATGATCATGTAAATCTTTTGTGTTACTATATGTAATTAAGGTACTTTTATGTTAAGGTATTAGACCTTGGGATATTGATGTAATATTTTATTATAATGAACAATGTATGTTTATTATTCCGCAATAGTATATAGAATGCTTATGTTAATGATGTACCGTGAGCACTGAATCTGAGGTTGAGAACCCAGACTTGGGAGCGTCACAATGATCGCCAACAGAAGATCCTAACTATCATATAACCTAGAACTACCAGTCTAGATTTAATACAATAGAAGCATGAAGAATGAGAATTAGATTATTCCAAACAATAATTACACAATTAGGAATTATTTAACTTGTCTTATGAAAACCTTAATAATATTCAAAAGTTTGACCACAATCAAATATCATTAATTGCTACTTATGATCAGATATACATCATTTGCTTAACATATATCTTAATATAGCAGATGATATCAATTTACTAATTTAATCCTGCAGATTCACGTTAGTAAATTGAATAGCATACAAGAAGTTTATGTAGATAATTAGAATAAATCTCACATATGAAGGAATAAATAAAGTAAACTTAATCAAACCATTAATTACGAACAAGGTTCAACATCCCTTCATAATTGAATTAAAAGTGTTAGCCCATGTCTTTAATATTGTAGATGATAGAATATATCGATGAATGAATAAAACTCTTACTGTCATCCTCTATTTATAGTACTAGACATGTCCCTAAATCCTATTAGAACTAGAAATCTAAACCCTAAAAATAATTATAAATCACAACTAGTTTCCATAAAGAAATATAATCTAATTTGGAAAGCAAATCTTAGTTTAAAGAAATCCTAAATCTAGTAGAATTATTAATCCCATTCAATGTAGAAGTCTGCCAAAATTTACTTTTAGAAACTTTCCAAAAATCCAAGATTTCCCAATTTTTTTCGCTCAAATTCGATGGGGTGAATTTTCATTTACTGCTGTGACATCCTTTGGTACAATGACCATAACTTTTGATCTGGGACGAGTTACGGGGCCTAATACCTATCAAATCGAAGCCCTCGACGAGATCTACAACTTTCATTTTTTGAGAATTGACAGATTTTGCTTGTATCAAGGTTGAAATTCGGCTCCAAATGATTACTATGTAAATTGCAACTTCCAACTTTGAGATTCAACGTCTGTTTGGTAAAAAAGTCATAACTTTTTTATATGAACTCCAATTAGGACGATTCAAGATGTTCCAGAAAGCTAAGGAATAACTCTACAATAAAATCCAAGTTCCAAGCCAAGAACATGCATCCAACTTAGCATTAAAAACCCAACAATCTTCCCTTATTCCTCGTTTCAGCTCCAATTACTCCTGAAATCATTAAACACCTTAATAAGCTCATATACACATGAAACATGCAATAAAACTAAACATAAAGGAATAATAATCATAGAATATTATGTACTTATCCAATTCCCCCACACTTAGCCTTTTACACGTACTCGTGTAAACTAAAAGTTTGATTCCAAAAAAAACTCTACTCAACCATAATGTCAAAAGATTTTAAGATCAAATCATTATTATCAACACTAAACCCACAATAACATAATCAATGCTTCATTAATTAACTCAAAACAACAACCATGCTCTTTCACAATTGAATTTCATTAAGCCAAGTTGTATCCACATAAGCACTCTTCTATGATCCACACACTTACTCAACTTAGTTAGCATGGAGCAAAAATCGTGCACACCACTCAAGACTCAATACATACTTTTCTTGCTTTATTTTTTTTTACCAGAACCCTTTCATTTTCCTTTTTGTTTCCGGTGAATGCATTTTATGCTCCGTTTCACCTTCCTCAATCTTTCTTTTGTAAGTGAGTGCATTTTATGCTCCATCTCACTTATTCGCACGTGTTTATGGGAGAGTGCATTTTACGCTCCATCTCATCCCACCACATGGTTTCTCTTTTGCTTCTTTTTCTCTTTTTCAACAATTTCTTTGATTTTCAACTTTTCTGATTTTTTTTCTATATGGACGTGCAAAAAACATAAACAGTTCAATAAATCTAAAGCTTGAGATTAGTGCACATAGACAACTCCATAGATAACTAAGCCAAATGAGCATATATCACATGTTCAAGTACTCATGCGACACAAATTCAATTCAAATAAATTACTATGGATCATACCTTAATTTTTCTCAATCATTTAACCAATTAAGCATCAAACAGATTTTGAAATTTATCATTGATTTTCAATTTTTGACTTTAACCTTCGAACACATAGGCAAATAGAATTATGGAACTCAAATTTTTCAAAAATTTAAAAGCATCAAATGTTTAAATTTCCTATCAAAATCGGATCAATATCCCTAAACATAATAAAAACCTAAATCTTTCCCCCCACACTAAAACCTTACATTGTCCCTAATATAAGAAAATTATGCAAAGAAGAAAATACTACAACTAACAAATTAAAAAGAAGAGGGATAGAAAGATCAAATCTAAATTCTTGGGTTGCCTCCCAAGCAGCTGCCCTTGTTTATTGTCATTGGCTTGACATCATCCTTCTCATTTTATGTAATCAGACTTGTGTACTTCAAGTGGACTGGTAACAGTTTCAATTCATCAGGAGCATCTCTTAGATCATGATTTTGCTCCATTCCAGCCTTCAAATCCTTCTTGTATATTTGCTCAAGAGATTCCTCACTATAGAGTCAACAACATCAAAAGCAAAAATAAAATTAATATTACCAAGATACCTTTTTGTCTCATATATGCTGAACTGGATATTTGCATCATCCAATTCTATGATAAAGGTCCCATGGTGTTTATCATTTAGTGTCTTCACTATTTGCACCGATGAAGTTGTAACATTATCCATATCCTCCTTGTAGAAATCTGCAGAAATTATCAAATCATCCTCTTGTTCCTCCTCATCAAATTCCATGTTCACTTCATTGTCACACATAGCACTACTGCCTGTTTCTGAAGCAAGCATTGTCTCTTCTCGCTCCTCATCTTCATATCCCACCGTAATTGCACTTACGTTCTCAATAGTCTGAGAGGGTGACCTCCCTAAGCCTTGAGATTCCAACCTCCCTACCGTGGATGCAAGCTAACCTACTTGGTTCCTCAATTCATGAACAGAAGTCCTTGTATCCTGCTAGAACTGCTGTGTTTAACTTATGAATACCTTGAACATGTCCTCCATGGATGTTCCAGAATTGTTAAATACTTCTTCGGTATATGTTTGGTACTGAGGTTGAGTCTGCTAAAAATCTTGCTGCAAAATTGAAAAGACAGGTTGCATTGGTGGCCTAGTACCATCATAGCTCAAGTCGGGATGATCTCTCCATCCTGGATTGTGAGTTTTTGCCCAAGGATCATATTGATGTTGATGTTGTCCAAAGAATATCCCCATAGCATTGACTTGTTGAACAGTGTCATCCTCATGTAGTATTGGCACAGACATCCAAAGTATGTCCAGACATTGAACAAATTCCACATACCTTTGCTACTTGCATATTTCCTGCAACCATTTGTCGAATCAAAACAGTTAAATCAAAAATTTGTTTCTCAATATGACTTATGCTTACCTCATTCACCCTTTGAGGAGTATGATCCATCCTAGTTCCATACTGTTGTGAGTTGACTTTCATGTTTGCAATTAGGTTCTTCGCAACTTCTGGAGTTTTGTCTACCAGTGCTCCTCCATTTACTGCATCAATCATACTTTTATCCATTGGTAGCAACCCCTCATAGAAGTAATGGATCAAGTGATGATCATCAATATCGTGAGGTGGACAGCTGGAACACAACATCTTAAACCTTTCCCTATACTCATAGAGAGTCTCTCTATTGAACTGACTGATTCCACATATCTTTTTCCTTATATTAGCAACTCTCAAAGCAGGAAAGTACTTCTCCAAGAATAACTTTTGTATATCAGTCCATGATCGTATTGATCCTGAAGGTAGATAGTATAACCAGTCTTTAGCCAAATCTTCTAATGAGAATGGAAAAGCTATAAGCTTGATCTGCTCCTCTATCACTCCTTGTGATTTCATCGTGGAACACACCGCATGGAACTCCTTTAGATGCTTATATGGATTTTCACCAATAAAACCACGAAAAGTAGGCAAAAGACGAATTAGTCCAGAGTTAAGTTCAAAAGCAACATCTAAAGTATGATACTCAATACAAAAAGATGGTTGAGTCAAATCAGGAGTAGCCATTTCTTTCAAAGTTCTGTTATTGTGTGGCACCGCCATCTCTTCTTCTTCAAGTAATGGAACAAAAGCTTCTTTTGTATCTGCAGTTTTCTCTATCTCTTGATCAAAATTTAAGTCAATAAAGTGAGAGAATTGAGTCATAAAACAAAAAGAAAAAGAAAATAATAAAAATAAACTAAAATAAAGAATAAACAAAAATAAATAACACTCCCTGGTAACGGCGCCAAAATTTAGGAGCTGTCATTTACACTCCTAAATAAACCTCACTTTCACTTTATAAATTTAAATAATTAGCACAGTAGCAAGCAAGGATCGAGCCGATTTGTTTTATATTTATCCTATGATTTCTAATGAAAAGGAGATTTTGAATTGATTAACTAAATTAACAAGAATAAACTAATATGAATTAACAATGATTTAAAAAGCTTCAGTTCTTCAGTTCAGTATCGCCTTTTCACAATTATAGAATAATCAAGTTTCACAATATTTATCCTTCCATGAGATTAACAACCCTAGATAACCGCAATCGTTAATTACTCAAAATTCTCCTTAAGTGTAAATCTAATACGATGATCGCCAACAGAAGATCCTAACTATCATATAATCTAGAACTATCAGTCTAGATTTAATACAATAGAGCATGAAGAATGAGAATTAGATTATTCCAAGCAATAATTATACAATCAAAAATTATTTAACTTGTCTTATGAAAACCTTAATAATATTCAAAAGCTTGACCACAATCAAATATCATTAATTGCTGCTTATGATCAGATATACATCATTTGCTTAATATATATCTTAATCTAGCAGATGATATCAATTTACTAATTTAATCCTGCAGAATCACGTTAGTAAATTGAATAGCACACAAGAAGTTTATGTAGATAATCAGAATAAACCTCACATATGAAAAAATAAATAAAGTAAACTTCATCAAACCATTAATTACGAACAAGGTTCAACATCCCTTCAGAATTGAATTGAAAGTGTTAGCCCATGTCTTCAATATTGTACATGATAGAATGTATCAATGAATGAATAAAACTCTGACTATCATCCTATATTTATAGTACTAGACAAGTCCCTAAATCCTATTAGAACTAGAAATTCAAATCCTAAAAGGAATTATAAATCAAAACTAGTTTCCATAAAGAAATAGAATCTAATTTGGAAAGCAAATCTTAGTTTAAAGAAATCCTAAATCTAGTAGAATTATTAATCCCATTCCATGTAGAAGTCTGCCAAAATTTACTTTTAGAAACTTTCCAAAAATCCAAGATTTCCCAATTTTCCCGCTCAAATTCGCTGGGGCGAATTTTCATTTACTACTGTGACATCCTTTGGTAGAATGACTAACTTTTGATCAATGAGGAGTTACAGGGCCTACTGCTTATCAAATCGAAGCTCTCGACGAGATCTATAACTTTTATTCTTCGAGAATTGATAGATTCTGCTTGTATCAAGGTTGAAATTCGGCTCCAAGTGACTGCTATGTAAATTGCAACTTCCAACTTTGAGATTCAACGTCTGTTTGGTAAAAAAAGTCATAACTTTTTCATATGAACTCCAATTGGGACGATTCAAGATGTTCCGGAAAGCTAAGGAATAGCTCTACAATAAAATCCAAGTTCCAAGCCAAGAACATGCATCTAACTTAGCATTAAAAACCCTGTAATCTTCCCTTATTCCTCGTTTCAGCTCCAATTACTCCTAAAATCATTAAACACCTTAATAAGCTCATATACACATGAAACATGCAATAAAACTTAACATAAAGAAATAATAATCATAGAATATTATGCACTTATCACTTATACATTATAATCATTAGACTAGCATATCATACATGCTTTAATTTACATAATAAGTATAAAGATTGAGTACCTTACTCAATCAACATTCTTTACTCAATTAATGTAGCCATAAATTGATTTTAACATTTCATGCTCACAACATATGTAATATCCTTGCAATACAGATTAAAACAATTCATCATCAATTACACATAGCAAATAGGAACTGAAAGACTATCCTTGATTGGAGATCACCGCTAAAATTTAACTTAAAATTTCTCCACAATTTCCAAAAATACGAGTTCCACAAACTGCCTACGCACTTGACGCTAAAATTTAACTAAGGAAGTCTTTATAAAAAGTCCTCCCACAACAAAGCTTTTCTCAAAATTGGAGGCCTTATTGTTGGTGAATGAAATAAAGGGCCAAACCCTTCTATTTATAGATTTAGAAAAGGATAAAGTTCTCAATTTAGTCGATGTGGGACTTGGTTATACTAATTTTTCATATTTTTAACATGTTTAGCATAATCATTCACCACAAATTCATTTCTTAACCAATTCGATCCGTTCAAGTTGCGTTGTTTTTGTTTTACAGAGGAGAACAACAATCAACCATCAATTTAAAGTTTCCATCACGAATTCATTATTAATTTTAGTCTTAAAGTAAACCAAAACACACATTACCATCAAAACCCAAATTCCTTTTTTTAGCATAAATACATGAATTTGATTTCTGAAAAATCATTTCTAGATGACCATTATCAAATTATAAATATCTAATAACATATATAACATCATAACCCACAAATTCATTAACAAAAACTCCAATTTTAAAAGAAAACTCAAGAACACATAAACTAGAAATATAAACTAGATTATGTACCTTTTTTCGATGTCGGGAAAAAATTCGCGGGTCGGGTCACAATCCAGATCTTTCTCTCTTCCTAAGTTATCTCTACCCTTACTCTTTTTATTACGAAAAAGTTTTGAAGGGTTTTTTAGGAAAAGTCTAACATGTATCATGTCGACGATTTAAACGTTTTACTAGTGTCGCCAGTTGGTAAATTTGAAATGGTTGTACCAACCCAACCGAGTTTTATTTGAAAAGAGGCCCAATTGCTGGACACTGTCGAAACTTGATCTTTGAAACCGAAGTTTTGAGTTCAGGGGCATGGTTAAGTGTGGGGAAGGTGTTAGGCACCCCATAACTTCCTCTCGCACTATTGTTGTATTTCTCGCAAGAAACTTTCCTTTTTGACTTTTTCCACATTGGGAAGGATCAGTATTTCCTCTTCATCATCCATAAGGGTAAAATCAGGAATGTGGTTGCTAGCTTTGGGTAATAAGATATTTGATGGTGGCGGATGAATTTCCTTAGAGGAACTCTTTTGTCTCCTCTGTCACTCCCAACATTAAGATCAGTCCACCTTGTGTTCTGCAAGGATTGGTGCTCATAGTCGTCACATCCTTTGAACTGCCTGTCTTGAGTGGACATCTTAAGCTCTTTATTTCCCTCTCGCCTTTTCTGGTCATGGGGACTTCTATCTTTAGTTCTCTATTTTCAATGAGATCCTGGATTTTGTGTTTTAGAGACCAACATTCCTCAGTTGCATGTCCAGGTGAGTTAGAATGGTAGAGACATATCTTTGTGGCATCATAACTTTTCATCTCGGGTTTTCCAGGAGGCAGCAACTTAGTAATCTTTCTCTGCACAACCAACAGTGATAACACATTTTCCACCGAGTCCCCCAAAGGTGTGAATACCCTTCTCCGCCTACTCTCCCTGAATCTCGGTGCGGTAAAATTTTAAGAGTTTGCCAGCGTTTGAAATGTTTCTTGATATTTCCTATTTGGGAATTCGCATCCCTCCGGACGATCTTTCCTTTGGCGAGATCTTCTAGTAATTTTATCAATCCATCTTTCTCGTTTACTCAGCATGCTTTGATCTTCTTCATTTAGCTGGCTAATCTTGGAGGGAGATATGCTTAAATTCTGAATAACCTCCTATTTTTCTTGGCTTTTTGATAGTTGAGTGAAAAGCTACCTTGTATCCTGATGTTGGTACACTATCAGATTAGCCAGTAGAGTTACTTGATGCTGGATCGTATCCAATTTTTACATCACTGTCATACCCTCCTCTTACATTTTCCAGCTCTAGAACCTTTGTTCTGTTCCTTTGGGGGTATTCCTCCATCCTTCGTATGTATTTACAATTTGGATGCATTTCATCGCATTCTGACCCGATAATGTTTACTCCATTCGTATCGTGCGATACCAGAAGGTTGGTGTTGACATTTGGATGGTCAGGTTATTGGACCATACTATTGCCGTTTTGGATCAGGTTTTGGATTTTATGCTTCAAGGACCAACAATCTTGTGTATCGTGTCCTGGAGATTCTGAATGGTAAACATATCTCTGGCCTGAATTGTATCTTTTGCTTTTTGGATCCAGAGGTGGAGCCAGTTCCGTAATTTTCTTGTAATCTATTAACATCACCAACATGTTTTTAAGGGAATCACCTAGTAGGAGTGAACACCCAATTTTTTCGTTCTTTTAAATTTTCTCTTTCTGTCCTAGCATTGGTTGAATACGGTCTGTTGTTGAAATGACAGATTGTCTTCCTTCTTCCAAATAGGGGGGACTACGATTGGGTCTCCTAGACTGCCCCTATATATTGAGGGATACATCTTCATCGCCTTTCCTGGGTATCCTCATGGGATCGCTCGCATAGTTGCCAGACTGTATATGCTCGGCGACGACTTTCAAGGCCGTGAGATCTTTAATCATGCTTGCTTTCAGGCCCATCTCTGTCATCTCGTCGTGTTTGATCATCTCTGAGAATGGCTTTCCTATTCCAACTAGGATCCTCTCATAGTAAGGTGCCTCTTGGATATCTATGAAAGTTATCACCATTCAATTTCTGTCATAGGCGGGCTGACCTGTGTTGCCATACGCCTCCATCTTTGAGCATATTCACGGAAAGACTCAGTACTCTACTTTTTGACTTTAGTCACTTGGTATCGATCCGGTGCTATTTATCACTGAAAACTGTACTGATATAGGAAGGCGTTGGCTAACTCTTTCCAGCTGTGAATTTTGGCATTGTCAAGTTAGGCATACCATGTCCTAGCCTCTCCAGTGAGGCTCTTTTGGAAAAGCTACATTCTGAAGCTTTCATCTTCAGCATAAAACCCTAGCTCGCCAATGTATACTTTCAAGTGCGTATAAGGATCGCCTGCCCCATTGTACTTTTCAAACTCTGGGACTTGGAATTTGTCAGGATATTTAGCCCCTAGGAATATGCAGAGATCTGAATAGGTGACACTTTCAAGGTTTCCAGCTCCTTTTATTGAACGGATGGTTTCTTCCATTTGTCAGACTTTCCTTCGGATATTGCCAGTTTCCTGATCTTCCCTGAGATTTGTGATTTCAGGAGTTTTGTTGGTTCTTTGACTATATCGAGGTTCAGGGATCTGCATTTCCCCCTTTTTATCAGCACTTCGATTGCCACCCTGTGAGGAGGACACTTTTTGATTGAGCGTTGTCTGGCCCTGAGTGCTTTTACTTTGTTCCTTTAGAAAGATAGTCAACTCTGCTATTTGATTCTTAAGTCCGTCAAACTCCTTTCGAGATACAGAACCTGATTAGTTCTGGCCACTTTCAGCCATGTCGGTAAATAGGCTTTGTGCCTTTTTAGATTGTGATCTAGTAATGAGACCACTCTTTCCTATAAGATGAGTAAGTAGTTTAGTCTTGATAGACACTAACTATATACATGTTATGCAATGTGTCATGTTTAGGGGTTTTTAAATCTTATCCTGCAAAACAGAGGTTAGTTGTTTTGATGACAGGATGATATGACAAGATGTATATAACAAGGAATGTAAAATTTTATTATGATATTTACATTGTGCTCCTTTACATTGAAATTGAAAACTTGACATTGAATTGAAAGAGGAAGGCATGAAGAAGCTTCCCATCGGATTTGGTTAATCAGAGGCTGACCTATCTTAGGCTACTGTTGTGGCTTTTTGGCATGAAGGTCCCCAGATCATCGCATTCTACTAGAGGGGAAATTAATCCGATCTTTCAATTGGGGAGAATCTGGGTGGTGCATTTTTCATGAGCCCCAGAGACTTAGCCATCCCCAAAGATATTACTTATCACCGACTGGTTTTGTCTCCCGAAGGAGGAATCACACAACATACATTCACATACATCGCATCTCACCGTTATGCATATGATGACATGGGTGCGAAGCACTAATATGGGTGCGAAGCACTAAAAACAGGAAAGCATTCATTCACATTCATTCAATGTAAAGACGTAGCATTCATGCATTTATTCACTCTAAAGACGCAGCATTCACACATACGTATATTTTTAAAAAGGGAAATATTTGAAAAATTTTGAACACAGTCTAAGCCCTCTACTGTCCCCAACAGAGTCGCCACCTGTCGACGTCAGGAAAAAATTCGAGGGTCGGGTCACAACCCGGATCTTTCTCTCTTCCTAAGTTATCTCTACCCTTACTCTTTTTATTGCGAAAAAGGTTTTGAAGGGTTTTTTAGGAAAAGGCCAACATGAATCATGTCGACGATTTAAAAGTTTTACAGAGTCGCCAGTTGGTAGATTTGAAATGGTTGTACCAAGTCAACTGAGTTTTGTTTGAAAAGAGGCCCAATTGCTGGACACTGTCGAAACTTGATATTTGAAACCGAAGTTTTGAGTTTGGGGGCTTGGTTAAGTGTAAGAAAGGTGTTAGGCACACCACAACTCCCGTGTAAACACGGTACCGCATCTTTTCAATATTTCCCTTTTAAATCTGCAATGTGTGTGTGAATGCTGGAAGAAATTGGGCCTATGTTTGATGGAAAGCTTGTCTATGCATCGTTGAACCTATATACGAAGGGTTTGATTTAATTTGCAAAAAAGTCTTGGATTTGATTTACAAAAGTGTTTGATTTGATTTGCAAAAGCTTCTTTTTACGAAAAGATTATTAAAATGATGTTTTGAAAAAAGGTTTTCAAACTTACGCTAACATAAGAATTAAAGCATATCAATACTTCAATTTTATCTTTTCAGCCTTAAGGTTCAATTTGAATGGTGATTGTCGGGTTGCGAAGAATCCTCGACCACAAAATATATACAAGTGTCGATCTCCTCATGGGCATGATAGCCATCGGAGGGACTCTGATACGACAAATCATATTTTTACTATGTTGAGACCTTAAATCCGGATAACCGTTACAAGGAATTTTGTATGTACATTTTTACAGAAAAATTGGCAGGGTACATTCGTAAAGTGGAGTTTGTCCATCGCGGGAATCATATTCTGATCAGTTTGATCATGAATCCTACGATTCCTAAGCTCGCATATGAGTAGCCAATAAACCTGAACAGTTTAAATTTGTACAGAAATATATCCAAATATTGCCAGAACCAAGGATTCATTCAGTAAATCCTGGTTCGCATATGGCCGAAGCGTCTCGTTCCCACTAGATAGCGATCTAAGGGCCGCGAGGTTGCTTTTATAACTGAAACTAGAAAAATGATAGATTTAAATAAATTTCAGCCATTCTATCTTCCCGATTCCGTCTGGACCTATTTTGAACCGTTTGAAAGCTAGAGTTGGCAAGATTTAAAGAAATCTATTTTGCCCGCAGAAATGTCAGTGCCGATTCATATCAAATGAATATTTAAAGCAATAATTTAATAAAAATGAGTAAAACAATACATATATGATTAGATATATAAAAGCTGTAAAGGGCGATGGGTTTTCACACCGGTGCCCGGACTGGAATTGAAATATATATATATATATATATATATATGTGTGTGTGTGTGTGTGTGTGTGTGTGTGTGTGTGTGTGTGTGTGTGTGTGTGTGTGTGTGCGTGTGTGTGTGTGTGTTTATAAAAGCTGTATAAAAGCCACGAAATGATCCATGCTAGACATAATTGAAATATATATAGAAAAATAGTAAAAAGGGCGATGGGTTTTCACGTTTGTGCCCGGACGAAAATATAAATATAAATATATATATATATATATATATATATATATATTTAAATATAGACAGAAAAATAGTCAAACTAGGACTGGGAAGATAACCAAATAATGGTGAATGGTGCTAAAATAGTAAAAAGGCCATAGAATGATCTAGGCCAAACTGGAATGTAAATATATATATATATATATATATATATATATATATATATATATATATATATATATATTGACAGAAAAGTAGTCAACCAAAACTGGGAAGATAACCCAGTGTAGTGAAAGTTGCTTATATATGCATATTTATATATAAAAGTTGTAAAAAAGACCACAAAATAATCCAGGCTTGACTGAAATATAAATATATATATATATATATATAGACAGAAAAGTAGTCAAACCAAGACTGGGAAGATAACTCAGTGTGGTGAAGGCTGCTTATATATATATAAAACCAGTAAACTACCGCAGATTTGACATCCGGGCTTGACAGAATTGAAAGTTAGTATATATACAGTTAAATATATATATAAAAAAAGCCAAACCCGGACTGAAAAGATAACCCAGTCCGACGAAGTTGCTTGTAACAAAGATGCAAGTATATAAAAGCTACTGGAAGCGACGGATCGTCAATCCGAGTTGTAGAAATGCCAGAAAATGTGTTTAGGTACTAAAATGTACCAAAAGTTGATAAAAACGGCCACAGAACTGAGTTTCGGGCATATTTAGAAAATAAAACTTGATATGCAAGTGTATAATAGTGCGAAGAAGTAATAATAACTTTCTAATCGTAAAAACACTCACAATGAATTGCTACACGGGCTTTTTGCCAAATCATAGGCTTTAAACGTCCATCTACCTGTTATTTTCTGATATGTGGTAGTATGTGGGTATATCTACGTGTTAGAGTGAAAAAATTTGGGTTTAGAAGACAAGAAAATGGCTAGAAAACCAAACGGGCAAGGGTTCAGAGCGTTTCTAAATTAAAAATTGAGCTGGGGGTCACCACTTATTTATAGACCCAAGAGCCTCCACTCTACCTGCTGCTGTCGTAGGTAGAGATGCGGCTCCACGTGGCAGGGGTCCCGTTGCATCGAAGTACGTGCACTCTGAGCAATGCGATGTCAGGTTCGAAACTTTCTAACTTTTGATCGGAGCGTCCGTTTGAGGCGTGCTATGCCTTTCCGGAAAGCCCTCGCCGAGAGTGTCGCAATGACATGGGATAAAACCTTTTTTGATGTCCAAAAAGATGGGTTCATAACTAGGTCTTTGTTTCCCCGTAGTTTGTCCGTTGAGCTGTCTTGCGCTGTTTCCACTCGAGATCAATGTCATGGTTCTTTCTGACCTTGGTGGCATCAATTTGGCTCGAGTTTGATCGAATTGAATTCAAGTTGATATAATAACCATTTTGCCCCTCCCGGGGTTGTTTACTGTATAGGCACGGTCTTCGGCTGTCTTCCCGGGGATGTTTTTCGAGGTTTGGCTCCTAGCCGATTCTGTTTGTCCTCAGGGTCGTCTTTGAGGCTAACTTGGTCCTACCAAGGTTGACTCCGGGGATGATGTGATGCTTCGGGTTTATTTTTGAAGGTTGAATTGGCTTCCCAAGATTATCTCTGGGATTGAACTGGATCCCCCGGTTGTGATCAGGGGATTAACTGTACCTCCCAGGTTGTGAACAGTTTTAAATTGAATATCCCGGTATTAAGATTGGGGTTAACCTGATGTCCCCGTATTGAGACCGCTGAGGGCCCGATATTGAGATCAGGGGTTGACTTGATGGCCTGGTATTGAGACTGGGGTTGAATTAATGGCCTAGTATTGAGACCGGGGTTGAACTGATGGCCCGGTATTGAGACCGGGGTTGAACTGATGGTCCAGTGTTGAGACCGGAGATGTGGTTATCCTGGTATTGGTGACCGGAGTTGACATCCCGATATTGGTGATCGGGGCTGTGGTTGGTTGAGTTGACATCCCGATATTGGTGATCGGGGCTGTGGTTGATCCCGGTATTGGTGATCGGGGTTGAGTTAACATCCCGATATTGGTGATTGGGGTTGAGTTGATGATATTGCCCTCTTGCAAGGTTAGTACCAGGAATGCAAAAATGTTGAGTGTCTACAAATGCCCCTCTTTATCATGTTTATGTAATGCAATGGAATGAACATGATAAAGATTTACTAGACACTTAAAATATGACAGGATATTAATGATGCAAATCACAATGCAATGAATGTTAAAATGTTTTTGCAAATCACATTTCGCACTTCGCAAATCGCATATCGCATCGCAAATCGCATATCGCATATCGCATCGCATATCGCTTACCCTGACCTATCATGGTGATGCCTGTGTTCGGGCGGATCTTAACGGTTGACTTTCACCAATGCTGCTGATGTCCATGGTGGTGTTAATTCCAATGGTTTGATTTCCATCGGTGTTGCCAATGCTTGTTTGACGAGGATAAACTAAAATGTTTCCCATATATCTGGTGGGAATGACGTCCTTTATGATAGCCTTTGATGTTACCTGGGTTTTAAGACCAATGGTTTCCCCAATTTGTCGATACTATCATAGGGCAGATTTTTTCTTTACTGATGCTGTTGTACATTTCTGAAGGATCCTCTGCTGGGGATATATCACTTTTGCCGAGTTATTTTAGTGGGTGCTCCCGATGCCTATCCTGATGATAACTTACACCGGTAGTTTGCAACAGTGCCTACCCTGATAGTAGAGATAATGGTTGATCATTGGACTATCCCGATGCCTACTCGAACGGTAGCTAGACTTTTTCATCGAGTTTATGTATTTAATGTGTATGCATTTTTAATTTTACTGGGTATGTATGCCTAACTTTTTAATGGAGATGTGCGCTGATGTAGCACTTATTTGTACATATGCAGACCAGACATGATATAATGATCTTAATTTGTCCTAGGTTGATGCATATGCTTAATTTACTTGATGTAGAACCATACCTCATTCTTTATGAGGTGAATGGATTTTGATAGGCTTATCAGGTCTAACTCCTGTACGACTTCTTTTGGCATTCGTGTGGCAGATTTGGATGTTCCCCTTTCATATGACGTCTTGGTGGGGATCTCGCAGAGGTGGCTATTTCTGAATCTAGATCTGGCGCTAGTACTTCTGGCAATTTTTACACTGATGGCTTTACTCGGAGATATCCCGCTATGTTCGCTGAAGTAGTGTTCCACGGCTTGCATCATTGGCTCTTTCCTCGATGCTACGCTGGATTGATGCCAACGGTTTGATCATTGATTATGAAAAGGGACGAGCTCTTTAATTTGTGACCTTACTGGATTAGATCTGGCTTGGCTGATGACCTGAGTGATGCTGACGTCTTGGAGGATGTAGTCCGTTCCTTCATTGCCCAGAGTTGAAATGCAGTGCAGAGGCCTTGACTTATGAGGACTTGGCGCAGGTTGACATGTTTAATGATGTAGATTTCATTTGCTAGACCTTTTGTTATTGGGTATCTATTTTTTCCTAGTTAATGACTCTCTTGAGAATTTTTCCCTTCTTGTGGAGGGACAAACTTATGTCGCCTTGATTTCTTTTAGGAATTCTCCCTTTTCTTTAGATGAGGAGCCTGGTCCCACCGTAGATCCTTTCCATTTCTTGGAATTGGAAATGCCCCAGCCTTTTCACAGGTTGTTACTGAGGTTCACAGAAGAAACTTGCTTTGTTGGCCACATCCTGAGTGAACAATTTCCTGTACATTGAACGAAATGTGCCAAAAGCTTGATGGCTTGGGCCGTCGGGATTAGTATGATCTTGTGAATGAGGTATTTGAAGTTTAAAGTTTATGAAATTGAATGCTTGTATTCAATGTGCTTTTATCTTATTTCTAAAGATCTTGAAAGGGAGTATAAAAATGAATTTTTCCTAAGGAAATCAAAAATTTCATTTGACAAGTTATGAAATCGCAAGAAAACTTTTAAGCATCCGTGGTCATTTTTCATGGGTAGGATCAGTTTCAAAAGACTTATCTCCCTTTTTCAGAGACACCTCACCTTTGCTCTAGACACTGCTCTTCACATAATTAACATCATATGACATGTGCACTGTGAGTAACGCAACCCTTAGCAGGTGTTTCTCTTCTATGACTTTAGATGATCTCATTTTTATCTTGCAAAATTTTTCTGCTTTCTTCGCTTAACTTTGTCTCATTTTCTTAGGCTATTCAGAATTACCCATGTAATGTGTTTTGGACCAATGACTCCTAAACCAGATGGTTTTAAGGCATTAGGTGTTAAGATACCCCTTCGGGTTTACTGGCTCGAGTAACAAAGGCCACACTTCGAGATAAGTCAGGCAGTCTGCTCTTTTTGATCTTGAGCTTGTACAAGATTCATTTTCTTAGGCTCTAAATTACCTATGTAGCGAGTGTTGGGCCGGTGACTCCCAAACCAGATGGCTTTAGGGCACCAAGTGTAGAGACACCCCTCGGGCTTAATTACTCGAGTAACCTACGCCACGATTTGGATATGCTTAGGTTTTAACTTCTTTTTCTTGTAATGCTCATTTTCTTAGGCACTGAGTTACCCATGTAACTAGCGTTGGGCCGGTGGCTCCCAAACCAGATGGCTTTAGGGCACCAGGTGTTAAGAAACCCCTCATGTTTAATAACTCGAGTAACCCAGGCCATAATTTGAGACATTAGGCTGGCTACTAATCGTCATCCTTGTCGTCATAGTTTCATACCCCACAACTAAGAGTTAGGGTGATCGCAAAGTGCAGACATGCATACGAGGTCAAGTTTGTTCCAAAAAGCGCTTTAAACTAGGATGTCGTACCTAATCAAAAGGTTGAATTGTCTTAATTCTCTAATCGTTCCAGGGATTCTTGCTCCACAGGACGCTTATCAGAATTAATCCAATTCATAACAAGTTAAGCAAAAATCTCCTTCCTTTTCAAACCCTTTTCTAAGATTCTAGAGCAAGATTTATCTATACTTAACATGTATACCATTGCCCATGCATGTAACTGGAAATTGGAAGCATATAAAGAGATGACAGAGTTGTACCTTATCAGTGGATCGCAGTATTTTAAGAAAATTTGAAAAAGACTGATTGGTCATACCGAATCGCCAATAACAGAAGCTTTGATGATGACAGACCATGCTGATGGTATCGACTGGTGCATTTTCATTGGATGATTTATAAATGCCCCAGTGTTGAGGTTTCACGATTTCTAAAATTTCCCCAGTTTTGTTGTAAGGGTCCCAACATCGGGTTGTCGCCGATTCTGAAATTGCCCCAGTCTTGCTTGTCACCTGGGGTGATTGCTTCGTTGTATGTTTGACAGATGGGCGAATAAGACGCCGAGATTGTAAGAGTCTTTTACATCATAACCCACATAGTGAACAGGTAATGGATAGGGGCCTTGAAGTTTGGATGCCCCAATCATTGATTCTGACTTGTGGGCGCAATTAACCTTGATGGTTAATATCGAAAGGCCTGCGAATTCCGCTGAATTGGACTCAATAGCTTGTGATGGTTGGTGATATAATGGCTTCAACCAATTTGGTTTATCTATGAGGTTTAGTCCGTGGCCTTTTACTCAGAAAATAGGTTGTCAAGTATGACATAGACTTTTCCACGACGGTGGCCCATGTGCTTCTGTGGGTCAATAAAGATCAAGTCCTTCTCGCACATCAGGAGTGATGAGTTGCTGACAGGTTGCATCCTATGATGATTACCATTTCATCCCTGTGACTTATCATCTTGATGTATCGACGTCTCTTCCTTTCGAGACTTGCTCCGGATTTGATGGAACAACATTGAGGTGCCGTTGTATCCTCTCAACATGGGTCGCTAACTCTGAGGGTTTTTCTTGGATGTAAGCTTTTCAGGTTTGGCCTTCATGAGTTTATTCCTACGCTAGAGGAGTATGATAGCCTCACGGGTTTGGCATTAGATCTACCATGTGCCAGGATAGCCATTAGTGACATTAGAAGATCGTTCATGACAATGACCGGTCTGAGACACAGATTCGTCACTGAGGAGGTTACTGTCGGACATATAGTGTCCATAAACTTTTTAATTGATCGCTTTGGTAGGTTGGACAGCTATGAGCGATTCTCTGGGGATTTTATTATTCTGGCAGATGAGTGGCAGTTTACACGAGTGGATGTTTTGTTGATGTGCATCACTGCTTATTTGTACATGCCCCTGTATATGGACCACTTAGATACTGACTTGATGGTAGTGGTTCGTGCCCTCCGATAGGGTTGTACAATTTTACCGATGATATTAGCTGAGACTCTGAGGTCGGCTACTTTCTGCAGTACCCATCTAGGGGGATTTTTTAGAGGTAGCGCCGTTCGGCTGTATGTGTGGTTTATGATGCATTTGAGCCCTATTGGCATTTTTTGACATCATGGGTATTGCTTTACCCATGAAATAACCATGTCTTACTCCTTCCGAAAAATGGAGTGTTCAGATGCGGCATCATGGTCGGCCTTTTTGTCGGAGATCGAGCATCCCTTTTTGATCTTGCCATGCTCAGGGCTAAGTTCCCTCTACAGCTTTATCACTCATACAGTTGGCATGGATTATATACCCTTGACGGGTTTGAAAGGGGTGACCACATATCATCCACCGCTTTACGGGGGCTATGGATCAACGTATATCATCTTCGTCTTTGTCATCAGTTGACCTTACTACGACTTATGAGTATTGGACTCGTAGGGAGAGGTCTGATTTTTCTACTAGCCCTCCAAATTATTTTCCAGAATATTTTACATGGTTAGAGGCAGATATTGCATTGGTTGTGGTTATCCAGTCAGCTCCGAGCATTGATTCTGATGAGGAGGAGCCTATGGGGAATCCTGATTCTCCCACCGAGGATGATTTTTTTACCGGTTTGACAGCGGCTTTGCTTATTGACCCTCTAAGCATCCCTGCCAGGACAGATCCATCTATTGCTGATTCACTAGCTCAGATGACTCTCGAGAGAGATCAGGCTAGGGTGTTGATGTTGACAGCCCTTTCTAGCAACGATACAACTTTTGTTGCTAGAGACGAGGCTCGAGTTACTAGGGATGCAACATTGGTTGAGAGAGACGAGGGTCGATCTACCCGAGATGCGGCTTTTGAGGAGATTGAGGAGGTATTAGTGGCCCAAGATGCTGCTTATGTTGCGAGGGAGGAGGTCGTAGCTCCCTGATATGTTTATATTGCAGACAGCACTGCACTCAGATCATATACACACAGCCTGGTTGCATACATGAGCACTTGCATAGATGGTCGCAGCAACACCATGTAGATGGCTGTGGAGGTTCTTGCTCGTATGAAGACTGAGGGTCATGAGCTTGCAGCTGCTTCTCCTTCTTCTGAGAGGGATGCCATGTGGGCACTACTATCCCGTTTATCCACAGGTTCATAGACTAGCTTTATTTTTCCTCAGTAGGGCCTGTTAACCAGGAGGCTTGATAGTATTTGGGCTTTATAGTGTTTCGGTGTCTTGGAACTAGTTTTATTGGTTCTTTTTTCTTTGAAGGTCATACCGCACCATGAATGGCTGCCTACGTACTCTCGAGTGGAGGGAGATCAGGTCATTCGTAGTTCAAGTTTTGTGTGAGAGGTTTGAGAAGTGTCCCTTTTGAGTTTGAGTTTGGTTTGATGGGTTTTTAAAATTTTTATTTTGGTTTGATGGATTTTTGCACTTATTATTTTGGTTTGACCGCACCAGGAATGGCTGCCTACGTACTCCTGGGTGAAAGGAGATCAGGTCATTCGTAGTTCAGGCTTTGCCTAAATGGTTTAATTTTTGGATTTTTGGATTTTTGGATTAATTTTTTTTACATGCATGGAAAATAAAAGGCATAATGCTAAGAAAGTGATAACGTCCCAACATCCCCTAAAACTCGCAACTTTCCTCTGGATCTACGTCCTCCTGGTTAACTGGGGCTTGATAGTCCAGTTATCAGCAGTTATGTTGCCTTCGAGGCTTAGGATAGAGGTTACCTCCTGGTCATGAAAATCTTCAATCTCGGCCATAACTTGATCTCCTCCTAAATCAGCATATCCTTTAAGGAGGTTCAAACTGGACTCGTCGCAGAAAGGGATGAACTCTAGATTCCTCGATGGGTTGGCTTCCTCGAGAACTTCACCAACTTTTCCTTCATCTGTTCCTTCACCTTTCTCATAGTCTTGAGAGGTTTTGAATATGAAATCCCTCTCGCACTGTTGTTGTATTTCTCGTAAGGAACTTTTCTTTTTGGCTTTTTCCACCCTAGGAAGGATAAGTATTTCCTCTTCATCATCCAGAAGGGTAAAATAAGGAATGTGGTTGTTGGCTTTGGGCAATAAGATATTTGATGGTGGCAGATGAATTTCCTTAGAGAACTCTCTTGTATCCTCTGTCACTCACGACATTAAGATCAGTCCACCTTGTGTTCTGCCAAGATTGTTGCTCATAGTCGTCACATCCTTTGAACTGCCTGTCTTGAGTGGACATCTTAAGCTCTTTATTTCCCTCTCGCCTTTTTTGGTCATAAGGACTTCTATCTTCAGTTCTCCATTTTCAATGAGATCCTGGATTTTGTGTTTTAGAGACCAGCATTCCTTAGTTGCATGTCCAGGTGAGTTAGAATGGTAGAGATATATCTTTGTGGCATCATAACTTTTTATCTTGGGTTTTGCAGGAGGCAACAACTTAGTAATCTTTCTCTACGCAACCAACAATGATAACACATTTTCCACTGAGTCCCCCAAAGGTGTGAATACCCTTCTTCACTTACTCTCCCTGAATCTAGGTGCGGTAGGATTTTGAGGGTTTGCCAGCGTTTAAAATGTTGCTTGATATTTCCTATTTGGGAATTCGTATTTCTCTGGACGATCTTTCCTTTGGCGAGATCTTCTAGTAATTTTATCATTCCCTCTTTCTCGTCTACTCAGCATGCTTTGATCTTCTTCATTTAGCTGGCTGATCTTGGAAGGAGATATACTTAAATTTTGAATAACCTCCTCTTTTTCATGTCTTTCTGATAGTTGAGTGAAAAGTTGCCTTGTATCTTGATGTTGGTGCACTATCAGATTAGCCAGCAGAGTTACTTGATGCTGGATCGTATCCCATTTTTGCATCACTGTCATACCCTCCTCTGTATTTTCCAGCTCTAGGACATTTATTCTGTTCCTTTGGGGGTATTCCTCCATCCTTCGTATGCATTTACTATTTGGATGCATTTCATCGCTTCCTGACCCGATCATGTTTACTCCATCCAGTATCATGCGACATCAGAAGGTTGGTGTTGACATTTGGATGGTCAGGTTGTTGGACCACAATATCGTCAGTTTTCTATCAGGTTTTGGATTTTATACTTCAAGGACCAACAATCTTGTGTATCGTGTCCTGGAGATCCTGAATGGTAAGCACATCTCTAGCTAGGATTGTATCTTTTGCTTTTCGGATCCAGAGGTGGAGCCAGTTCGAGTATTTTCTTGTGATCTATTAACATCACCAATATGTTTTCAAGGGAATCACCTAGGGGAAGTGAACACCCAATTTTTTATTTTTTTAAATGTTCTCTTTCTGTCCTGGCATTAGTTGTATACGGCCTGTTGTTGAAATGACAGATTGTCTTCCTTCTTCCAAATGGGGGGACTACGACTGGGTCTCATAGACTGCCCCTTTATAATGAGGGATACATCTTCATCTCCTTTCCTAGGTATCCTCATGGGATCGATCGCATAGTTGCCAGACTGTATATGCTCGGCGACGACTTTCAAGACCGTGAGATCTTTAATTTTGCCTGCTTTCAGGCCCATCTCTGTCATCTCGTCGTGTTTGATCATCTCTGAGAATGGCTTTCCTATTCCAACTAGGATCCTCTCATAGTAAGGTGCCTCTTGGATATCTATAAAAGTCATCACCATTTCAGTGTATGTCACAGGCAGGCTGACCTGTGCTGCCATACTGCCTCCATCTTTGAGTATATTCACGGAAAGACTTAGTGCTCTGCTTTTTGACTTTAGTCACTTGTTATCGATCCGGTGCTATATGTGACTGAAAACTGTACTGATTTAGGAAGGCATTGGCTAACTCTTCCCAGCTATAAATTTTGGCATTGTCAAGTCGGGCATACCATGTCCTAGCCTCTCCAGTGAGACTCTTTTAGAAAAGCTGCATTCTGAGGATTTCATCTTCAGTATAAAACCCTAGCTCGCCAATGTATACTTTCAAGTGCGTATAAGGATCGCATGCCTCATTGTACTTTTCAAACTCTGGGACTTGGAATTTGTCAAGATATCTAGCCCCTGGGAATATGCAGAGATCTGAATAGGTGACACTTCCAAGGTTTCCAGCTCCTTTTATTGAACGGATGGTTTCTTCCATTTGTCGGACTTTCCTTTGAATATTGCCATTTTCCCGATCTTCCCTAAGATTTGTGATTTCAGGTGTTTTGTTGGTTCTTTGACTAGATCAAGGTTCAGGGATCTGCATTTCCCTCTTTTTGTCAGCACTTTAATTGCCACCGTGTGAGGAGGACTCTTTTTGATTGAGCGTTGTCTGGCCCTGAGTGCTTTTACTTTGTTCCTTTAGGAGGATAGCCAACTCTGCTATTTGATTCTTAAGTCCCTCAAACTCCTTTCGAGATACGGATCCTGATTCGTGCTGGCCACCTTCAGCCATGTCGGTGAATAGGCTTTGTGCCTTTTTAGATTGTGATCTAGTAATGAGACCACTCTTACCTACAAGACAAGTAAATAGTTTAGTCTTGATAGACACTAACTATATACATGTTATGCAATGTGTCATGTTTAAGGGCTTTTAAAATCTTATCTTGCAAAATAGACGTCAGTTGTTTTGATGACAGGATGACATGACAAGATGTATATAACAAGGAATGTAAAATTTTATTATGATATTTACATTGTGCTCCTTTACATTGGAATTGAAAACTTGACATTGAATTGAAAGAGGAAGGCATGAAGAAGCTTCCCATCGGATTTGGTTAATCAGAGGCTGACCTATCTTAGGCTACTCTCGCGACTTTTTGGCATTAAGGTCCCTATATCATCGCAATCTACTAGAGGGGAAATTAATTCGATCTTTCAACTGGAGCGAATCTGGGTGGTGCATTTTCATGAGCCCCAGAGACTTAGCCATCCCTAGAGACATTACTTATCACCGACTGGTTTTGCCTCCCGAAGGAGGAATCACACAACATACATTCACATACATCGCGTCTCACCGTTATGCATATGATGACATGGGTGCGAAGCACTAATATGGGTGTGAAGCACTAAAAAACAGGAAAGCATTCATTCACATTCATTCAATGTAAAGACGCAGCATTGACGCATTCATTTACTGTAAAGACGCAGAATTCACACATACATAGATTTTTAAAACGGGAAATGTTTGAAAAGATTTCAACGCGGCCCAAGCCCTCTACTGTCCCCAGCAGAGTCGCCACCTATAGACGTCGGGAAAAAATCAGCGGGTCGGATCACAACCCGGATCTTTCTCTCTTTCTAAGTTATCTCTACCCTTACTCTTTTTATTGCGAAAAAGGTTTTGAGGGGTTTTTTAGGAAAAGGCCAACATGTATCATGTCGACGATTTGAAAGTTTTACAGAGTCGCCAGTTGGTAGATTTGAAATGGTTGTACCAACTCAACCGAATTTTGTTTGAAAAGAGGCCCAATTGCTGGACACTGTCGAAACTTGATCTTTGAAATCGAAGTTTTGAGTTCGGGGGCTTGGTTAAGTGTGGGGAAGGTGTTAGGCACCCCATAACTCCCGTGTAAACACAGTACCACATCTTTTCAATATTTCCCTTTTAAATCTTCAATGTGTGTGTGAATGCTGGAAGAAATTGGGCCTATGTTTGATGGAAAGCATGTCTATGCATCGTTGAACCTTTATACATAGGGTCTGATTTGCAAAAAAGTTTTTGATTTGATTTGCAAAAGTGTTTGATTTGATTTGCAAAAGCTTCTTTTTACGAAAAGATTATTAAAATGATGTTTTGAAAGAAGGTTTTCAAACCCTCAAGCTAATATAGGAATTGAAGCATATCGATACTTTAGTTTTATCTTTACATCCTTAAGGCTCAATCTGAATGGTGATTGTCCGGCTGCGAAACATCCTCGACCACAAAATATATACAAGCGTCGGTCTCCTCATGGGCATGATAGCCATCAGAGGGACTCTGACACGACAAACCATATTTTCACTATGTTGAGACCTTAGATCCGGATAACCGTTTTAAGGTCTTTTGTATGTACATTTTTACAGAAAATTTGGCAGGGTACATTCGTAAAGTGGAGTTTGTCCATCGTGAGAATCAGATTCTGATCAGTTTGATCATGAATCCCACGATTCCTAGGCTCATATATGAGTAGCCAATAGACCTGCACAGTTCAAATTTGTACAGAAATATATCCAAATATCGCCAGAAGCAAGGATTACTTCAGTAAATCCTGGTTCGCACATGGTCGAAGCATCTCGTTCCTACTAGATAGCGATCTAAGGGCTGCGAGGTTGCTTTTATAAATGAAACTAGAAAAATTCTAGATTTAAATAAATCTCAGCCTTTCTAGCTTACCGGTTCCGTCTAGACCTATTTTGAACCGTTTAAAAGCCAGAGTTGGCGAGATTTAAAGAAATCTAGTTCGCCAGCAAAAATGTTAGTGTCGATTCATATCAAACGAATATGTAAAGCAACAATTTAATAAAAATGAGTAAAGCAATATATATATGATTAGATATATAAAAGCTGTAAAGGACAATAAGTTTTCACACCGGTGCCCGGACTAAAATTGAAATATATATATATATATATATATATATTTATAAAAGCTGTATAAAAGCCACGGAATGATCCAGGCTAGACAGAATTGAAATATATATAGAAAAACAGTAAAAACGGTGATGGGTTTTCACGCCTGTGCCTGAACGAAAATATATAAATATATATATATATATATATATATATATATATATTTAAAAATAGACAAAAAAATAGTCAAATCAGGATTGGGAAGAAAACCCAATAATGGTGAATGGTGCCAAAACAGTAAAAAGGCCACGGAATGATCCAGGCCAAACTGGAATGTAAATATATATATGTTGGGTTTGTACGTAGCGCGATCATGCAATAAAATCACATAAATAAGGCCACGGAATGATCATGCTTTGTGCTCAATTATCAATTATAGAAAAGTAAAGAGATGAGAATCAAACCCTTGTAGATTCTAGCTTCCACAGGTACGAGTTTTACTCCTTGCTCTCCTTGAATCTCCTTGATTATTCTGTTGTGGCTCCTTCCTTTGATCAATGTCAGCCACCCAAATGTTTGGCCTCTAATGGTGATCCACCAAGGAAGATGAAGAACTCAAGAAGATGGGTTATTGGCTTAACCCTTGTTTTCTATCTCTATAGAATATGTGTACTCCCAACCTTTGGAAAAATTCATGTACGTTATTTCTGATATAAGACTCTCTTATATAGATATTAGGTTAACCCTTCTAATCCAATTAGAATAGGGTTTTATTTAATCAATTAATTAAACACTTTTAATTAATTTATATCCTAATCTTATTAGGATTAAGAGAGAGTACTGATATTATATTAATTCCTAAACTCCTTTAGAATTAAAATAATAATAATATTAATATTAATAAGACCCCTCTTATTAATTTATATTTAATATTTCTAAAATATTAAATAATAAACATTAAGCTATTTAATTTATTCTATCATCATAGATTAAATTAATTACACTTAATGCATTATTACTATCATGCCATTTTCTTCTTAAATAATTTTTTTTCCTTTTATAGTGTGACCCTTTAAGTTCTCCATATTAAACCGGTTGTGAATAAATCAATTAGAACAATTCTAATCTTATTTAAATAAATAAATTAAACTAATAATCTATTTAAATAAATAACATTTATTCTACAATAGGGATAAACCTCCCTAGCGATCAACAACTTTTCAGATAATATAGATTTCAACATTAATCATAAAAGAACCTCTGAGTTAATAGTTCCCGTACAATTCAATCCTTCCACCATACAATGTCCCAATTAAATATAAGACATGAATTTACTATCAAGTCTTATTTTATTTAATCATATGTATTTCGATTAGAAAATGCACAACTCCAAATAATGCAAATTAGAAATCTCTTTCTAATTTCTTTCCACCTTGGCCAAGGATTCCTGGGTTGTCATTTAACTAATCACATAGGACATATCTCCTCTTTTACTAGAGGTGGTAGATTCTTTATTGATCATACATTATCTCCATATGTAACTTATTATACCCAAGCATACCCTATATATACCTTAAAAGGCCTTAAGAAATAAGTCAGTATAATTTGTTACATACAAGATACTATGATGATCTCAAGTCCAAGGATCACTTGTCCTACTATCACATTAGGAATTTCTATTGACAGGTGAGTAAAACTCCATTAGGTATTCTATAGTGAGTCACGTTCAGTGAACTTATTCTCCAATAAGCACCTACATACTTGCTTTAGTGTCTCCACACAAATGACCATGAGATCAGTCATCCTCATCTAATAAGCAAGCAACATATGTACTAATCTATCCGGATTTACTAATCTCCATTGTAGTAATCCCACGATTGGGAACTATTTTAGTTTTTAAGCTTTCTAAGAATTTAGATCTCATTAGCATGATCTCATCATGATTCTAAAATCATTGCTTAAAAATATGGATTATTTATATATTATAAAAACAGCACCATATAGATAAATAAATGCCTTAAATGAATATTTTATTAATAAATAAATAAGATTGTTTACAAAGTATATGCTTTATCATCATATATGATTGGCTTGTATGCACACTACTATCAATCTCCCACTTGCACTAAAGCCAATCGCCATGGTTTCTCATACCCATCTTCTCTAAGTGACTGATCAAACTGCTTGTTGTGTTAGAGCTTTAGTAAATGGATCTGCAATGTTGCATTAAGAGTCCACACGCTCCAAGGTGGCATCTCCTCTTTCAATGATCTCCCTGATCAAGTGAAATCGCCGCAACACGTGTTTGGATTTCTGATGAGACCTGTTCCTTAGCCTGTGCAACCACTCTGGTGTTGTCACAGTAAACGGGAATAGCTTCTCCAATGCTAGGAACCACACTAAGTTCAGTTATGAACTTCTTCATCCAAACAGCTTCCTTTGCAGCTTCACTTGCAGCTATATACGCTGCCTCTGCCACTGAATCAGCAACTATTTGCTGCTTGGAACTCTTCCAACTCACTGCGCCTTCGTTCAAGGTAAACACATACCCTGAAATAGATTTACTATCATCTTGGTCTGTTTGAAAACTTGAGTCCGTGAATCCCTCGAGTTTTAATTCAGACCCACCGTAGACAAGAAAAATATCTTTAGTCCTTCTCAAGTACTTTAGGATATTCTTCACTGCCTTCCAGTGCTCTTCTCCAGGATTCGACTAGTATCTTCTCGTTACACTAAGTGCATGAGCAACATCCAATCTAGTACATATCATACCATACATGATAGATCATATTGCAGAAGCATAAGAGATCTTACTCATACGGTCTCTCTCCTCAGGTGTCTTTGGGGCCTGCTTCTTTGAGAGATGTATTCCATGGCTCATCGGCATGAGACCTCTTTTGGAATCTTCTATACTAAACCTCTTTAGCATCGTATCAATGTACGTTCCTTGGGATAAGCCAAGCATCCTTTTAGATCTATCTCTATAGATCTTTATCCCCAAAATATAAGATGCTTCACCCAAGTCCTTCATGGGGAAGTTTTTAGATAACCAGATTTTAATTGATTGTAACATAGGAATGTCATTCCCTATCAGTAATATATCATCAACATATAATACAAGGAATGATACTGCGCTCCCACTAACCTTCTTGTATACACATGGTTCATCTTCGTTTTTGATAAAATCAAACTCTTTGATTGTCTCATCAAAATGAATGTTCCATCTACGAGAAGCTTGCTTCAACCCATAAATGGATCGTTGTGCTTACAGACTTGATTTGTTTCAACATTTGAAATAAATCTCTCTGGCTGTGTCATATACACATCCTCCTCAAGTTTTCCATTGAGAAAGGCCGTTTTCACGTCCATCTGCCGGATCTCATAGTCGTTATAAGCTGCAATATCAAGCAAAATATGAATGGACTTGAGCATAGCTACTGGTGAGAAGGTTTCATCATAGTCAACTCCTTGTCTTTGTTTGAAACCTTTTGCAACCAGTCGGGCCTTATAGGTCTCTACCTTCCCGTCTGCTCCAGTCTTTCTTTTAAAAACCCATTTACACCCAATAAGCTTAATGCCTTCAGGTGGTGAAACCAAAGTCCATACTTTATTTTCATACATGGAGTCCATTTCGGATTTCATGGCTTCAAGCCATTTCTCTGAGTCTTTATTACTCATAGCCTGTTCGTAATTCAATAGATCATCATCATTCATGATGTGTACCTCATCGTCATCCTCTATAACGAATCCATACCTCTCAGGTATCTTCGGTACTCTTCCAGATTTATGAACAGGGTGTGGTATAGCAGATTCTTTTACTTGGTCAGGTACCTGACTTTGATCCGTGGTAATTTGTGGTTCTTGAACTTCTTCAAGATATATCTTACTCCCACTGACCCCTTCATGGATAAACTCCTTTTCCAAGAAGGCAGCATGTTTCGCAACAAACACCTTTTGATCAGTTGGATGATAGAAATAATACCCTAAAGTTTCTTTAGGGTATCCCACAAATCTACACTTATCAGATTTAGTCTGTAGCTTATCATTTTCAAACTTTTGACATAAGCTGGATAACCCCAAGTCTTAACATGCTTAAGATTTGGTTTCCTCCCCTTCCACATCTCATATAGGAGTCTTTGGGGCGGATTTGGTAGGTACCTTGTTAAGTAGGTATGCAGCCGTTTCTAGAGCATATCCCCAGATGGAAATTGGAAGGTCGGTAAAACTCATCATGGATCGCACCATGTCCAACAGTGTTCGATTTTTCTTTTTAGATACTCCATTTAACTGTGGTGTACTTGGAGGAGTGCATTGTGAGATTATACCATTTTCTTTGAGACAATTGAGAAACTCACCGCTTAAGTATTCTCCACCTCGATCTGATCGAAATATCTTAATACTCTTGCCCGTTTATTTCTCTACTTCACTTTTGAACTCTTTGAACTTTTCAAATGATTCTGATTTGTATTTCATCAAATACACATATCCAAATCTTGAGTAATCATCAGTGAAAGTAATAAAATAAGAATACCCTCCCCGTGCACTTGTTGTCATAGGTCTACAAACTTCTATGTGAATCAATGCCAATAACTCTGTAACTCTTTCTCCTTTTCGACTAAAAGGAGATTTAGTCATTTTACCCATGAGACAAGATTCACAAGTTGGATATGATTCATAATCGGATATCTCAAGGCGTCCATCCTTATGCAACTTAGATAATATTATTTCATTGATATGACCGAGTCTATAGTGCCACATATAGGTATAATTAATATCATCTCTTTTCCTTTTCTTAGTTTATTCAATTTGAAATATATTTTCTTGCAAGTCAAGTATATAAAGCCCATTTCGTAAATTTCCAATACCATATAAAACATTGTCTTTATAAATAGAACAACCATTGTTCTTTATAATAACGTCAAATCCTTCCATATCCAATACAGAACTTAAAATAATATTTTTAATAATATTCGGAACATAATAATAATTATTAAGATAAATAGTTTTGCCCGAGGGCATTTTTAAACAATAAGTTCCTACAGCTAATGCAGCAACCTTTGCTCCATTCCCCACTTGTAGGATCACCTCATTATTGCTCAACTTTTTACTTCTGACCAGTCCCTGCACAGTGTTACATATGTGAGAACCACATCCGGTATCCAATACCCAAGTAGAATTATGACTTTAAGAAAAATTATTTTCAATCATAAACAAACCTTGATTGAAAGTCGAAGCTTCTCCAAGCTTCTTCTCTGCTAAAAACTTCTTGCAGTTCCTCTTCCAATGTCCCGGCTCATTGCAATGAAAGCACATTCCTTTAGCTGGTTTAGGTTTCTTTTGTTCCTTTTCTTTCCCCTTTCCCTTAGCCTTCTTGGATTTCTTCTTTTCAGGAGATACCTTGGGCCTCTTCCTTTTATTAGAAGAATCTACCAACAAGACATGGTTCTTCTTGGATGGGAAGTGACCTTCTGCAGTTTTCAGCATGTTAAGCAGCTCAGGCAAGCTGGCATCTAGCTTATTCATGTGAAAATTAACCACAAACTACGAGAAGGTCTCAGGGAGTGACTGCAAGACCAAGTTTTGACTCTACTCCCCATCCATGACGAACCCAAGCTGTCCAAGGCGTTCAATCAAATTGATCACTTTCAAGACATGAGTCTCAATGGCAGTACCCTCGGCCATCCGAGATCGGAAGAGCTCCTTAGATATCTCATATCTAGCAGTCCTACGCTGTTCACCATACAACTCCTTGAGGTGAAGCAGCATAGCAGGAGCATCCATATTTACGTGATGACGCTGAAGCTCGTTATTCATGGATGCGTGCATGATGCATTGAGCCACAGATGCATCATCTTTCCACTTATTGAAAGTGGCAATCTCTTCCTCAGAGGCTGTTTTCGAAACAAATTCAGGGACAGTTGAATTTAGGACATAAGAAATCTTTTCAGCAGTGAGAACAATCCTCAGATTTCTTAGCCAGTCCTCATAATTCGGGCCGGTAAGCTTATTTGCATCAAGTATGCTTCATAGTGAGATTAGTGATTTAGACATTTTTAAAATTCTGCATATGAAAAAACAATATTTTAGCAAACATTCATTTTATTAACTTTGCATACCAAAATAAATTTAGGTCTTTATTTTAAATTGGTATCTCCCACTATTTTCATCAAACTATATTACCCTCACTTATATAGTTCGACAACATCTAATTAAAGATTTGCTAGTGAGAATAAGGATCCCATTTCAAATGTATATAACCTTGTGGATACCACAACAAGCGATATACAAATAAATAGGTAGACAACTCTTGTCATTTACATGACCATGTAACTCCTTTTATTTTTGCTACTTAAATCATAATGGTCAAGTGTGTGCACATCCGAACTAAAATAATTTAAGTTAAGTCCAGCCTAGCACTTTCATAAATTCAAAAAAGAAAAATATTCGTCCTTGTGGATAGCACAACAAGACTAGATCGTTCAATTTTCTTGATGAGCATCAAATGTGATTAATTAACATCTTAGATACTCAATACTCGCTTTGTTGATATCACAACAAGCTCATATTAAATATTTAATACTCTATTAATTAATCATGCTAGAAGGCGACGTTAGATATTCCAAATATCATTGAACGCTTCGGACTTAATATTATTTCTTTGAGGGGTTTGTTATTATTTTGTCTCATCTTGTTTAGCGCACATGCACATATATATAAAATACGAGTAATTTTATTAGACATGCGAAGCATGTTTGCATAAAATATAATATATATAATATTAGCATGCAATATAGAATACTATATTCTACCTCGATTGATTATGGACTTTTATTCTAGTTTGGTTCACTAGAGCTACCAAGTGAACCAAAAGGTCAAACCTAGGAGTGCAGGAACTTAAATTTAAACGTAACTATTACATTTAAACCCGGGCTCCATACAATTGGGTCTTCACGCGTTCCTTGCTCCTTGGTCTTCTAATTTCTTCAAGATAATTCTAACTATCTCTATTACAAAAACTATTTAAATAAATAGAAACCTTGATCAACAGTCAAGGGAAAATACATAGGAGGGAGATAGAATTTACATTGAGAATAAATAAAATCATAGAAGGCGAGGTATGCAGACCCCATTTATTAAAACCCATACATTCAAGCATTCATCCAAAATAAAATCCAATCACATTGGTCATAGTCCATAATCAACCCCATTTATCATCATACACATCAACATATGCATCAATAAATATCCATTCATCTCATGAATAATAAAGCTATTCCATATATGGATCGAAGTCATTTAATGGACAAAAGTTTTGCTAAATTTTATTTTTAAAACAAAATGAACTCTTTTATTTTAATCAAAAACAAATCCAAATTAAACTCCTTTAATTTTAGCTATCTGAAATCATATTTCAGATAAAATAAACATCTTTATTTTAAAACTTTATTAATTAAATAAAGAGTTTACTTAATTAATGAAAATCAAATTTTAGGGTCTGTTTAGGAACCGGCGCAGCTACGCCCATAATGAACTGGGCAGCTGCGCAGCTGCACAAGTAGCCTAAAGCGCCAGTTTTTGCAGATCGGTGCAGCTGCGCCAGTAATGAACTGGGCAGCTGCGCAGCTGCGCCAGTAATGAACTGGGCAGCTGCGCAGCTGCGCCGTTCGTCGCAGAAACTTGCAGAAAACGATTTCGTCCAAAAAATTCGATCCAATTCTCACATCAATTCATACATGGAATCATAAAATTGATAATTAGCATAGAGTTAGGCTCTGATACCACTGTTGGGTTTGTACGTAGCGCAATCATGCAATCAAATCACATAAATAAGGGCGGAAAGCGCAAAAACTAGGTTTTCAAAAATTTATACAAACCCATAACCATGATCATGCTTTGTGCTCAATTATCAATTATAGAAAAGTAAAGAGATGAGAATCATACCCTTGTAGATTCTAGCTTCCACAGGTACGAGTTCTACTCCTTGCTCTCCTTGAATCTCCTTGATTATTCTGTTGTGGCTCCTTCCTTTGATCAATGTCAGCCACCCAAATGTTTGGCCTCTAATGGTGATCCACCAAGGAAGATGAATAACTCAAGAAGATGGGTTATTGGCTTAACCCTTGTTTTCTATCTCTATAGAATATGTGTACTCCCAACCTTTGGAAAAATTCATGTACGTTATTTCTGATATAAGACTCTCTTATATAGATATTAGGTTAACCCTTCTAATCCAATTAGAATAGGGTTGTATTTAATCAATTAATTAAACACTTTTAATTAATTTATATCCTAATCTTATTAGGATTAAGAGAGAGTACTGATATTATATTAATTCCTAAACTCCTTTAGAATTAAAATAATAAAAATAATAATAATAATATTAATAAGACCCATCTTATTAATTTATATTTAATATTTCTAAAATATTAAATAATAAACATTAAGCTATTTAATTTATTCTATCATCATAGATTAAATTAATTACACTTAATGCATTATTACTATCATGCCATTTTCTTCTTAAATAATTTTTCTTCCTTTTATGGTGTGACCCTTTAGGTTATCCATATTAAATCGGTTGTGAATAAATCAATTAGAACAATTCTAATCTTATTTAAATAAATAAATTAAACTAATAATCTATTTAAATAAATAACATTTATTCTACAATAGGAAAAGCCTCCCTAGCGATCAATGACTTATCAGATAATATAGATTTCAACATTAATCATAAAAGAACATGTGAGTTAATAGTTACCATACAATTCAATCCTTCCACCATACAATGTCTCAATTAAATATAAGACATGGATTTACTGTCAAGTCTTATTTTATTTAATCATACGTATTTCAATTAGAAAATGTGCAACTCCAAATAATCAAATTAGAAACCTCTTTCTAATTTTATTCCACCTTGGCCAAGGATTCCTGGGTTGTCATTTAACGAATTACATAGGACATATCTCCTCTTTTATTAGAGGTGGTAGATTCTTTATTGATCATACATTATCTCCATATGTAACTCATTATACCCAAGCATACCCTATATATACCTTAAAAGGCCTTGAGAAATAAGTGAAAGTATAATTTATTACATACAAGATACTATGATGATCTCAAGTCCAAGGATCACTTGTACTACTATCACATTAGGAATTACTATTGACAGGCGAGTAAAACTACATTAGGTATTCCATAGCGAGTCACGTTCAGTGAACTTATTCTCCAATAAGCACCTACATACTTGCTTTAGTGTCTCCACACAAATGACCATGAGATCAGTCATCCTCATCTAATGAGCAAGCAACATATGTACCAATCTATTCCGGATTTACTAATTCCCATTTTAGTAATCCCATGATTGAGAACTATTTTAATTTTTAAGCTTTCTAAGAATTTAGATCTCATTAGCATGATCTCATCATGATTCTAAAATCATTGCTTAAAAACATTAGTTATTTACATATTATAAAAACAGCACCATGTAGATAATTAAATGCCTTAAATGAATATTTTATTAATAAATAAATAAGATTGTTTACAAAGTATGTGCTTTATCATCATACATGATTGGCTTATATGCACACTACTATCAATATATATATATATGTATATATATATATATATATTGACAGAAAAGTAGTCAACCAAAACTGGGAAGATAACCTAGTGTGGTGAAAGTTGCTTATATATGCATATTTATATATAAAAGTAGTAAAAAGACCACAGAATGATCCAGGCAGAACTGAAATATAAATATATATATATAGAAAGAAAAGTCGTTAAACCAAGACTGGGAAGATAACTTAGTGTGGTGAAGGCTTCTTATACATGCATATTTATATATAAAAGTAGTAAACTACTGCAGATTTAACATTCGGGCTTGATAGAATTGAAAAGTTAGTATATATACAGTTAAATATATACAAAAAAAAAAGAAGCCAAACACGGACTGGGAAGATAACCCAGTCCGGCGAAGTTGCTTGTAACGAAGATGCAAGTATATAAAAATAGCTGAAAGCGACGGATCCTCAATCCGAGTTGTAAAAATGCCAGAAAATGTGTTTAGGTACTAAAATGTACCAAAAGTTGATAAAAATGGCCACGGAAATGAGTTTCAGGCATATTTAGAAAACAAAACTTGATATGCAAGTGTATAAAAGTGCGAATAAGTAATAATAACTTTTTGATAGTAAAAACACTCACAATGAATTGCTACACGGGCTTTTTGCCAAATCGTAGGCTTTAAACGTCCAAATATATCTTTTATTTTCTGATATATGGTAGTATGTGGGCATATCTACGTGTTAGAGTAAAAAAATTTGGATTTAGAAGATAAGAAAATGGCTGGAAAACCAAATGGATAGGGTTCAGAGCGTTTCTGAATTGAAAAATGAGCTGGGGATCACCACTTATTTATAGACCCAGAAGCCTCCACTCTACCTGCTGCTACCGCAGGTAGAGGTGTGGCTCTATGTGGCAGGGCTCACGTGGTAGGTCCCATTGCATCGAATTACGTGCACTCCGAGCAATACGATGTCAAGTTTAAAATTTTCTAACTTTTGATCGGAGCTTCCGTTTGAGACGTGCTATACCTTTTCGGAAAGCCCTCGTCGAGAGTGTCACAATGACATGGGATAAAACCTTTTTCGAGTCCAAAAAGACGGGTTCATAACTAGGTCTTTGTTTCACTGCAGTTTGTGCTTTGAGCTTGTCTTACGCTGTTTCCACTCGGGATCAACGCCATGGTTTTTTCTGACCTTGGTGGCATCAATTTGGCTTGAGTTTGACCTGAATCGGCTTTAAGTTGGTAGAATGACCATTTTGCCCCTCCCAGGGTTGTTTACTGTGCAGGCACGGTCTTCGGTTGTCTTCCCGAGGTTGTTTCTCGAGGTTTGGCTCTTAGCCGATTCTGTTTGTCCTCAGGGTCGTCTTTGAGGCTAACTTGGTCCTCCCAAGGTTGACTCTGGAGATGATGTGATGCTTCGGGTTTATTTTTGAAGGTTGAATTGGCTTCCCAAGGTTATCTCTGGGCTTAACTAGATCCCCCGGTTGTGACCGAGGCTTAACTATACCTCCCAGGTTGTGAACAGTGGTGAATTGATATCTCGGTATTAAGACCGGGGTTGACCTGACATCCCGGTATTGAGACCGGGGTTAACCTGACGGCCCGGTATTGAGACCGGGGTTGACCTGATGGCCTAGTATTGAGACCGGGGTTGAACTGATGGCCCGGTATTGAGAATGGGGTTGAACTGATGGTCCGATATTGAGACCGGAGATGTGGTTGTCCCGGTATTGGTGACTGGAGTTGAGTTGACATCCCGATATTAGTGATCGGGGCTGTGGTTGTCCCGGTATTAGTGACCGGGGTTGAGTTGACATCCCGATATTGGTGATCGGGGCTGTGGTTGTCCCGGTATTGGTGACTAGGGTTGAGTTGACATCCCGATATTGGTGATAGGGGTTGAGTTGACGGTTTTGCCCTCCTGCAGGGTTAGTACCAGGAATGCAAAATTTTCGAGTGTCTACACCTTTAATTTCTTGTTCAACTTTGTTATATTACACTCATATGTAATATATTACCTCCTCATTTTTTAAAATAAATATGCTTACACTAATTCATTATTTTAATTAAGTGAATTACTCACATTATTTATAAAATTTAATTCATAACAATTCCATCGCCAATCAAGGCATGAAAATTAATTTATATTATTTCATAATATAAAATTTAACTTAATTAAATTAACTAACATTATTTAATTTCTTTAATAGTTTAATTAACTATTAAATCTCATTTTCTTCAACATATGAATATATATACAACTCTCTTTTATATATAAACATTTAATTCTCTTCACACCAAATTACAAATTTCAATATATATATATATATATATATATAAACCCAAAACATCTCATAATAATAATTTTATTTATTAAATTCTTATTTTAATAATTATTGAGAATTCGGGTTATCTCATCCTTCCCCCTTATAAGGATTCCGTCCTCGGAATCACCGAAACCTCCCTTACTTAGTTTACACCAATTTCCTTCATGATTTTATCGTTGAATAACTTCAACACATTACCTTAACAAAAGTTATATATATATATATCTTACTCCGTTCATTTCTTCAACAAATTCTAGGTTTTATTTCATAACCTTCAATTAAACTCACTTATGTTTCAAATATTATATATTCTTTAACACGTTCATTACCTTTTCTAAGGATCATTACTATTTACTCTACTCGTCAAATTCATATACTTCATAATTCACTATCTTGTAAGTATTCGGGTTATCACATTCACCATTTTTCTAAAAATTTCGTCCTCAAAATTTTTATTTATTAATCTTCATTCATTCAATCTATCAAAATAGATTTTATGTTAATCTTTTATTCATTCATTGGGTTCTATAACCACTTCCTCCTCTAAGGATGTTTCTAAATAATAAAAAAAGTCATCGCATTGTTCACATCTTTCTCTTTCAAGAATTTCACATTTTCTTTAGATAACTTCATCCTTTCTCTTTTCAGAATTTCTTTCCTTACTTGTTCAATATATTCATCATTATACAACTTACTCCGTTCTAAGGAATACCCTCCTTTCCACATTTACTTCAGAATAACAAGAATCTTCCACAATTGCTCAATAATTGGGAAGCAGTATAAATAACTCAAGAATTTAAAAGATTCTCAAATCAAGTTGGGGGGTCACAAGACCTTGAACTCATCTCTAGGTTTAATAGTGCTTCTCCCCCGGTACTTCACATTATAAACCGCTCTAACAAAATGTTTAACAATCACACAGACTGTAAACATCTTACATCGGTGCTCTAGGTGTTCAGACTATCGCACTACTACGTCGTGCACAAACGTAGTACATTGTAATGACTATATGCGTTACACTCAGAACTATTGTCTCCTATAACATGTCTCCTTTATAGGATTGTTCACCTCAGCTTTCAACATCTGAATCCGCATCAGAGCAACCTGATTTGGCATATTTTGTCAAGAACGCTCGAATTTCATAAACATCTTTCAATATTTGTCTAGCTGAATCAACTAGCATAGACTTTTAGTAATAATTCGGACATCAATATATATATATATATATATATATTATATTTATATTTAACCAACTCAATAACTATTCTTTCTTTTTATAGTTTAAGGAAACTAAAAATAAATAAATCTTTTTATAATATCATGATACCGTACCGTCGTAATGGTACGTTAAGGATTCTGTCGTTATATGACGTTGTCATAATACATACCATAGCGGGATGACGATCTTACGATCACATCCAACACTAGGTTTAACTTCATTGATGACTTCCTCGATTATTATTTCTACACTATATCAAATGATGCATATAAATATATAAAATATATTTTGAAACATTCGAATCATTTTTGTCTAGCTAAAGCAATTAGCATAGGCATGTGAATAATATCACTGTTTTAAAAATCCATTGGTTCAATCATTTGATCCAATATTTTTCAAAAGACTCAGAAGCACGAAGTCAATAAATTTTGAAAATCTAGCATAGCTAGAAGATTTAGAATATCCAATTTTCCTCTATCAATAGTAATCTCTACTCCACCACTTCATTACTTAATCATTCTATCAATCTTCAGCACCATCAATGCTTTATATACCATAACCTTTCTATACCCAGTATAATTCATCAAACTTACCACACTTTGGAAGTTCAGGAACTTGCCACAATAATATGAGTTTAAGAACTTGTCCTAGCAATACGTAGTCCAAGAACCGATCAGGGACTGTCCATACGCTTAGGGGTTCAAAAATATACATACGATTATGAGTTACGAACTTACCATAAACATGAGTTTTAAGAACCGCATCTAACCTTAATAGATGAATGATTAGTGATCAGCTTCTAATCAAAGTTAAGGTTGCTTGGAAATCCATAGGCTAGCACTGAAATTGCTGGATAAGCCTTGTAAGTACAGAACATGTGATCCCAAGAGTTAAGAATCAAGGCTCTGTGATAGGACATCATGGGTAAGTAGGAGAACAACTGATTATAGATGGCTCTCCTATATCCTCCCCAGCCTACTGATATAATCTCAACTTTTTCATCCTCTTCTTCTTCCCTGTCTTCATCATCTTCATTTATTATTTCTACCACATCCATCATCACCTCATCTCCTCTTTGTTCCTCAGCATTCTCCTCCTCCATAGCTTCAACATTTTCCATTTCCACAGCTTTTGAGACTACGACTTCTTAAGGGGTTAAGGGGGCTTTATGAACATCTTCTGGCATCTCCCCCTCAACTATAACATTCTCTGGCTCAGGTGCTTCAAGGGGCTCCCCCTCAGCTAGGGCACTTCCTTGTTTAGGTGCTTCAACAAGCTCCCCCTCAACATGAGCTATACTTACTTCCATTCCTTCTGGCACCTCTTCCTCAGCATGAATCATAGCTTGATCAGATACAGTAGGGGTTACTGCACTATTGAGATTGGCTATCACATCAGCAATGATCCTGGTCTCATCCAAGGACTCATTGTGGGCATCAGATGCTTGAGGCTCAGGTCTTGGTTCAGCCTGCTCAGCAGCAATTCTCCTTTTTTCTTCCTTCAATGCTTCTTCATTGGCAAGATTATATTTCTTGACAAGCTTCTTCTTTATTTTCTTAGGCTTAGCCAAAGCCTCAGTTCTTTCTTCAACTTCAGCTCTGACAGTTTGTTCTGGCTGAGAGACTGTTGCAGCATCCTTTTCAGGAACGATAGTAAGTCTGGACTCCACGATTGGTAAAGACTCCACAATCGTAGTGAGTGAAGACTTCTTTGATTGATGGCTGCGCTTCTTCTTCTAAGGCTCAGAGCTTCCTTTAGCCTTATCCTCACTTTTCTCCCTCTTCTTCTTCTTCTTCTCCTTCAGAACCTCTTCTGGTAATACGGTTGCTTCAAGAGTGAGTTCCCTTTGAGTGACAAGACCTCGAATCCCAGTACCAGAACCAGAACCCCCTTGGGGCGCATAAGTGGTTGAACCTTGGGGCTCTTCTGTCATCTGAACATCTTCATTTAATTTCTTCTTACGCTTACTCTTTCTGACCAGAGCCATGGTGTTAGTTCCCAGAGGGCACACAATAGATCTAGAAGGGGAGTTGAATAGATCCTTTTTAATTTTAAATCTTTTCCATTTTATTTTGTATTGCTAAGTAATTAGCATATGAAAAATATAAGAATCATTTCAATCACAGCGGAATAAGTTAAAGATCCCCTTCATAGATATCTTAATAAATATTGTTCTAGAGTTAGTTTAGTTGTAAGTGGTTATTACAGTTATAGCAGTTATAGTAGTTTAAGGTACATAAGGTAAATGACTTAAAGTAAATGACACAAGGGATTTTAAGTGGTTCAGAGACTCAAGCTCCTAATCCACTCTTCTGCTACAACAAGCAGGGATTTCACTAAGGATATGGGTAACTCTTGAATCACATAGATTCTATCAAAGCCAGCAGCCTTGGAACTCCAGTTCACTAAGAACTCTTCAAGCCCAGCAGATTTGGAACTGTAGACTAAGCCCAGCAGACTTAGAATCTCTTGTTCCCTCCGATACTCAGCAAGCCCAGCAGGCTCGGCTTTGATTTAGTCCTTCGAAAAGGACCCCTTAGGCCCTGGTTACTTGTTGTTGTTGTTGTTGTTGTTGGTTCTGAGCTGCTAAGATGACTTAAAGCTTGATCATCCCTTGGTACTTAGCAGCTTGGTGTGATCCTCTTGCATTCTGCATTGAGACTAGATCTCCTTTGAAGGACTGCTAAGATGTTTATTAAGCTTGACGACCTTGAGTACTTAGCAGTCTGTCATTTCTCTCTTTATGCAGCTGACCTTCATTGTTGATGTTTGACTTTATCTGACTTTAACATTGCATAATGTTCACCAGTTAGGATCTGCTAAGTCTTTTCACTTCTTGTAGACTCTGTCTGGTACTTAACATCCTTTGAACACTGATTGACTTATGTGCAGATCTGGTTCTGCATCTACTTCTCTTCAGCTTCAGTTGTTCATGGTGAATCGTTGAGTGGCCTTATGGATCTACTTCATGATCTGCCACTCTTCTTCTTGTCTTCTTGGCTTTCTCGGCTCTAAGCTCAGATGCCATTGAGTTGGCATTTTTATGTGCTGTTGAGTGAAGCTTTTAATAGTTGAGGCTCTTCATCGTTTGCTTCACTTCTTCTCTTGTAGTCTTACTACCACTAAGACATATTCTCTTAAGCTCTGTAGAACTCTCGTAGAGTCAACAACTCTTCATCTTTGAAGCTTCAGCTGATATATACTCCTCTATCAACTTCCCGTTGGAAACTAGCCGTGGGAAACTATTTGAATTGCCTCAAAGATTCTGAGTTATTTGGTGCAGACTGCTGACTTGACGTGATAACACCTTTTTGACTTTTCTGACACAACAGTCTACTATTTCACCTACCACTTCAGAGATATCACTTTCATGTGTCAGGCTGGTAGTCACCTTTATTTCTCCTTTCTAATTCCTCGATTAAAACCACAGGAGTTGTCCTTCTGCATCGATGCTCTCAATCAGCAATGTTTGAATGTCAGTCTTTATATTGAGACATTGCCAAGGCTTCAATAATCAAATGACCAAACTCCACGATTCTGATGCAGATGACCATGAGCTTGATCGTAGTTTATCTGTTGAGTGTTTCTCGTTGACTGGTTTAGACTACACTATGATTTTGAGAGTGTTCTTTGGATTGACAATGTAGAGCCTCTCCCTCTTCACTCGTGCAGTACTTCAATGCTTTTGCTTGCCTTGACTTGCATCAGGAACCGACAACTTGTCTGAATGCTTTGGCCCTTCTGGTTTGCAAGACTCTTCTGATTAGTCATGCTCAGCTCTCTTAACATTCTGCCATGTGATCTCCCGTTCACTTTTCATTGTGAGGATGAGCCATTGACAATCCTTTTCGTCTGTTCTATAGGTTGGCCAATGTCACTGTATGTGCTTCATCAATTCTTGCTATTCGTTTGGCATACACCACGATCGTAGTTATCACCACAATCGTTGTCTTCTGTTGATTTGACAAATACAGCCCTCGTCGTCTTCCTTTAGTCAGTCACTTCATTCATTATCTTCTATTGTTTGCTTGTGGAAGCCTTCTCTTGAATAGCTTCACTTCTCAATTAGTATGATGATAGAGTTGGTGCTTCGATCTTCTATATGCTTGCAAGGCCATTCGGTGAGTGCTCTCTAGCTTTCTTCAGGTGGATTGAATCTTGACTACTTTTTCCAGAGGCTTCGATCTTTAGATACTTTGGGAGTGCTCATTTATTGAGAATGGTGTAGTCTCTACGATTCTTCCTTGGAGTTGTGAGCACTTGACTAACTTTATCTAAGCCTTTGTTCTGTAGACTATGATCTTGCTTTGGTTCTGTAGACACTACGACTCCGAGAGCAGGTCATATAACAGACTACGATTTATGCCTTAATAATTGTTGTTCCTTAACTGATCTGCCCAACTACAATTTCTGCCACTGATATAATCTGCAGGCTCCATGACTTCGAGTGAGGCCTGTAATTCTTGGCTTGGCAGGCGCTCGATAGACGGTTCAACAGACTGTCTCCACGATTTTGAACTTGACTTCCTTGACTGACTATGTCTTTGAGAAAGTCCTCCTCGACACACCCCGATCCTTCCATGTCTCTCCTGGCAGACTACGACCTTCGAGAGTGACTATCCTTACAGACTACGATTCTGCCTTGATAGACTCCGATTCTTCCTTGTCTCTTCTGGCAGACTATGAAGGCTGGTGAAGTGCTCGAAGATTAGAAAAACCTAACTATTACAATATATAAGATCAGCCTAACAAGTTTGATCTTTCTATTCCTAGTCCTTGTACATCATAATCTTTTGAAGGACTTTACAAGGCTGTTTATTCATGTAGGATCAACCTAACATATTTGATCATTTCAGTCTAAGTCCTTGTACATATGCCTATCATCTATTAAGGACTTTACAGCTTTCATCAATGCAGACATATTTGATATTCATTCATTAAGATCATAATCAAATCTTATATAAATAGGAATAACATTCTCATGCATACTCCTAACAATCTCCCCCTATTTGATTATGAAAAAAACATTAAGTGTATATGTATGAGATGAATGAATCTTAATATACAGTGAGCAGCTGTATTACTAAAACAGATAATCATGAATGTTATTGAAGAAAAATTTAACTTACACATGGTATGACACTTTACATCCTGGATCCAGAACATACCTATTATAGTTTGAAATGTACCTTCTCTTCTTCAATGTCTGTTCCTTGTATGTTTCCAGGATGCTTTTTGTTGCGCTACTCTTCTTTCTTTTCTTCTTCATTTTGCTCCCACTCAGATGCATACTCCATTTCTTAATCTTCATCTTGTACTGGCTCCCCCTCAGTCTTTGTCTCCATGGGGTCATCTTCTTTCGGCTCCCCCTCAGATGATGACTCTGCTACTGCTGCTTTGTTCTTCTTCCTGCTGCTTCTCCTCTTCTCCTCTTGCTTCATTCTTCTCTTCGAATGCCTCCTTGAATGCCTCTTTTTCTCCCCCTTTTTGTCATTAATCACTTGAGAGAGCTAATTTACATTTGACATAAGATGCTCCACCAGGTGAGAGGAGTTGCCAACGTCAATCTTGAGTTCCTGTTGGCTGAGCTCTAGTTGTAGGGAGAGAGACTGATTCAGAGAGTCTATCTTGTCAGAGAAGGACTGTATATGATCTGTACTTTTCTTCTCAGCTTGCAGTGCTTCTTCCTTCTGATCGCTAATAGAATTCAGATAAATTTGATCTATCTGATGAAGCTTGAGAGATATATCTGATATTGTGGCCTGAAGCTTGTTGTGAAGCTCATTTTCTTCTTCTTTTGACATGACCATAGCTTCTGAAGTAATAAGAGAGAAATTTTCAACCAATTCTTCACAGTTCTTCAATAACTCTTGCTCTTGGAGAGTTTGGGCATTTGGTTGGACAACCTCCTACTGAACAGCTAATTGGTCTCCACGATTCTCATTCTTGGAGAGGCTTTCAAAAGTAGTGAGAATCTTATAGATAGTTGAGTACCAATCACTGTTGGAGGATGAGGGTATGTCAGATAGCATTGCTGTAGCAGGATTAAACTTCTCTGGTTGATCATGATAGTGGACTTTGAGATAATCCTCCTACCATCTAAGTCTGCCCGTTGATTATAGGGGATGTAGATGTTGCTAGCTTGCATGTAGACCTTGAAGTGGGATTGGTCTTTGATCAATTTTGTTGCATACGTCTTTATCCTTGGAAAGTTCTGTGCCACCAGCTTCAAGTTGGGAAAGTGCGAGAAACACCATTTAAAGTAACTTCTATCTCTAGTGGTGGATGCCTTCACCCATAGCATTAAAGGATAGAACCACCTTATCAAATGATTCTTAGTTTCTGAATTATACAACATAATTGAAATGTCCAGCTCCATATCATTGAGATTGTTGAGCAGATCTACTGTGGACATTCTCACCACATTTATCCTCTAATTTCCATGGTCAACCCATCTGCCTGGAAGCACATCTCGTGGTTCATCATACACTTCTACCATTATTCTTGTTTTATACCTTGTAGGGGATGGAACATGATAATCTTCTGGCTCCTCATCCTCAGAACTGTTGTCTTCTCCTTTTTCTTCATGTCATAACCTGGAGTCAAACTGGGGAAAACTTCCTTCAATCGACTCATCAGTAGTTTCCTGCATTTGATTATTATTTCCATCATCTTCAGCAGAGCTAGCCTTCATAGACTCACTAGCCATTTCCTACTCTACAGTCTTCAGACTCTCACTACTTTCATCACTGCTTGAATTGACAGACATCTTTCTTCTTTTTCCATTTACAACTTCTCCCTTAGTCTCAAGCTTAACATAATCATCATCACTGAGTTCAATGATCTTTGAAGAAGATTCTCCTTTCTTCTTTGGGCCTAATTTAGCAAGTAGTCTGTTGCTTATTCTTCTCCTTGGAGGTTCAGCAACAGGAGGTTCAGGTTTTTCTCCTTCAGATTCTGAAACTTCTAAATCATTAGACGAACTCCTTGGGTTCAGCAATAAAGGATCCAGATGCTTCATCCTTTTCTACTTCTGATCTTTCCTTATAACTTCTTGAAGAATCAGTGATAGGAGATCCAGATGCTTCCCTTTTTTCAGATCCTGATTCCTCCTTATCAGCAGATTGACTACTTGAGGAGTCAGCCATAGGACTTTCAGTAGTTTTTTCTTCTTCTGATTCATCTTCCTCTTCTTCAGTAGAGAGACTTCTTTGAGGGACTTCTTGAGACTTCTTCACCACCTTTACTTTCTTCTTGGATGGCCTTTCAGACTTGGACTCTGGAATTTTGGAATCTTCAGAGTGTGATAGCTCATCCTCCACACTACTTGCCTTCCTCTTCTTTGAAGTGCTCTTGATGTTGCACTGTGTCATCAGTCTTTTGTTTTCCATTGGATTCTTCTTCCAGTTGTCAAACAGCTTTGGAGACAACACTTTTTGACTAGTTAGGGTTCACCCTCATCATCTTTTATCTTGTTCTTCAACTTCTTCTTCACAATAATGCTCAAGAATCTCCCATGAAAAACCTTTGTGAGCGGTTTGTCTATCGACTTCTTCTTCTCAGCCTTGTCCAGCCACTCGGACATTAAGTCGAACAGTGTAGCCCCAAAGTTGATTAGCTTCTTTAGAGAAATGGCAGACAATATCCTTAACTGGTGATCGCTTACTGCATCATGAGCAGTATCCTTGCTCAGTATACACTTCCATACTATCTCAGTAACGAACTCGTACTCTTGTGGAAACTCCTTCATCATTTTTTCAGACTAGGGTTTTTTTGTAGTGCATAACTCTTTTTCCTTCTTCAATGTCGACTTCTTCAAGGCTCTTCAGACCCAAGTCAGGGAAACCTAGGCATTGATTGATGTCTGTAGGCTTTAGATTTAGGTTTAGACCTTTGACCTTAGTTGATAGAGTCCCAGAACTTGTGGTTGCATTTGAGTAGAACTCTCTCACTAGGTCTGAATAGATACGGGTGCTAGATTCCAGATATTCATAGAACCCAGCCTTCTTCACTAGTTTAAGAATATCTCTGAACTTCTTGTCTAATTTCTCGAACCTCTTAGTGCCGAGTTAAATACCAGTGACAACACGCATATCTTCTATTTGAGGGTTATATGTTTCTTAGTATTTGGGTATTGCTTTTGAGAGAAATGCAGAAGGTTTCTGAGAGAGATTTGAGAATGGTAAATTACTTGAGAGTTTTAGGCTTTTTGGAGAGTGATTAGGGTTTCGATTTGAGAGAGAGAGAAAAAAAATATATCAAAAACTTACAACTTTTTGGTGGACTCTTGAAAGCGTAACTGCCACTGATTTGAATTTTCCTTCATGTAACTGTTCCCTCCATGTTTTAGTGGGACAGTTGCAAGAGTCTGAAAGGTCACAATCTGTAACTTCCTTTAACAAGTCAGTTTATCAGATTTGACTTTCCTTCAGCTAACTATTGACTTCTTCAGTTCGTGGAGTAGCCTCATGACTTAGTTTAGTACTCCACAATTTCTTCGACTGATCCACAAACTCTGTGTCACCTTCGATGATTGTAGTCTATAGCCATGCTTTAACAGAAAACTCTTCATTAGTCTTCAAGAGAGTGGCAAGATTCATTTGTAGCTTGTATTCGTCTGAGGAGTTATTGCTTGCTTTTGCAGAGATTCTTGTGATGCATTCAATAACTGCACTCCTTCTAGGTTAAGGTTGCTTAGGAAGGACCAACCTCTTATTCCAAAACTAAGGGCCAGGTTTGTCCCTGAGGCACTTATCAGACGAAGAGTTTCATAAACATAATGGCAACAATGTCATCACATTGGGTTTCTCTGTTGGGGAGATCTCTTACCAACTCTGGATATTCTCTGATGTTGGCATTTGTATAGGCTGCAATCCTGGTGTTAGCATGCTCCTACACTACTATCAGGTGTTTGATCGTAGGTACTTTGAAGTGGATGATTGATGTGTTTATCAGTAGCACGTTTTGGGACGTTACTACTGGGGATGGATATTCATTTGACTCATCAGTCACAGAGTTTTGGGACTTTATAACTGGGATGTTTCTGTTCTGGGTTAGCTCTTGTTTTTATGAACTTGACCGAAGTGGACTTGATATTCGTGGAGTGGTCAACAGACATGCACAATAGGTTGACCTGTCCTCTTAGCTTATCTCAAGACTTCAATCAAGAATCCCACTTCTTCATTTTCTCCTTGAGCTCCACCACCTCCATACCTTTAGTTGTTATTCTCTTTTCATTAAGTAGCTATCTTCAATGTTTGGAAGAATAGAAGGATTTACTCCATAGTGCTCCTTTGATATCACTGGTGTTGCTTCTCTTAGCTTATCACTGCTCCCCCATAGTTGATACTATCTTCCCAGAGAAGGATGGACTATTCTTCTTTACATGCATAAGTAAGGTAGCCTTGCATATTTCTTTCAGGCTAGAATCATCATGGTTGAATAAGCTTCATTAGGTCATAGAGTGATATCTTCAGAACTGGTCACTCCACGATTGTTGACTGAACTACGAACGTAGTTTTTCTCATTCAGGCATACGCGTCTTCAGTATTCGTGGAGTTATGCTTCTGTGAGACATACTTCATAACCATTGTTTGATAACCCCTTGATATGAATTTCCTTGATGTTTCTCTTGGGATGATATGCTTTGCATGGATAAGCATAGAGGATCTCTTTTATCTTGTCAAGAATAGTCAGATTCCTTATGATGATCAACAAGGAATTTTGGAATTCCTTTAGGTTCATATGAACTTCTTTCACAGGGACTCAGCAAGTCTTCAGGAGCAGGATTTGGCATTTGATAATCTTGAATAAGAGCATTGATGAAAAGTCTTGAACTTGTAGCTGGTTGAATCTTTGTGATCAAAGCTATCTGCTTTAGTATTCCTTAGTGAGGTCAAACGGACCATGTACTTACAGGTTAAACAAATTTCTATCTTGGTACCCATAGTTACTTGGGTCCTGCTAGGTTAGTTTTCTCAAAATCCCAATTCCTCTCATTCTTGAATTTTTATCATAGAAGCATCAACAATCATATTCATGCATATATCAAATTTAGATATGACAGTTATAATGCATGATGTTGAGTGTGTATGATTAAGCATTTTGATATGACACTCTTTTTCTTTGGTTGTTTCACCCTTTGCTTTGTTATGTTCACGAATTTTGAATGTTCACAGAGTGATGATCAACTCTATTACTTATTTATATCTGGTCGATTCGTGGAGATGATCAGTTTCTAAGAACCTTCAAGATACACCCCTAGCGTTGATCATACTCTACATTTTATCAAAAACACAGAACATTTGTTTGTATATATTTACGCACATATCAACCCTTCAGCAAGGGTTAATCCACTTAAGCTTAATTTGATTATGATTAACTTATGGAATATCCCAAACTTCTTTCAAAATGTTATATTCAACCTAAAACATGGGTGGCGAGAAAGTTTGTTAGCAATATGTTTCCAACCTTAATATACTTTCTCTCTTTCCCTTTTCAGGAAGAATATGGTCTCTTGATATAATACTGTTATAGACATAAGGTGATGCATTATGATGTACGAGAATGTTAATGAGGAACCATACCTTTACACTGTTAGTTTCTTAACAGTCATTTGTCTTGCTATAATGATGTTAGGCATTGATGTGCATGTCTTTATATTCAGTGCTGACAGCTTGTTGCTCCATATGGCTTTGATCAATCAAGCACAGTCTTGGAGTTATGATCAGGGGGAAAGTCTTGGCAGCTTAAATTCATTGGCACCCTTGAACCTCAATGTTCAGATCTATGAATTAGCCAAATACATATTAGAAGAATTCTTCTTTCTCCTTTTAGATAAACATTTCATTCCATGTATAGGCCTTTAATTTTTTAGAATAGTGGATGTCAGATTCTTTGCTCTAGATGCCCTTGACTTCCCATCACTGGTCTGCAGACTACTGATTGATTGTGGACAATGATTAGCCTTTTTGCTATGGCATATAAGCACAGGGTCCAATCTGAGCAGCTTCAAGTGATTATGCACATTTACCTGTATGCATAATTTTCAACGTGTGAGCTCATCAACATTCACAAGTGACTTACTATTAAAACTAAGTTTAGAACATTGTTTGTGCCTAGGAATAGACTCAAAGCGTTAGCTTTAGGATATAGCATGAGAACCTGCTCTGATACCAATTGTTAGTTCCCATACGGCACACAATAGAACTAGAAGGAGGGTTGAATAGATTCTTTTTAATTTCAATTTTTTCTCATTTTAATTTCTATTGCTAAGTAATTAGCATATGACAAACATAAGAATCATTTCAATTACAGCGGAATAAGTTAAAGATCCCCTTCATAGATATCTTAATAAGCATTGTTCTAGAGTTGGTTTAGTTGTAAGTGGTTATTATAGTTATAGCAGTTATAGCAGTTTAAGGTACATAAGGTAAATGACTTAAAGTAAATGACACAAGGTATTTTATGTGGTTCAAGAGACTCAAGCTCCTAATTCACTCATCTGCTACAACAAGCAGGGATTCCACTAAGGAAATGGGTAACTCTTGAATCACATAGATTCTATCAAAGCCAGCAGCCTTGGAACTCCAGTTCCTTAAGAACTCTTCAAGCCCAGCAGATTTGGAACTGTAGACTAAGCCCAGCAGACTTAGAATCTCTTGTACCCTCCGATACTCAGCAAGCCCAGCAGGCTCGACTTTGATTTAATCCTTCGGACAAGGACCCCTTAGGCCCTGGTTACATGTTGTTGTTGTTGTTGGTGGTGGTGGTGGTGGTGGTGGTGGTGGTGGTACTGAGCTGCTAAGATGACTTGAAGCTTGATCATCCCTTGGTACTTAGCATCTTGGTGTGATCCTCTTGCATTCTGCATTGAGACTAGATCACCTTTGAAGGACTGCTAAGATGTTCATTAAGCTTGACGACCTTGAGTACTTAGCAGTCTGTCATTTCTCTCTTTGTGCAGCTGACCTTCATTGTTGATGCTTGACTTTATCTGACTTTAGCATTGCATAATGTTCACCAGTTAGGATCTGCTAAGTCTTTTCACTTCTTATAGACTCTATCTGGTACTTAGCATCTTTTGAACACTGATTGACTTGTGTACGGATCTGGTTCTGCATCTACTTCTCTTCAGCTTCAGTTATTCATGGTGAATCGTTGAGTGGCCTTATGGATCTACTTTATGATCTGCCACTCTTCTTCTTGTCTTCTTGTCCTTCTCTACTCTCAGCTCAGATGCCATTGGGTTGGCATTTTTATGTGTTGTTGAGTGAAGATTTTAACAGTTGAGGCTCTTCATCGTTTGCTTCACTTCTTCTCTTGTAGTCTTACTACCACTAAGATATATTCTCTTAAGCTCTGTAGAACTCTCGTAGAGTCAACAACTCTTCATCTTTGAAGCTTCAGCTGATATATACTCCTCTATCAACTTCCCGTTGGAAACTAGCCGTTGGAAGTTATTTGAATTGCCTCAAAGATTCTGAGTTATTTGGTGCAGACTGCTGACTTGACGTGATAACACCTTTTTGACTTTTCTGACACAACAGTCTACTATTTCACCTACCACTTCAGAGATATCACTTTCATGTGTCAGGCTGGTAGTCACCTTTATTTCTCCTTTCTAATTCCTCGATTAAAACCACAGGAGTTGTCCTTCTGCATCGATGCTCTCAATCAGCAATGTTCGAATGTCAGTCTTTATATTGAGACGTTTCCAAGGCTTCAATAATCAAATGACAGAGCTCCACAATTCTAATGCAGATGACCATGAGCTTGATCGTAGTTTGTCTGTTGAGTGTTGCTTGTTGACTAGTTTAGACAACACTACGATTCTGAGAGTGTTCTTTGGATTGACAATGTAGAGCCTCTCCTTCTTCACTCGTGGAGTACTTCAATGCTTCTGCTTGCCTTGACTTACATCAAGAACTAACAACTTGTCTGAATGCTTTGGCCCTTCTGGTTTGCAAGACTCTTCTGATTAGTCATACTCAGCTCTCTTAACATTCTGCCCTAGTGATCTCCCGTTCACTTTTCATTGTGAGGATGAGCCATTGACAATCCTTTTCGTCTGTTCTATAGGTTGGCCAATGTCACTGTATGTGCTTCATCAATTCTTGATGTTCGTTTGGCAAACACCACGATCGTAGTTATCACCATAATCATTGTCTTCTGTTGGTTTGACAAATACTGCACTCATCGTCTTCCTTTAGTCAGTCACTTCATTCATTATCTTTTATTGTTTGCTTGTGGAAGACTTCTCCTAAATAGCTTCACTTCTCAATCAGTATGATGATATAGTTGGTGCTTCGATCTTCCGTATGCTTGCAGGCCATTCGATGACTGCTCTCTGGAAAGCGTAATTGCCACTGATTTGAATTTTCCTTCATGTAACTGTTCCCTCTATGTTTTAGTGGGACAGTTGCAAGAGTCTGAAAGGTCATAATCTGTAACTTCCTTTAACAAGTCAGTTTATCAGATTTGACTTTCCTTCAGCTAACTATTGACTTCTTCAGTTCGTAGAGTAGCCTCATGACTTAGTTTAGTACTCCAGGATTTCTTTGACTGATCCACAAACTCTGTGTCACCTTCGATGATCGTGGTATGTAGCCATGCTTCAATGGATAACTCTTCATTAGTCTTCAAGAGAATGGCAAGATTCATTTGTAGCTTGTATTCTTCTAAGGAGTTACTGCTTGCTTTTGCAGAGATTCTTGTGATGCATTCAATAACTGCACTCCTTCTAGGTTAAGGTTGCTCAGGAAGGGCCAACCTCTTATTCCAAAACTAAGGGCCAGGTTTGTCCCTGAGGCACTTATCAGACGAAGAGTTTCATAGATATAATGGCAACAATGTCATCACACTGGGTTTCTCTGTTGGGGAGATCTCTTACCAACTCTGGATATTCTCTGATGTTGGCATTTGTATAGGCTGCAATCGTGGTGTCAACATGCTCTTACACTACGATCAGGTGTTTGATCGTAGGTACTTTAAAGTGGATGATTTATGTGTTTATCAGTAGCACATTTTGGGATGTTACTACTGGGGATGGATATTCATTTGATTCATCAGTCATAGAGTTTTGGGACTTTACAACTGGGATGTTTCTATTTTGGGTTAGCTCTTATTTTTATGAACTTGACCGAAGTGGACTTGATATTCGTGGAGTGGTCAACAGATATGCACAATAGGTTGACCTGCCCTCTGAGCTTATCTCAAGACTTCAATCAAGAATCCCACGTCTTCATTTTCTCCTTGAGCTCCACCACCTCCATACCTTTAGTTGTTATTCTCTTTTCAATAAGTAGCTATCTTCAATGTTTGGAAGAACAGAAGGATTTGCTCCATTGTACTCCTTTTATATCACTGGTGCTGCTTCTCTTAGCAGATCACTGCTCCCCCATAGTTGATACTATCTTCCCAGAGAAGGACGGACTATTCTTATTTACATACATAAGTAAGGTAGCCTTGCATATCTCCTTCAGGCTAGAATCATCATGGTTGAATAAGCTTTATTAGGTCATAGAGTGATATCTTCAGAACTGGTCACTCTACGATTGTTGACTGGACTACGAACGTAGTTTTTCTCATTCAGGCATACGCGTCTTCAGTATTCGTGGAGTTATGCTTCTGTGAGACATACTTCATAACCATTGTTTGATGACCCCTTGATATGAATTTCCTTGATGTTTCTCTTGGGATGATATGCTTTGCATGAATAAGCATAGAAGATCTCTTTCATCTTGTCATGAATAGTCAGATTCCTTATGACGATCAACAAGGAATTTTGGAATTCCTTTAGGTTTATATGAACTTCTTTCACAGGGACTCAGCAAGTCTTCAGGAGTAGGATTTGGCATTTGATAATCTTGAATAATAGCATTGATGAAAAGTTTTGAACTTGCAGCTGGTTGAATCTTTGTGATCGAAGCTATCTGCTTTAGTATTCCTTAGTGAGGTCAAACGGACCACGTACTTACAGGTTAAACAAATTTCTATCTTGGTACCCATAGTTACTTGGGTCCTGCTAGGTTAGTTTTCTTAAAATCCCAATTCCTCTCATTCTTGAATTTTTATCATATAAGCATCAACAATCATATTCATGCATATATCAAATTTAGATATGACAGTTATAATGCATGATGTTGAGTGTGTGTATGATTAAGCATTTTGATATGACACTCTTTTTCTTTGGTTGTTTCACCTTTTGCTTTGTTATGTTCACGAATTTTGAATGTTCATAAAGCGATGATCTACTCTATTACTTATTTATATCTGGTCGATTCGTGGAGATGATCAGTTTCTAAGAACCTTCAAGATACACCCCTAGCGTTGATCATACTCTACATTTTATCAAAAACACAGAACATTGGTTTGTATATATTTACGCACATACCAACCCTTCAGAAAGGGTTAATCCACTTAAGCTTAATTTGATTATGATTAACTTATGGAATATTCCAAAGTTCGTTCAAAATGTTATATTCAACCTAAAACATGGGTGGAGAGAAAGTTTGTTAGCAATATGTTTCCAACCTTAATATACTTTCTCTCTTTCCCTTTTTAGAAAGAATATGGTCTCTTGATAGAATACTATTATAGACATAAGGTGATGCATTATGATGTACGAGAATGTTAATGAGGAACCATACATTTACACTGTCAGTTTCTTAACAGTCATTTGTCTTGCTATAATGATGTTAGGCATTGATGTGCATGTCTTTATATTCAGTGTTGACAGCTTGTTGCTCCATATGGCTTTAGATCAATCAAGCACAGTCTTGGAGTTATGATCAGGGGGAAAGTCTTAACAGCTTAAATTCATTGGCACCCTTGAACCTCAAGGTTCAGATCCATGAATTAGCCAAATACATATTAAAAGAATTCTTATTTCCCCTTTTAGATAAACATTTCATTCCATGTATAGGGCTTTCATTTTTTAGAATAGTGGATGTCAGATTCTTTGCTCTAGATGCCACTTGACTTCCCATCACTAGTCTGTAAACTACTGATTGATTGCGGACAATGATTGGCCTTTTTGCTATGGCATATAAGGACAGGGACCAATCTAAGCAGCTTCAGGTAATTATGCACATTTACCTGTATGCATAATTTTCAACGTGTGAGCTCATCAACATTCACAAGTGAATTACTGTTAAAACTAAGTTTAGAATATTATTTGTGCCTAGGAACAGACTCAAAACGTTAGCTTTAGGATATAGCATGAGAACCTGCTCTGGTACCAATTGTTAGTTCCCATAGGGCACACAATAGATCTAGAAGGGGGGTTGAATAGATTCTTTTTAATTTTAATTTTTTTTCTTTTTAATTTGTATTGCTAAGTAATTAGCATATGACAAACATCAGAATCATTTCAATCACAGCGGAATAAGTTAAAGATTCCCTTCATAGATATCTTAATAAGCATTGTTCTAGAGTTAGTTTAGTTGTAAGTGGTTATTATAGTTATAGCAGGTATAGCAGTTTAAGGTACATAAGGAAAATGACTTAAAGTAAATGACACAAGGGATTTTATGTGGTTCAGAGACTCAAGCTCCTAATCCACTCTTCTACTACAACAAGCATGGATTCGACTAAGGAAATCGGTAACTCTTGAATCACATAGATTCTATCAAAGCCAGCAGCCTTGGAACTCCAGTTCACTAAGAACTCTTCAAGCCCAGCAGATTTGGAACTGTAGACTAAGCCCAGCAGACTTAGAATCTCTTGTACCCTCCGGTACTCAACAATCCTAGCAGGCTCGACTTTGATTTAGTCCTTCGGACAAGGACCCCTTAGGCCCTAGTTACTTGTTGTTGTTGTTATTTTTGTTGTTGTTGTTGTTGTTGGTGCTGAGCTGCTAAGATGACTTGAAGCTTGATCATCCCTTGGTACTTAGCAGCTTGGTGTGATCCTCTTGCATTCTGCATTGAGATTAGATCACCTTTAAAGGACTGCTAAGATGTTCATTAAGCTTGACGACCTTGAGTACTTAGCCGTCTGTCATATCTCTCTTTGTGCAGCTGACCTTCATTGTTGATGCTTAACTTTATCTGACTTCAGCATTGCATAATGTTCACCAGTTAGGATCTGCTAAGTCTTTTCACTTCTTGTAGACTCTGTCTGGTACTTAGCATCCTTTGAACACTGATTGACTTGTGTACAGATCTGGTTCTGCATCTACTTCTCTTCAGCTTTAGTTGTTCATGGTGAATCGTTGAGTGGCCTTATGGATCTACTTCATGATCTGCCACTCTTCTTCTTGTCTTCTTGGCATTCTCGGCTCTCAGCTCAGATGCCATTGGGTTGGCATTTTTATGTGTTGTTGAGTGAAGCTTTTAATAGTTGAGGCTCTTCATCGTTTGCTTCACTTCTTCTCTGGTAGTCTTACTACCACTAAGACATATTCTCTTAAGCTTTGTAGAACTCTCGTAGAGTCAACAACTCTTCATCTTTGAAGCTTCAGCTGATATATACTCCTCTATCAACTTCCCGTTGGAAACTAGCCGTTGGAAGTTATTTGAATTGCCTCAAAGATTCTGAGTTATTTGGTGTAGACTGCTGACTTGACGTGACAACACCATTTTGACTTTTTTGACACAGTAGTCTACTATTTCACCTACCACTTCAAAAATATCACTTTCATGTGTCAGGCTAGTAGTCACCTTTATTTCTCCTTTCTGATTCCTCGATTAGAACCACAGGAGTTATCCTTCTGCATCGATGCTCTCAATCAGCAACGTTCGAATGTCTGTCTTTATATTGAGACGTTGCCAAGGCTTCAATAATTAGATGTCTTTATATTCTGATGCAGATGACCATGAGCTTGATCGTAGTTTGTCTGTTGAGTGTTGTTCATTGACTGGTTTAGACAACACTACGATTCTGAGAGTGTTCTCTGGATTGACAATGTAGATCCTCTTCTTCTTCACTCGTACAGTACTTCAATGCTTCGTCTATTATATAGGTTGGCCAATGTCACTGTATGTGCTTCATCAATTCTTGTTGTTCATTTGGCAAACACCACGATCGTAGTTATCACCACAATCGTTGTCTTCTGTTGGTTTGGCAGATACTACACTCGTCATCTTCCTTTAGTCAGTCACTTCATTCATTGTCTTCTATTGTTTGCTTGTGGAAGACTTCTCCTGACTGGCTTCACTTCTCAATCAGTATGCTGATAGAGTTGGTGCTTCAATCTTCTGTATGCTTACAGGCCATTCGGTGAGTGCTCTCTGGCTTTCTTCAGGTGGATTGAATCTTGACTACTCTTTCCAGAGGCTTCGATCTTTGGATACTTCGGGAGTGCTCATTTGTTGAGAATCGTGTAGTCTCTACTATTCTTCCTTGGCTTTGTGAGCACTTGACTGACTTTGTCTAAGCCTTTGTTCTGCAAACTACAATCTTACTTTGGTTCTGCAGACACCACGACTCCGAGAGCAGATCATATGACAGACTACGATTTCAGCCTTAATAATTGATATCCCTTAACTGATCTGCCCAACTACGATTTCTGCCTCTGATATAATCTACAGGTTCCACAACTTTGAGTGAGGCCTACGATTCTTAGCTCTGCAGGCGCTCGACAGGCGCTTCGACAGGTTGTCTCTATGATTCTGAACTTGACTTCCTCAACCAACTACGTCTTCGAGAAAGTCCTTCTCAACACACCCATATCCTGCCATGTCTCTCCTGGCAGATAGCGACCTTCGAGAGTGACTATCCTTATAGACTACGATTCTACCTTGATAGACTTCGATTCTTTCTTGTCTCTCCTGACAGACTACCAAGGCTGGTGCAGTGCTCGACGATAAGACAAACCTAACTATTACAATATATAAGATCAACCTAACAAGTTTGATCTTTCTATTCAAAGTCCTTGTACATCATAATCTTTTGAAGGACTTTACAAGGCTGTTTGTTCATGTAGGATCAACCTAACATATTTGATCATTTCAGTCTAAGTCCTTGTACATATGCCTATCATCTATTAAAGATTTTACAGCTTTCATCAATGAAGACATATTTGCATATTCATTCATTAAGATAATAATCAAATCTTATATAAATAGGAATAACATTCTCATGCATATTCCTAACACAAGGGTTCCTCTTGATTGACTTCTTCTTCCTCAGCTTCCTTTACAACTGACATATTTCCCTGCAGACTTGATTTCTTCACTTCACCAGTCCTTCCACTGGACTCAGACATCATCTTCACATTTTCTACAAGGCTCCTCTTCTAGTTTTGAAACAGCTGCTGGGTCATCTTTCTATTGGGGTTGATGGGTGCACCTTCTTTGTCTTTAATTTTGTCTCCCAGAGCAGATTGAAGAATAATGTTGATGAATCTCCCATAGAGCATCTTGCTAGAGCTCTTTGCCTTCTTCGAACTGAGAATCCACTTCCCAATCCATCCCATGAGTAGGGCTCCATAATTGATTTTGGACTTGAACCAGATAGCTGTCATGAGCTTCAGTTGATTTTCATTCACCGAGTCGTGGCCAGAGCTCTTGCAGCATATGCACTTCCCAATAATATCAGCCAAAAATTCATACTTCTAGGGAAACTCTTTCTTCTTATAGCCCTTGATGCATTCAAACTTCCTGTGGTGCATCCTATTCAAACCTTCATGAAAGTCGATGTGGCCCAGAGTTGGAAGACCCTTTGGTTTGAACCCTAGGGCCAGGTTTATATCTTCAGCTCCGAGTCAAATTTGCACGCCCTTGACCTTTGAGGTAATGACATCATTTTCGAAGACCCCATTGCAGTAGAATTCTTTCACCAGCTTTGGGTAGATTCTTGTTGGGAGCTGTCGTTTAAACTCCTAAATTTACCTCACTTTCACTTTACAAATTCAAACAATTAGCACAGTAGTAAGCAAGGATCGATCCCACAGAGAATGATTTGTTTTATATTTATCCAATGATTTCTAATTAAAGGGGATTTAGAATTGATTAACTAAATTAACAAAAATAAACTAATAAGAATTAACAATGAATAAAAAGATTCAGTTCTTCAGTTCAGTATCACCTTTTCACAATTATGGAGTAATCAAGTTTTACAGTATTTACCCTTCAATGAAACTATAAGCCCTAGATGGCAACAAGCTTTGCTACCCGAAATTCTCCTTAGATCGTCACTGTATGAAACAAGCTCTTCACCAGATTCTAACTGTAATACAACCTAGAACAAACTCTGTAGATTTAATATGACAGAAGCATTAAGAAATAGAGAATTAGGCTAATCCAAGCAGCAAACACATAAGCTCGATTTGTTTAACTTGTTTCCTGATAACCTTAGCAATACAAAAAAGCTTGTCCACAATTAGTATCACTAATTTGCTACTTGTGATGAAGGCGGATATCAATTACACGTAATACCAATCTTAATCTAGCAGATGATATCAATTCATTAATTTAATCCTGCATAAACTAAATTAGTAGATTGAATAACATACAAGAAGTTAAAGTAGATTATCAGAATAAATCTCATACAATAAGGAATAATAAAGTAAACTTGATCAAACCGTTGATTATGAATAAGGTTCAACATCCCTTCAGAACTGAATTGAAAGTATTAGCTCATGCCTTCAATGTTGTAGATGATAGAATATAGAATATGATTGAATAGTAGAATGAATAATACCCTGACTATTACATCTATTTATAGTGCTAGGCAAAGTCCTAAATTCTATAAGAACTAGAAATCCAAATCCTAAAAGAAATTACAAGTCATAATTAGTTTCCATAAAGAAATAGAATTTAATAAGGAAATAAAATCTCATTCCAAACCAGTCCTAATTCTAATAGCAATATCAATCCAAATCCATGTAGAAAGATGCCAAAATATGATTTTAGAAACTTTCCAAAAATCTAATATTTCCAAATTTTCTTTTTCTTTTTCTTTTCAATTCAGCTCCAAATCAACTTGTTTCCATCCTTTTAGCTTTAATTCACCTGAAAACAATAAACAACTTATTAAGCTCATATACACATGAAACATGTAATAAAACCAAACGTAAAGGAATAAAAAATTATGAATATTGTGTACTTATCAAATTTCCCCACACTTAGTCTTTTACACGTCCTCGTGTAAACCAAAAGTTTAATTTCCAAAAAAACTCTACTCAACCATAATGTCAAAAGATTTCAAGATCAAATCATGATTATCAACACTAAACCCACAAAAATATAATCAATGCTTCATCAATTAACTCAAAACAACAACCATGCCTTTTCATCATTGAATTTCATTAAGTCAAATTGTATCCACATAAGCACTCTTATATGATCCACACACTTACTCAACTTAGTTACCATGGAGCAAAAACCTTGCACACCACTCAAGACTCAATACATACTTTTTCTGCTTTGTTTTTTTACCAGAACCCTTTCATTTTCCTTTTTGTTTTCGGTGAATGCATTTTATGCTCCGTTTCACCTTCCTCAATCTATCTTTTGTAAGTGAGTGCATTTTATGCTCCATCTCACTTATTCGCATGTGTTTATGGGAGAGTACGTTTTATGCTCCATCTCATCCCACCATATAGTTTCTCTTTTGCTTCTTTTTCTCTTTTTCAACAATTTCTTTGATTTTCAACTTTTTTGATTTTTTTTTCCACATGGTCCTGTAAAAAGCATAAGCAGTTCATTAGTTCTAAAGCATGAGATTAGTGTACATAGACAACTTCACAGATAACTAAGTCAAATGAGCATATATCACATGGTCAAGTACTCATGCAACACAAATTCAATTCAAATCAATTACTATGGATCATGACTTAGTTTTTCTCAATTATTAACCAATTAAGCATCAAACAGATTTTGAAATTTAGCATTGATTTTTAATTTTTGACTTTAACCTTCCAACACATAGGCAAATAGAATTATGGAACTCAAATTTTTTAAAAATTTTCAAAAGGCATCAAATTTTCAAATTTCCTATCAAAATTGGATCAATATCCCTAAATAAAATAAAAACCTAAATCTTTCCCCCCACACTCAAACCTTACATTGTCCCCAATGTAAGAAAATCATGCAAAGAAGAAAGAACTACATGTAAATAATAAGTAAAGGGATAGAAAAATTAAATCTGAGATTTTGGGTTGCCTCCCAAGCAGCTGCCTTTGTTTATTGTCATTGGCTTGACATCATCCTTCTCATTCTATGTAGTCGGAGTTGTGAACTTCAAGTGGACTGGTAAAAGTTTCAATTCATTAGGGACATCCTTCAGACCCTGATTTTGCTCCATTCCAGCCCTCAAATCCTCCTTGTATATTTGCTCAAGAGATTCCTACACTATAGAGTCAACAACATCAGCAGAAAAAATAGAATTAATATTACCAAGATTCCTTTTAACTTCATATATTCTGAACTGGACATGTGCCTCATCCAATTCCATAGTTAAGGTCCCGTAGTGTTTATCATTTAGTGTCTTCACTGTTTGCACCAACGAAGTTATAACATTATCCATATCCTCCTTGTAGAAATCTACAAAAATTATCAAATCATCCTCTTGCTCCTCCTCATCAAATTCTATGTTCACTTCATTGTCACACATAACACTACTGCCCGTTTCTGAAGCATGCATTGTCTCCTCTCACTCCTCATCTTCACATCCCACGATAATTGCACTTACGTTCTCAATAATTTGAAAGGGTGACCTCTCTAAGCCTTGAGATTCCAACCTCCCTATCGTGGATGCAAGCTGACCCACTTGGTTCCTCAATTCTTGAACAGAAGTCCTTGTATCCTGCTGGAATTACTATATCTGACTCATGAATGCTTTGAACATATCCTCAAGAGATGGTGCAGAATTGGTAAGTGCTTCTTCCGTATATGTGTGGTACTGAGGTTGAGTCTGCTGAAAATCTTGTTGCATACTTGAAAAGACAGGTTGCATTGGTGGCCTAGTACCTTCATAGCTCAAGTCGGGATGATCTCTCCATCCGAAATTGTGAGTGTCTGCTCAAGGATCACATTGATGTGGATTTTGTCCGGAGAATGTCCCCACAGCATTAACTTGATAAACAAATACATCCTCTTGCACTATGGGACAATCATTTGTCGCATGCCCTGATTTTGAGCAAATTCCATATTCTTTTGCAACTTGCATATTCCCTACAACCATTTGTTGAACCATAGCAGTTAATTCAAAAATCTGTTACTCAAGATTACAAGTGCTTACCTTTTTTACCCTTTGTGATGCATGATTCATCCTAGTACCATACTGATGTGAGTTGGCTGCCATGGTTGTAATTAAGTTCTTTGCTGCGTTTGGAGTTTTGTCTACCAGTGCTCCTCCACTTGCTGCATCAATCATGCTCCTATCCATTGGTAGCAACCCCTCATAGAAGTACTGTATCAAGTAATGATCATCAATTCTGTGAGGTGGACAGCTGGAACACAACTTCTTGAACATTTCCCAATATTCATAGAGATTTTCTCCATTGAACTACCTGATTCCACATATCTCCTTCCTTATATCGACAACTCTTGATGCAGAAAAATACCTCTCCAAGAATAACATTTGCATATCAGTCCATGATCGTATTGATCCTGAAGGCAGATAGTATAACCAGTCTTTAGCCACATCTGCTAAGGAGAATGGAAAAAATCTAAGCTTAATTTTCTCCTCTATTACTCCTTGTAATTTCATCATGGAACACACCACATGGAACTCCTTCAGATGCTTATGTGGATTTTCACCTGTAAGACCACGAAAAGAAGGCAAAATACGAATTAGTCCAGAGTTAAGTTCAAAAGCAACATCTAAAGTTGGATACTCAATACAAAAAGATGATTGATTTAGATCAAAAGTAGCCAGTTCTTTTAAAGTTCTGTTATTGTGTGGCACCGCCATCTCTTCCTCTTCAAGTAATGGAACAAGAGCTTCTTTTGTATATGCAGTTTTCTCTATCTCTTGATCAAAATTTAAGACAATAAAGTGAGAGGATTGAGTCATAGAACAAAAAGAAAAAGAAAAAGAAAATAATAAAAAGAAACGAAACAAAGAATAAACAAATAACACTTCTCGATAACGGCGCCAAAATTTGGGAGCTGTCGTTTACACTCCTAAATTTACCTCACTTTCACTTTACAAATTCAAATAATTAGCACAGTAGTAAGCAAGGATCGATCCCACAGAGAATGATTTGTTTTATATTTATCCTATAATTTCTAATTAAAGGGGATTTTGAATTGATTAACTATATTAACAAGAATAAACTAATAAGAATTAACATGGAATAAAAAGATTCAGTTCTTCAGTTCAGTATCACCTTTTAACAATTATGGAGTAATCAAGTTTTACAGTATTTACCCTTCAATGAAACTATAAGCCTTAGATAGCAACAAGCTCTGCTACCCGAAATTCTCCTTAGATCGTCACTATATAAAACAAGCTCTTCAACAGATTCTAACTGTAATACAACCTAGAACAAGCTCTCTAGATTTAATATGATAGAAGCATTAAGAAATAGAGAACTAGGCTAATCCAAGCAGCAAACACATAAGCTCGATTTGTTTAACTTATTTTCTGATAACCTTCGCAATGCACAAAAAGCTTGTCCACAATTAGTATCACTTATTTGCTACTTGTGATGAAGACATATATCAATTACACGTCATACCAATTTTAATCTAGCAGATGATATCAATTCACTAATTTAATCTTGCAGAAACTAAATTAGTAGATTGAATAACATACAAGAAGTTAAAGTAGATTATCAGAATAAATCTCATGCAAGAAGGAATAAATAAAGTAAGCTTGATCAAACCGTTGATTATAAAAAAGGTTCAACATCCCTTCAGAACTGAATTGAAAGTATTAGCCCATGTCTTCAATGTTATAGATGACAAAATATAGAATATGATTGAATGGTAGAATGAATAATATCCTGACTATTATATCTATTTATAGTGCTAGACAAAGTCCTAAATTCTATAAGAACTAGAAATTCAAATCCTAAAAGGAATTAGAAACCATAATTAGTTTCCATAAAGAAATAAAATCTAATAAGGAAATAAAATCTCAGTCCAAAAAAATCCTAATTCTAATAGCAATATCAATCCAAATCCATGTAGAAAGATGCCAAAATATGATTTTAGAAACTTTCCAAAAATCTAAGATTTCCAAATTTTCTTTTTCTCTTCAATTCAGCTCCAAATCAACTTATTTCCATCCTTTTAGCTTTAATTCACCTGAAAATAATAAACAACTTATTAAGCTTATATACACATGAAACATGTAATAAAACCAAACGTAAAGGATTAAAAAATCAAGAATATTGTGTATTTATCACTTATGCTGGTGCTCAGAGCTTCTTCGAGACCAGCTTTCTTCAAAAGTTACAGAATTTTGTGAAATTAAGGGTCAGCTGTCTTGAATTCATCGAAGCATAGCTGGTAACCAGATACAACATTGGAAGCAGCCATTGATTCTGTTGATTATCCTGTGACGAACAAACTTAGCTTAGCTTTCTGAAGCTTAGGGTTTCTTTTCAGAGAGAGAGAAAGAGAGAAATAAACTTTTGAAATTTAAAGGTGAACTGACAAAAGACAGTTTAAAATGTATTTGTAACTTCCCTCCGCACGATCTGCAGAGTGGGGTACGTGTCGAGCTCTACAGATCACCACAATTTTAAGTCATGTGAAAAATACTGATCTGCCCTCAGCTCCCCCTAAGCTAGTGTATCCTTAAAGATGACTATGATTGTCGAGGACCACTCCACGATTGTTATGTTCAATGTTGAACCTGCTCCACTACCGTTATCTCTGCGATTTCTTGTGATGCATTCTGAATCAGCATACCTTCTGGATTAAGGTTGCTCAGGAAGGGTCGACCTCTTAGTCTAAAGCTAAGGGTCAGGTTTTTCCCTGAGGCGCTTCTCAAAAGGGTTGCTTAGCCTTGGTAGAAATGCTGTCATCACAGTGGGCTTCTCTGCATGCCGAGACTACTCCACGATCGTGGTTTTCTCTTAGTCATCTCTACGATTTTGACATAGCCTTTTATCTACATGGTTAGCACCAACTAGAGCATTGAATTTATGGTTGTAGATTTAACATACCTAACTCACTTATTAATTTATTAAATCTGGATTCATCTAAGGGCTTTATAAAGACATCAGCAAGTTGATTTTTAGTAGGGATGTACTGTAAAGATATAGTTCTATTTTGAACATGATCCCTAATAAAATGATATCTTATTTCTATATGCTTAGTCCTAAAATGCATGATAGGATTATGTGTTATTGCTATGGCACTTGTGTTATCACAATGAACAAGTATAGACTTGAAATCAAACCCATAGTCTGCTAGCTGGTTTTTCATCCATAGGATTTGAGCACAGCAGCTGCCTACAGCAATGTATTCAGCTTTTGCAGTTGAAGTTGATACTGAATTTTGCTTCTTGCTAAACCAGGACACAAGTCTATTTCCTAGTAGTTGACAAGTGCCACTGGTACCTTTTCTATTAATTTTACAACCTACAAAATCAACATCTGAATATCATGTCAGTTCAAATGAGGACTCCTTGGGATACCAAAGTCCCAAGTGAGGTGTGCCTTTGAGATACCTGAAAATTCTTTTTACAGCAGTTAAGTGTGATTCCTTAGGATTAGCTTAAAATCTAACACATATACATGTAGCAAACATGATATCTGGTCTACTAGTAGTTAAGTACAGAAGAGAGCCTATCATACCTCTAAATTGAGTGATGTCAAAACATTTACCTATCTCATCTTTGTCAAGCTTGGTTGCTGGAGCAATTGGTGTTTTCATGGGAGAGGCTGATTCCATGCCATACTTCTTAAGTAAGTCTTTGATGTACTTGGCTTGGTTAATGAAGATACCTTCATCAGTCTGCTTCACTTGCAGTCCAAGGAAGAAATTCAGCTCACCCATCATGCTCATTTTGAACTTGCTCTACATAAGCTTGGCAAATCTCTTACACATACTTTCATCAGTAGAACCAAAGATAGTATCATCTACATATATTTAAACTAGTAAGACTTTATCTTTGTGCTTCCTAAGAAATAATGTGCTATCTACTCTACCTCTAGTGAATCCTTTTTCAATAAGAAAGTTAGTCAGTGTTTCATACCATGCTCTAGGTGCTTGTTTAAGTCCATATAAGGCTTTGTCTAGTCTATAGACATAATTAGAGAGAGTTGGATTGATGAAACCTGGTGGTTGCTCAACATATACTTCTTCTTGAAGTTCACCATTCAAAAATTCACTCTTAACATTCATCTAGGAAGACTTTGAACTTCATGTGAGCAGCAAAGGCAAGAAATATCCTGATAACTTCTAGTCTGGCCACTGGTGCGAAGGTCTCGTTATAGTCGATGCCTTCTTGGGAATAACCTTTGGCCACTAGTCTTTCCTTATTCCTTGTGATCACCCCATCTTCATCCATTTTGTTTCTGAAGACCCATTTGGTGCCAATGGCTGGGTGATTCCTTGGTCTAGGAACTAATCTACAGAATTTGCTTCTTTCAAATTGATTCAGCTCCTCTTGCATGACTTCTATCCAACTCGAGTCTTCCATTGCATCTTCTATCTTCTTGGGTTTCATTTGGGACAGAAAACTCAGATAAAAACATTCATTCTGGTTGGCAGACCTTGTTCTGATTCTTGCAGTTGGATCTCTAATTATCAGGTCTTGAGTGTGATCTTTTGCCCATCTGTTCCCTGTTGGAACATCTGTTTTGGTGCCTTCTTGTCTGAATTCTTCAAGATCAATTTCTATCTCTTGTTGCAGAGGTTTATCATCTGGTGTAGCTCTCTCCACGATTTCTTCTTCAGGCTCGATGATTCCACCTTCTGGAGCTGCAATCGTGGTGTTGGGATGGACCACCTCATTCGTAGTGTCTGAATCGTTAATTGCAGTGCCTTGTGGTATAGACTTGTCTGGGTCTGTTTCATCAAAGATGATGTGAATCGAGACTTCAACACTTAGCGCCTTCTTGTTGAACACTCTATAGGCCTTGCTGTCTGTGGCATATCCAAGAAAGATTCCTTCATCTGACTTGGGTTGGAACTTAGTCAGATATTGTTTTCCATTGTTGAGAATGTAGCATGCACAATCGAACACATGAAAATAACTGACATTCGACTTTCTTCCTCTCCATAGCTCGTAAGGAGTCTTCTTCAGGGTAAAGTGAACAAGAGACCTGTTCTAAGTGAAGCACGCAGTGTTGATGGCTTCTACCTAGAAGTATTCAGGCAGATGAGTTACTACTAGTAGAGTTCTTCCTGCTTCGATCAATGTTCTATTCTTTCTTTCAGCTACTCCGTTTTGCTGTGGAGTTCATGTAGCTGAGAAGTTGTGACTAATGTCATTGTCTGCACAGAACTGATCCATCTCAGAGAAGTCGAACTCTCTTCCATGATCACTTCTTATGGCTTTGATCTTTTCTCCTTTTTCATTCATCATCAGTTTGAACATCTTGATCAGTTGGGAGCTTATTTCATCTTTAGAATTAAGAAAGAACACCCATGTAAATCTGGTGTAGTCATCCACTACGACTAGTGAGTATCTCTTCCCTCTAAGGCTTACAATCGGAATTGGCCTAAAAAGATCCATGTGTAGTAACTGTAGAGTCTTATCAATTGAGTTGACTGCTTTACCTTTGAATAAGCTCCTTGTTTGCTTTCCAAGCTGATAGGCGTTGTATGGCCTCTCTTTGATGAAGCTGAGCTTGGGTAGGCCCGCTACTAGATCTTTGGAGGCCAGTTTTGACATGCTTTTGAAGTTGAGATGAGACAACCTTCTATGCCACAGCCAGATCATTTCTTCAGAGGCTTTAGCAAGAAAGTAGATTGTATCATCAGAACTTAGTTAAGCAAGATTAACAGTGTAGACGTTCCCTTCTCTTGCTCCAGTCATCTTTATAGAAGAGGTCTTTAGATATCTGACTTGACACTGATTGTTGTGGAAAGTGACTTGATGACCCTTGTTGCAAAGTTGGCTAATGCTTAGAAGATTATGCTTTAGTCCTTCCACATAGGCTACTTTGCTGAAGGACACTGCACCATTCCCAACTGAGTCATATCCTCTTGTCTTGCCAGAGCTGTTGTCTCCAAAGATGACTGTTGGACCCTTCTTCTCTATGAAGTTAGACAGGAGGGCCTTGTTCCCGGTCATGTGCCTTGAGCATCCACTGTCCAGATACCATATTAGTGATCGTTGAGCTCGGTTCTTATAGTAAGGTTAAGCTTTTATTTTGGTACCCAGACTTGCATGGGTCCTACTTTGTTAGTACCCTTGAGAACCCAGATTTGCTTAACTTTGGGTCTATCATGCAGAGGATTATAGTAGCATATGCAGCCTTATGACCATATCTATTACATACAAAGCATCTAGCATTATGCATGCTTGTGTGTGTGTGTGGATTCTTTCTCCATTTGGACTTGTGTGGATACTTGGTGGCCTTCTCCTTATGTCGGTTCTTCTTTTTCCATGCAGCCTTGTGATTCAGAGCTTGTGATGAGTGAATCTCAACTCCACGATTCCTTCCTGGTTGGTTCGTGGAGTCGGTTTTACTTGACTCCACGACCCTTTGAGGTTGGAGAGTGGTGACTGAGTTACTCTTCACCTTTATGAATCCCAGGCCAGCATGAGATCCGTTATGTCTTGGGACATAACTTGGAACAGAAGAGCAAGGATGCATTGGTTCTTCCTTCTTTGTGGATTTCACAAATGTCATGCCTCTATTAAAATTTGAAGCACTACTAATGTTAGTTTCCTTTTTCTTTTCCACACATGGTTCTGAGGTAGATTCCCCAAAGCCTAAACATGTTCTGTCAGATGCACTTTTCTAACTGGAGATCAGGGAGTCCATGGATGAAGAAGACCTATTCCACAATGAGATTATCTTTTCTAGCTCCTCAATCTTAGAGGTTAGATTTAACTCTCTTTGTGTGGTGATTTCATTGGTCTGTCTTAAAAGTTTATTCTCAGCCTCAAGTTTAGAGAGAGGCACTAGTTAGTAGAGTTGTCTCCAGTTCTACTTGAACTTTCTCTTTCTCTTTTTGAAGAAGAGAATAATCTTTAGACAGAACTCTGAACCACTTCATGTATTGATGCAAATCAGATGTTATGCTATGTAGTGCAGTTCTTAAATCATCAATGTCTACATCAGTAGAGTTAAAGTCAAATACCTCATCGATACTTACTTCATAATGGCCAGTGCTCTTTTTGTCTTTTTCATCTTTGGCCATTAGACACAAATTAGCTACTTGTGGCTCTTCATCATCTCCTGACTCAGGATTTGTGTCGTTGTCTGAGTCACTCCACGATCCTCTAGCTACAAGACCTTTGTCTTTCTTCTAAAGCTTTTTGTAGCCTTTGAACTCCTTCCTTGGATTTTTTTTCCTCTTCAGCTCTTCTCTAAGAGGTTTGTTGCAGTTTGCAATGAAATGGCCAGGCTTCTTGCAGTTGTAGCATAAGTCATTGATATGCTCCTGGCTGCTGTTGTTGTTGAATCTCTTTGGTCTGCTGCTTCTGCCTTTGCCCATGAACCTTTTGAGTCTTCTGACCAGCATTGCAATATCCTCATCATCATCTTCCTCAAAGTCAGATTCATTTTTGGTAGGAGCTTTGGAGGTGGCTTCTGTTACCTTGAGAGCAACTCCTTTATCCTTCTTTCTTCCTTCAGATAGATTCTCTGCACATTGGATCAGCTCTAGTTTATAGGTAAGAAGGTTGCTATAAAGTTGTTGAACTGTCATTTCATGAAGGTTCTTTGATTCTCTGATTGCAGTGGTTTTGGCATCCCACTTGCTTGGTAAGGACCTCATGAACTTGATGATAAGATCTTTATTTGGATAGATCTTTCCAAAAGCTCGAAGAGAGTTGAGCATCATGTTGAATCTTTCATAGGTGGAAGTGATATTTTTTCCTGGAACATGAGTAAACATCTCATACTGTTGAGTCAGAAGAGATTGCTTGTTTTCTCTGACTTCTTCTGTTCCTCATGCATGATGAGCAGTGCTTCCCAGACCTCTTTGGCAGTTTTGCTAGTTGATCACATTTTTGAACAGATCATCTTCTAAAGACTGGAACAAAATGTTCTTGGCCTTTTTGTCTAGTTGGACATTCTTATTCTCGTTGTCAGTCCATTCTGATTTGATCTTGATTTGTATTTTGTATGGATCTTCTGGAGTTGGTGCGAGCTTTGTTGGACTGTAGGGCCCATTCAGAACGGTTTCAAACAGATCTTCATCTATCGAATCCATGTAGGCTTGCATACGAACTTTCCAGTTGGCAAATTTCTTTGTTGCACATTGGTGGCTTGCTGCCTCCACCTGTCTTGGATTCTCTTATCAGATGTGCCATCAGATCTACTCAAGCTTTGTAGGCTAGTTGAGAGAACTTGCTCTGATACCAATTGTTAATTCCTAGAGGCACAATAGTTATTTACAAGGGGGGTTTAATAGATATTTTAAAACTTTTTCCTTTTTAAAACACTTATCAGGTTTGTTAACCATAACAAAATATATGATTTGTTTGTTTTCCTTTTAGATAAACCAAGTTTGAAGGTGATAAACAGTTATAGCAGTTTATAACAGATATAGCAGTTATAGCAGATATCAGACACAATGATTTTAAGTGGTTCATAGCACACAAGGCTCCTAGTCCACTCTTCTACTCCATGAGTAGAAAATCCACTAAGGATATCTTTACAATCTTTGAATCACTTAGATTCCTTCAAGACCAACAATCTTGGAACTTTTAGTTCACTTAGAACTCTTCAAGTCCAGTAGACTTGGAATACACTTGATTGAGAGTTGAGTTCTTGGGTTGTGCTACTCAGTGGCTGTTAAGCATAAGTTCGAAAGAATTGAGTAGCTGTGCAAGCTTTTCTTCAGATCGTAGAGTTTGGACGTTGAGTGTTCTTGAGCTTTTTCGGTTCTTGCTTGCTTGTTTCTGAATCTATGTCTGATTTGCTTATGAAGGAGCCTTTGACATGTTTCCATTAAAGGCATCCGTTGCAACATTAAATGCTTCAGACGTTTATAAGCACTGATGTTGACTTCCTGCAAATCTGTTATTCTGCCGTCTGGACCACTGACACAGCAGACTGCTTTTTCACATAACACCTGAAAAGGTGTTTTCAGCAAGCATGCAGTCCTTTCCTTAGCTTCTTCAATACGCTTTTTGATGCATACTAAGGATGAATGTTGGATCATTGGGACTCCCAAAATGTCAACGTCTATAATCCATTCTTCATTTGTAATACTTTCTCCTTCAGCAGATAGACGATTCTGATGCTGACTGGAGAGACACCACGATCATTGTCTTTGTACCATAATAGTTGTGTCTTATCATGCTCGTGCTTGATTCAGCTTTGATCATAGGGAACACTACGATTTCTCTTAAACTCTGATAGACTACGATCTCCACTTGCTTGCTTTGCAGACTCAACGTTTCTGAGAGCTGACTGCTATTCTTGACTTGGCTCGGCAGGCACTCGGATTATCTCCACGATTCTGAGTTTGGCTTCCAAGATAGACTACAATTCTGAAACAACTTCTTCGATACTCCACGATTTTGCCTTGACTTCTGCAAACTTCTAGCTGGCTCGACAGACTACGAATCTATTGAGGCCTAACAATTACATCTCAAAATAGATCAACTTAACAGCTTTGATCTTTCTTTATACATTCATTTACAGAATGATAAACATTTAAAGCATAGATCAACCTAACAATTTTGATCTATCATCTAAGTCCTTGTACATTAATTCTCTGAAGGACTTTACACATAAGCATATATATTTACTTTCAACATCAAATTTGAATATGCAATTCCCAACATAACACATATAATTAAATTAATCTACCACAATTCTATCACGTAATTATTTAACTCAATAATTAAAACATCGAGAACTCAATAAATAAATCATCAAAATATTTATTTAATTCGATAAATATTTAAATTAAATAACAAAATTCTCGTTCGTCACAAAAAACATCTCATAATAAAAATTTTATTTATTAAATTCTTATTTTAATAATTACTGAGAATTCGAGTTGCCACAGGATCACCTCTAGAGGCCAAACACTTAGGTGGCTAACGTTGATCAAAGAAATGAATCAACCCGGTGGATTCAAGTTGAACGCGAAACGAATTAGAGTTGAACTCATACCTGAGGAAGCTAGTTTCTACGAGGGTATGAATCTAATCTCCATCTATTTTGTTTAAATAATAACTATGCATAAAGGATGATCCGAGTATATGGTTTGTAAAATTTTAAAATCTGTTTTTACCATGCTTTCGCTACTTTGATTATTACAAACCTAACAGTGGTATCATAGCCAAACCTTTATACGAGTTATTAATTATTTTGATTCAATATATGTATGGGTTTATGTTTGGAAAAATTTATTGGGCATAATTTATTGTATAGAATCATATTTTTTGGAAGAAAGGATCAAAAATCACGATTTGCAAGAAAACAAAAAGTCCAGAAAAACACCGCGAAGCGAGGCATGCCAGTGGCTGAGCAAGGCGGGCCGGGTTCTGTAAGTGTCGCGAGGGGCGCGTCGGTCTAGCAGAATTTTTGATTTTAATTTTTTGTGCAATTTTTCCAAAAATAGAATAAAGGAATTTATTTGGATATGGAATAAGATTCCATGTTTCCTATAATAAAGGAGTTTATTCACATATGGAATATGATTCCATATTTCCTAGAATAAATGAGTTTATTAACAAATGGAATAGGATTCCATATTTCATAAAATTAAAGATGTTTAATTTTAATAAGTTATAGGATTCAATATATTTTATTTTTCCAACAATTTTAAGTTAAAATAAAGGAGTTTATTTTGTACTTGAAATTGGATTCCTTGTTAATTTAAATAAAAGAGCTTATTTTGATTTGGAATTTGAATAAAAATAAAGTAGTTTATTTTTATCTAATATTGGATAAAATAAAATAAAGAAGTTTATCATGATTTAAAATTTGATTAAAATAAATGAGCTTATTTTGTTTCAAAATTGAATTTATAATAAATTTTAATTGTCCATTAAATGATATCAATACATATATGGAATGGTTTATTTATTCATGAGATGAATACTATTTATTGATGTATATGTTGATGTGTATGATAATAAATGGGGTTGATTATGTACTATTGACCAATTTGATTGGATTTTATTTTAGTTGGATGCATGAATGTATGAGTTTTATAAATGAGGTCTGCGTACCTCGTCTTCTATAATTTTTCTTGATGTAAATTAAGTCTCCATCCTATGTACTTCTTCTTGACTGTTGATCAAGGTTTCTATTTAATATAAATAGTTTATGTAATAGAATTAGTTAGAATTATCTTGAAAAATTGGAGACCAATGAGCAAGGAACGCTTGAAGACCCGTTTGTAATGGAGCACGAAATTTAAATGTAATAGTTATATTTAAATTTAATATTTGCACCCTATGTTTGACCTTTTGGTTCACTTGGTGGCTTTAGTGAACCAAACTAGAATAAAGTCCATAATCAATCCGGGTACAATATAGATTCTATATGTGTATGCTTACTATTATATATTATAAAACATGTTGTAGACACTCAAAATTTTCTTCCCTGTTACTAACACTATAGGAGGGCAAAATTATCTTTTCAACTCAACCTCGGTCTCAATACCGGGCCATCAAATCAACCTCGGTCTCAATACTGGGTCATCAAATCAAACCCGGTCTCAATACCGAGTCATCAAATCAACCCCGGTCTCAATACCGGGCCGTCAAATGAATCCCGATCACAATATCGGGTCATCAAAACAACCCCGGTCTCAAAACTAGGGTCATCAAATCAATCCCCCCGGTCTCAATACCGGGTCATCAAACCAACACCGGTCTCAATATCAGGTCATCAAATCAACCTCGGTCTCAATACCGGGCCGTCAAATCAACCCAGGTCTTAATACAGGGCCATCAACTCAACCCCGGTCTCAATACCGGGTCATCAAACCAACCCCGATCTCAATACCAGGCCATCAAATCAACCCCGGTCTCAATATCGGGCCGTCAAATTAATCTCGATCTCAATACCGGGTCATCAAATCAACCCCGGTCTCAATACCGGGCCGTCAATCAACCCCGATCTCAATACCGGGCCGTCAAATCAACCACGGTCTCAATATCGGGTCATCAAATCAACCACGGTCTTAATACCGAGCCATCAACTCAACCTCGGTCTCAATACCGGGCCACCAAATCAACCCCGGTCTCAATACCGGGCAGTCAAATCAACCCCGGTCTCAATATCGGGTCATCAAATCAACCCCGGTCTCAATATCGGGCCGTCAAATCAACCCCGATCTCAATATCGGGTCATCAAATCATCCCCAGTCTCAATATCGGGTCATCAAATCAGCTCAGGTCTTAACCCGAAAGGTACAGGTCAGCCCCGGTTTCAACTCGGGAAGTATAGGTTAGCCCCGGTCTCAACCCGGGAGGTACAGGTCAGCCCCGGTCTAAACCTGAGAGGTACAGGTCAACCCCGGTCTCAACCTAGGAGGTACAGGTCAGCCCCGGTCTCAACCCGGGAGGTACAGGACAGCCCTGGTCTAAATTCGGGAGGTACAGGTCAGCCCCAGTCTCAACCCAGGAGGTACAGGTCAGCCCCAGTCTCAACCCGGGAGGTACAGGACAGCCACGGCCTCAACTCGGGAGGTACAGGTCAGCCCCGGTCTCAACCTGGGAGGTACAAGTCATCCCCAGTCTCAACCTGGGAGGTACAGGTCAGCCCCGATCTCAACCTGGGAAGTACAGGTCAGCCTCGGTCTCAACCCACAAGATACAGGTCAGCCCCGGTCTCAAACCATGAAGTACATGACAGCCCTGGTCTCAACCCGGAAGGTACAGGTCAGCCCCGGTCTCAACCCGGGAGATACAGGTCAGCCCCGGTCGCAACCCAAGAGGTACAGGTCAGCCCCGGTCTCAACCTAGAAGGTACAGGTCAGCCCCGATCTCAACTCGGGAGGTACAGCTTAGCCCCGGTCTCAACCAGGGAGGTATAAGTCAGCCCCAATTTCAACTCGGGAGGTACAGGTTAGCCCCGATCTCATCCCGAGAGGTACAAGACATCCCCGGTCTCAACCCAGGAGGTACAGGTCAGCCCCGATCTTAACCCGGGAGGTGTAGGTTAGCCCTGATCTCAACCTAGGAGGTACAGGTCATCCCCGTTCTCAACCCGGGACGGTACAGGTCAGCCCCAGTCTCAACTTGGGAGGTACAGCTCAGCCCTGGTCTCAACTCGGGAGGTACAACTCAGCCTTGGTCTCCTTTCGAGAGGTACAGGTCAGCCCCGGTCGCAACCAGGGAATTACAGGTCAGCCCCGATCTCAACCTCGGACGTACAGGTCAGCCTCGTTCTCAACCCGGGAGGTACAGGTCAGCCCCGGTCTCAACCCGGGAGGTACAGGTCAGCCCCGGTCTCAACCCAGGAAGTATAGGTCAGCCCCGGTCTCAACTCGGAAGGTACAGGTCAGCCCCGGTCTCAAACTGGGAGGTACAGGTCAGCCTCAGTCTCAACCTGAGAGGTACAGGTTAGCCCCAGTCTCAACCCGGGAGGTACAGGTCCGTCCCGGTCTTAACCCGGGAAGTACAGGTCAGCTCCGGTGTCAACCCGTGAGGTACAGGTCAGCCTCGATCTCTACCCAGGAGGTACAGGTCAGCCTCGATCTTGAACCGAGAGGTATAGATCAGCCCCAGTCTCAACTCAGGAGGTGCAAATCAGCCTCGGTCTCAACCCAGGAAGTACAGGTCATCCCCGGTCTCAGCCCGAGAAGTCAGGTCAACTTCAAGCATAAACCTGAAGCCTCACAACATCTCTAGAGGAAAATATGGAGCAACCAAGTCAACCCCAGAGACAACACTGAGGATAAATAGACTCAAATGGGATCCAAGTCTTAGAAACAGCCCCAAGAAGTCAACCGAAGGCCATGCCGACACTAAAGGCAATCTCGAGAGGGGCAGAACGGTCTTTTTACTGACTCCAAGCCAATTCGATCAAACTCAAGCCAAATTGATGCCACCAAGGTCATAATGAACCATAACGATGATCACGAGTGCAAACAGCGCAAGACAGCTCAATGGATAAACTGCGAGGAATCAAAGACATGGTTATTAACCCGTCTTCTTGGATCCAGAAAATGTTTTATCCCATGTCATTGTGACACTCTTGGTGAGGGCTTTTCGGAAAGGTATCGCACGCCTCAAACGGACGCTCTGATCAAAAGTTAGAAAGTTTTAACTTCGACCTCGTGTTGCTCGGAGTGCACGTACTTCGAGACGATAGAACGCGCTACGTGGACCCCACCACATGGATTTCGCACCTCTACCTGCGGCAGCAGCTAGGTAGGGTGGAGGCTCCCTGGCCTATATATATGAGGGCACCCCCCCTCATTTTCATAATTCTGAAACACTTCGAACCTCTTCCTGTTTGGTTTTCTGTCCAATTTCTTGTCTTCCAAACCCAAATTTTTTCACTCTAACACGTAGATATACCCACATACTATCACATATTACCACATATCAGAAAATAACCGGTAGATTTGGACGTTTAAAGCCTACGATTTGGCAAAAAGCCCATGTAGCAGTTCATCGTGAGTATTTTTACGATCAGCAAGTCAATACTACTACTTCGCACTTTTATACACTTGCACGTTAATTTTCGTTTTCTAAATATGCCCGAAACTTAATTCCGTGGCAGTTTTCGTCAACTTTTGGTACATTTTTGTACATAAACGCATTTTCTGGCATTTCTACATCTCGAATTGACGATTCATCGCTTCCAGCAGCTTTCATATACTTGCATCTTCATACTGAGCAACTCCGCAAGACTGGGTTATCTTCCCAGTCCGGGTTTGGCTTTTTTTGTATATATTTAACTATATATATACTAACTTTTCAATTCTGTCAGGCCTAGATGTCAAATCCGCGGTAGTTTACTGGTTTTATTTATAAATATGCATATATAAGCAGCCTTCACCACCACTAGGTTATCTTTCCAGTCTTGGTTGACTATTTTTCTGTCTCTATATATATATATTTATATTTATATTTCAGTTCGGCTTGGATTATTCTGTGCCCTTTTACTGCTTTCATATATAAATATGCATATATAAGCAGCCTTCACTACCACTGGGTTATCTTTCCAGTCTTGGTTGACTACTTTTCTATACATTTATATTTCAGTTCGACCTAGATTATTCTGTGGCCTTTTTACTGCTTTTATATATATTTATGCATATATAAGTAACATTCACAACACTGGGTTATCTTTTCAGTCTTGGTTGACTACATTTCTATACATTTTAATTTCAGTCCGGGCATAAGTGTGAAAACCCATCGCCTCTTTCTACTTTTTTTCTATATATATATTTCAATTCTGTCCTGCCTGGATCATTCCGTGGCTTTTATAAAGCTTTTTTAAATATATATATATATATATATCAATTCCATTACGGGCACCGGTGTGAAAACCCATCGCCCTTTATAGCTTTTGTATATATAATTATATATATATATATATATATATATATATATATTGCTTTACTCGCTTTTATTAAATTGTTGCTTTAAATATTAATTTTATATGAATCGGCACTAACATATCTGCGGGCGAACTAGATTTATTTAAATCTCACCAATTCTAGCTTTCAAACGGTTCAAAATCGGTACAGACGGAATCGGAAAGCTAGAATGGCTGAGATTTATTTAAATCTAGCATTTTTTTCTAGTTTTAGTTATCAAAGCAACCTCGTGGCCCTTAAATCTCTATCTAGTGGGAACGAGACGCTTCGGCCAGGTGCGAGCCAGGATTTACTGAAAGAATCTTTGGTTCTGGCAACATTTGGATATATATATCTGTTTCTGTACAAATTTGAGATGTGCAGGTTTATTGGCTACTCATATGTGAGCGTAAAAATAGTGGGATTCATGATCAAACTGATCAGAATCTGATTCTCACGATGGACAAACTCCACTTTACAAATGTACCCTGCCAATGTTTCTATAAAATGTACATACAAAAAGACCTTAAAATGGTTACCCGGATTTAAGGTCTCAAAATAATGAGAATCGTGGTTTGTCGTGTCAGAATCCCTCCGATTGCTATCATGCACATGAGGAGACCGACACTTATATATATTTTGTGGTCGAGGATGCTTCGCAGCCCGACAATCACCATTTAAATTGAGCCTTAAGGCTGAAAAGATAAAATTAAAGTATCAATATGCTTCAATTCCTATGTTAGCGTAGGGGTTTGATAATCTTCTTTCAAAACATCACTTTAATTGCTGGACGTAGACACATGTTTCGCATGTTAATTAATATGACACGTATTTTATATATATGTGTGTGTGTGTGTGTGTGTGTGCAGGCGCGCTAAACAAGATGAGACAAATAATAACAAACCCCTTAAAGAATTTATATTAAGTCCTAAGCGTTCAAAGATATTTAGAATATCGAACGTCGCCTTCTAGCATGATAAAATTAATAGAGTATTAAATATTTAATATGAGTTTGTTGTGTCACCACAAGATAAGTATTAAATAGTTAAGATGTTATTTTATCACATTTGATGCTTATAAAAAAATTGAACGATACTATTTTGTTGTGTCACCATAAAGATGGTATTTTTCTATTTGAATATATGAAAGTGCTAGGTTGGACTTAACTTAGATAATTTTGATTCGGATGTGCCACCACTTAATCAAAATAATCTAAGAGGCAAAAACAGTTACATGATGATGTAATTGACAAGAGTTGTCTACTTATTTATTTATATATAGTTTGTTGTGTCACCACAAGGCTATATACATTTGAAATGGGATCCTTATTCTCACTAGCAGATCTTTAATTAGATATTGCCGAACTATATAAGTGAGGGCAATATAGTTTGAAGAAAAATAGTGGGAGCTACCAATTTAAAACAAGACCTAATTTATTTTGGTAATTAATAAAAGAATGTGTGATATAATGTTGTTAATTACGAATTCATTTACAGGATTTTACAATATCTAAATTACTATCACTGCGTAGCATATTAGATGCTAATTAACCGAACCGAATTAAACGGATTAGTTAAGAAATTTGAGAATAGTTCTCAAGGCTGAAAAACTATCTTATATCCTTAATACGCATATCCCTGCAATGATTGCAAACAATGCCTCTGAGGAAGAGATTACTACTTTTAGAAAGTAGCAAGATGATGTATAGTTGACTCAATGCATCATACTTGCATCCATGAGTAACGAGCTTCAGCGTTAGCATGAAACTATGGATGCTCCTACTATATTCCTACACTTCAAAGAGTTGAATGGTGAGGAAAATAGGACTAATAGATATCAGATATCTAAGGAGCTCTTCCAATCTAGAATGACCGATGGTACTACAGTTAAGACACGTGTTCTTAAGATGATTAATCTGATTGAACAAATAGGATAACTAGGTTTTCTCATGGATGGAAAATTGAGCCAAGATTTGATCTTGCACTCACTCCCGGACTCCTTCTCACAATTATTATGAATTTTCAGATGTACAAGCTAGATGTAAGCCTCGCTGATTTGCTTAAACATGTTGAAAAACTGTTGAGAGTCACTTTCCAACCAACAAAGAGCAAATCTTACTAGTAGGGGCCAAAGGATCTTCTGAAAAGAAGAATGATTCAAAGAAGATAAAAAGAAAGACAAATACAAAGGATAATAAGAACAAAACTGATATGGATAGCAAAGTAGTTTTGCTTCCACTGCAATAAGCCTAGACACTGGAATAGAAACTGCGAGAAGTGTCTTGTAGAGGCTAACCAGAAGAAGCTTAGTGAAGCTTTGGTTACATATACAGGTTTGCCAATGATTGAAATAAATCTTTCAGTAAGTAAAGTTTTTACTTGGGTATTGGATAACGGCTATGGTTCTCAAAAATACATATTTATGAAGGGACCAAGCAGAAGTAGAAAGCTAAACAAGGAGAAGTCTTTTTGCATGTGGAAATGGAGCAAAGGTTGGTCCATTAACTGCAGAAACTTATTGTTTAGCGCCGCCTAAAGGCAAGTCCATTAGTTTAAATAATTAACAAATTACTGAATGGACTTTACATAATTGACTTACATGAAAATAATTTTAAATTGAACAAACTAGTAAAAGAAAAGGAGATGATCAATCAAAGAGTTGAATATTTGTATTTGGTGAAATACAAGTCTGAAACATTTGAAAGGTTCAAAGAATTCAGAAGTAAAACTAATTGGCAAGGTATTATGATTCTTTGATTGGATCGAGGAATAAATACTTGTGCAATAAGTTTTAAGATCATCTTAAATGGTTTTCTCACAATGGACGCTTCCTGATACACAATAATTAATTGGTGTATCTAAAAGAAAAAATCGTACCTTATTGGACATGGGGCGGTCCATAATGATTTTACCGACATTCCAGTATTCTTCTAGGGTCATGCCCTAGAAATGGGCTGCATATCTACGAAAAGGTAACCTCAAAATCTTTTCCCAAGACTTCATAAGAGTTATGGACAGGGAGGATTCCTAATCTTAAGTATGTTAAGATAAAGGGTTGTCCAACTTATGTGAAAAAGTTTCAAAAGAATAAGCTTGGGACAAGATTTGACAAGTACATATTTGTGGGACATATTTGTGGGACATCCTAAAGTAAGTTTAGGGTATATGTTCTATAATCCTACTTAGCAAAAAGTGTTTGTTATGAAACACGCTGCCTTCTAAGATAAAGGTGTTTATCATTTAAAGGCTAGTGGGAGGATAATAGATCTTGAAGGAGTTCAAGAACCACAAATCACTATTAGTCAAAAGGAGGAACTTGTAGATAGACCTATTGTACCACAACCGAATCATTAATCTGGAATAGTACCGAAGATACCTAGGAGGTATGGATTCATCATAGATGATGATGATAAGGTACGCATCAAGGATGATGATGATCTAGTTATATACGATAAGGCTAAGAGTTGAAGACACTCACAGAAATGGTAGATGACCATAAAATCCAAAATGGATCTTTGAAGCAATGCTCAAGACCATTCAAATTTTACTTGCGATTGTAGTTTATTATTAGAGGAGAATGTATGTATGATACAGCCAGATGAATTTGTTTCAATAGTTGAAGCAAATCATGTATATTAGCTACAACAATCCATTTATGGATTGAATTAAGCTTCTCAAAGATAGAACATTCATTTTGATGAGACAATCAAAAAGTTTGATTTTATCAAAAACGAGAATGAACCTAGTGTGTACAAAAGGGTCAGTGGGAGCGTTGTGACATTCCTAGTATTATATGATGATATATTACGGATAAGGAATGACATAACAATGCCATAATCAGTAAATATAAAGTTGTCTAAACATTCCTCCATGAATAATTTGGGTAGAACATCCTATAATTTTGGGGATAAAGATCTATATTGATAGATTTAAAAGGATGCTCGGTTTAACCCAAGGGACGTATATTCATTTGATGCTAAAGGCGTTTAGCATGGCAAACTCCAAAAAAGATCTCATGATGATGAGTCATAGAGTGTATCTCTCTAAATTGTGCTCAATAAAAGAAAGATCGCATGATTCAATATCATGTATGCAATGAAATGTACGAGACTTGATGTTGATCAGACATATTTTGGGAAAGTTCACTGTAAGACAGTGAAAATATCTTAAAGTACTTAACCAGCACTAAAGATGTGATCATAATTCATGGTGGGTCTGAATAAAATTAGAGGACTAAAATAATCAAGTTTTTCGGACTGACCAAGATGACAACAAATCCACTTTAGGGTGAAGCGTTACCTTGAACGATGGTGCAGTGAATTGGAAAGGTTCCAAATAGCAAAGAGTTGTTGGTTTAGTGACAAAGACAAAGTATATAACTTTAAATGAAGCTGCAAGTTGATGTTTCAGATGAAAAGTACATTATAGAACTAGGAATAATTCTTTAAGTCTCATCTTGAATCCAAACATGTGTTGCGGCACTTTCATTTGATTAAAGAAATCATTAAAAGAGGAGAAGTCACTATAGAGCTATTGAACTCTCAAAAAACGACATTGCATATCCATTTACTAAAGCTATCTAACAGCATGATGATCATCACTTAGAGAAGAAGGGTATGAGATACTATGGCGATTGGCTTTAGTGCAAGTGGGAGATTGAAAGTAGTATGCATACAAGACAATCAAGTTTGATGATAAAGCATATACTTTGTAACAATCTTATTCATTTATTAATAAAAGTATTATTTAATTAAAGGCATTTAATTATCTACATGATGTTGTTATTATAATATGTGATAAACCCATAATTTTAAACGATGCTTTTAGAATCATGATGATGATCATGCTAATGAGATCTAAATTCTTAGGTAGCTTAAAACTAAAATTGTTCCCAAATCGTTGGATTACTAAAAAGGGGATTAATGAATCTGAATAGATTGGTACATACGTTGCTTGCTCATTGGATGAGGATGATTGATCACATAATCATTTATGTGGAGACACTAAAGCAAGTATGTAGGTGCTTATTAGAGAATAAGTTCACTGAACGTGGCTCGCTAAAGAATACTTAATGGAGTTTTACTTGTCTGTTAATAGGAATTCCTGTAGTGATAGTAGTATAACTGATCCTTAGACTTGAGATCATCATAGTATCTTGTGTATGATGAGTTATACTTTGACATGTCTCTTAAGACCCTTAGGGTATATCAAAGGGTATGCTTGGGTGTAATAAGTTATATATGAAGATAATGACTGATCAATAAAGAATCTACCACTTCTAGTAAAAGAAGAGATATGTCCTATGTGATTCAATAAATGACAACCCAGGAATCCTTGGCCAATGTGGAATGAAATTAGAAAGGAGATTCTAATTTACATTATTTGGAGTTGTGCATTTAAGGATCGAAATACATATAATTAAATAAAATAAGACTTGACAGTAATTTCATATCTTATATTTAATTGGGACATTGTATGGTGGAAGGATTGAATTGTACGGTAACTATTTACACAAAGGTTCTTTTATGATTAATGTTAAAATCTATATTATCTGAAAAATCGTTGATCGCTATGCTTGTCCTTATTGTAGAATAAATGTTATTTATTTAAATAAATTATTAGTTTAATTTATTTATTTAAATAAGATTAGAATTGTTCTAATTGATTTATTCAAAATCGATTTAATATGGAGAACTTAAAGGGTCACACCATAAAAAGAAGAATATTTATTAAAGAAACAAATGGCATAATCGTAATAATAAGTTAAGTATATTTAATTTAATCTATGGTGATAGAATAAAGTAAATAGCTTAATATTTATTATTTAATATTTTAGAAATATTAAATATAAATTAATAAGAGGAAGTCTTATTATTATTATTATTATTATTATTATTATTATTATTATTATTATTATTATTATTATTATTTATTTCCTAAAGGAGTTTGAGAATTAATTAATAAGATACTCTCTCATATATATATTCATAATAATATTAGGAGGCTAATTAATTAAAGAGTTTAATTAGTTATTCCCAATAGGATTGGGAAGCCTAATTAATTAAAGGAGCTTAATTAATTAATATGAAACCCTAATCCTAAATTATTTAGGAGCGTTGTCTACATCTATAAATAAGAGGAGTTTTATTTTGATTTGGGGTTAATGATCTTTTCAAGAGTTGGGAGAGTATACCTTTTCTATAGACATAGAAATTAGGGTTTAGCCAAGCACTCATCTTCTTTAATTCTTATTTTTTCTTGGTGGATCACCTCTAGAGGCCAAACACTTGGGTGACTAACTGTTGATCAAAGAAATGAATCAACCCGGTGGATTCAAGTTGAACGCGAAACGAATTGGAGTTGAACTCGTACCTGAGGAAGCTAGTTTGTACGAGGGTATGAATCTAATCTCCATCTATTTCATTTAATTAATAATTGTGCATAAAATATGATCCGGGTATATGGTTTGTAAAATTTTAAAATTAGTTTTTACCATGCTTCCGCTACTTTGATTATTACAAACCTAACACAAAGATTCAAGTTTGGGGTATTTGATGAGTGTATTTTATATACACAAATTAGGTACTTTTGAGCTTGATAAAATGTAAATCCTATGCTATTTCGTTTATTTTTTTGTGTTTTCATCTTATTGTTGTGTAATGTGGCTTTTTATTTCTTTTATGTGTTCTTGTATTAGTTTTATGTGATTTTACAATGTTTTGTAGGAATTGGGATAAGCATCATTTGGATTGATGGTTGGAGTTGTCAAATGCACATTTTCGGCTTACCATTTACATAGCAGCCACTTCAGTGCCAATTTCAGCACTTCTCCTGCTAGTATTTTGAATAACTCAAAGAATGAAAATTGTAGATCTACGTCTCCTCTTTTCGGAACATCTTGAATCATCCAAATCAGAGTTCTGACGAAGAAATTATGGTCATTTTCCCAACAGTAGTCGAAGTTAAAAATTCCAGCAAAAGTGCTTGGCGCCGCAGCGCCTATTTCAGGCCAAAATCCAGCGCCCCGAAGCAGTAAGTCAGCCCATTTTGCAGCCCTGCAGCGCCCTCTTTTAAGCCAAATTCAGCGCTGTAGCGTCAGGTGTGAATTTTTGGCAGATTTCAGCTATTAAATGCCTAACCTAATGACATGTTATCCTTATCCTTCATTTTTGTTCTTCATTTGCTAAAAGAGAGATAGAGAGAGAGGGTGGTGGCCAAGAGCAAGAAAAAGGAGGCCATGGCCTTGTGACATGGATCTTCAAGGTGTTTGGAGGAGTTTCAATGGTGGTGCTTCAATTGAGGAACTTCAACACACAATTAGGGGAAGCCACCCTTTATCTTTTCTTTGTTTTTCCTTTATGTAATTATTAGTTTTGAATCTTTGAATGTAATTGAACCCGATGCTTTGTTTTAATTGAATTTCTTCTCCTTTTGATTGGCACCATATGAGTTAATTCATTGTATTTTGAGCTTAATGTTTAATTGCTAAAGAATTGGTAATTAGCTTGATAATCTATTTGAAATTAGAAAATGGTTTGTAGATTTGGACCTTGAATATATTGACATATGATTATGCTTGTTCTACATGAGATGGAATACATAATTTGCATATAGGATAGGAATATTCCCATATGTCATCTGTAACCATTGTGAAATGATATTCTTAATGACTCCTTGTCTAATTTATTTCACATAGGAATATTGTGATTTATTTAGAAAGGGGATACTCATTTGACCATCGGAAGAGGCTTATGAATACTTAGAATTCTCGGTTGACAAATCATTGTGACCATTATGATCAATTGGAGAGTTAGGAGATGTAAATGAAGCATTGCACGCCAAGTGTTCAACAAAATGCTTGTGTGGGGATATTGTGTTCTTAGCTCTTTAACTCTCTATTTATGTTATTTATTTATGTTATTTAGCGTAATTTTAGTCTTTAGCTTTTATCCCTTCAATCAATTGTTTAAATAGGATTGAGGCGATATAAAGTTAGTACTTGGTTAATCATTAGAGTTAATTCCTCGTGGGTTCCACAATTGTCTTATCATTATATTACTTGTTGACCGCTTATACTTGTGCTTGTTTATCGGTTGCGAAATCGACCAACACTAGCCCAATAAGAATTGACCAGAACAAGGAAAAACTTAATTTTGGGCCTTAGCCAGCGTGGCGCGGCTGCACCACTTCTAGGCTAAAAGGCAGCGCGGCAGCGCCGTGCTGCAGAGTTGCCAAGAGGTTCTATTTAAGAATTGAGGCTTGGGGCAAGTTGGTTTTAGACCTATAGGAAAGAATACATAAGATACAAGGTGTTAAGCATATCCAATCATACCATGACTATGTAAGGCCATGAGATTCAAATGAGATTCTCAAATAATAATAAAACTTTCTAAATGAAAGTAAAAGTAAAATGTATGACATATATGAATTAAGTATAGGTTCTGAGTATATGATTGGTATAAGTTTATTAAGGTAAGAATATAGATCTCTACTGCTATATACCTTAAGTATATGGAAATTAGCGTTATCCTATTATGAAAGGGTCAAAAACAAATGAAAATTGGCTAGAGATTAGCTAATGAAATCGATGTTATAAAGAATCAAGATAGAAGCTAATATAAACTAAAACTAGTTTTAAATTGAGTATGCGAATTTCGTATGTTACATTGATGTGTGTATTTACGTATACTTAATATGTGTAGTGTAAACACTCAAAATTTTGCATTCTTGTTATTAACCATGCAGGAGGGAAAAATCGTCTTTTACCTTCCAAAGACAATCCTGGAAGACCAAATCATCAAGTCAAACCCCGGTGACAATCCCGGGAGATCAAGTCAAACCCCGGGGACAACCCCAGGAGATCAAGTCAAACCCCGGAGACAATCCCGGGAGATCAAGTCAAACCGGGCGTCAACCCCGGGAGAACAAGCCAAACCCTAGTGACAACCTGGGGAGATAAAGTCAAAACCCTGGGAGATCAAATCAACCTTAGGAGACAACCCCGAAGCATCAAATCACTCCCTAGAGACAACCCCGGGATGTCGAATCAACCCCGGATGCGACCCTGAGGAAGAACAAAATCGGCTGAGATCAAAACACGGAGACAACCTAGAGAAACAGTCGAAAACCCAAGCAACCTTGGAAATAACCCCCAGAAGGGAAAAATGGTCATTTGGCCAACTCAACATCAAATCAAGTCATATCACTGCATGAAGGTCATGCAGAACCATAACGTCAAGCCCAAGTGAAAACAGCACGAGACAGCTCAACGGACGGACAGCGAAGACTCGAAGATCTAGTTATGGACCCATCTTCTCGAATTTGAAAAAGGTCAAATCCCATGTCATTGTGTAGCTCTCGGAAAGGGCTTTCTGGAAAGGTATAGCACGCCTCCATCGGATTCCCGGATTGAAAGTTATGAAGGTTCAAGCAGACAGCACGTTGGTCGAAGTGCACGTACTTCGAGACAACGGGACCCACGAGCCCGGGCCTACCCGGGTCAGCAGCGGGTTGACCCGCGGCTCTTTTGGTCTATAAATAGACCCCTCCATCAGCCAAAAAGAAAAAGAAAAAAAGAGAAAAGAGAGGAAATTCCGTCCGTTTAAGCTCTTAACCCTTCCAACAGTGTTCCAAACTTCAATATTATTCTTTGTAAACACTTCTATACGTATATATACTAACATATCAAGTTTTAACTGGTGAAAACGGAGTTTTCAAGCTACAAAAGTAATTTAAAGCCTTCATCGTTTTACACAGTGAGATTTCTTCAGATCTAAAACTTTTAACTACTTATATATATATATATATATATATATGAGTATATATATATTTATACATATATTTATAATTCTTAGTTTTGCATGAATTGAAAATCCGTGGCTTTTCTGGCTTTAATATATGTATATATGAGTGTATATATATATATATATATATATATATATATAAGTGTAAATCTGTGACTTTTCTTGTTTTAATATATATATATATGAGTATATATATATATATATATATTTGTAAGTATTATTTATGTCTGGATTATAAATCTGTGGCTTTTTACTTCTTTAATATATATATAATCATATATATATATATATATTTATATTAATTCGTTTGGCCTGGATTGCTAATCTGTGGTCTTTTCAGCTTTAATATATATAAGCATATATATATATATATATATATATATATTGATCAGTCACGCCTGAATTGTGAATCCGTGGCACTCATACCAACTGGCGATCCTGTCTAATTCGGACCAATAAAATCAATCTTTTCAAAACCGTCGACATTACATGTCGGTCTTTTCCTGAAAATCTCACACTCAAATCAAATCAGAAATAGAAAACATAAAGGGTAGAAATACATAGGAAAAAATCAAGATTTTTTCCGACGTCGACATGTAGGATTTTGGCAAGCACATGTAGCTATAAGCTATAATCAACTCACGAGGTATTTCAGTTCCTATGTGCTATATGAACTTGATATTGATTGCTTGTAAGACGTACTACAATAAGAATGTTGGATTACATATGATGTGCTATTGTGAAAGTCAATTTATGATTATGTTGATTGAGTTATGGAACTCAATTATTATATGATATGTGGAACACATCATGTATGTTATACATAGAAGAATGATTCTGAAATATGTAACCGTAAAGATTGCGATTCAGGGAACGAAGGAAAGATAGTTATAAAAGTTTTAAATTATTCACATTTTCAGCTGTTATTTCATTGAATTATGATGTAAAGCTGAATCAAGATAATATTTAATGCACAAGGACGAGATTAAGATTATTCTTGATTTTGGATTAAGTTAGTCTCGATTTTTGGATCGTTACACCTAGCGCCTAGGCCCTTTAGGACAAGCTCCTAGGCTCTAAGGGGCCAAGCACCTAGGCTCTTCAGGGCAAGCGCCGAAGCGCTGCAGCTGTAGAGCTGGGCAATTTCCTGTTAGCGTTTTTACTTTTTCAGATCACGATTTTGGCTGTTTTTTCCAAAAAACATAATTTTATACCAACAATTATGACCAATTAAATTGCTTTAAACACATATCAATGTATATATAGATTCAAAACAATTGATAATTTGTATAAGGATGGCTCTAACACCACTGTTGGTTTGCAGATTTAAGAACATACATACAATCACATGTATATAAAAGTGGAAGTATGGCATAAATCATATTTAAATTTTTTACTGCAATCCTAGGATCACCTTGATGCGATATTATTAATCAAGGAGGGATAAAAGATATACATTCACGAAGATGAATTAACTCCTTGATTCGATCTTCAAGTTTCAATCCTTTGTTACTTCGTGCTTCTTCAAATCCTCGGATCAAACATTAGCTACTTAGTGTTTGCAATGCTCTAAATAATAATAATAATTCTTAAACTATTTAGGAATTAAATTATTTATAATAATAATAATAATAATAATAATAATAATAATAACAATAACAATAATAATAATAAAAAGCTCCTCTTATTAATTTATAATTAGTATTTCTCCAAATACTAGATTATTATTATTATTAAGTCAATTATTTTTAAAATAATATTTCTCTTTTATGGTGTAACCTTTTAGGTTCAATATTATATCGGTAGTAGAATAAATAAATTAAAATATTTCTAATATTATTTATAATGAATTAAATTCCTTTAATTCAAATATAAATAAATAATATTTATTCTACATCATGAGGGACACCTCTTAGCATATCATGACTATTTGGATAATATAAAATCAGCGTTTTAATCATAAATAACCTATTCCGTAAATAGTTATCGTACAATTCAATTCTTCAACCATAAAATGTCCTGATTAAACATAAAGAATGGAATTACTGACAAGTCTTATTTATTTAATCATATGCATTTCGATTCTAAAATGCACAACTCTAGTTAATGTAAATTAGAAGTTCATTTCTAATTTTCATTCACCTTGGCCAAAGATTTTTGAGTTGTCGTCTATCGAATCGTATAAAACATTATCTCCCTTTACTGAAAGTGGTAGATCCCTATTGATCATTCACCTACCTGCATGGCTCCATGTACACTTTTTTATATCCGAACATACCCTTTGATATATTCAAAGAGTCTTAAGAAATATGACAAAGTATAACTCAGAATACACAATGTACTATAATAATCTCAAGTCCAATGATCACTTGTATAACTATCACTATAGGAACTCCTATTGTCAAACAAGTAAAACTCTATTAGGTGTTTCTTAAGTGAGTCACGTTTAGTGAACTTATTCTCCAATAAGCACCTACATACTTGCTTTAGTGTCTCCACATAAATGATTATGAGATCCATCATCATTTTCAACAGAGCAAAAAATATAGTATGTACTAATCTATCAGGAATCAGTAACCCCACATTAGTGATCCAACGATTAGGAAAATTTTAGTTTTGAGTTATTTTGAATGTATATCTCATTAGCATGAACTCTTCACGATTCTAAAAGTATTGCTCCAGAACTATGAGTTTATCACATTTATTAATTCAACCAATTAACATAGATAAATAATGCATTTAATTAAATAAATTTTTTTATTAATAAATAAACAAGATTACAAAGTAAATGTTTATCATATCCAATGTGATTGGCTTGAGGGTATACTACTTTCATCCGTGAGGTTCCACTACAAGATGTCTTTGTTCAATGTGTGATTGTGACACCCCCAAATTCGGGTAACTCAATTCCACAGAATTTGGTGTTCACTCTCCAATAATAACACATCTATCTACCCGTAATAAATGAAACTCATAAATAAATAGAAATTCTCCCCTTAACGGGTTACAACATCATGATAAATAAATACTCAATCTCCAGGTTAACTAACCTTAAAACATCAATGCGAAAACATAAACAATAAAGTATTAACATAACAACATAAGTCTTAAACAAAACATTCTCAAATAAATAAACAAGTCTTCATCACTTGTTTGCCTTGTCATTTTCCTTACTAGTGGATGGCTCGTCAGTTCTTTCAATCTTAGCTGTAATGTTATTATGCAAGAGTGAGCAACGATTGCCTACAAGTATAACAATATAATAATAATAATAATAATAATAATAACATGCGAGAAATCAATGAATTCTAAATAACAGAAAGCTCGACTTTTGAATCATGATTAGAAACAAGAATCAAAAGTATATCTGAGGGTCACAAGACCAAGAACTATGTCCCAGGTTATCAAATATTTTTACTTTAAACCTTTAACAATAGTAAGATTATATGAACATACTTCTCGTACTTAGGGGGATCAGACATTAGTACCATGTATGTACACATCATCTCAACGCTAACGCATAAATAATCCCCTATAAAGGGTTGTTCATCTCAGTTTGACATCAGAGTCCGCACCAAATGAAGTTTGGTTTGGATAAGTCTCAATAATAGTTCTAGAATTTAGAACGCTCATCAACTATGAACTAGTCGAATCAAGAAGGGTTCGTTAGTCATTCAAGGGTCAACAATAAAAATGATATTTAAATCAAATAATGAATCTCAAAGGTATACAATTGAATAAGCATTGTATAACCGAAGTATTTCTTTAACAAGAATTAGAACATATCATTCGGAATCATAACTTGAATAAACAACAATAGGAACTTGATCGATGTAAGAATACGATTTAAGGCTTGTGTAATTGTAGTCATGATAGGATAAGAAAGCTTGCTCAATTAAAAGTAGAGTTAAGAAACTTGCTCAATTAAAAGTAGAGTTAAGAAACTTGCCTCGTGCGTAGTTTAGACAATTACTATTCACGTCCCTCAATTAATCATACATACCATTACATTCACAATACCAATTAATTATAGCATAACTACCATCATGAGTATGTTATCTTAACTCTGAATCCGATTATATTAATTGAATACACAAATGTTAACTCTTAATCACATTATTAGACTTCACGAATAACGAGTTTAAACCACGTATTTAACTTATCAATTAATCATGTAAAACATCAATGACAAGTTAATAATCTGTTTTAACATCTCAATATATGATTAACATATTTTCATGTTCATTACATTAGGTTTCAAATTACATTTATGAACTTGAACACTTCAATAAAATTCTCTGGCCATTCTATTAGCCGGCGTTGCAGCGCCCAGTTTGAACTAGGGACTGGCGTTGCAGCGCCGAGCCTACGTCAGCAGGCCATTGGCCTGGCGCTGCAGCGCTTGGTTCTTTCACAGAACTGGCGTTGCGGCGCCGTGACACGTCAGTCAGCACTGAGCCTGGAGCTGCAGCGCCCGGTTTCTACACAGACTCGGCGCTGCGACACCGCGACGCAGTGAAGCCTGACAGTGTTCGCGAAGAACACAGGAAAAAGCCATTTAATGCCAAAATTAAGCTCAAACAACAATGTTAATGTTACCCATAAGTTATAAACTTAACAGAAACATTTAATAACATTATTAACATGCTTTTAACAACTTAAATCACATAAACAACTAAATTAGAACACATAATTTTCATGTTCTTGATATTTTTCATAGTTTCGTTAATTTTCATGAAATCATACGTTACAGATTCGTTATAACACCGAATAAGTTCGTTTAAGTTTCGTTTTCTTCGTTTTTACATGCATAAACATAATCAATCATCAATTTTCAGTTTAATATACAATTAAAGCACAGATCTTTGTACATATAAGCCATATTCATATGTTCTTACTCTGTAAACTACAAAACTCTAATTTAAACATGACTACATGGATTTGATTACTCTAAAACAGTTTATAATTGATATAAATCATGTTATAAACATCTATTAACACATACACAACCATATTTCCAACAATCATCAACAAAATTCAATTACAGAGAACTTACATATACGTTAATGGAGAAAACTAAGAACGTAAATTTAAAACTAGGTTTAAAAAATTACCCTTGATAACTCTGTTAAGATTGCTAGGAGATGATAAAATTCCTTTTTGATTCTCTAAACCTCTTTCTTAACTCACAATTTCCTCTCAGACTCCCTCATTTTCTCTCTAAAATCTTCTACAGATATGATATACTATGAATAGAGAATATAGATATAAGTTTACATATAAAGTAACCGGTGGGATCATGGGTAGCAGTTAAGCGCATCAAGGCCTTAACTGCTCCCATGTTCCTAATACCATGTTTGGCTAGTTTATAAAAGCTTCTTTTCCCATTATTTTAATTAAAACGTTTATTATATAATTTATTTGTCACACTTTAATTAATCAAATAATATTATTTAATTCAATTAAATAAAATGTAATATTACACATTAAATCAAATCATCACATAATTAAAATTGTCATTTATTAATTATGACAAATCATTAAATCTCTAATTAATTATTAAATTAATTAGAACAACATTATAATTAATAACAACTCATTTAATTTAATAATCTCAATTAAATTCACACTTTGAACTATAAAATTATTTCACATTAATTTAATCAATGTAACACAGTTAATTAAATTAATCTACCACAATTTCATCAAATATTTATTTAACTCAATAAATAAATCAACAAAAATATTTATTTAATTCAATAAAAATTTAAAATAAATTATAGAAATCTAGTTCGTCGCATCTTTCACCCTTTAAAAGGATTCTATCCTCATAATTACGATTCAATTAATTCGTCCCGTTACAGTGATTCTATCATTCATTTGACCTAGTTGTGCAACTATGACTACTAATTGGTCCTAAATTTCTTCTAAAACGGATTGGGTACGTGTAGTCATGATGCAAATGCAAGTGCAAAGCTGAGACAATACAAAAATTTAAGTTAAGCAAATTAAAATTACAAGTCTAAGCCTATGCAATCGCAATCTCAAAAGCATTTGATAATAACTGAATCATATGCAACTATGTGGAAAAATATACAATTTTAAAAAAACAAATCCAAAACAAACTTTCAAAAATTTTAGAACTAATGAACGAAAGAAATGCAAATGATTAAATATTTAAAATTCAAATATTCAAAATGAAATATTTACTTTTATTTTTTTAATGGACCTAACTGATCAGAAAGTATGAGACTAGGCGAAAAGTGTTATCGTTAAAAGTTTAGGGCACTTTATGCAAGAAACATGAGTGAAAAAATGTAAACTAATAAACTGCGTGGAATATTTAAATAGAGCGAAAGTTTGGGGTACTAAAAGATAATTTGCAAGGTTTTTTAATTTAAATTAGGAAAGTTAGGGTTACCTCCCTATTTCCAAAACAATGCAACAACAACAATTTTTTTTAACAGTGATGAACATTAACTCCGGCAATGAACCGATGAACAGTAACTAATGTGATAAAAATTAGTAACTGCAAGTGCACACTGTTAAATTGAAGAACTGACAACTACAGGTCGAACCCACATAGACTAAATTAATTTTAATACATCCTTAATATTTATTTTAGACGAATTAGAAATAAAAATTGAGAATCGATTAACTACAATTAAACTAATTAGAATATGAAAACTAATAATGATAAACCAATCTAGGAATCTAAATTCAGTAAACAATAAACATAACAAATAATTCAATCTCTTCTATTTTTATACCTTAACTATGGTTTTGATCTCCATTCCCTTTAATTAATTAATTTTACAATTAACGTGAGCAAACATAAACTATAAAAATTTAAGGATTAACTATAACCTATCAAAACTTTTTTGAGCAATAATGAATTATGAAAAACTCATATCTTAACAATAATATATCAAAACCTCTTAATTAATATAAAATTACATAAAAAATATAAAACAAATGTATTTCAAAAATGAAACATGAAGACGAAATCAGTTAAACATTAAAGCACAATTAATAGAAGAGAGAAAATAATGTCAATGAATAATTAGTTAATGTCATCTTCATCCTAAATTAAAGAAATTAACTAGAAATAAAAATAAATGAACTAACTAAAATGAAGAAGAAAAAAAAGAATTAAAAATAAATAAGAAAACTCCATTTATTAACGATCATCCAACGAACGTACAATGAATAAATAATTTAATCATACCCCCACTTCTAACCTAAACTAATACATAAAAAATACCTAATATCTCTTTACTCTCTCTAAAACAAAAGACTTATTTAAAGAGAAAAATAAATTCTAACATAATCTAAGATACATTGAACTTGATCTTCTTTTTGCTTTTTAATCCCGTTATCTCCAACTTGACTTCAATTTCTTCATGATAATCCTCCAAGAGTCTTTTTTTCATCTTAAAAAGCTAAAACAATTATCTTTTACTTATTCACCAAGATAAACAAGATAAATCATACAAAAAAAAATATTAGTTAAATAAAATAAACATATAAAATAATAAAAATGAGAATATTAAAATGTCTAAAAAATGTGTATATCAATAACCTTTTACTTCTTTTTTTTGAAAACCCAAAATCTCCCAAAAATTAAAAAAAATTGATGGAGAAACCTTAAGCTTTGATGTCAATATGATATAGGACAGAAATTGTTGAACATATAATTAATTGGAAGTGGTAAATCAACAAAGAAAATTAAGAGAACTATAGTGATCCAACCGCAGAAGAACCACTACCCCAAGAGTTTCCCAACTGCAGAAGGGAGAAAAAAGATATTGATCCCAAACAATTATTAGAATAATTTTAATATCAAAGTGTAAAATGTCTGACATGACTTACAAAAATATTTATAAGAAAGTAAACCCTAATAACCCTAAGCCCCTTAACAATTGGGCTTCTAAATAAAAAACTCAATACTGAAATAAACCGATAAATACAAGTCCAACAAACTAAATAAATAAATAGACAAGTGATAAATAAATAACTGAATAGTGAATCATCCACGATGACGACGTCTCACGGATCGATCCCTATCAGTTTTGGCTTTTGTGCTTTTGTTTTATAGTAGCTACATCATTTTGGCATGTCTTTTGATGTTTATTCTATAGTTTGAGGTATGCCCCACTGCCATTGTTCATGTTTCCTTTTTTAATATATTTACAATTTAGCAACAACAAAAAAAATTAATGTGCAGAGCTTAAAACAAGTAAGCAATGAAATTGTAGGGTAACAAACGATGTTAATCAAATTTGACATGGGCATCAGACAAACAAGGGTAGACGGAAATTTAACATATACACAAATTATACAAGTAATTTATAAAACTGTGATGAAAAGAAAACAAATGATAACTGAAAATAGAAAATACAGATTTGTGTTTTATCTAACCTAGAAGCTAAATGTCAGGTCAATAAACAGCGTATACAATATGTACTCTAACCACACATGCTTATATGATATGCATATATATTTAAACAACTGTGGTGAAAAGAAAACAAATGATATACTGAAAATAGAAAAATGGTTAACAGAGTGCTAAGAAAATGCATACCATTACAAATCAGCAACCAGGTTGCACCATTGCTTTGCTTTCCCACAGTACATAATACGCTAAATCTCCAGCTGTCATTAGCTTCCCTTTATCCTGCATTTTCTGCAAAAATAAGCATTTTAAGTTATTAATTAGTTTGCTGAAATTAGGGAATGAGAGACACCTTAACACCTAAACTGAAAAAATGAAGTTCTTACATGACTGTCTAATGATGTTTCCAAACATCAGCATTACCACTAATAGGAGTATGAACTCTACCCTTGAGTATGGTAGAGCTGCCTGACTGTTGACAACCCCTTCAATACCTTCGATAGTCCATGCATGTATCTTCGCGGTGAACATATCATTGATCAGCCTCTTAAGAGTATCATCAACACTCTTTATAAGAGACGAGAAAAGATAGTTCCATGATTGAATCACAAGTTTACATACTAAGAGCAAGATCCTCCAAAGTTCTTTGTCGCTTGCAGCCTTCAAGGAAGCTACGCCATATTAGTTCATTTGGTGGGAAAGGCATTTGAGTAATTAAATGCTCTGCTTCTTTGAGATGGCCATATCTGGCCAATAAGTCCACCACTAGAAGATAGTGGTCCATTTCTGGTTCCAGCATGTACTTTGGTTTCATATACTTGAACAAGTCCACCCCCTCTTTCACTAATCCAACGTGTCTGCATGCTGAAAGCACAGCAACAAAAGCAACGCCATCTGGCCTAAAGCCCATCATCTCCATTTCTCTGAACTTTTCAACTGCCTCATAGGCATGACCATGTAATCCAAGGGCAGACACTACAGTGGTCCACGAGATTACATTTTTATCTGTCATTTCATCAAAGATTTTCATCGAACTTTCAAGGCTTCCACATTTCCCGTACATGTCTATCATTAAGTTGCAGACAAATGTGTCGCAACTCTCAAAATCAGATTTTATGATAAGGCCATGAACAGTTCTACCCAAATCAAGGTTACAAAGTCTAGTGCAGACACTTAAGAGGCTAATGTATGTATAATTGTCGGGATGGACTTGACATATCTGCATGTGGCCGAAAAGCTCAAAAACCTCTTTGTAATCACCATTGCGTGAACAAGCTGCAATCAAAATATTCCAAGATACAATGTCGGGTTCCTTAAGAACAGAATACAACTCTTGAGTTCTGTGGTATTGGCCAGTTCTATTATAAACCCCAGCAATTACATTAGAGGGAACAACAGCAAGTGGCATATTCGTATCAGCAACAAAAATTAAGGCATCATATATGAGACCATTTTTGGCATATGAGCTAATGAGAGAGCTTGACACATACTCATTCTGATGGTAACCCATTTTTATCACTAACGAATGAAGCTGCAGCAACTCCAATTTGAAGGATGCTTTAATAACAGTAGAAAAAGAACACTCGTTAGGACGATAACCCAATTTAAACATTTCTCCCAGTAAAAACACAGAAGTTGAAGAACCTCTATTCGAATAACCGAGTATCAAAGCGTTCCACGATACCACATTTTTCTCGTGTATTTCTTCAAAACAGCAATGAGCATCTTCCAGTCGATCACATTTAGCATAAAAATCAACCAGTGAGCTACCAACAAAAACATCAGATTCAAACCTTTTCCTGATTAATTTAGCATGGATGGATTCTCCATAATGTCTGGCCTTTAACCTGGTACAGGAGTTAATGAGACTGACATACGTGGTCATGTTTGGTAAGAATCCATCCTGATTCATTTTCAAAAACCGAGCTAATGCTTTACCGGGCTTATCACTTTTTGCAAGTAATCCTATGATTATGTTCCATGAGACAATATCCCGAACATGCATTGCCTTAAACATTTTCTCCGCAGAGCTTGAGGCCAAGCACTTGGCATACATATTGACTAGAGAATTCGCTACTGAAACTGCATAACCCCACCCATTTTTTATCACTAACCCATGTATTTGTTCTCCTGATTCCAGGTTATCTACCCATTCAAATCCAGATAAAACTCCCACAAAAGTGTACTCAGACAGTGCCACTTGAATTCTCATAAGATCACGGAACATAGAAAAACATTCTTCCCCGAACCCATGATGCCCGAACAAAGATATTATCGAATTCCATGTCACCAAATTCTTCCGAGGCATGTCTTCAAATACACGAACAGCTTCATCTAAGCACCCATTTCTTCCAAACATACCAAGCAATGCAGTTCCCGCAAAAGCATCAACATAAAGCAACCCACTCTTTATAATCAACGCCAGCAAGTAATATCCTTTATAAACATCCAAACAAACACACGGCAAGAGCCCGCCGAATGTAAACTGGGTTGGCATAAACCCACAATTCCTCATCTCAGAGAAAACATTCCAGGCTTCCTCCACATCCCCATCACGTCTGTAAACACCAATCATCGTATTATAAGAGACGGTGTTTCTCTCAGGCATTACATCAAACAGTTTGCGAGCAACCCACACAAAGCCAAGAGACAAATACAAGGAGATGATATTGTTGTTGAGGAAAATGGGTTGTGCTGAATTTGGTCCCGCAATGATGGTGAGTGCGTGAAGAGACTTGGTAGCTTCGAGTGATTGAAGCGCTGAGCAATGTTGAAGGAGGTTAACAATCCGCCTTTGAGGTTTGAGTTCTCCATTAAAGGGCTGATTAGGATGATAGTTTCGAACAGGATTTGAGATTGGAAAATACAGAAGATTTTGGAGAGAGAAAATGGGGTTAATGAAGTTAAACAGCTTTACAATCCCTGGAACCACCGGAGTTGCCTTTCTCATGCAGTTAGTTCACCAGAAAATCTCTGCGTTCACAACTCGCTGAATCTAATTTAGTTGCTTGTTAGGTTATGGGCTTCTTGGACGCTTTAGGCTTTTATAGTTCAAATGCAGTGTCATACTACCATGTTGGATAGCGTGAAAGCAGCGGCCCAACATAATGTGGACCCGGCGTTTGGAACACGTTTGTCATCCAAAACACAACATGAAGAATTTATGTGCATTTTTGGTTTGGGTTTTTGGAGATTTTGGGCTTTTGGACTTTAATCGTCATGTGCATAAATTTATTTTAAACGTATTTTTACAACATACTGAACGCATTTAACGCTTATGAGTTTTGGATAAAAAATAAAAATCTTAATTTATAATGAAAATAAAAAAATAAAAAATGTATACTCCCTTCGTTCTAAAATTAGAGATATATTTGTAAAACGACAACTTTTAAAGATAATTTTATGTTCTCAAATATAATCGTAGTATTAACTAGGAATTCGGTTGTGGTTGTGTGATATTGAATATGATAGTAAAAAAATAATGACAAATTTTAGGAACATCATGTTACTTTATAGTCTAAAAATAGAAATGAATCTTTAATTTTGAAATGGATACAAAAAAAATGTATATCTAATTTTAGAATAGAATAAGTATGTTTCCTTTCATCATGTTGTTAGTTTATAAAAAAAAGGGAAGAAAAGTTAAGTTTTATATTTAGATTACTAACTTACTCTTAAATTAGTTTTATTGTGTTTATAATGTAAGAGAATATAATAGGATTTTAAAATATTTGTTTATGTTATTTAATTTCTCGTTCAAATCAATTCATTTTTGAACAGAAAAGTTTAACAAGAAAAGTAATCAAGTTTTCTGTCTATTTCTTTTTCTTTCTTTTTTTCCCTATTCATTGAAAAACTTAGTAACGACATAATTGCCTAGAAAACTTAAAACTTAAATTTTATGTCCATTTTTTTTTTGTCAATTTTAAACTTAGTAACACAGTCGACCAAACGCACTTTTTCAACACCCCAAGCGTGCCAAAAAGAACAAACAATATTGAGACATTGAGATATCCCAATGTTGCCCTTATTTGTGAAAGTGGTCTCTCACGCTTAATAATAACAATTAGGTGGGGTTTGATTCGACGAATAAAAATTTGATGTAATGCAGTAGTCTACATAATGTAATAGAGTTATGATGTAATGGTAATATGTTATTACAAACATATTTTTTGTTATTAATTCTTGGTATTTGTGTAGTAATTGTAATGTTATTATATTATGTTATTTTCTAGAGACACAATAATGATCTAGAGAGAGGGGGGTTGAATAGATCTTTAAAATTTTTTATTTAATTAATAATGTATCACCAAGTAATCAGTTAATCAAGATTAGTTATGCACGACGAAATATAAGTTTGAAAAACTCCCCTTAAAGATTTATAAGAAATCTCAGTTTTGAATTTAGCTTATGTGGAAGTTTACCTTTTCTTAGATATAATAAGCATAGCAGTTATGTAGAAAAATGTAAATGACTGAAAGTAAATAACACAAGAGATTTTAAGTATTTCGAAGACTGAATAACTCCTAGACCACTCTTCTACTCTACGAGTAGGAAATCCACTAAGAATTCGATCACTTAGACCAGGACACTCTGTCATCTTCAAGCCCAACAAACTTGGATATTTTAGTCACTAAGACAAGGACACTAAGACCTCTGAATCACTAAGATTCCTTCAAGTCCCTCACATTTGGAAGTTCGATAACTAAGACCGGGACTCTATGCCCTTGGTTAATAAACTATTTGTTGAGAGGTGCTGCTAAGTGTTGCATTGAGACTCGTTTTTCCTTTTAATGCTTAGCAGCTTTGAATGTGATCATCGTTGAGTTGTTGTTGAGCTTTGCATTGATGCTTGACTTCTTCTAGTACTCAGCAGCATCTACTGATCTTCTGTTGTTGTGATGCTCCCAAATTCGGGATTCTCTAACCTCGGATTCAGTGCTCATGATCCACATCAATATACATATTCTATTACTATAGCGGAAATAATAAACATACATTGTTCATTATAATAAATTTTAATCACTATCCCAAGGTCTAATAACCTTAAGTTAAAACATATCTTTAATATTACAAAAGGTTTACATAAATAATTAAATCAAATAATATAATAATTAAATCTTCACATAAACTTATTCTTGGACTTTTCTTTTGCCCATATCTTTCCTCTCTGAAGATTCCGGCTTAGTTAAAATAAACGTCATGATAGGAAGGGTGAGCAACTACTTTGCTCAGCAAGTTTAAATACAAAGGAGATATATCATGAATAAAAAGGAATTTAACTTTCAATGTTCAACAATAGAATTTAATTGTGAAAGAACATGAATTAAGTTTCAATAATTGAATAATAGATGTTGAGTGGTCAAGAATGACCATGGGCATATGCTAAGGTTATCAGTATTTAAACTAGTCCTTTAATAAGTTTTGGTAAGCGAAGGGATCAACCAATCATACCCGGTGAATTATGCATACCACTTAATAAACTAAAAACAATTATTTTCCAATATGATGCCTTAATAAAAGGTGTTCTTTTTCTCAGTCTTAGAGTCCATACAAATCAACTAACTTGGAACAACTTTTAAAAAAATTATTTGAATCAATCAAATTTATTCGATCTAGCTGATACAACTAGCATAGATCTAGTTCATAAACAGTTCATGTATGAAAGAACTTTAATAGATTCACAGTTCAATAATAATAGAACATGAATTCAATTGCACAAAGAGCTAATTTCAATAATCATTATAGATGTGAATAATCAACAATAATTATCCACTAACATGGTTTAAAAATAATAACTAAAGTTTGAGTTAGAGAACTTGCCTCAATTGCGGTCTACTGCTATGCAATTTAATTTAACTTCTTAGATAAAGACCTATAATTGATCTTCCCATTAGTCATAGCACTTATTAACTTATAATATCATTACTCTTATTAAATTGTCTAACATTTAGTCACAAAGTTAAATATTAGACATTACATAAAATTTTTAGTAATATTATCATCTCTTGATAATATTACTATCAAATAATTATTATCTTAAGCACTCAAATATTATTAATCCTTTAATATTTTATTCATTTCTTAGTATTATTAATCAATTAATAATACTTTAATCACTTACTAATATTATTAATCACTTAATAATATTTTAATCATTTAATAATATTTTACTCATTAACTAATATTATTACCCACTTAATAATATTTTTATCTAATATTATTAATCATTTAATAATATTTTACTTATATAATATTATTAATCATTTAATAATATTTTAATAATCTAATATTATTAATTATTAAATAATATTTTAATCATTATCTAATATTATTAACCACTTAATAATATTTTAATCTAATATTATTAATCATTTAATAATATTTTACTTATCTAATATTATTAATAATTTAATAATATTTTAATCATCTAATATTATTAACCATTTAATAATATTTTAATTATTATCTAATATTATTAATCACTTAATAATATTTTAATTTAATTTTAATCTAATATTATTAATTATTTAATAATATTTTAATCTAATATTATTAATCATTTAATAATATTTTAATCATTATGTTAATATTATTAATCACTTAATAATATTTTAATTTAATTTTAATCTAATATTATTAATCATTTAAGAATATTTTAATTTGATTTTTAATCTAATATCATTAGTTATTTAATGATATTTTAATCATTACCTAATATTATTAATATTTTTTAATAATATTTTAATCTAAATATTATTAATTACTTAATAATATTTTAATATAATACTATTAACCTTTTAAAAAGGTTTTAATCATTTATTTAAACTTATAAACTATAACAACCGAGAAATCTGACTTCACTTATAATTAGGCTTTTTGAATATTATTTGATTAAATAAATTTTTAATGAATATTATTCTAAGTAATGTGTTTGAAGAACGTTTTATGACCTAAAATGATTGTGTGATGTTAGTATTTTGGTAATGCGCATGAATTAAAGAACATGAATTTCCAAGACGAAAATAAAATTTTCTAGAAAATTTACGTAAAAATACTATTCATCAATAACTACTATAGAAATTTTTCGGAGATTCCAAAAAATGCGTAATGACAGAATACTGAGGAAGATAGAATATCCAATAAAATTCAGAAATTGAAAGCGCAGTTTTAGCATGTATACTGAATTTTGAGAATATAATAAGTATAATATAAATTTAATAAAGAATGAATACAAGTATAATATGAGGTATTATATTGCTATAATATGAAGATTAATACAAGTATAATACAAAGTATTATACTAATAGTATACGATAATAATACAAAAAGAATACGAAGATTATAAGAAAGAAATATGAAAAGTCAAAGTCAAATAGTCAACGAAAGTCAACTAAAGTCAAGTTTGGTTATTATCTAATGGACTTTGACTTTGTAGAAGCCCAATAAAGGAATATGATGAGGCCCAATAAAAATTAATTCAAGACCCAATTAATGATTAATTCAAGCCCAACGTGAATTAAACTCAAGCTCGAACCAAGATCCAAAACTGCGGATCGAACTGATGGGTTAACGGGTGGGCAAAAAGGGGATTAACCATGCCATGTGGACCCCACAACCCCACATGGTCGGCCACCCCCTCTTCAATGGAGGTTTGGTCCATGTGCCACTTCTCCCCCTAGCACATTGTCGACGTTGGGAAAAAATTCGATTCGAGTTGGACCCAAATCTTTTTCTCTTCCTAAGTTTTGTCGACCCTTATTTTATCTTTATTGTGAAAAAGGTTTTGAAGGGGTTTTTTAAGAAAAGGCCAACATGTATCATGTCGACGATTTGAACGTTTTACAGAGTCACCAGTTGGCAGATTTGAAATGGTTGTACCAACTCAACCGAGTTTTGTAAGTAGGCCTAATTTGCTGGACACTGTAGAAACTGAATCTTTAAAACCAAAGTTCTAAGTTCGGGGGCTTGGTTTAGTGTGGGGAAGGTGTTAGGTACCCCACAACTCCCGTGTAAACACGGTACCGCATCTTTTCAATATTTTACTTTTAAATTTGAAATGTGTGTGTGTGAATGCTGGAAGAAATTGGGCCTATGTTTGATTGATTTGAAAGTACGGACGTGCTTCGTTGAACCTATATACGAAGGGTTTGATTTGATTTGCAAAAGTCTCTTTTTTAGACAAGATTATTAAGATGATGTTTTGAAAGCAGGTTTTCAAACCCTGACTCTAACATAGGAATTGAAGCATGTTGATACTTCCATTTTTATCTTTTCAGCCTTTTGGCTCAATTTAACTGGTGATTGTCGGGCTGCGAATCATCCTCGACCATATAATATATACAAGTGTCGGTCTTCTCATGGGCATGACAGCCATCGGAGTGACTATGACACGACAAATCATATTTTTATTATATTGAGACATTAAACCCGGATAACCGTTTTAAGGTCTTTCGGATGTACATTTTTACAGAAAAATTGGCAGGGTACATTTGTAAAGTGGAGTTTGTCCATCGTGGGAATCAGATTCTGATCAGTTTGGTCATGAATCCCATGATTCCTAGGCTCACAGATGGAGGCCAATAAAATCTGCACAGTGCAAATATGCACAAAAAAGATATATTTACATCCATATGTCGCAAGAACCAAGGATTAATCAGTAAATCCTAGTATGCGCGTAGCCAAAGCATCTCGTTCCCACTAGATAGCGATCTAAGGGCCGCGAGGTTGCTTCCTGAATGAATAAAACTAGAAAAATGCTAGATTTAAGTAAATCTCAGTCATTCTAGCTTTCCGGTTCTGTCTGAACCTATTTTGAACCGTTTCAAAAATAAAATTGGCGAGATTTAAAGAAATCTAGTTCGCCCAACAAGATGTCAGCGCCGATTCATATCAAATGAATATTTATAGCAGGAATTTAATCACAATGAAAATAGGATATATATAATTATATATATACGAAAGCTGTAAAGGGCGACGAGTTTTCACTCCGATGCCCGGACTGGAATGTAAAAATATATATATATATATATATATATATATATATATATAAGCTGTAAAAAGCCACGGAGTAATCCAGGCCTGACAGAATGGAAATATATATATAAAAGCAATAAAGGGCGATGAATTTCAAATCCTATGCCCGGACTAGAATGGAGATATATATATATATATAAACTTTAAAGGGCGACGAACATTTTATCCTTTGCCCGGACAGAAATGTAAATATATATATATATATATTTATAAAAGCAGTAAAAAGGCCACAGAATGATCCAGGATAAACTGGAATGTAAATATTAATATATACAGTTAATATATATATATTAAAGCAATAAAAAGGCCACGAAGTAGAAATCCAGGACCAAATAGGTTAGAAATATATATATATATATAGTTATATATATAAAAGCAGTAAACTGCCACGGATTTGAATCCGGGCTTGACAGAATTGAAATGTTAGTATATATATCGTTAAATATATACAAAAAAAGTCAAACCAGGACTGGGAAGATAACCTAGTTTGGTGAAGGGCATATATATGAATATATTTATATATAAAAGATAATAAAAGTCGCGGATCATAGATCCGGGTTGTAGAAATGCCAGAAAATACGTATATGTACTAAAATGTACAAAAACGTAAGCAAAAAGGGCCACAGAACTGAGTTCCGGGCAAAATCAGAAAGCGAAACTTAACGTGCAAGTGTATAAATGCGTAATGAAGTAGTAGGAACTTTCTGATCGTAAAAGTACACACAATGGACTGTTACACGGGCTTTTTGCCAAATCGTAAGCTTTAAACGCACGATTCTACGACACTATTTTTGATATGTAGTAGTATATGAGTATACCTACGTGTTAGAGTGATAAAATTTGGGTTTGGAGTAAAAGAGTGGGGCTGAGAAACGAAACGGGCAGAGGTTCAGAGTGTTTCTGTCTATAAAATGAGCTGGGGGTGCACTCATATATATAGACCCCGTGGAAGTGGGCCTACCCACGGTAGCCACAGGTCTACCTGCGGCTCCACGTGGCAGGCCCCAGGTGGTGGGCCCCATTGCATCAAAGTACGTGTACTGCGAGCAATGCGAGGTCAGATTCGAAACTTTCTAACTTTTGATTAGAGAGTCCGTTGGAGGCGTGCTATACCTTTTCGGAAAGCTCTCACTGAGAGTGTCGTAATGACATCGGATTAAAACTTTTTTGAGTTCAAGAAGATGGGTTCATAACCAGGTCTTCATTTCCCCGCAGTTTGTCTGTTAAGCTGTCTTGTGCTATTTCCACTCGGGATCAATGTTATGGTTCGTTCTGACATTGGTGGCATAAATTTGGCTTGAGTTTGACCGAATCAGCTTTAAGTTGATAAAATGACCATTTTACCCCTCCCAGGGTTTCCTTCAGTGTTGGCACGACCTTCGGCTGACTTCTCGGAGTTGTCTCCGAGGTTTGGATCCCAGTCGATTCTTTTTGTCCTCAAGGTTGTCTCTGAGGCTGACTTAGTTCTTCCAGGTTTGTCTTTAGAGATGATGCGAGGCTTCGGGGTTGTCTCCAAAGTTGATTTGGCCTCCCGGGTTATGACTGGGGCTGACCTGTACCTCCTAGGTTGAGATCGGGGCTGACCTGTACCTTCTGGGTTGAGACCGGGGCTGACCTGTACCTCTCGGGTTGAGACCGGGGCTGAACTGTACTTCTGGGTTGAGACCGGGGTTGACCTGTACTTCCCGGGTTGAGACCAGAGCTGACCTGTACTTCCTAGGTTAAGACATGGGTTGAATTGACATCCCGGTATTGAGACCGGGGTTGATTTGACATCTCGATATTGAGACCGGGGTTAATTTGATGTCCCACTATTGAGACCGGGGTTGATTTGACGTCCCGGTATTGAGACTGTCCCATTATTGAGACTAGGGTTAAGTTGACATCCTAATATTGAGACCGGGGTTGATTTGACATCCCGGTATTGAGACCGGGGTTGAGTTGACATCCCGGTATTGAGACCGGGGTTGATTTGACGTCCCGATATTGAGATCGGGATTGATTTGACGTCCCAGAATTGAAACCGGGGTTGATTTGACGTCCTGGTATTGAGACTAGGGTTGATTTGACGTCCCAATATTGAGACTGGGGTTGAGTTGACATCCCGGTATTGAGACCAGTATTGATTTGACGTCTCAGTATTGAGATCGGGGTTGAGTTGACATCCCGGTATTGAGATCGGGATGGATTTGACATCCCGGTATTGAGATCGGGGTTAAGTTGACATCCCGGTATTGAGACCGGGGTGGATTTGACGTCCTGGTATTGAGACCGGGGTTGAGTTGACATCCTGATATTGAGACCGGGGTGGATTTGACGTCCCGGTATTGAGACAGGGGTTGAGTTGACATCCCGGTATTGAGACCGGGGTTGATTTGACGTCCCGGTATTGAGACCGGGGTTGAGTTAACATCCGGTATTGAGATCGGGGTTGATTTAACATCCCAGTATTGAGACCGGGGTTGAGTTGACATCCCAGTATTGAGATCGGGGTTGAGTTGAGTTAAAAAGATAGTTTTGCCCTTCTGCAGGGTTAGTAACAGGAATACAAATTTTCGAGTGTCTACAACAGGACTGAAGAAAATTTTGAATGTCTAAAGATGCCCCTCTTTATCATATTTATGCAATGAAGTGGAATGAACAGGATAAAGATTGCTAGACACTAGAAATGCAAATGTAAAGGTACGACAATGCATGACATGATATGATATGAATGTTAGCTACCTCCGAGGGAGTAGGGTTATCGCTGGTTGATATCAATGAGAGACTATCACAGGCTGTTCTCTTCACTTTCTGCTGGGGATGACGTCATTCATGATAGCCTGAGTGAATTCTCTTGACGCTGCCTTGGTTTGAGACCAATGGTTTTCCACATCTGTCGATACTCTCCGTAGGGCATATTTTCCTTCGACTGATGACGTTGTACATTTATGAAGGCTCCTCTACTGGGGATATATCTCTGTTACTGAGTTACCTCAGCGTGTGCTTCCGATGCCTATCCTGATGATAATTTACACTGGTAGTTTGCAACAGGAGGTTGAATCACCAATCCTTCTTGGTGCTCCCTCTAAGGATTTGTATAATAGATTCCATCATCTATGCTCTGTGGGGATGGATTGATTTACTGTTTCCACCACCGGATCATTCCTGATGCTTCGCTGGGGTTGTCACCAATGACAGATAATGTCAGGCAGTCTGATCTTCGCTGAAGTAGCCTTCAACGGTTGAATGCCACCCGGTTCGTTCCCGATGCTTCGCTGGGGTCTTGCCAACGGCTGAGATGTCACCAGTTTGTACCCGATGCTTCGTTGGGGTTGAGCCAACGGCTTATATGTCACTGGTCTGTACCCGACACTTCACTGGGGTTGTGCCAACGGCTGAACTGTCACTGGTCTGTACCCGACGCTTCGCTGGGGTTGAGCCAACGGCTGAACTGTCACCGGTATATACCCGACGCTTTGCTGGGGTTGAGCCAATGGTTGAACTGTCATCGGTCTGTACCCGATGCTTCGCTGGGGTTGAGCCAATGGCTAAACTATCACCGGTCTGTACCTGACGCTTTGCTGGGGTTGAGCCAACGACTGAACAATCACTGGTCTGTACACGACGCTTCGCTGGGGTTGAGCCAACGGTTGAACTGTCACTGGTCTGTACCCGATGCTTCGCTGGGGTTGAACCAACGGTTGATATGTCACTGGTCTGTACCCGATGCTTCGCTGGGGTTGTGCCAACGGCTGAACTATCATCGGTCTGTACCCGATGCTTCGCTGGGGTTGAGCCAATGACTGAACTGTCACCGGTCTGTACCCGATGCTTCGCTGAAGTTGAGCCAACAGTTGAACTGTCATCGGTCTATACCCGACTCTTCGTTGGGGTTGAGCCAATGACTGAATTATCATCGGTCTGTACCCAATGCTTCATTGGGGATGAGCCAATGGCTGAACTATTACCGATCTATACCCGACGCTTTGCTGGGGTTGAGTCAACGGCTGAACTGTCACCGGTCTGTACCCGATGCTTCGACAGTGGCAGTTTTCTGCAATTTTGTGCAGTTTTTTAGCAATTTTCCACATTGGTCCATGTATACCACTTAGGGATGATAACCAATGGTTTTCATGAAGTTTCTCCCTCTGTCAGAAATTTGTCGCTCGTACGCAGTGTTTCAGGACAATCCGCTCAATCGCGTTTCAATTTTTTTCTCAGATTTGACTTTTCAGCTCCTGTAAACTCCGTTTCAACTCTAATTGGATCGAGTCGGAGGGGGTGGGGCCCACCCTAGGGAGCCGCATATAGATGTGCAGCTATCGCGAGTGGGGCCACTCCCTCTTGCGGATTTATATTGGGCAGCGGGGGTCTCATAATCTCATTTTTAGTTTTGAATCCAAATAGAAATCCGATTTTCTTTTCTAGATCTACGGAGTTCGGGCAACTTTTTTCAGATTCCATCAGCGGCCACGCGTTCTGCACATCCCAGGTAACGTTTACATTCTTTCTTTATCAATTTTGAGCGTTAGAATGTTATAAGCCACGTAGGGTGCTTTTGAACGCAATGTATCAAAAATGTATGCTTCTATGACTTGATAAAAATTTTCTGACTTCATAAGTATGCATATTTTACTATGACGCACGTTTTGATGTAAGAAAATTTGAATTCTGAGATAGTCAATTTTTACTCTTTTTGATCAGTTTACTCATTATTTTTGAGGCCTAGTGAGCCTGAATTTTCAACTAAAAAATGTCCATGGTAATTTGGCTGCCATGTGAAGTTTATTTTTAATTTTTTTCATAAATATGAACTATTTTTGTTTTTGGGAAGGTGTGCTACTAAATGGCCACCTAGACATGCCTGTGTGCATGCAGACAGTCCATTTTACAAAGGAGACTCTGGCGAAATTTTTTCAAAAGCCTGAGCGTTTAATAAACATGCAGTTTTGACTCTACTGGGGATTTTTACTGACCCATGCATGTTTTAGGATTTAAAAATGCATAAAATACTGATTTAAATTAATAAGCCACAGGTTTTAGGCTTACCTCACCCTTTCTGAGGTGGTTTGGAGACTTTGTCCAGGTTATAGACCGAGATAGACCCGGGAGTGCTAGCAGGGTCAGTTCAGGAGTTAGACGGAGGAGAGTCTCCGATGTCCCTCAGCCACGGCCAGCCTGGCCACCTCGTAGATTGGCTGAGTCAGTGATTTGTCAGGCCCAGGCTGATTCGCCGGTTAACATAGATGATAAGGAGGCTCTATTCGTTGATCACCCCTAGCTCAGGCTCCATGTGTGGAGCTTCCAGGCATTGTAGTGCCACTTCAGGATCTGCTGGGAGATTTGAGGCGCCATCCATCAAGATTTCTTTATGCCAACAAGGTGACTGAAGTTTTCTTCTTTCTGGATTCTCTTTCTTTCTTTTGCCATTCTCGGGGAACAGGTTTGATATGGGTTAGCTTTTGATACAGGTTCCTAGCTTTATGCAGCCCAGAGGGAACTGGTTTAATGTGCATTCTCTTTACCATACTCTGCACCAGGATTATAGGGACATTATTGACACCTGGAGGAGTTCTTTTCTATCCTTCCCCGCCGTTGCCCCTGGGGTTATATGACGGCTCTCTCTGAGCGCTGGTTCCACCAGACTCGGTCTCTCCACTTGCTAGATTATGAGGTGATGATGATGCTTATGGATTGGAGGTTCATCACCGGGATAGAGTTTGAGGGTGAGCCAGTGCCTGTTGTGGCTAATATTACACCTACTGCCGTTCGGTCCCTTTTTGGAGTTCCTGCGATGGCCATCAAGGGTCGGACAGTCCGTTTTGGTCCCTTGAGCGTAGATGCCCAGAGTGGGGCTTTGCTTGAGCCTCTGCCTGATGATCAGATGGTTAGAGATCGCATCCTACGACGACTATTCTTAGTGATCATCAGGGGTTATTTCCTGGCGGACAACTCCACGACGGTGTCCTTTGCCCTGGTTAGTGCCACTCGATATGTGGAGCGCCTCAGTGACTTTGATTAGGGTACCTACACCTTTGCCTATTTTCTCTAAGGTATGCGCATGCGCTCGGAGGGTGTGACGGAGGCTTGGTTAGGGTTCTACCCATTCCTGCTGGTGAGTACAACTTTCTTGTACCTTTTTGATTTTTGCATTTACATTTGTTAGTCTTGGTTACTGAGGACTTTTGATATTTACATGGCCAGTTCTGGGCATATGAGAGGCTTCTTTGCCTACGTCCCGCCACTACTTTGGGTCTAGAGACTTATCCTCGGGGACGGCGTTGGCACCACTCCACTTTGACGGAGGTCCCTGTAGCTGAGGGATTCACCCATTCCCGCCTGCAGCTTGAGCTTTTGATGACCGGATCTATCTTATGGGTACCGTATACCTCAGACATTTTGACAGTCGGGTTTGAGGGTGGTTTCCCCACTGGCCGGAAGTTTGCATTATCCACCCGTAGAGTCCCATTTTTGACAGAGGGAGGTTGGGAGCTCTAGTTAGGAAAGCGTGATATCAGAAGCATCATGGGGCAGATCCGCATTCCCTTTGTTCTTTCGGCTTGGCATCATTGGCCACTAGTTCAGCTACTTACAGACATCCCTATGGAGGGCGTAAATGGCTTTACCCTATCAGAGGGTCCGTATAGCTAGGAGGCATTTTGCAGCTAGTGGAGTCCTCACACTATTGGGACTCAAACTCGTGCTACCCAGTTCATGACATATATGGTGCCAGGGTCTGTGATGATGACAGTCTGGATAACGTGCCTTCGAGAGCCTACCTACTTGGACCAGATTACAGGACTGACCCAACAGTTGGAGAGAGCTCATTTGTTTATGCATCTTGGTCGAGATCCATCAGAGGCATCTTCTTTTGATCCTTCCAGCTCTGGAGCGGGCCCTTCCACAGGTCCATTTTCTAGCAGTTTTATAGGGGTTGATCCTCCCTTGTACCGCCCTGACATTCCTGATGGTCGAGACTTTGTATCTACGGAGGAGGTGGAGCAGGTTAACAGCATAAGTATAAATATTCTTGATCTTTTTGGATAGCTTTTCTCGTTATATCTTTTGATAGGCCACTGTTTTGGCTATTGGGCGGTTGTGCCCCATTTTAATAGGCCACTTTTAGTAGTTGGGCGGTTGTGCCCCACATCCCTGCACTTTTTATTTTGTATTTTATTAGCAGACAGAGATGATGCTTGCAGTAGATAGTTTTTGTAGATATGCATGATATTTCCTATCTATTGCATCATGTTTCTCATTATCATTATGCAGGTATTATGCCATGGATATGCACTTAGACAGATGAGTTTAGATTTGACCCTTGGATGGTCTTGTGATACGGTGATACAAATGTCGTCATCGACGGTCAGTCGTATCGAGCATTTACCACCATTCGTGGTAGCATCGTCGTTGAGGTCGTGGTACCATAGTCTGCCCTTCCCAGCCAGAGGGACAGTGGATCGGATGTTAGGGCATTCATTAGCCCTTGTGGACTTCCAAGTTCTATATGGATTCATAGACGTCATTCTATCCTATTGGATACCTGAGTGATAGGTTTTCTGCTTTGGGCGGTATGAGTTGACACCGACTTTGGAGGAGTACAAGCGGCTTATAGGTTTGGCTTTGGATCTGCCTTACGCTCGCACTGCTATTAGTGATACGAGGAGACCGTTCCTGCGGATGTCGGGCCTATGTCAGAGAGTAGTTACGGACGAGATCATTTCTAGATGTGTGATCTCTATTGACTTTTTGATCAATCATTTCGGTAGACTGGATAGCTACGATCGACACTCTGGTGATTTTATTATCTCGGCAGAGGAGTGGCATTCAGCCCGGATAGACGTCTTACTGATGTGCGTCACATCTTACTTATACATGCCCCTATACTTGGACCACTTAGATGTTGGGTTGATGGTCGTGGTTCGTGCCCTTAGACATGGTATCACCATCCTGCCGATGATACTGGCCGAGACATTGAGGTCAGCTACCTATTGCAGTACCCATCTAGAGGGTTTTTTTAGAGGTAGCTCTGTTCTGCTGTATGTATGGCTCATGACCCATTTGCGCCCGATTGGCTTCTTCAGACATCAGGGGTACTACTTTACCCACGAGATAGCTACGTCCTACTCCTTTCAGCTAGCGGAGTGTTCGGATGCAGAGACATGGTCAGCTTTTCTGTCAGATATTGAGCATCTTTTTTTGATTCTGCCATACTCAGGGATAGTCTCCCCTTATAGCTTCATCACCCATGTATCTGGCATGGACTACTTGCCCTAGCGGAATTGAGAGGGGTGACCACTTACTATCCGTTTGCAGTTATAGGTCAGTTTGATCAGCTCCAGAGCTTGCACCAGTTTGAGGGGACTATTAATTAGCGGATATCAGCTTCATTATTATCGCCAGTCAACCTGATCCGAATTTATGAGTGTTGGACTCATAGAGAGAGGGCTGATTTCTCTACTAGCCATTCGGATTGCTCTCAAGAGTACGCGACATGGTTAGAGGCTGATATAGCAGCAGCTGCACTCATCCAGTAAGTTCCGATTATGGATTCAGATGAGGAGGAGCCTATGGTGGATCCTGATTCTCCGATGGAGGACGATTTTTTTATGGGTCTGACAACAGCGTTAGTTAGTGACCCGCCGATCATTCCTGCCGGGACAGATCCAGCTATGGAAGATTCATTAACTAGGATAACTTTTGAGAGAGATCAGGCTAGGGCGTTGATGTTTAATGCCCTATCCGACAGAGATATAGCTTTTGCTGATTAAGATGCGGCTCGAGCCACTCGGGATACGATATTGGTCCAAAGAGATGAGGCTCTATCTTCTCGAGATGTTGTTTTTGTCGAGATTGAGGAGACTTTGATTGCCAGGGATGCTGCTTTTATAGAGAAGGATGAAGCCATAGCTTCCCGATCTCCACATTGCTGACAGCACTGTTCTCCGATCATATACCCATGGCCTGGTTACCAATATGAGTTCTTATATTGATGATCACAGTGCCACTATGCAGATGGCTGTGGATGTTCTGGCTCGTATGGAGGCCGAGGGTATTGCGCTTGCAGCGGCTCCTCTATCTTTAGAGAGGGACGCAATGTTGGCACTGTTATCCCGCCTGTCCATGGGTCCATAGACTAGCTTTATTTTTCCTGCACATACTAGATCAACCATTTTTGTTATGTATAGGACACAGTGTATATATGAAATAGTATTATATATCAGAGGAATATATTTTGATTCACTTCCCTGTTTGGATATGTATTGCCATTGCTGAGTGATTACCACTTATTTCATGACTTGTTGTTGTTGATGTATCATGAGCTTCTCCTTGACGGATTGACATTGAGATGTCGGAGAATATCTCAAACGGGCCTATGGATCAGGGAGTCTTGATAAGATTTATGTTTCATTATCTTGGGACTGGTTTTTTTTTGGTTTTTGTATTTTTTTGAAGGTCAAACCGCACCGTGAATGGCTGCCTACGTACTCTTGGACTGAGGGAGATCAGGTCATTCGTAGTTCAATTTTTTATGTGGGAGAGGCTTGAGAAGTGTCTCTTTTGAGTTTAGTTTGATGAGTTTTTAAGTTTTTTATTTGGTTTGACCGCACCAGGAATGGCTGCCTACGCACTCCTGGGTTGAGGGAGATCAGGTCATTCGTAGTTCAATTTTTTAATGAAAATAAAAACTGATTTGATCGATTTGCAAGACCAGAATGATGGCTGGCATGTGTTTCAGTCATAGTACCTTTTTATGGTGTCTGAGTTGATAAGTTGGGGAAATTCATTCCAGTTCATTTCTTGCAATCTGATAACTCCTCCTGTCAACACTTCTTTAACAATGAAAGGGCCTTCCCAATTTGGGGTGAACTTTCCTTTGGCTTCCTCTTGATTGGCCAAAACTTTCTTCAGCACCAAGTCGTTTTCTTTGAATTATCGGATTTGGAATTTCTTGTTGTGATCGAGCAATCCTTTGTTGATTGAACTGCCCGTGGAAAATGGCTGTAGCCCTCTTTTCATCTATCAGGGAAAATTGGTGGTACTGCTCTTGCAACCACTGATCTTCTTCCATTTGAGCGTCTATTAACACTCTCAGGGACTCCATTCTACTTCTATGGGAAGTACGACTTCCATGCCATAGACCAATGAATAGGGGGTAGCCCTAGGTAGAAGTACGCATAGACGTCCTGTATGCTAACAGGGTTAGGGGCAACAGGTCAGGCCATTCTTTGTGATTGGCGGACATTTTCTGCATGATTTTCTTGATGTTCATGTTGGCCGCTTCGACGGCACCATTCATCTTGGGCCGATAGATGACGAAATTAAGATGCTTGATGCGGAACTTACTGCTACAGTTCTCTCATCATCTGATTGTTTAGGTTCTTGGCGTTGTCTGATACGATCACCTCCAGTTGTCCATATCGACAAATGACATTGTTTCTGATGAAACCAATGATGACCTCTTTGGTGACTTTGGGAAAAGAGGCAGCTTCAACCCACTTGGTGAAGTAATCAATCATAGTGAAGATGAATCGATGTCCGTTACTGGCTTTAGGTTCTACTGGACCGATCACATCCATTCCCCACATAGAGAAAGGCCATGGCGAACTCATATTGTGAAGCTCATTAGGAGGAGTGTGGATGGCATTTCCATGTACTTGACATTGATAGCGTCTCTTGACATGATCATCACAGTCAGCTTTGAGAGAGATCCAATAATGCCCTGTTCTCAATATTTTCTTGGCCAGCAGATAACCGCTCATGTGTGTGTTGGGTTTGTACGAAATCATAGGGCGTAATCAAATTACAAAATTAGCGAAAGCATGGTATATCAGAGTTTAAAAAATTTCTACAAAATCATTACCCGGATCATCCTTTATGCAAATTATTAATTTAAAACGATAAATAAGAAGTTATGGAATTATACCCTTGTAGAACGAAGCTTCCACAGGTACGAGTTCAACTCCTTGTTTTTCATGATTTCCTTGAATTTCTGGGTTAGATTCCTTCCTTTGATCAACGTTAGCCACCCAAGTGTTTGGCCTCTAGAGGTGATCCACCAAGGAAGAGGAATTATCAAGAAGGAGGGTGGTTGGCTAAACCCTAGGTTCCTATCCACTATAGAAAAGGAGTACTCTCCAACAATTAGAATTTCATCAACTGATATCTATTATAAGACTCCTTATATATAGATATTGGTCAACCCTTCTAATCCTATTAGACACAGGGTTTCATTTAATTAATTAAACTCCTTTAATTAATTTAGGCTTCCCACCACATTGGGATTAATTAATTAAATTTATTTAATTAATTTGCCTCCTAATCTTATTAGGAATAAATGAGAGTACTAATATTAAATTAATTACTAAACTCCTTTAAAAATTAAAATAATAATAATTGTAATAATATTAATAAGACTCCTCTTATTAATTTATATTTAATATTTCCAAAATATTAAATAATAAATATTAAGCTATTTAATTTATTCTATCACCATAGATTAAATTAATTACACTTAATATATTATTACGATTATGCCATTACCTTCTTAAATAATCATTATTCCTTTTATGGTGTGACCCTTTAGGTTCTCCATATTAAATCGGTTGTGAATAAATCAATTAGAACAATTCTAATCTTATTTAAATAAATAAATTAAACTGATAATCTATTTAAATAAATAATATTTATTCTACAATAGGGATAAACCTCCCTAGCGAACAACGACTTTCCAGATAATATAGATTTCAACATTAATCATAAAAGAACATGTGAGTAAATAGGTACCGTACAATTCAATCCTTCCACCATACAATGTCCCAATTAAATATAAGACATGGAATTACTATTTAGTCTTATTTTATTTAATTATATATATTTCGATGAAATATACACGACTCCAAATAATGCGAATTAGAAACTCCTTTCTAATTTCATTCTGCCTTGGCCAAGGACTACTGGGTTGTCATTTAACGAATCACATAGAACATATCTCTTTTTTTACTAGAAGTGGTAGATTCTTTATTGATCATTCATTATCTTCATATGTAACTCATTATACCCAAGCATACCCTTTGATATACCCTAAGGGTTTTTAAGGAATAAGTCAAAGTATAATTTATTACATACAAGATACTATGATGATCTCAAATCCAAGGATCACTTGTACTACTATCACATTAGGAATTCCTATTGACAGGCAAGTAAAACTCCATTAGGTATTCTATAGCGAGTCACGTTCAGTGAACTTATTCTCCAATAAGCACCTACATACTTGCTTTAGTGTCTCCACACAAATGATCATGAGATCAATCATCCTCATCCAATGAGAAAGCAACATATGTACCAATCTATCCGGATCTACTAATCCCCTTTTTAGTAATTCAACGATTGGGAACTATTTTGGTTTTAAGCTTTCTAAGAATTTAGATCTCATTAGCATGATCAACATCATGATTCTAAAAGCAATTGCTTAAAACTATAGGGTTATTTACATATTATAAAAACAGCATCATGTAGATAATTAAATGCCTTTAATAAATGAACACTTTTATTAATAAATAAATAAGATTATTTACAAAGTATGTGCTTTATCATCATACATGATTGGCTTGTATGCACACTACTATCAATCTCCCACTTGCACTAAAGTCAATCGCCATGGTATCTCATACCCATCTTCTCTAAGTGATGATCAAACTGTTGTTGTGTTAAAACTTTAGTAAATGGATCTGCAATATTGTCTTGAGAGTCTACACGCTCTAAGGTGATGTCTCCTCTTTCAATGATCTCCCTGATCAAGTGAAATCGCCGCAACACGTGTTTGGATTTCTGATGAGACCTGGGTTCCTTAGCCTGTGCAACCGCTCTGGTGTTGTCACAGTACAAGGGGATTGCTCCTCCAATGCTAGGAACCACACCAAGTTCGATTATGAACTTCTTTATCCAAACAGCTTCCTTTGCAGCTTCACTTGCAGCTATATACTCTGCCTCTATCACTGAATCAGCAACTGTTTGATGCTTGGAACTCTTCCAACTCACTGTGCCTCCATTCAAGGTAAACATATACCCTAAAATGGATTTACTGTCATCTTGGTCCATTTGAAAACTTGAGTCTGTGAAGCCCTCGAGTTTTAATTCAGACCCACCGTAGACAAGAAATACATCCTTAGTCCTTCGTAAGTACTTTAGGATATTTTTCACTGTCTTACAATGCTATTCTCCCGGATTCAACTGATATCTGCTGGTTACACTAAGTGAATGAGATACATCTGGTCTAGTACATATCATACCGTACATGATAGATCCTATTGCTGAAGCATATGAGATCTTACTCATACGGTTTCTCTCCTCAGGTGTCTTTAGGGCCTATTTCTTGGAGAGATTTATTCCATGGCTCATCGGCATGTGACCTCTTTTGGAATCTTCCATGCTAAACCTCTTTAGCATGGTATCAATGTACATTCCTTGGGATAAGCCAAACATCCTTTTAGATCTATCTCTATAGATCTTTATCCCCAAAATATAGGATGCTTCTCCCAAGTCCTTCATGGAGAAGTGTTTAGATAACCAGATTTTTATCGATTGTAGCATAGGAATGTCATTCCCTATCAGTAATATATCATCAACATATAATACAAGGAATGAAACTGTGCTCCTACTAACCTTCTTGTACACACATGGTTCATCTTCATTTTTGATAAAATCAAACTCTTTGATTGTCTCATCAAAACGGATGTTCCATCTATGAGAAGCTTGCTTCAATCCATAAATGGATCAGTTGCAGCTTACAGACTTGATTTGTTCCAACCTTTGAAACAAATCGCTCTGGCTGTGTCATATACATATCCTCCTCAAGTTTTCCATTGAGGAAGGCCAGTTGTCACGTCCATCGGCCAGATCTCATAGTCATAATAAGCTGCAATTGCAAGCAAAATCCGAATGGACTTGAGCATAGCTATTGGTGAGAAGGTTTTATCATAGTCAATTCCTTGTCTTTGTCCGAAACCTTTTGCATCCAGTCGGGCCTTATAGGTCTCTACCTTGCCGTCCGGTCCAGTCTTTCTTTTAAAGACCCATTTACACCCAATAGGCTTTATGCCTTCAGGTGGTGAAACCAAAGTCCATACTTGGTTCTCAGCCATGGAGTCCATCTCGGATTTCATGGATTCTAGCCATTTCCCCGAGTCTTTACTACTCATAGCTTGTTCGTAATTCAATGGATCATCATCATTCATGATGCGTACCTCATCGTCATCCTCTATGACGAATCCATACCTATCAGGTATTTTTGGTATTCTTCTAGATTTACGAATAGGGTGTGGTACGGTAGGTTCTTCCACTTGGTCAGGTACTTGACTTTGATCCGTAGTAATTTGTGGTTCTTGAACTTCTTCAAGATATATCTTACTTCTACTGTCCCCTTCATGGATAAACTCCTTTTCCAAGAAGGCAGCATGTTTCGCAACAAACACCTTTTGATTAGTTGGATGATAGAAATAATAGCCTACAATTTTTTTAGGGTATCCCACAAATCTACACTTGTCAGATTTAGTCTGTAGCTTATCATTTTCAAAATTTTTGACATAAGATGGACAACCCCAAGTCTTAACATGCTTAAGATTTGGTTTCCTTCCTTTCCACATCTCATATGGAGTCTTTGGGGCAAATTTGGTAGGCACCTTGTTAAGTAGGTATACAGCTGTTTCTAGGGCATAACCCCAGAATAAAATAGGAAGATCGGTAAAACTCATCATGGAACGAACCATGTCCAATAATGTTCGATTTCTTCTTTCAGATACTCCATTTAACTGTGGTGTACCTGATGGCGTCCATTGTGAGATTATACTATTACCTTTGAGACAATTGAGAAACTCACTGCTTAAGTATTGTCCACCTAGATCTGATCGAAAAATCTTAATACTCTTGCACGTTTGTTTCTCTACTTCGCTTCTGAACTCTTTGAACTTTTCAAATGATTCAGATTTGTATTTAATTAAATACACATATCCAAATCTTGAGTGATCATCAGTGAAATTAATAAAATAAGAATCTCTCCTCGTGCATTCGTTGTTATACGTCCATAAACGTTTGTGTGAACCAACGCTAACAACTCTGTAACTCTTTCTCTTTTTTCACTAAAAGGAGATTTAGTCATTTTACCCATGAGACAAGATTCACAAGTTGGATATGATTCATAATCAGATAGCTCTAGGAGCCCATCCTTATACAACTTGGATAATCTTGTTTCATTGATATGACCGAGTCTACAGTGCCACATATAGGTATAATTAACATCATCTTTTTTTTTTCTTAGTTTGTTCTATTTGAAGCATATTTTCATGCAAGTCAATTACATAAAGTCCATTTCACAAATTATCAACACCATATAAAACATTGCTTTTATAAATAGAACAACTGTTTTTCTTTATTATAATGTCAAATCCATCTATATCTAATACGGAAATAGAAATAATATTTCTAATGATATTCGGAACAAAATAATAATTATTTAAATAAATGGACTTGCCCGTAGGCCTAAACAATAAGTGCCTACAGCTAATGCAGCAACCTTTGCTCCATTTTCTACTCGTAGGACAACCTCATCCTTGTTCAGCTTTCTACTTCTGACCAGTTCCTGCATAGTATTACATATGTGAGAACCACAGTCGGTATCCAATTCCCAAGTAGAATTTTGTCTTTCTGAAAAATTAATTTCAATCATGAACAAATCTTGATTGGAAGTCGAAGCTTCTCCAAGCTTCTTCTCTGCCAGAAACTTCTTGCAGTTCCTCTTCCAATGATCTGGCTCGTTGCAATGGAAGCACATTCCTTTACTAGCTGGATCATGCTTCTTTTGTTCCTTTATGTTCACCTTGCCCTTGGTCTTCCGAGATCGGAAGAGCTCCTTAAATATCTCATATCTAACAGTCCTACTTTGTTCACCATACAACTCCTTGAGGTGAAGCAATATAGTAGGAGCATCCATATTTTTATGCTGACGTTGAAGCTCGTTATTCATGGATGCGAGCATGATGAATTAAGCCACCAATGCATCATCTTGCCACTTTACAATGTGGCAATCTCTTCCTCAGAGATTGATTCTGGAACTGTTTCAGGGACATGTGAATTTAGGACATAAGAAATCTTTTCAGCAGTGAGAACTATTCTCAGATTCCTTAACCAGTCCGTGTAATTCGGCCCGGTCAGTTTGTTCGCATCAAGTATGCTACGCAGTGAAATTAGTGATTTTGACATTAATTTTTTTTTGTGAAAAGACAACATTTTAGCAAACATTCATTTAATTAATTTTATATACCAAAATAAATTAGGTCTTATTTTAGATTGGTATCTCCCTCTATTTTCTTCAAACTATATTACCCTCACTTATATAGTTTGGCAACATCTAATTAAAGATTTGCTAGTGAGAATAAGGATCCCATTTCAAATGTATATAGCCTTGTAGATAGCACAACAAAAGATATATAAATAAATAGGTAGACAACTCTTTGTCAATTACATTAACATGTAACTCCTTTTTATTTTGCCTCTTAAATCATAATGGTCAAGTGTGTGCGCATCCGAACTAAAATGATTTAAGTTAAGTCCAACTTAGTACTCCATATATTCGAAAAAGAAAAATATTGTCCTTGTGTGTGCACACCAAAACAATATTGTTCAATTAACTTTATAAGCATCAAATGTGATTAAATTAATATCTTAAATACGTAATACTCGCCTTGTGTGTGCACAACAAACTCGTATTAAATATTTAATACTCTATTAATTTATCATGCTAGAAGGCGACGTTCGATATTCCAAATATCTTTGAACACTTTAGACTTAATATAATTTCTTTGAGGAATTTTTTATTATTTGTCTTGTCACGCCACGAAATTCGGCCTATTTTTCACACCTGAATTTCGTGCGTTACGAGTACTTTTTATTCCATACATACATCATTAAATCCTGAAGATTAATGATATATCATTCCATTCCCAGGTTCTGTTACCTCAAAACGTTCATTCATTAAGAATAATGATAATTACATTATTCTTATCACATTACATTTATGACTTAACTAGTCACCATATCTATAGAATAGTTTAATCTAACTATTCTCCAAGTTTTGGCTTGTTCTTCTTGTTCATAACATGAACAACACTTCATCTTGCGACGCTAATGGTATTCGCAACCATCGCATCTCACCATAGCAGAACATCGATCATCTTGATCTTCATCAGGTCCTTTAACATATACTACCGTCGTTCGCTGAAAATGTTTTTATTTCAAGCAAGTGTGAGCATTCAATTGCTCAGCAAGTCATAGCAGTTGAATACTAACAACTCAAGAATCAACATTCTTTTAAGACTTCAATAACCGAACAATAGTTATGAAGCAGCTCGAATAATAAGAATACGTTCTGATTCCTATCATTTTAAAATATATATCATATTTCACATATCATACTTTAATCCTTCTTCCTTTTTCCATACATATTTTGTCTGGCTAGAATCATTAGTACAGACTTAACAAGAACGGTTCATGAATAAACCGAACTCTTTCACACTTTATAGTTCAATCACCGAATAGTTCATTTCACTGAACATTGTGGCACAAGGCCTCATTCATACTAATAGCTTGTACAAACATTGCACATTTGCACCTACGAAATACTTCCTCATGTACAATGTCTGAGGAAGTTAAGAAACTAGCATTCATATGAGAATGAATGAAGTTAGGAACTTGCATCAAGTAGAACTTGAGCAAGATTAGAAACTTGTCTTACGCACAGCTACCGCTTAGGGTTTACGCTGAGCTGCTCATCGAAATCCCTATGTAGCACATAAGGAATAACAAATACCAATTAGTCAAATACTTGACTTATGCATTCTTTTAACTTTCACTTTAGTTCTCTTTATTTCCTATGGTTCGCGTTCTTGTAAATTAAAGTTTACGCGACCAACTTTCATTTTCATCTCTTCTATCCTTTCATTACATTCCTTACCACGTCCTGTCCATACGACTCGGAACGTTCATTCAAGTTATTACCATTAACTTATCTTTTCAACGTTATACGTTCTTCGTTCTCTTATTATCGTTCGTTATGGCTCATCACAACTTACTATGCTAACATTCGTTAACGTCTAAGTCATACAACCAATGTATACTTAGAACGTTCACTCAACGCCGATACGATTCACGAAAATCATTCATGTATCCTGTGTTCACGTTATTCATCTCTTACTCTTATTCAACCTTTACTTAAGGTTTAAATCACATGTTTAAGTGTTACATTATGTGAAATATATATTCACTATCACTCATGTGCCATCAACTGACTATCGTCGATTGTCGTTAGACCTTACGACTAGCGAAACCATAATCGGTTTGCTAGGTCGGACACATTTTCACCGGATTCTCATTATCGGACTCCGTATAGAAATTAAGTAAGTTTTAACTTCATTTCTTTACATTCTCGCATGCCACACCTCTATTACATAACATATAACCTTGAGGCATGCATCCAACTCGACCACGAACCCTAGTTCACATTTTAGGGTTTTGGGTTTTGAGTTTAAGAATTTAAATACGTTTCGTCAACGTTTAATTCTTAAAATCGATCTTAAACACATTGTTTAAGTGATTTCTCTACATGAATATTAATCATATACTTGCCCCATAATTATCATGTAGAAAGTTGGGACATAACATAACCGTGTCAGAACTTTTTTCCCTGTTGGCGCTGCAGCGCCAGCTTTGTACTTTACACCGGTGCGGCGGCGCTGCACCTGCAGAGAATTTCCACCCGAGCAGGCGCGGCGGCGCCAGTTCCTAAGGCATGGACGGCGCGGCGGCGACGACCCTGTTCTTCAGAAAAATTTTCTAAGTTTTGAAAATTTCTGAGATTATCGAGCTCGTAACGCGATCGTTATAACTCAAAATTATTTCGTTCTAAAGCCAATAGTTCACATATACCATGTTCTATGATTCCATCCAGTCGAAATTTATTTTTGAATCCGATTGCGGAAAATTGACCGTTTTGTCCATTTTTACGTATTCGTCGAACGTTCGACACTCGTTTCTTCGTTTTAACTCAGAATTCATTCGTTCTTGCTCTCGCAAGTCTTGTTTACTTAATTATACGTGACACCATCGTTTTCGAATCAAACGACGACCTTTGACTTTCATTCCGGAAAAATTTACGATTCAACGATTAACGTCCAATCGCGTAACTTTCGCCGAATCTTTATTTCTCAATATTTTTACATCAAACTAATTGGAATCAATCCGATGGTTGTTCATTACGATTCTAACCATATTAAACATCTAAGTTTTCATAGTTTTACCTTATTAATTCACTTAACCATTTCATTATGGCTTTTAACTCATTTTCCACTAACTTATTAACCATGCCCTTATGGTTTTACTTTGTTCGTGAGTATTAGTGATTCTAAGGTCCACTAATATCAATCTCATCATCTCTACAATACATGCTCTTCCATTTTCCCTTTTCCATTAATCTAAGAATTGAAAGAAAGCTGGAAATTAAAGTTAACACTTATACCATTAAATGTTCTTGTCCATGACTTTGTTCTTGACAAAGTCTTACATGGCTTTTCTTTTGCTTCTTGATAGCTCATCACAAGTTCTTCCTCTTCTTCTCTTCTTCTCTCTCTCAAAAGAGGAGTTGGTGATTTTCAAAACACCCACCAAATGAAGCCTTAAGCTTCCTATTTATAGGCAAATGAAGACCAAGGGCCTTTTGGTCATCTAGGCAAACCTCCTCTTGCCCACCTCCTCTCACATGCTAGCCTATGTCCCCCCAAATGCAACCTATGTCCTCCCATGTGCTACCATGTGCTAGCACATGGCCATCTTGTGCTAGCATGTGCTCATGGGTTACCCCATGGGTTGCCCCATGGGTTTTACCCACCCGTTTACCCGCTGGTTCGACCCACGGGTTTAATAATTAGATTTAATTCAAATTAAATCTATTTACTTTGTATAAAATTCGTATTATACGTCTTATTAATTCTCGTATCCTCCTCGTGTTATACTTGTATAATAACTCGTATTATACTCATATACATTCCATATAATGATCATTTATTTTTATACTTAAACCATTTTGTTCTTCACTTTCACTTTCCCTAACCCTTAGGATTTTAAGTCCGCAAGCGAAAACTTCGCGAGCCATAAATGAAATATTATTACATATTCCATCTCGCCTATCATTACGCGTTTCTCAGAATTTCAAAATAAATTACCGAACAAAAATGGATGAATAGTGATTTTCGTCATTTTCTTCCCAAGAAAACTTTTCTCGGCTAACTTAACTTTTCACGACATATTGTCATCAAATCTATTGACAGGATGTCATTTCGATATTCCAATCTCCTGAAAAGGCTCAGGGTTAAACCCTAACCCTTAAGGTTTCATAAACAGTGCCTATTTCGTCTTTTTCTCAAAAATATTTTTATTTCTGGAAATCTTCTATTTTCATCTTGAAAATTCTTACTCATTCATTCTATCTCATAGCCAGAATCCTCCTCATTTCTAATCATCCTGTGACATAGAATGATTAATAACCACATAATCCTGAATATAATCAATAAAAATCCATTTTATTAATTATAAATTCTTTAATCTCAATTTTTGGACAATCCGATTTTTTGGGTTGTCACATTCTTCACTCCTTATAAAAATTCCGTCCTCGAAATTTCACAAACCACATCCATACCCAGATGCGTTATCTTTACAACTCTTCGACGAAGAGTTAATCATACTTCTTCTGATTTGTGTTAAAAAATCTCAACATCTTCTTTCAATTAGGTATTTACCTAATTATTCCTTCTCATTATCTCTTCACCATCCTTCCCCCAAGGATCATTATTTTATTATACTCGTCAGATGATAAACATCATGACAACTATATCTCAAATTTCTTGGGATATCACATTCACCACTTCTTCAAAAAATTTCATCCTCAAAATTGTTAACATAGCCTTTTCTCAACTTCTCGTCACAGAAGTCATCATCTTGCGCCCATTCAAGAGCATTTCATTCATAAAGGAACATCCCAACACCAAGGTCGTATGCTCGCAATTGTTAACATAACCATTTCTCACCTCCTATTCGAGGAAGTTCTTATCCTTCAAACATTCCAGAGTCTTCATAACTTATCAAAAATTATGAAGTAGAATGAATAACGAGGAATATAAAGATTCCTTAAACATACTCTTCTTCTCAACTTCTCTCCCAAGAAGTTCCCATCTTCCCTTCATTCAAGAATCTTCACAACTACACATGAATTATGAAGTGAAACGAAGGACCAGGAATATAAAGATTCCTTTAAAACTTTTCATAAGTTGTTAAGGGGTCATAAAGACCACGAACTCCTTGAACTTGATTTATCGATATCTACCGAAAACCAATTCCTTTTTTGGCCTGTTTACAATCACAAAGAAAGTAAACTACCTCTTTGTCGTTCTATTTACAATCATAAAGAAAGTAAACTACCTCTTCTGGTCCGTTAGGTGATCAACCTATTGTACAACCTCATTTAGAGGTATGTTCTCCTCAAACTTATGTATTCAGATTCCGCACCAAAATAATTTGGTTTGGCATAGCTTCTCAAAGAAAGCTCGATTTCTTTTTAAACATGACATACCATTTTTCTGGCCAAATCAAATAGCTCAGACCATCCAATAAATTGGACATTAACTTGAACCATTTGTCTAGTCAAATCAATTGACATCAACTACTTCTTTAAATTCTTTCATCATAACTCAAAACGTTTAATGACGTTATGATACCGTACTACTTTCAAGTACATTGAGGACTTTATCATTTTATAACTTCGTCATACTACATACTGTCATACACTTCAAGGTATGCTCAGATGTAATATTAACTTCATCTTTTTACCATATATGCATCAAATGCACTGATGATATAAAATTTATTTTGATATTTCAAATAAAATTCTGTCTAGCCAAAATGATTGGCATAGACATACAAAGAATAGTTCTTTTCAAATTCCATTGGTTTCCAAAAGTTGAAACCAATATTTTCCTTCCAAAGACATACACATTCGCACGATGTTAATATTTTCAAAATCTAGCATAGCTAGAAGACTTGGAATTTTCTACATCCTTCTTCTTCCTTCATTGTCATCCTTGCGACAATATTAACCTCTTCTAGCACCTTAAGTGCTATCTATACCGAAAATAACTAATTTTTAGTTTAAACTTTCTATACCTCAGTATAATTCATCAAACTTGCCACACTTTATGTGTTTAGGAACTTTCCACAACCATATGTGTTTAAGAACTTATCTTCGCAATATGTAATCCAAAAATAAATCAAGGACTATACATATGGGCAGGGCTCAGAAATATAGCATACAACTATGAGTCACAAACTTTTCATAAATATGAGTTTCAAGAACTCGCACCTAACTTAATACATTCTACTATCCAATATATACATGAGAAAAGATTCACCTTCTCATCATATACATATTAATAGCACAAAATTACTATTCCAATGATTATCACTGTAACATATTGAGTGGTTGTTACACCAAAGCACAAACCTTCACCCATAACAAAAGTTCATACAACTCAGCTATCACATGAGTCCTCAATTGAAATTTACAACCTTCTACATACTCTTGTCATAACACGAATTTTATTTAATTTGTACACATTACAACTCTTTCAAGTCCTTCTTTTCATACTATTCACAATACCCTTTCATTATAGCATTAGCTATAACTCATCCATCGTTTAACAGGAAATCTGTTATTACGATTTAATATGATCACGTCGTGATCTTTTCTTCATCATTTATTTCAATGATTTCCCTTATCCGTCTCTCTCAGATATAGTCTTAGGTACTCAAACCTAAGGTTTATAACCTATCAGCTCTGATACCAACCTGTGATGCCCCAAAATTCAGCCAATTTTCACACCCGAATTTCGTGCATTACGAGTACTTCTCATTCCATACATACATCATTAAATCCTAAAGATTAATGATATATCATTCCATTCTCAGGTTCTGTTACCTCAAAACGTTCATTCATTAAGAATAATGATAATTACATTATTCTTATCACATTACATCTGTGACTTAACTAGTCACTATATCTACAGAATAGTTTAATCTAACTATTCTCCAAGTCTTGGCTTGTTCTTTAACGCTTGTTCATAACATGAACAACACTTCATCTTGCGACGCTAATGGTATTCGCAACCATAGCATCTCACCATAGCAGGACATCGATCATCTTGATCTTCATCAGGTCCTTTAACATATACTACCGTCGTTCGCTAAAAATGTTTTTATTTCAAGCTAATGTGAGCATTTAATTGCTCAGCAAATTATATCAGTTGAATACTAACAACTCAAGAATCAACATTCTTTTAAGACTTCAATAACCGAACAATGGTTATGAAGCAGCTCGAATAATAAGAATACATTCTGATTCCTATCATTTTAAAACATACATCATATTTCACATATCATACTTTAATCCTTCTTCCTTTTCCATACACATTCTGTCTAGCTAGAATCATTAGCACATACTTAACAAGAACGGTTCATGAATAAATCGAACTCTTTCACACTTAACAGTTCAATCACCGAACAGTTCATTTCACTGAAACACCGAAGTGTTAACATTGTGGCACAAGGCCTCATTCATACCAATAGCTTGTACAAACATTGCACATTTGCGCCTATAAAATACTTCCTCATGTTCAACGTTTGAGGAAGTTAAGAAAGTAGAATTCATATGAGAATGAATGAAGTTAGGAACTTGCATCAAGTAGAACTTGAGCAAGATTAGAAACTTGCCTTACGCACAGCTACCGCTTAGGGTTTACGCTGAGCTGCTCATCGAAATCCCTATGTAGCACATAAGGAATAACAAATACCAATTAGTCAAATACTTGACTTATGCATTCTTTTAACTTTCACTTTAGTTCTCTTTATTTCCTATGGTTCGCGTTCTTGTAAATTAAAGTTTACGCGACCAACTTTCATTTTCATCTCTTCTATCCTTTCATTACATTCCTTACCACGTCCTGTCCATACGACTCGGAACGTTCATTCAAGTTATTACCATTAACTTATCTTTTCAACGTTATACGTTCTTCGTTCTCTTATTATCGTTCGTTATGGCTCATCACAACTTACTATGCTAACATTCGTTAACGTCTAAGTCATACAACCAATGTATACTTAGAACGTTCACTCAACGCCGATACGATTCACGAAAATCATTCATGTATCCTGTGTTCACGTTATTCATCTCTTACTCTTATTCAACCTTTACTTAAGGTTTAAATCACATGTTTAAGTGTTATATTATGTGAATTATATATTTACTATCACTCATGTGCCATCAACCGACTATCATCGATCGTCGTTAGACCCTACGACAAGCGAAACTATAATCGGTTTGCTAGGTCGCACACATTTTCACCGGATTCTCGTTATCGAACTCCGTATAGAAATTAAATAAGTTTTAACTTTATTTCTTTACATTCTCGCATGCCACACCTCTATTACATAACATATAACCTTGAGGCATGCATCCAACTCGACCACGAACCCCAGTTCAAATTTTAGGGTTTTGAGTTTAAGAATTTAAATACATTTCGTCAACGTTTAATTCTTAAAATCGATCTTCAACACATTGTTTAAGTGATTTCTCTTCAGGAATATTAATCATATACTTGCCCCATAATTATCATGTAGAAAGTTGGGACATAACATAACCGTGTCAGAACTTTTTCCCCTGCTGGTACTGCGGCGCCAGCTTTGTACTTTACATCGGCGCGGCGGCGCTGCTCCTGGAGAGAATTTTCTCCCGGGCAGGCATGGCTGTGCCAGTTCCTAAGGCATGGGCAATGCGGCGGCGCCGACCCTGTTCTTCAGAAAAAATTTCTAAGTTTTGAAAATTTCTGAGATTCCCGAGCTCGTAACGCGATCGTTATAACTTAAAATTATTTCGTTCCAAAACCAATAGTTCACATATACCATGTTCTACAATTCCATCCAGTCAGAATTCATTTCTGAATCCGTTGGCGGAAAATTGACCGTTTCGTCCATTTTTATGCATTCGTTGAACATTCGTGAACGTTCGATGCTCGTTTCTTCGTTTCAACTCTGAATTCATTCATTCTTGCTCTCGCAAGTCTTATTTACTTAATTATATGTGACGCCATCGAAAACCATCATTTCTGAATCAAACGACGACTTTTGACTTTTATTCCGGGAAAATTTACGATTCGACAAATAACGTCCAATCGCGTAACTTTCGCCGAATCTTTATTTCTCAATATTTTTACATCAAACCAATTGGAATCAATCCAATGGTTGTTCATTACTATTCTAACCATATTAAACATCTAAGTTTTCATGGTTTTACCTCATTAATTCACTTAACCATTTCATTATGGCTTTTAACTCATCTTCCACTAACTTATTAACCACGCCCTTATGGTTTACTTTGTTCTTGAGTATTAGTGATTCTAAGGTCAACTAATATCAATCTCATCATCTCTACAATTCATGCTCTTCCATTTTCCCTTTTCCATCAATCTAAGAATTGAAAGAAAGATGGAAATTAAAGTTAACACTTATACCTTTAAGTGTTCTTGTCCATGACTTTGTTCTTGACAAAGTCTTGCATGGCTTTTCTTTTGCTTCTTGTTAGCTCATCACAAGCTCTTCCTGTGACGCCCCCAAATCCGGGTTACCTGACCCCCGAGTTTGGTGCTCACGATCCAACATATAAATACCATCTAACTACCCATTTATTTATGAATAGAAATATGTATCTCATTAACTGATATTATTAATACATTGTCCCAGATTTTCTAACCTTAACATAACAAATATACCCTTAGATATATAAACAGGGTTATACAAAACAACATAATAAATATGTTCATTATAACTACTCCAGCAATACACCTTTGCCTTTGTCCTTTTCTGCCCCTCCGGCTACCTTGTTCCTAGCTGAAATATTATATTTAAGCAAGGGTGAGCAACAAATTTGCTCTGCAAGTTAAATTATACAATAAAGTATAAGAATAAAAAATATAAGACTATCAATTCGATAGAATATCACCAAAGTTCAAAGGACTTTGAATTAGCTGAACAAATCGTTAATCAATAACAAGACTTTCTCGTATTTTAGGCAAAACAATAATTCGATAGTGAAAGAGTAAAACGCTTTCGAAATTTCTCAATTGAATAACAAGAATCAATTCTACGCAATAACAAAGTGGAATATTATCTAGATTTTATGCTGAGCGACCCTACAGGATCTTGAACTTCTCGAGTAACTATCAAAGGTTTTACTTTGAAGTACCCAGGTGTATCAGATAGCCATAAAGATTAAATCATACCCCTCTGCAAGTATATAAAGTGATCAACTTCATTATACCCCATATTATGCATAATACTTACACGCGCGCAACGGCCGAATATACGACCACAAAGCCCCTTTTTATATAAAAATGTTGTTCTTCTCAGTCTTATAACCAGAATTAGAATCACAACAACGAAATACAATGATTTCAATATCTAATCGCTTTCTCGATCTAGCCGGAATAATTGGCATTGACCTGTCAATAATAATTGAGTTCTCTTCTCGAACCTATCAAGTTTCAACAAATGTTCGTCTAGCCAAAATAATTAGCTACGGATGTGAATAACCAACAACAGTTATTCCCCAAGCATATTCTCAAAATCAATAATTCAATTTGAATTAATAAACATGCACTAACTGCGAATAATCAACAATAATTCTCAGACGTGGTATAATCAGCAATAATTAACCACCACTATATTTGAAAAGTAATAACTAGAGATTGAGTTAAGAAAACTTACCTGATTCATTGACTACTGCTACTCAATTTACGTTAACTTCTTTTGTAAGACCTATCATTAATAAGATCGATCTCTTAATTAGCATCACATATCTTACACATCGCATGTAATCACATAATCAATCATTAAAGAGTACAACCATACTACCTTAGACTTAACACTTACTCGTTCATTTATAAGTTCTTAATATAACTTGATACATTATTTATGACTTCAGTATACTTAATATATCATTTCAGTTTCCATTTCAGCAAGCTAAAACAAAACTGACATCTCTTCTGACATTTTAGTTTCTCATTTCAGTAATTTGAAATGTTCATTTTAGTAACTTGAAATGTTCATTTCAGGAAGCTGAAATACACTATTCACAAAAATACAAAATTAGCTTATTATTTTTCTATCTTTTGGCCAATCATATATACATATATTCCATACACAAAAAGAATTTTTCTAGAATTTTTCAACTTACTTAAGTATTTTCCAAAAATCCATTTCTAGTTAATTCCTTAAGAAAACCTCACGCTTAACTCCAGAAATTCCCAACTCTTGGCGGAATCTTACACATGTTAACGTGAGTCTCCAGTTTAAATTTCATGGCCATCGGAATTATACAACTCCGGTTATAGCGTTTTTCGTCGGAAAATCTCAAAAATTGAAATGGCCATAACTTACTCAATTTAAGGCGGAATGAGCTCATTTTTGGAAAAGCTACTTCATTCCATATATTTTCATGTCCCGAAATGAGGGAATTTATTAGATAATTTAAGTGGACAAAACTGCCCTTCAAAATCCCAGACAGCCTACTTTTAGGCTTTTTTCAAATTTTGCTTCCGTTACTAATGTGACGCCCCCAAATCCGCGTTCCTTCGAAACCTCGGATTCGGTGTAGTCACGATACTATTATCGCCAAATTATTATATCTTTTATTTATTACTAAAAGAATACAACTTGCTTTATTACAATTTAGAATATAAATTCTATCCATATCCAAGATCTCGTCTTTACATCATATTCGATGTTACTAAAATGCGGAATAATTTAAACTTTTTCAATCCTCCTTGAATAAAATCTTTTATTGATTTCATAACTTTGATACCGATTACAAATCTCTGAATCAACTTTTATACTATGATTCATTCTATTAGAACTATCGTATAAAGGTTTACAACTCAACTCGATATCCTCTATGTATTAACTAATACATCTTTTTAACACAACATGTATTAAACAGTGTAAACAACTATCAAGTACAACTTCTAGAACCTAAACAGGGTTCAAGCAATAATCTAAATAGTACTCTTCAATTCGATACAATCTATCTTTATCAATCAAGAAGCACGAAGTCTTTATCGTAAGTCCTTATCCTGCAAAAGTGGTTATTTGCAAGAGTGAGCTCGACAGCTCAACAATTCTAACAGTTTTCATGCATCACATAGCATACAACATTATACTCAGTTCATGCATTTATAAACAATTTATATTTACTACGCATGTTACTTTTCACATAACAAGTATATCATCAAAGGTCAACTTTCAATCTCATTTATATCTCATATACAATTCATATATAAGTTCACATTATCACAGCATAATATAATTCAACTAACAGTTATTGAATTCATATATCAAATAGGAACTGAAAGACTTGCCTGATTCGTAGTTTAACAACTACGACTTAACTGCTTAAAGCTATCTGCACTTCGTGTATTCCTACACAGTTATATAATCATGGATTTACATCCATCAGTCATACATTTCATATGCTCCTAATAGAATAACAATTCGTATATCGTTTTCTAATCTTGGTTTCGTTTCACTCTATCTTAGGATAACCACGATGTTACAACCTCATACCTTCATACTTATTCTATAGAAACCATTGTATTTCGGTCCTTAGGGTCCTTAAGGAAAATAACTTAGGACCATAAAGTTAACAAACTGTTCTTGGCAGCTCTGCAACACGGCGCGGCCGCGCGGCAATTTAGCTTGGGAGTGGCGCGGCCGCGCGACTCCCTGCCAGAACCAGAACTTAGATTTCATAAACTTAGTTTGGTCCTAACATATCATGCATTCTGATATATATTATACACACACATTAAGTAGGCATGCTCGTGCTTATACTACACATGTATACTTAATCACATAGTCTATGCTTTTGAAATTCATTTTCTCGAATATGCGTGCATAGGTGAAATCCATGTTTCATCACATGATGCTTATGTCAACATGTCTATAGGCATAATGAATCCTAATATACATGCTCGTATAATCATAATATAACTCACTCCGTGTTTGATGCTATCATCTTACACGTTCTAAACTTTTCATAAAAATCGCTTTAAGTCAACAAAGGTAACTAAGTATATACAAAGTACCTTGTAGTCATGATTCTCATGTATTAGAACACATATATAAGTCATCTATACATGCTCAATGATCAGAACGTGGACATCCTATATATGTCCAAAAACTCTAAGTTTGTCTTTTGGAATCATTTTAAATTTAAACAATGTGTTCTAGTGTATGCTCAATACCTTCGACTCACATATCATGCATATCTAAACCATATAATCATACTTAAAAAGTCAGAATATAAACATGACTTATATACGCCAAAATTCATTTATAAAACCTTATGTTTTCATTAAAAACTCCACTACAACAAGGTATAATTGTTTACTATTAGCCAAGGTAATTAATCAACAACTACCTTCATACCCATTGATACACATAACCAAGACACTTACACATGCCTCAAAAGTCCGACTCAAAGAACACAAAATTCGTCAAGTCTCATTTTCAAAATTTTACGTTTTCTTTTCGGAAATCATGTTAAACCAACTAATACAACTTACTACGTGCATGAAAATCTTAGTACGCATGTCAGACCCCTTTATGAAATTATTAGAGTCTAACTAGTATGCTTAACCAACCAGAAAACACAAAATCACCAAGAGTTTCTACAGAGGGCGCGGCCGCGCCCCATTTGTACTAGGGAGACGCGCGGCCGCGCGTCCCTGTTTCCAGACCAGAAACTTTACTGCTAAAACAGAGCTTCAGCTAATCCTTTTCTTACTTCATGTAACAAGCTTGAAAGCCATCATATTGTATTTATAACATATATTTAGACTCTACTTAACATGTTAACATCATCTTACATATCAATTCTCCACTAATTCATGAAATCTCTTATGAATTTATAAACTCACAACTAAGAATTTAAAGTAAGAGTTATACCTCTTGGAGCTTTGAATTACTAAGCTTGCTTCCCAAATCAGTTTTCTCACATAACTCTCATCACCATATTCTCTATATCAACTTAGCAATAAATTCAAGTAACTAGAATTGTGAAGGGAAGGGTCTCTATTTATAGAAAAACTCTTACCCAATTCATAGCTTTGCACCATGAATTAAACTAATGGAAGAAGAGAAGAATTGTTGGGCAATAGATAGTTAGTAAATCCCATCATGAAGCCCACCCCCCCCCATAATCATCACACTCATTGCTAGCTAGGAAGTTGAGAGATGAAGGAGATAGGCTAGCCTTAGCCATTCACGTGAAAGAGAAGTTGGGCACTCATTGTGAGACAAATAATCTAACTCAGCAATAACAATTAGCAAATGTAATTCCACACTTGGTTACACACCTCTATATATAATATATACACTTAGGTTATATAATATATACATATATACACATTCATACATATAGCTTAGGTTATGAATGAATTGTAAATAAAATCTCTAATTACAATGTATCATATATCATCCATATATATCTCATCTTACCGGATATAATTCTATCGGGTATTATCACATTACATTGTTTCATTTATTATTAAATTTTATTAATTTAATAATTATTTATAATATATCCATGATATATTATTTTATTGTATACTCATATTTTAAATATACACTACTATATATAATCATGTACCTCATGTACATAGGTTAAGTTAATATCCCAATTGGACTAAATATAATATGGTTGGGTACTATCATCCCACCATTTTCCATAAAATTATTATCACAAATATACTCAAATATTATAATGATAATTAATATCAACCATACATTTTCTTCTAATACTTCCCATTAAATCCCCTTGATTTAACTTCATTATTTATGCCACACAAGGCATAATTATGTGAACTTAGTACTTAATAGTCCACAAGTTTATAATAATATAATCTCCTAAGATAATATTATACTCAATGTTACATCTTATAATATGTTCATAAAGTAATACCATTACATTACTAATTTACATGTTCTCTATTATAATCAATCTATTACCCTCCTATGGGTAATACCCAATGGTCAAAGAGGAGTTGGTGGCTAACTCCACCAACTACTACTATTCATGGTCCTTCCTCATCATTACACCTTATAACATGCTCATGGTGTAATTACATTTCTTATTATATGCTTTCTTAGCAACAATGTAGTAATTGAATTAACAAACTCTACACACCAATGTATTGCATCTATTCATTATCAAGCCATTATCCTCCTATGGTTATTACCCAAAGGGCAAAAGAGAAGTTGGTGGCTAACTCCCACCAACTACCACTATTCATGTACCCTAACCACTTAATTGACCATTATTGCTCTCACATGGACTAACTTGAAAGCTTATATCTAATAACTTAATGTTATTACCATATGATATGATAGGGTCACACATACAGCCCATCATATAATCCATGTACATTTGACAATACCGAAAATATTTTAATTGAGTAGTGTCACACCCCATTATTTCCTATATTATATAGTTTTCTTGAAGTGTCACACTTCATTCCATATTATATAGATGTATCTACTATATAACTTATAATTACACATCATTGCACATAGGAATTTATTCACATAATAATAATAATTAATTCCATTAATTATTCATTCATTAATTTATTTAATGAATGTTTATTCCACCACTTTGCCACACTAGGCATATCTCACAAGCTTACCTTAAGCTTATTATCACTCCCATCACACTTTAATATTCTTTTAATATAAGGTTTGTGTGACACATGCACTTTAATGCTAAATTATTTAGCTACCTTGAACAATTATATGTATAACCTTTACACTAGAATAATTAATATTTACTCTATTAATTATTATAAAATCTACGATAAAATAATAACTTACGTTATTTAATATATTGAAATAACTTAGTTTTCTTTCATTAATAAACTTTCTTGAAAATACATTAGGAATTATGTATTTTGCCATAACATAAAATATTATGTTTTCTCCAAATAAAGATATTCATTGTTAGGAAATAATTTACTTATTGTCTCAATATATTATTCTTAATATAATATCTACTAAAATAATTACATGTATGGCACATGTACATACATTATATATAGAAAATAGGTAATAAATTTATTTTCTATTATAATAAATCGTTTCCATCAATTTAATTACATATAGCAAATACGTTTTAATATATTTACCATATTAATTAATCACACTTATTACATCATACCAAAAACATATAGGGTAATATTATTATTCAAAAATAATATTTCCTCCTTTATTAAAATAATTCAATATTAGAATTTATTTTAATATCCTTTATTAGAAAAATCATATCTCTTTCTTTTCTATAAATTGTTCCCAAAACAATTTCTTCAAATATTCATTTAATCATATAATGATTTCCATCTCCCTTTAATAACGTATATATATATTTAACGTTATTCGCACATTAGACTTTCTCACATATTACCACTCTAAGTAATATATATAAAAAGTATCAACTATAATTACATATTCAACACACATATTAATTCACTCCTTTACTTAAGTAAATTAAACATTGTACTATATCATCATAGTTAATTAAGATTCAATACTGACATTATATTATTCCATAATATAACTCCCAACTTAAATTAACTAACATTTATTCTTATTAGTTAATTCCTTAACTAACTCATGCTTCACTATCCAAACCTATTTACGGATAGCTTAAGTGCTATTAATAACCTATATTATAAACATACTAGTTATTAATACATATACTCAAGAATATGGTGATTATACATTAAGGATATTTAATGTCACCAACTTACTATGATAAAATAATTCTATAAATTATTTAATATCGATAGGAATTTATCCACTTCCTTTACCTCAATTGAATCGTCTCTAAAATAAATAACAAATATATATTAATAATATATTCATTAATCACAAAAACACATATTACATAGTCCATATTACCCTATGTAATATAATACCACATACCTCATATCACATATATATCTTTTTATTCGAACCCATCTCACGGTTTAAGAATTTTATTTATTAAATCCTTATTTAATAATATCTGAAAATTCGGGTTCTTACATCCTCTCCCCCTTATAAGGATTCCGTCCTCGGAATCACCGAAACTTCCTCTACTCGGTGCTATTCCGAATATTATATATTCTCTTGAATAATTTTATTCATTCTCTTTTCAGAAGTTTTATTACTATAACTTTCTCAATTGCATTCTATCACTTTCTCCTTTTTAAGGATCATTCTACTTACTACATTCATCCTTTAGAAGAATAAGAATCTTCCACGATTTTTCAATATTCGGGAAGTAGTATGAATAACTCAGATTCCAATTTATGCTGAGGGGTCACAAGACCGTGAACTTTTTCACAGGTTTACTAATGCTTCAACACAATTCTTCACATTGCAAACCAGAGTGTTTATCAATCACAAAGACTAAAAACACTCTCCACACGTACTCTAGGTGGCCAACCTATTGTACCACTATGTTGGGCCGCAACGTAGTGTTTTGTAACGACTATATGCGTTACGCTCGGAACCATTGTCCCCGAAAACATGTCCCCTTATAGGGTTGTTCACCTCAGCTTTTCAACATCAAAATCCGCACCAGAGCAATCTGGTTTGGCATACATACACAAGAATACTTGAATTCTATAATCTCTTTCCAACAGTCGCCTAGCCGAATCAAATGGCTTAGACTCTCATCAACAATTCGGACATCAATCGAAATAATTTAGTCACTTTTCATAATTCGAAAGAAAAACCAAAAACCGTTTTATGACGTCATGATGCCGCACCAACTTAATAATACGTTGAGGATTCCGCCATTTTATGACTTTGTCATATTACATCATACCATAGTGTGCTGACGATCTTTCGATCACAACCTACACTAGGTTCGATTGCATTGATGACTCCATCGTTTACCATTCTACATCATATCAAATGATGCATATGGTCAAAATACATTTTGAAAGATTTTCAAATTATTTTTGTCTTAGCCGAAACAAATAGCGTAGACATACGAATAACGGTGTTGTTTTTAATACTCATTAGTTCAGTTACCTGACCCAATGTTTTCTCAAGAAAACCGAAGTGCAAACACTAGCACGAAGTCAATAATTATTGAAAATCTAGCGTAGCTAGAGGATTTAGGAAAATCCAATTTCTCCATTGCTTCAATCTCTTACCACCATCAATGCTTACTATTCCAAAACTCTTATATAATATATCTATTCTCAGTACAGTTCACCAACTTACCACACCATGGAAGTTCAGGAACTTACCACAATCATATGGGTTGAGGAACTTATCCTAGTCAGACCAAAATCGTCCATTCGCTGAGGGGTCCCATCATACGATTATGAGTCACGAACTTGTCATAGGCGTCTTAAGAACTCGCACCTAATCTTAGTATTATCTAATTATATCTTAGAAATCTCTATCTATCAAAATAAATATGAGAAAAGAATCACCTTTCCGCCATATGTATAATGATACCGCGACACTAACATTCCAATGATTATCAATGTGACGTACTCAGTGCAAGCACAGAACTTCTGCCCATACAAAAGTTTGTACAACTAAGCCATCACATGAGTCCTCAATGGAATTCCAACACTTAACTATATCTTACTCTATCATTTGCTCATTACGAGCTTTCTACGTTTCACCACATACAACTCCTCATGAGTTCATCTCGTACTTTATCATAGTACATTCTCTTATAGCATCAAGCTATACATACTTAGTCATTACAGACTATCTATCATTTCACAGTTCAATCTGATCATGTCGTGATCATCACTATGCCTTAGGGTTCTTTCCCTATTATCAACCAAACTCCATCTGAGTTCATTCTCATTATCTTCGTCATATTCATATTATAGTCATCATCTTAACATTTTCATTACCGGAGTTAGGAAACTCCTGATTCTCATTCTCTAGATATTTCGAGATTCTTCTTTGAATCTTCATTTAGATATATTTTAATCTTATCTTTCACTCTCTCAAGTTATAGTCTAAGGTACACTTACCTAAGGTTTATAACCTACAGCTTTGATACCAACCTGTGACGCCCCCAAATCCACGTTCCTTCGAAACCTCGGATTCGGTGTAGTCACGATACTATTATCGCCAAATTATTATATCTTTTATTTATTACTAAAAGAATACAACTTGCTTTATTACAATTTAGAATATAAATTCTATCCATATCCAAGATCTCGTCTTTACATCATATTCGATGTTACTAAAATGTGGAATAATTTAAACTTTTTCAATCCTCCTTGAATAAAATCTTTTATTAATTTCATAACTTTGATACCGATTACAAATCTCTGAATCAACTTTTATACTATGATTCATTCTATTAGAACTATCGTATAAAGGTTTACAACTCAACTCGATATCCTCTATGTATTAACTAATACATCTTTTTAACACAACATGTATTAAACAGTGTAAACAACTATCAAGTACAACTTCTAGAACCTAAACAGGGTTCAAGCAATAATCTAAATAGTACTCTTCAATTCGATACTATCTATCTTTATCAATCAAGAAGCACGAAGTCTTTATCGTAAGTCCTTATCCTGCAAAAGTGGTTATTTGCAAGAGTGAGCTCGACAGCTCAGCAATTCTAATAGTTTTCATGCATCACATAGCATACAACATTATACTCAGTTCATGCATTTATAAATAATTTATATTTACTACGCATGTTACTTTTCACATAACAAGTATATCATCAAAGGTCAACTTTCAATCTCATTTATATCTCATATACAATTCATATATAAGTTCACATTATCACAGCATAATATAATTCAACTAACAGTTATTGAATTCATATATCAAATAGGAACTGAAAGACTTGCCTGATTCGTAGTTTAACAACTACGACTTAACTGCTTAAAGCTATCTGCACTTCGTGTATTCCTACACAGTTATATAATCATGGATTTACATCCATCAGTCATACATTTCATATGCTCCTAATAGAATAACAATTCGTATATCGTTTTCTAATCTTGGTTTCGTTTCACTCTATCTTAGGATAACCACGATGTTACAACCTCATACCTTCATACTTATTCTATAGAAACCATTGTATTTCGGTCCTTAGGGTCCTTAAGGAAAATAACTTAGGACCATAAAGTTAACAAACTGTTCTTGGCAGCTCTGCAACACGGCGCGGCCGCGCGACAATTTAGCTTGGGAGTGGCGCGGCCGCGCGACTCCCTGCCAGAACCAGAACTTAGATTTCATAAACTTAGTTTGGTCCTAACATATCATGCATTCTGATATATATTATACACACACATTAAGTAGGCATGCTCGTGCTTATACTACACATGTATACTTAATCACATAGTCTATGCTTTTGAAATTCATTTTCTCGATTATGCGTGCATAGGTGAAATCCATGTTTCATCACATGATGCTTATGTCAACATGTCTATAGGCATAATGAATCCTAATATACATGCTCGTATGATCATAATATAACTCACTCCGTGTTTGATGCTATCATCTTACACGTTCTAAACTTTTCATAAAAATCGCTTTAAGTCAACAAAGGTAACTAAGTATATACAAAGTACCTTGTAGTCATGATTCTCATGTATTAGAACACATATATAAGTCATCTATACATGCTCAATGATCTGAACGTGGACATCCTATATATATGTCCAAAAACTCTAAGTTTGTCTTTTGGAATCATTTTAAATTTAAACAATGTGTTCTAGTGTATGCTCAATACCTTCGACTCACATATCATGCATATCTAAACCATATAATCATACTTAAAAAGTCAGAATATAAACATGACTTATATACGCCAAAATTCATTTATAAAACCTTATGTTTTCATTAAAAACTCCACTACAACAAGGTATAATTGTTTACTATTAGCCAAGGTAATTAATCAACAACTACCTTCATACCCATTGATACACATAACCAAGACACTTACACATGCCTCAAAAGTCCGACTCAAAGAACACAAAATTCGTCAAGTCTCATTTTCAAAACTTTACGTTTTCTTTTCGGAAATCATGTTAAACCAACTAATACAACTTACTACGTGCATGAAAATCTTAGTACGCATGTCAGACCCCTTTATGAAATTATTAGAGTCTAACTAGTATGCTTAACCAACCAGAAAACACAAAATCACCAAGAGTTTCTACAGAGGGCGCGGCCGCGCCCCATTTGTACTAGGGAGACGCGCGGCCGCGCGTCCCCGTTTCCAGACCAGAAACTTTACTGCTAAAACAGAGCTTCAGCTAATCCTTTTCTTACTTCATGTAACAAGCTTGAATGCCATCATATTGTATTTATAACATATATTTAGACTCTACTTAACATGTTAACCTCATCTTACATATCAATTCTCCACTAATTCATGAAATCTCTTATGAATTTATAAACTCACAACTAAGAATTTAAAGTAAGAGTTATACCTCTTGGAGCTTTGAATTACTAAGCTTGCTTCCCAAATCAGTTTTCTCACATAACTCTCATCACCATATTCTCTATATCAACTTAGCAATAAATTCAAGTAACTAGAATTGTGAAGGGAAGGGTCTCTATTTATAGAAAAACTCTTACCCAATTCATAGCTTTGCACCATGAATTAAACTAATGGAAGAAGAGAAGAATTGTTGGGCAATAGATAGTTAGTAAATCCCATCATGAAGCCCACTCCCCCCATAATCATCACACTCATTGCTAGCTAGGAAGTTGAGAGATGAAGGAGATAGGCTAGCCTTAGCCATTCACGTGAAAGAGAAGTTGGGCACTCATTGTGAGACAAATAATCTAACTCAGCAATAACAATTAGCAAATGTAATTCCACACTTGGTTACACACCTCTATATATAATATATACACTTAGGTTATATAATATATACATATATACACATTCATACATATAGCTTAGGTTATGAATGAATTATAAATAAAATCTCTAATTACAATGTATCATATATCATCCATATATATCTCATCTTACCGGATATAATTCTATCGGGTATTATCACATTACATTGTTTCCTTTATTATTAAATTTTATTAATTTAATAATTATTTATAATATATCCATGATATATTTTTTTATTGTATACTCATATTTTAAATATACACTACTATATATAATTATGTACCTCATGTACATAGGTTAAGTTAATATCCCAATTGGACTAAATATAATATGGTTGGGTACTATCATCCCACCATTTTCCATAAAATTATTATCACAAATATACTCAAATATTATAATGATAATTAATATCAACCATACATTTTCTTCTAATACTTCCCATTAAATCCCCTTGATTTAACTTCATTATTTATGCCACACAAGGCATAATTATGTGAACTTAGTACTTAATAGTCCACAAGTTTATAATAATATAATCTCCTAAGATAATATTATACTCAATGTTACATCTTATAATATGTTCATAAAGTAATACCATTACATTACTAATTTACATGTTCTCTATTATAATCAATCTATTACCCTCCTATGGGTAATACCCAATGGTCAAAGAGGAGTTGGTGGCTAACTCCACCAACTACTACTATTCATGGTCCTTCCTCATCATTACACCTTATAACATGCTCATGGTGTAATTACATTTCTTATTATATGCTTTCTTAGCAACAATGTAGTAATTGAATTAACAAACTCTACACACCAATGTATTGCATCTATTCATTATCAAGCTATTATCCTCCTATGGTTATTACCCAAAGGGCAAAAGAGAAGTTGGTGGCTAACTCCCACCAACTACCACTATTCATGTACCCTAACCACTTAATTGACCATTATTGCTCTCACATGGACTAACTTGAAAGCTTATATCTAATAACTTAATGTTATTACCATATGATATGATAGGGTCACACATAAAGCCCATCATATAATCCATGTACATTTGACAATACCGAAAATATTTTAATTGAGTAGTGTCACACCCCATTATTTCCTATATTATATAGTTTTCTTGAAGTGTCACACTTCATTCCATATTATATAGATGTATCTACTATATAACTTATAATTACACATCATTGCACATAGGAATTTATTCACATAATAATAATAATTAATTCCATTAATTATTCATTCATTAATTTATTTAATGAATGTTTATTCCACCACTTTGCCACACTAGGCATATCTCACAAGCTTACCTTAAGCTTATTATCACTCCCATCACACTTTAATATTATTTTAATATAAGGTTTGTGTGACACATGCACTTTAATGCTAAATTATTTAGCTACCTTGAACAATTATATGTATAACCTTTACACTAGAATAATTAATATTTACTCTATTAATTATTATAAAATCTACGATAAAATAATAACTTAAGTTATTTAATATATTGAAATAACTTAGTTTTCTTTCATTAATAAACTTTCTTGAAAATACATTAGGAATTATGTATTTTGCCATAACATAAAATATTATGTTTTCTCCAAATAAAGATATTCATTGTTAGGAAATAATTTACTTATTGTCTCAAGATATTATTCTTAATATAATATCTACTAAAATAATTACATGTATGGCACATGTACATACATTATATATAGAAAATAGGTAATAAGTTTATTTTCTATTATAATAAATCGTTTCCATCAATTTAATTACATATAGCAAATACGTTTTAATATATTTACCATATTAATTAATCACACTTATTACATCATACCAAAAACATATAGGGTAATATTATTATTCAAAAATAATATTTCCTCCTTTATTAAAATAATTCAATATTAGAATTTATTTTAATATCCTTTATTAGAAAAATCATATCTCTTTCTTTTCTATAAATTGTTCCCAAAACAATTTCTTCAAATATTCATTTAATCATATAATGATTTCCATCTCCCTTTAATAACGTATATATATATTTAACGTTATTCGCACATTAGACTTTCTCACATATTACCACTCTAAGTAATATATATAAAAAGTATCAACTATAATTACATATTCAACACACATATTAATTCACTCCTTTACTTAAGTAAATTAAACATTGTACTATATCATCATAGTTAATTAAGATTCAATACTGACATTATATTATTCCATAATATAACTCCCAACTTAAATTAACTAACATTTATTCTTATTAGTTAATTCCTTAACTAACTCATGCTTCACTATCCAAACCTATTTACGGATAGCTTAAGTGCTATTAATAACCTATATTATAAACATACTAGTTATTAATACACATACTCAAGAATATGGTGATTATACATTAAGGATATTTAATGTCACCAACTTACTATGATAAAATAATTCTATAAATTATTTAATATCGATAGGAATTTATCCACTTCCTTTACCTCAATTGAATCGTCTCTAAAATAAATAACAAATATATATTAATAATATATTCATTAATCACAAAAACACATATTACATAGTCCATATTACCCTATGTAATATAATACCACATACCTCATATCACATATATATCTTTTTATTCGAACCCATCTCACGGTTTAAGAATTTTATTTATTAAATCCTTATTTAATAATATCTGAAAATTCGGGTTCTTACAACTAAAATCAGTCCAAACGAAAATCTACAACTCCTTTTTACGTGATTACACTTGTATCTATTAGAAGACTCATATATCTAACTCCAGAATTTGCCCACACTCAAAAATTCAAAGTAGAATAAGAGATATGGTCGTTTCCATTTCATACTTCATTTTTCCAAAAATCTATTTTTTAATTTTTGGTGATTTTTAAGAAAACTTCTATATTTTCACATAAAACCAACATAGCTCATCATAATACTTAAAATAACTCATATACTCATGGATATACCATGATCCATGATCTATATCGTCAAATAATCAACAAACACAAGATCAAACACAACCAAAGCTAAGAAAAATTTGATTTTCTATCTTTTAAAAAACATAACTCATATTTCACACTTTAAATCTAAGTTTTAATCCACAAAAGGGTTCAATCTATACATGAAATACTTTTAAACATGTGGATCTAAGGTTTTAAACCTTAAGATCATATTTTTACAAAAATCAAAACTCAAATCATATCAAAAGAAAAATAAACTATAAAAGTAGAAATTCTTTATACCTTTTGCTTTCCTTTCTCTCCTTCTTACTAATTTTGTTTAAAGAAATATGAAATTATCAAAAACTCTCCCTCTCTCTCTCTTCATATATGGGCATCCTCCTTTCTATATCTCTTTCTAGTTTTCTCTTTCTCTTTCTAGTTTTAACTTAGGAAGTGAGATAAGAACAAAATGAACTATTAAGTTTACTATAAAAAAATTGAATCGATATATTATATCTATCTATTCTAATCTACCAAATCTTTATCATTTCTCTCTCTCATTATTTCAATTGTTTCTTGCAAGCAATAGTATAGGTGTTGGCCCAATAAAAAACAACAACTTCCAAAGTGGTTTACCTAATAAAGTGGACTCATCATTACATGCTCCTCTCCTTTTCTCCTTCACTCATAACCGGCCACATGGCCTTTCAAATCCACCCATATCTTATCCTTCCTCTCTCTTATCACTACATGAGATTTCTTGCAAGAAACACTAAATGTGTTGTCCCCATTAATAAACTAACACCTCAAAAGTATTCTACCAACTAAAGTAATTACTAATCATCATATCCACCCATTCTCCTCTCCCACATAATCCGGACACATGGCCCTCTCATCTACTCAATTTTGTTTTATTAAATACTTTATATAATGATAATAATGCCCCTCCTTAAGTGGATTTAAATTGGGCCAAGTTTGGGCTCCATTTTATTTCTTTTTGGGCTTGTTAATTTCAATTCTTTTGCCTACTAATTAAAATGAGCTTGGGCTCCAATCATTAATTAATTTATTGAGTTTGTTTAACTCACTTACCCACATTAGTCCATTGAATAAATTATCTCTTGGACTATTATTCATTATTATTAATATATACACATTCCCATATATCAATAATATTAATATTCTCCCATACCATAACCCTTAAGTTATTTAATTACTATACCTAATTTATATATTAGGTCACATAACTTTATTCTTAATTCTCTGTATATACAAAATAATTTGTATACACCTTACATAATACACATGTATTCAATCACATACATAATGCACATATGTCATAACATATTCTCCTAGTGTATTAACTTAATAGCCCTAATTGACTTAATAAGTTATAAATACTCACATATTCATCAATACAATTATTATAACTGTATTTTCTACCGAATCCCTATCCATAACTAGGATTAGGATTTTTATTCTCTGTTAAACAAAATTATACTCATATTTCTCAGTCAATACACAGTTTGACCACTTTGATAAACTCGTATCACAGATACTCAGCACAATATCGATAATCAATATCAATATAAAAAAAATTATTCGAAAAATTTGAATTATGTGAAATTCTAGGTTCTCACAGTTCCTCTTCTTCTCTTCTTCTCTCTCAAAAGAGGAGTTGGTGATTTTCAAAACACCCACCAAATGAAGCCTAAAGCTTCCTATTTATAGGTAAATGAAGACCATAGGCCTTTTGGTTATCTAAGCAAACCTCCTCTTGCCCACCTCCTCTCACATGCTAGCCCATGTCCCCTGTAAGAACCCAAATTTTCAGAAATTATTAAATAAGAATTTAATAAATAAAATTCCTAAACCGTGAGATGGGTTCTAATAAAAATATATATATATATATATATATATATATATATATGTGATATGAGGTATGTGGTATTATATTACATAGGGTAATATGGACTATGTAATATGTATTTTTGTGATTTATAAATATATTATTAATATATATTTGTTACGTAGCGTAGAGACGATTCAGTTGAGATAAAGGAAGTGGATAAATTCCTATCGATATTAAATAATTTATAGAATTATTTTATCATAGTAAGTTGGTGACATTAAATATCCTTAATGTATAATCACCATATTCTTGTGTATGTGTATTAATAACTAGTATATTTATAATATAGGTTATTAATAGCACTTAAGCTATCCGTGAATAGGTTTGGATAGTGAAGCATGAGTTAGTTAAGAAATTAACTAATAAGAATAAATATTAGTTAATTTAAGGTGGGAGTTATATTATGGAATAATATAATGAGAATATTGAACCTTAATTAACTATGATGATATAGTACATTATTTAATTTACTTAAGTAAAGGAGTGAATTATTATGTGTGTTGAATATGTAATGATAGTTGATACTTTTTTTTATATATATTACTTAAAGTAGTAATATGTGAGAAAGTTTGACGTGCGAATAGCGTTAATATATATATATATATATATATATATATATATATATATATATATATATACACGTTATTAAAGGGAGATGGAAATCATTATATCTTTAAATGAATAATTAATATTTGGGATGTATAGATTTAAAGAAATTATTTTGGAGACAATTTATTGAAAGGAAAGGGAAATAATTAGGATATATATTTCTAATAAAGGATATTAAAATAATTTCTAATATTGAATTATTTTAATAAATGAAGGAAATGTTATTTTTGAATAATAATATTACCTTATATATTTGAGATGATAGGTATGATTAATTAATATAGTAAGTATATTAAATGTATTGCTATATGTAAATAAATTGATAAAAATAATTTATTATAATAGAAAATAAACTTATTATCTATTTTCTATATATATAATATATGTACATGTGCCGTACATGTAATTATTTTAATAGATATTATATTAAGAATAATATCTTAAGACAATCAATAAATTATTTTCTAATAATGAATGTCTTTATTTGGAGAAAACCTAATATTTTATGTTATGGCTAAATACATAATTTCTAATATATTTTCAAGGGAGTTTGATTAATGGAAGAAAACTAAGTTATTAAATAACTTAAGTTATTATTTTATCGTGTATATTATTATTTATAATTATTAATAGAATATATATTAATTATTATAAGCGTAAAGGTTATACTTATTATAAGTATAATTAATTGAGATAGTTTAGCATTTTAATAGCTTGAGTTATTATATTACCGTAAAGGTTATATAAAATATTTGAATATTTCCATTCATGATATATTTATATATGTGAACCTTGTGACTTAATAGTCCTAAGTAAATTGAACATATGGTGGGTGAGTAATGCGGTGGAAATAAATAAGTGTCGAGAATGAGAATAAGCTTAGTGTAAGCTTGTGAGAGATGCCTTGTGTGACACGATAATAGATCCGACGATTAATTAATTCAAGGATGGAAGAATTATTAATTAAACAATTAATCTATATTAATTGTTATTATAGTATGTGGATTTATTATTATGGCTAGTGATAGTATAATAATAAGAAAATTAATTTTAAATATAATCAGAATTGTATTGATGAGGAATAAGATATATTGTCTTATTATATTAATTATTGTTATGGACAATATACTGTTATCAAGTAATTATTTGATAATATGTTGATTAATGAATAAATAAATTATAAATATAATAAGATTTATATTTATTTATTGTGATAATTAATCATATAAATGATAATTAATTGTTATGGAGATTAATAATTACATTGATTTATGAGGGATAAATTAATTAATATTTTATTAATTAATTAATTGCCATTAAGTATAATAATATATAAACGAGTAGATTATTAATATGATTATAATTGCTCAACTAGTTGATATGTGCAAAGGATGTGTTTATTAAGGGTATAACATATAGTAGTTACGCATATGTTATATAAGTGTAGTGACACATTAATATGCCTATATATTATATATGTAGGCTATACAGTAAAATTAATTGCATTACGTGAGTTGCATAATATTATTGTTTATGTGCCATGAAGTGTGTGGGCAAACATTCATGTATACCCTATAATAATTTCATTAAGTTAGTATAATTATTATAATAACAGTTATGATGGTAAATAATAATAATGCCTAATTAGTTTATATTTGGTGTTAATAGAAAGTGTACATGGATTATATGTATGTACACTACTTGATACATTGTAATTAGATATTACAATTGTAATTCATTATCACCTAAGTTATATAATACATAATGTGTATACATGAGGTAGACTTAGTAAGCATAATAGGCTATGTATATATAACACTAGTATAGAGTATTGCCTTAGCAAGTTGCTGAGAATTATTGTCCCAATATTAGAGTCCATTCATTCTTCTCACATGAACTCTAAAAGCTAGCTACTCTACCACTATTTCTCTCAAACTCAGCAACAAAACTAGCTAATGATTGCAAGGGGTGTGGAATTCATGATGGATTTCACCCACTCCCAACCACTATCCATGAACCATCATGTAATCCTTTATTCCATTTGTTTGATTTGGGAGGCAGTAACATTGTCTGTGTATTCAAGACTCTATAAATAAGGCTTCCTCCTCCTTCATTTCATTTGCTGAGAAATTCTAATAAGTATAAAATATAGAGGTAATGCATTATATTAGCAAGGAGTCTGTGAATGGAGGAAGTTTGATATAGCAGTAAACTCAATTCAAGTTTAACTGAGGTATAACACTTAATTTCTTGTTCTTCATCTTTGTTTTCTGAGAATTTCTAGTTCTTGAATTTAGTATGAAATTCATGATAACGTGATCAAGTAATGTTGGTTAGTAGATATATAAGTTGATATGTATGTTGGTATGGTAATATGGCTTGTCTAAAAACGAATTGATAAGAAATTTTGGCGATTGGCCTAAGCACTGCCGAAGCAGGAAAACTGTCTGGTGCGAACCAGACACGGTGCAGCTGCGCCGGTTTATAACTGAGGCGCAGCGCAGCTGCGCCGGTCCTGAACCAGGAAATTATTTTTCTACAACCTGCTTGATTCCGTTAAGTAATAATTGTTTAAAATAGCTTAAACAAGCATGCTAGAAGGGTTAACATGCCTATATGAGTATATTAACATGACATGCACCCGCGTTGCTATGATTGCATGCAAGAATTATGAAACAACATACAGCGTTGAAGTAAACTTAAAGTTTTCTAAACGAACTTTAAATCTGACTTTGCGAGCATGATTAGATAACTTAGAAATGCATATCGGACATGTTAACATATGTATGTAGATGGCATGAACATGTTAGTTCTTGTTAGTAAACTTCACTAATGAAAATATGAGCTGTGGTTGTGAATCTTGACATGTTATTGCGAGTTTCGTATTCTAAAAATTTTGGACATATGTGATAGCACACTTGGACTCTCTCATGTGTCATACATGTATATACCCCATGACTACATGTCGTGAAACCAAGTTTAGCATAAACGAAGCATATTTTCAAACTAATAACTATAATAGTTATATGTATGAAATATGAATATTCATGAACATGCCCAATATGAGTTATACGAATACTTTATGTGTTTAAAGAGCTAGCATGATGAACTTTGAGATGTTCATGACCTCGAGTGGCCTTAAATTGTTGAAATGTTGACTTAGGACCTATATCATGAAAGATTGAACTTAGAAAGGTTAGACAATCATGGGAGTGCCTTTTTATAGGTATACATGCTATGTAGGACCATATGTTATTACTTGAATACGACTTCGATGGTTAATAGAGTATATTTGCTTTGTTATGGTCTTATGTGTTAGTAATGATATATGAGAATGATTAACTCAAAAGATAGACTACACTAGCTATATGTAAATAGATTAGTGGTAGACGGGCGTGTGTATGTGAAGAATGGCAGTAAGTACGTAAGGTTAAAATATACTTATACCTACATAATTATTCTAAGAATACGATAAGAAAGTGAAACAAAGGTTCTAAGAACCAAGTTAGACGACAATGTAACCTTTATTATTACATTGAGAATGTGTGGATACATATAACTAATGAGTGTGATCTCTATGGTTAATATAACTGTGTAGGATTACACAAAGTGCAGAGATTCTTAAGCAGTTAAGTCGTAGTTGTTAAACTACGAATCAGGCAAGTCTTTCAGTTCCTATTTGATATATGAATTCAATAACTGTTAGTTGAACTATATTATGCTGTGATAATGTGAACTTATATATTAACTGTATATGAGATATAAATGAGATTGAAAGTTGATCTTTGATGATATACTTGTTATGTGGAAAGTAACATACATAGTAAATATAAATTATTTATAAATACATGAACTGAGTATGATGTCGTATGCTATGTGATGCATGAAAACTGTTAGAATCGCTGAGCTGTCGAGCTCACTCTTGCAAATAACCACTTTTATAGGTTAAGGATTCACGGTAAAGATTGCGTGCTTCTTAATTGATAAAGATAGATAGTATCGCAACGAAGAATACTATTTAGATTATCGTTTGAACCCTGTTTAGGTTCTAGTAGTTGTACTTGATAATGGTATACGTTGTTTAAAATTTGTCGTACTATAAATATGTATTAGTTGATACATAGAGGATATCAAGTCGAGTTGTAAACGTTATACGATAACTCAAATAGAATGAATCATATTATAAAGTTGATTCAGGGATTTGTAATTGATTCAAGATTTAGAAATCAATAAAAGATTTTATTCAAGGATATTGAAAAGTTTAAGTTATTCTGCATTTTAGTAACATCGAATGTGATGTTTAGACAGGGATGATTTATGATCGGGTTTTAAAACTTGTAAAAGTTTGGAGTCATCATACAAGATCCTAGATATGAATAGAATTTATATTCTAAATTGTAATAAACAAAATTGTATTCTTTTACTAATGATTAAAAGATGTAATAGTTTGACGATAGTAGTATCTTGACTGCACCGAATCCTAGGTTTCGAAGGAACGTGGATTTGGGGGCGTCACATCCCCCCACATGCAACCTATGTCCTCCCATGTGCTAACATGTGCTAGCACAAGACCACCTTGTGCTAGCATGTGCTCATGGGTTGCCCTATGGGTTTTACCCACCCGTTTACCCACTGGTTCGACCCACGGGTTATATCTATTTACTTTGTATAAAATTCGTATTATACGTCTTATTAATTCTCGTATCCTCCTCGTGTTATACTCGTATAAGAACTCGTATTATACTCGTATACATTCCATATAATAATCATTTATTATTATACTTAAACCATTTTATTCTTCACTTTCACTTTCCCTAACCCTTAGGGTTTTAAGTCCGCAAGCGAAAACTTCGCGAGCCATAAATGAAATATTATTACATATTCCATCTCGCCTCAAAACTCTATCATTACGCGTTTCTCAGAATTTCAAAAAAAATTTCCGAACAGAAACGGATGAATAGTGATTTTTGTCATTTTCTTTTCAAGAAAACTTTTCTCGGCTAACTTAACTTTTCACGACATATTGTTGTCAAATCTTTTGACATAATGTCATTCTGACATTTTAATCTCTCAAAAAGGCTTAGGGTTAAACCCTAACCCTTAGGGTTTTATAAATAGTGCCAATTTCGTCTTTTTCTTGAAAATATTTTTATTCTCGAAAATCTTCTATTTTCATCTTGAAAATTCTTACTCATTCATTCTATCTCGTAGCCAGAATCCTCCTCGTTTCTGATCATCCTATGACATAGAATGATTAATAACCACATAATCCTGAATATAATCAATAAAAATCCATTGTATTAATTATAAATTCTTTAATCTCAATTTTTGGACAATCCGATTTTTCGGGTTGTGACATTCTTCCCTCCTTATAAAAATTCCGTCCTCGGAATTTCACAAACCACTTCCATACCCAGATGCGTTATCTTTACAACCCTTCGACGAAGAGTTAATCATACTTCTTCTGATTTGTGTTGAAAAATCTCAACATCTTCTTTCAATTAGGTATTTACCTAATTATTCCTTCTCATTGTCTCTTCACCATCCTTCCCCCAAGAATCATTATTTTGTTATACTCGTCAGATGATAAACATCATGACAACTATATCTCAAATTTCTCAGGATATCACATTCACCCCTTCTTCAAAAAATTTCATCCTCAAAATTGTTAACATAGCCTTTTCTCAACTTCTCGTCACAGAAGTCATCATCTTGCGCCCATTCAAGAGCATTTCATTCATAAAGGAACATCCCAACACAAAGGCCGTATGCTCGCAATTGTTAACATAACCATTTTTCACCTTCTATTCGAGGAAGTTCTTATCCTTCAAACATTCCAGAGTCTTCATAACTTATCAAAAATTATGAAGTAGAATGAATAACGAGGAATATAAAGATTCCTTTAACATACTCTTCTTCTCAACTTCTCTCCCAAGAAGTTCCCATCTTCCCTTCATTCAAGAATCTTCACAACTACACATGAATTATGAAGTGAAACGAAGGACCAGGAATATAAAGATTCCTTCAAAACATTTTATAAGTTGTTGAGGGGTCATAAAGACCACGAACTCCTTGAACTTGATTTATCGGTATCTATCGAAAACCAATTCCTTTTTCGGCCTGTTTACAATCACAAAGAAAGTAAACTACCTCTTTGTCATCCTATTTACAATCATAAAGAAAGTAAACTACCTCTTCTGGTACGTTAGGTGATCAACCTATTGTACAACCTCATTTAGAGGTATGTTCTCCTCAAACTTATGTATTCAAATTCCCCACCAAAATAATTTGGTTTGGCATAGCTTCTCAAAGAAAGCTCAATTTTTTTTAAACATAACATACCATTTATCTGGCCAAACCAAATAGCTCAGACCATCCAACAAATTGGACATTAACTTGAACCATTCGTCTAGTCAAATCAATTGACATCAACTACTTCTTTAAATTCTTTTATCATAACTCAAAACGTTTGATGAAGTTATGATACCGTAATACTTTCAAGTACGTTGAGGACTTTGTCATTTTATGACTTCGCCATACTACATACCGTCATACACTTTAAGGTATGCTCAAATGTAATATTAACTTCATCTTTTTACCATCTATGCATCAAATGCACTAATGATATAAAATTTATTTTGATATTTCAAATCAAATTCTGTCTAGCCGAAATGATTGGCATAGACATACAAAGAATAGTTCTTTTCAAATTCCATTGGTTTCCAAAAGTTGAAACCAATATTTTCCTTCCAAAGACATACACATTCGCACGATGTTAATATTTTCAAAATCTAGCATAGCTAGAAGACTTGGAATTTTCTACATCCTTCTTCTTCCTTCATTGTCATCCTTGCGACAATATTAACCTCTTCTAGCACCTTAAGTGCTATCTATACCGAAAATAACTAATTTTTAGTTTAAACTTTCTATACCTCAGTATAGTTCATCAAACTTGCTACACTTTATGTGTTTAGGAACTTTCCACAACCATATGTGTTTAGGAACTTATCTTCGTAATATGTAATCCAAGAACAAATCAAGGACTATCCATACGCTCAGGGCTCAGAAATATAGCATACAACTATGAGTCACAAACTTTTCATAAATATGAGTTTCAAGAACTCGCACCTAACTTAATACATTCTACTATCCAATATATACATGAGAAAAGATTCACCTTCTCATCATATACATATTGATAGCACGAAATTACTATTCCAATGATTATCACTATAACATATTGAGTGGTTGTTACACCAAAGCACAAACCTTCACCCATAACAAAAGTTCATACAACTCAGCTATCACATGAGTCCTCAATTGAAATTTACAACCTTCTACATACTCTTGTCATGACACGAATTTTCTTTAATTTGTACACATTACAACTCTTTCGAGTCCTTCTTTTCATACTATTCACAATACCCTTTCATTATAGCATTAGCTATAACTCATCCATCGTTTAACAGGAAACCTGTTATTACGATTTAATATGATCATGTCGTGATCTTTTCTTCATCGTTTATTTCAATGATTTCCCTTATCCGTCGCTCTCAGATATAGTCTTAGGTACTCAAACCTAAGGTTTATAACCTATCAGCTCTGATACCAACCTGTAATGCCCCGAAATTCAGCCAATTTTTCAAACCCGAATTTCGTGCGTTACGAGTACTTCTCATTCCATACATACATCATTAAATCCTAGAGATTAATGATATATCATTCCATTCTCAGGTTCTGTTACCTCAAAACGTTCATTCATTAAGAATAATTATAATTACATTATTCTTATCACATTACATCTGTGACTTAACTAGTCACTATATCTACAGAATAGTTTAATCTAACTATTCTCCAAGTCTTGGCTTGTTCTTTAACGCTTGTTCATAACATGAACACCACTTCATCTTGCGACGCTAATGGTATTCGCAACCATCGCATCTCATCATAGCAGGACATCGATCATCTTGATCTTCATCAGGTCCTTTAACATATACTACCGTTGTTCGCTGAAAATGTTTTTATTTCAAGCTAGTGTGAGCATTTAATTGCTCAGCAAATTATAGCAGTTGAATACTAACAACTCAAGAATCAACATTCTTTTAAGACTTCAATAACCGAACAATGGTTATGAAGCAGCACGAATAATAAGAATACGTTCTGATTCCTATCATTTTAAAACATACATCATATTTCACATATCATACTTTAATCCTTCTTCCTTTTCCATACACATTCTGTCTAGCTAGAATCATTAGTACGTACTTAACAAGAACGGTTCATGAATAAATCGAACTCTTTCACACTTAACAGTTCAATCACCGAACAGTTCATTTCACTGAAACATCGAAGTGTTAACATTGTGGCACAAGGCCTCATTCATACCACTAGCTTGTACAAACATTGCACATTTGCGCCTATAAAATACTTCCTCATGTTCAACGTTTGAGGAAGTTAAGAAACTAGAATTCATATGAGAATGAATGAAGTTAGGAACTTGCATCAAGTAGAACTTGAGCAAGATTAGAAACTTGCCTTACGCACAGCTACCGCTTAGGGTTTACGCTGAGGTGCTCATCAAAATCCCTATGTAGCACATAAGGAATAACAAATACCAATTAGTCAAATACTTGACTTATGCATTCTTTTAACTTTCACTTTAGTTCTCTTTATTTTCTATGGTTCGCGTTCTTGTAAATTAAAGTTTACGCGACCAACTTTCATTTTCATCTCTTGTATCCTTTCATTACATTCCTTACCACGTCCTGTCCATACGCCTCATAACGTTCATTCATGTTATTACCATTAACTTATCTTTTCAACGTTATACGTTCTTCGTTCTCTTATTACCGTTCGTTATGGCTCATCACAACTTACTATGCCAACATTCGTTAACGTCTAAGTCATACAACCAATGTATACTTAGAACGTTCACTCAACGCCGATACGATTCACGAAAATCATTCATGTATCCTGTGTTCACATTATTCATCTCTTACTCTTATTTAACCTTTACTTAAGGTTTAAATCACATGTTTAAGTGTTATATTATGTGAATTATATATTCACTATCACTCATGTGCCATCAACCGACTATCGTCTATCGTCGTTAGACCCTACGACAAGCGAAACTATAATCGGTTTGCTAGGTCGCACACATTTTCACCGGATTCTCGTTATCAGACTCCGTATAGAAATTAAGTAAGTTTTAACTTCATTTCTTTACATTCTCGCATGCCACACCTCTATTACATAACATATAACCTTGAGGCATGCATCCAACTCGACCACGAACCCTAGTTCACATTTTAGGGTTTCGAGTTTAAGAATTTAAATACGTTTTGTCTGTTGGATTTGTACGAAATCGTGACGCAATCAAAACGCAAAATTAGCGGAAGCATGGTATATCAGAGTTTAAAAAAATTCTACAAAACCATTACCCATGATAAATAAGAAGTTATGGAATCATACTCTTGTAGAACGAAGCTTCCACAAGTACGAGTTCAACTCCTTATTCTTCGTGATCTGCTTGAATTTTTGGGCTAGATTCATTCCTTTGATCAACATTAGCCACCCAAGTGTTTGGCTTCTAGAGGTGATCCACCAAGGAAGATGAATTATCAAGAAGGAGGGTGGTTGGCTTAGTTTTCTATCCTCCATAGAAAAGGAGCACTCTCCAACAATTGAAATTGCATCAACTGATATCTATTATAAGACTCCGCTTATATAAATATTAGTCAACCCTTCTAATCCTATTAGACATGGGATTTCATTTAATTAATTAAACTCCTTTAATAAATTTAGGCTTCCCGCCACATTGGGAATAATTAATTAAATTCATTTAATTAATTTGTCTCCTAATCTTATTAGAAATAAATGAGAGTACTAATATTAAATTAATTACTAAACTCTTTTATAAATTAAAATAATAATAATTATAATAATATTAATAAGACTCCTCTTATTAATTTATATTTAATATTTCCAAAATATTAAATAATAAATATTAAGCTATTTAATTTATTCTATCGCCATAGATTAAATTAATTACACTTTATGCATTATTACGATTATGTCATTACCTTCTTAAATAATTATTTTTCCTTTTATGGTGTGACCCTTTAGGTTCTCCATATTAAACCGGTTATGAATAAATCAATTAGAACAATTCTAATCTTATTTAAATAAATTAATTAAACTAATAATCTATTTAAATAAATAATATTTATTCTACAATAGGGATAAGCCTCCCTAGCGATCAATGACTTTCCAAATAATATAGATTTCAATATTAATCATAAAAGAACTTGTGAGTAAATAGTTACTGTACAATTCAATCCTTCCACCATACATTGTCCCAATTAAATATAAGACATGGAATTACTGTCAAGTCTTATTTTATTTAATTATATGTATTTCGATTAGAAAATGCACAACCCCATTTAATGCAAATTAGAAACTACTTTCTAATTTCATTCCACCTTGGCCAAGGATTCCTGGGTTGTCATTTATCGAATCACATAGGACATATCTCCTCTTTTACTATAGGTGGTAGATTCTTTATTGATCATTCATTATCTCCATATATTACTCATTATACCCAAGCATACCCTTTTATATACCCTAAAGGGCTTTAAGGAATAAGTCAAAGTATAATTCATTACATACAAGATACTATGATGATCTCAAGTCCAAGGATCACTTGTACTACTATCACATTAGGAATTCCTATTGACAGGCGAGTAAAACTCCATTAGGTTTTCCATAACGAGTCACGTTCAGTGAATTTATTCTCCGATAAGCACCTACATACTTGCTTTAGTGTCTCCACACAAATGATCATGAGATCAATCATCCTCATCCAATGAGCAAGCAACATATGTGCCAATCTATCCGGATATACTAATCCCCTTTTTAGTAATCCCACGATTGAGAACTATTTTAGTTTTAAGCTTTCTAAGAATTTAAATCTCATTAGCATTATCAACATCATGATTCTAAATGCATTGATTAAAACTATGGGTTATTTATATATTATAAAAACAACACCATGTAGATAATTAAATGCCATTAATAAGTTAATACTTTTATTAATAAATAAATAAGATCATCTCCAAAGTAGATGCTTTATCATCATACATGATTGGCTTGTATGCATACTACTTTCAATCCCCCATTTGCACTAAAGCCAATCGCCATGGTATCTCATACCAACTTCTCTAAGTGACGATCAAACTGCTGTTGTGTTATAGCTTTAGTAAATAGATCTGCAATGTTATCTTGAGAGACTACACGCTCTAAGGTGATGTCTCCTCTTTTAATGATTTCTTTAATCAAAGTGCCGCAACACATGTTTAGATTCAAGATGAGACTTTGTCTTACAGTTATATACTTTGTCTTTGTCACTAAACCAACAACCTTTTGTTGTTTGGAACCTTTGCAATTCACTGCACCATCTTTCAAGGTAACAATTTACCCTAAAGTGGATTTTGCTGTCATCTTGGTCGGTCTGAAAACTTGAGTCTGTTTAGCCCTCTAGTGTAATTCAGACTCATCATGTGATATGATGACATCCTTAGTGTCAGTTAAGTACTTTAAGATGTATATCACCGTCCTCACAGTGATCTTCTCCAGAATATGACTTATCAACATCAAGTCTCGTATATTTCATTGCATACATGATAGTAGCTCATGCGATCTCTCTTTTATTGAGGATAATTTTAGAGAGATTCAATCCATGGCTCATCATCATGAGACACCTTTTGGAGTTTGCCATGCTAAACGCCTTTAGCATCTATTGAATATACGTTTCCTTGGGTTTAGCTGAACATCCTTTTAAATACATCAATAAAGATTTATATCCCCAATGTGGGATGTTCTACCCAAATCATTCATGGAGGAATGTTTAGACAACTTTGTTTTGATCGATTTTAGCATAGGAATTTCATTCCTATCAGTAATATATCATCAACATATAATACAAGGAATGAAATAGCACTCCCACTAACCTTCTTGTACACACATGATTCATCCTCGTTTTTGATAAAATCAAACTCTTTGATTGTCTCATCAAAACGAATGTTCCATCTACGAGAATCTTGCTTCAATCCATGAATAGATTGTTGTAGCTCATATACATGATTTGCTTCAACCATTGAAACAAAAAACTATCTGGTTGTATCATACATACATTCTCCTCTAATAATGTATATTTGAGGAAGGACGTCTCCACGTCCATTTTGCCAGATTAAGCAATAATAAGCTGCAATAGCAAGTAAAATCCAAATGAACTTGAGCATAACTTCAAAATTCATTTTAAATTTTATGGTCATCTACCATTTCTCTGAGTCCTTATTACTCATAGTCTGTTCGTAATTCAATGGATCATCATCATCCATGATGTGTACCTCATCGTCATCCTCTGTGACGAATCCATACCTTTCAGGTATCTTTGGTTCCTTTCCAGATTTACGAATAGGGTGTTGTACAGTAGGTGTCTCTACTTGGACAGGTTCATCCACTTGATCTGTAGTGGTTTGTGGTTCTTGAATTTCTTCAAGATCTATTTTTCTCTCACTAGCCCCTTCAAAGATAAACTCATTTTCCAAGAAGGCAACATGTTTAGCAACAAACACCTTTTGTTCAGTAGGATTGTAGAAATAGTATCCCAAACATTCTTTAGGATATCCACAAACGTGCACTTATTAGATCTTGTCCCAAGCTTATCATTTTGAAACCTTTTCACATAAGCTGGACATCCCCAAATCTTAACATGCTTAAGACTAGGTTTCCTCCCTGTCCACATCTCATATGAAGTCTTGGGGACGAATTTGATGGAGACCTTATTTAGTAGATATGTAGCCGTTTCTAGGGCATGACCCCAAAATAAAATTGGAAGATCGGTAAAACTCATCATGGAACGAACCATGTCCAACAATGTTCGATTTCTCCTTTTAGATACTCCATTTAACTATGATGTACCTGGTGGAGTCCATTGTGAAATTGTACCATTTTCTTTGAGACAATCGAGAAACTCACTGCTTAAGTATTCACCACCTCGATCTAATCGAAGAATCTTAATACTCTTGCCCGTTTGTTTCTCTACTTCACTTCTGAACTCTTTGAACTTTTTAAATGATTCTGATTTATATTTCATTAAATACACATATCCAAATCTTGAGTGATCATCAGTGAAAGTAATAAAATAAGAATACCCACCCTGTGCATTCGTTGTCATAGGTCCACAAACGTCTGTGTGAACCAACGCTAACAACTCTGTAATTTTTTCTCCTTTTCCACTAAAAGGAGATTTAGTCATTTTACTCATGAGACAAGATTCACAAGTTGGATATGATTCATAATCGGATAGCTCTAAGAGCCCATCCTTATGCAACTTGGATAATTTTATTTCATTTATATGACCGAGTCTACAGTGCCACATATAGGTATAATTAATATCATCTCTTTTCTTTTCTTAGTTTGTTCTATTTGAAGTATATTTTCATGCAAGTCAAGTATATAAAGTCCATTTTGTAAATTACCAATACCATATAAAACATTGCTTTTATAAATAGAACAACTGTTGTTCTTTATTATAATGTCAAATCCATCCATATCTACTACGAAAATAGAAATAATATTTCTAATGATATTCGGAATAAAATAACAATTATTTAAATAAATGAACTTGCCCGTAGGCTGTGCTAAACAATAAGTGCCTACAGCTAATGCAGGAACCTTTGCTCCATTTTCCCACTCGTAGGACAACCTCATTCTTGTTCAGCTTTCTACTTCTGACCAGTCCCTTCACATTATTACATATGTGAAAACCACAGCCGGTATCCAATACCCAAGTAGAATTTTGACTTTCTGAAAACTTAATTTCAATCATGAACAAACCTTGATTGGAAGTCGAAGCTTCTCCAAGCTTCTTCTCTGCCAGAAACTTCTTGCAGTTCCTCTTCCAATGACCCGACTCGTTGTAATGGAAGCACATTCCTTTGCTAGCTGGATCAGATTTCTTTTATTCCTTTATGTTCACCTTACCCTTGGTCATCCGAGATTGGAAAGCTCCTTAGATATCTCATATCTAGTAGTCCTACTTTGTTCACCATACAACTCCTTGAGGTGAAGCAACATTAGTAAGAGCATCCATGTTTTCATGCTGACGCTGAAGCTCGTTTTTCATGGATGCGAGCATGATGCATTGAGCCACAGATGCGTCATTTTACCACTTTACAATGGTGGCAATTTCTTCCTCAGATGCTGATTCTGGAACAGTTCCAGAGACAGGTGAATTTAGAACATAAGAAATCTAGGAGTGTAAGAATTAAATTTAAATATAACTATTACATTTAAACCCGGGCTCCATACAAATGGGTCTTTACACGCTCCTTGCTCATTGCTCTCCAATTCCTTCAAGATAATTCTAATTCTTTCTACATTAAACTATTTAATTAAAATAGAAACCTTGATCAGCAGCAGTCAAGGGGAAGTACATAGGAGGGAGATAGAATTTTACATAAAAAAAAAATTAGAGAAGACGAGGTACACAGACCATATTTAATAAAATCCATTCATTCAAGTATTCAACTAAAATAAAATCCAATCACATTGGTCAAATAGTCCATAATCAATCCCTATTTATTATCATACATATCACCATATATATTAATAAATAAATATCCATCTCATGAATTAAAACATTCCATATATATATGAGTATCATTTAATGAGAAATTTTAAATTACATGAAATCCAATTTCAAGATTAAAATAAACTCTTTATTTTAATTATAAAATTATTAAGAATATTATATATTATAAATAACCGTATATATAATATATATATATATATATATATATATTATTAAAGTGACCATTACATTCCTTTTTTAAAACTTACAGGTTACTATATATATATATATATATATATATATATATTATATGGCGTGAATCATTAGATGATTCATAAGAAAATGAACCTTCAGGTTTTGAAAAAAAATGATTCCAGCTTTTAAGAAATCCTGGTCACCTACTTAATATATATATAATAACGTCCCTTCTTTTGAAATAGTACGGACGAACCATTACATTCTGAAAAAGTAATCATAGATCCCTCCTTTTGAAATAATACGGACCGACCAATAACCCCTTTAGATAACACAGATCGGTAGCTAGCGAAAGAAGAAATTAGTTTTGGTTTCCGTCCTTTTTTTTAAAAAAATAATTTTATACAATAAATTATGCACAATAAATTATTTTAAATACATACTCATATAATATGGAATTAAAATAATTAATAATTGCATAAAGGTTTGGCTCTGATGCCACTGTTGGGTTTGTACGAAATCGTGACACAATCAAATTGCAAAATTAGCGGAAGCATGGTATATCAGAGTTTAAAAAATTTCTACAAAACCATTACCCGGATCATCCTTTATGCAAATTATTAATTTAAAACGATAAATAAGAAGTTATAGAATCATACCCTTGTAGAACGAAGCTTCCACAGGTACGAGTTCAACTCCTTGTTCTTCATGATCTCCTTGAATTTCCGGGTTAAATTCCTTCCTTTGATCAACGTTAGCCACCCAAGTGTTTGGCCTCTAGAGGTGATCCACCAAGAAAGATGAATTATCAAGAAGGAGGGTGGTTGGCTTAGTTTTCTTTCCTCTATAGAAAAGGAGTAGTCTCTAACAATTGGAATTGCATTAACTGATATCTATTATAAAACTCCTCTTATATAGATATTGGTCAACCCTTCTAATCCTATTAGACATGGGATTTTATTTAATTAATTAAACTCCTTTAATTAATTTAGGCTTCCCACCACATTGGGAATAATTAATTAAATTCATTTAATTAATTTATCTCCTAATCTTATTAGAAATAAATGAGAGTACTAATATTAAATTAATTACTAAACTCCTTTAGAAATTAAAATAATAATAATTATAACAATATTAATAAGACTCATCTTATTAATTTATATTTAATATTTCTAAAATATTAAATAATAAATATTAAGCTATTTAATTTATTCTATCACCGTAGATTAAATTAATTACACTTAATGCATTATTACAATTATGCCATTACCTTCTTAAATAATCATTCTTCCTTTTATGGTGTGACCCTTTAGGTTCTCCATATTAAATCGGTTGTGAATAAATCAATTAGAACAATTCTAATCTTATTTAAATAAATAAATTAAACTAATAATCTATTTAAATAAATAATATTTATTCTACAATAAGGATAAACCTCCCTAACGAACAACGACTTTCCAGATAATATAGATTTCAACATTAATTATAAAAGAACCTGTGAGTAAATAGGTACCGTACAATTCAATCCTTCCACCATACAATGTCCCAATTAAATATAAGACATGGAATTACTGTCTAGTCTTATTTTATTTAATTATATGTATTTCGATTAGAAAATGTACAACCCCATTTAATGCAAATTAGAAACTACTTTCTAATTTCATTCCACCTTGGCCAAGGATTCCTAGGTTATCATTTACCGAATCACATAGGACATATCTCCTCTTTTACTAGAGGTGGTAGATTCTTTATTGATCATTCATTATCTCCATATATAACTCATTATACCAAAGTATACCATTTTATATACCCTAAAGGGCTTTAAGGAATAAGTCAAAGTATAATTCATTACATACAAGATACTATGATGATCTCAAGTCCAAGGATCACTTGTACTACTATCACATTAGGAATTCCTATTGACAGGCGAGTAAAACTCCATTAGGTTTTGCATAACGAGTCACGTTCAGTGAATTTAATCTACAATAAGCACCTATATACTTGCTTTAGTGTCTCCACACAAATGATCATGGGATCAATCATTCTCATCCAATGAGCAAGCAACATATGTACCAATCTATCCAGATATTCTAATCCCCTTTTTAGTAATCCCATGATTGAGAACTATTTTAGTTTTAAGCTTTTTAAGAATTTAAATCTCATTAGCATGATCAACATTATGATTCTAAAAGCATTGCTTAAAACTATGGGTTATTTACATATTATAAAAACAGCACCATGTAGATAATTAAATGCCTTTAATAAGTTAATACTTTTATTAATAAATAAATAAGATCGTCTCCAAAGTAGATGCTTTATCATCATACATAATTGGCTTGTATGCATACTACTTTCATCGTCAACGTTTAATTCTTAAAATCGATCTTAAACACATTTTTTAAGTGATTTCTCTTCATGAATATTAATTGTATACTTGTCCTATAATTATCATGTAGAAAGTTTGGACAAAACATAACCGTGTCAGAACTTTTTCCCCTGCTGGCGCTGCGGCGCCAGCTTTGTAATTTACACCGGCGCGGCGGCGCTGCACCTGCAGAGAATTTCCTCCTGGGCAGGTGCGGCGGTGCCAGTTCCTAAGGCATGGGCAGCGCGGCGCCGCCGACCCTATTCTTCAGAAAATTTTTCTAAGTTTTGAAAATTTCTGAGATTTTCGAGCTCGTAATGCGATCGTTATAACTCGAAATTATTTCGTTCTAAAGCCAATAGTTCACATATACCATGTTCTATGATTCCATCGAGTCGAAATTCATTTCTGAATCCGTTGGCGGAAAATTGACCTGTTTCGTCCATTTTTACGCATTCGTCGAACGTTCGACGCTCGTTTCTTCGTTTCAACTCCGAATTCGTTCGTTCTTGCTCTCGCAAGTCTTTTTTACTTAATTATACGTGACGCCATCGAAAACCATCATTTTTGAATCAAACGGCGACCTTTGACTTTCATTCCGGGAAAATTTACGATTCGACGATTAACGTCGAATCGCCTAACTTTCGTCGAATCTTCATTTCTCAATATTTTTACATCAAACCAATTGGAATCAATCCAATGGTTGTTCATTACGATTCTAACCATATTAAACATCTAAGTTTTCATGGTTTTACCTCATTAATTCACTTAACCATTTTATTATGGCTTTTAACTCATTTTCCACTAACTTATTAACTATGCCCTTATGATTTAACTTTGTTCTTGAGTATTAGTGATTCTAAGGTCCACTAATATCAATCTCATCATCTCTACAATTCATGCTCTTCCATTTTCCCTTTTCCATCAATCTAAGAATTGAAAGAAAGATGGAAATTAAAGTTAACACTTAAACCTTTAAGTGTTCTTGTCTATGACTTTGTTCTTGACAAAGTATTGCATGACTTTTCTTTTGCTTCTTGATAGCTCATCACAAGCTCTTCCTCTTCTTCTCTTCTTCTCTCTCTCAAAAAAAGAGTTGGTGATTTTCAAAACACCCACCAAATGAAGCCTCAAGCTTCCTATTTATAGGCAAATGAAGACCAAGGGCCTTTTGGCCATCTAGGCAAACCTCCTCTTGCCCACCTCCTCTCACATGGTAGCCCATGTCCCCCCACATGCAACCTATGTCCTCCCATGTGCTATCATGAGCTAGCATAAGGCCACCTTGTGCTAGCATGTGCTCATGGGTTGCCCTATGGGTTTTACCCACCCGTTTACCCATTGATTTGACCCATGGGTTTAATAATTAGATTTAATTCAAATTAAATCTATTTACTTCGTATAAAATTCGTATTATACGTCTTATTAATTCTCATATCCTCCTCGTGTTATACTCGTATAATAACTCGTATTATACTCGAATACATTCCATATAATAATCATTTATTATTATACTTAAACTATTTTATTCTTCACGTTCACTTTCCCTAACCCTTAGGGTTTTAAGTCCGCAAGCGAAAACTTTGCGAGCCATAAATGAAATATTATTACATATTCCATCTCACCTCAAAACCCTATCATTATGCGTTTCTCGAAATTTCAAAATAAATTCCCGAACAGAAACGGATGAATAGTTATTTTTGTCATTTTCTTTCCAAGAAAACTTTTCTCGGCTAACTTAACCTTTCACGACATATTGTCATCAAATCTTGCGACAGAATGTCATTCCGACATTCTAATCTCTCGAAAAGGCTTAAGGTTAAACCCTAACCATTAAGATTTCATGAATAGTGCCTATTTCGTCTTTTTCTCAAAAATATATTTATATTCCCGAAAATCTTCTATTTTCATCTTGAAAATTCTTACTCATTCATTCTATCTCGTAGCCAGAATCCTCCTCATTTATAATCATCCTATGACATAGAATGATTAATAACCACATAATCTAGAATATAATCAATAAAAATCCATTTTATTAATTATAAATTCTTTAATCTCAATTTCTGAACAATCCAATTTTTCTGGTTGTCACATGTCTTATCTTGTTTAGCGCACATGCACACATATATATAAAATACGCGTCATTTTATTAAACATGCGAAGCATGTTTGCATAAAATATAATATATATAATACTTATCATGCACATATAGAATACTATATTCTACCTGGATTGATTATGACTTTTATTCTAGTTTGGTTCACGAGAGCCACTAAGTGAACCAAAAGGTCAAACCTAGGAGTGCAAAAAATTAAATTTAAATGTAACTATTACATTTAAACCCGGGCTCCATACAAACGGGACTTCACGCTGTAATAACCAAGAATTTCTGTGCTACATTATAAATAAATATATTAACTAATCTATGATATATTATGGATGGCTAGGTGATTAAATGGTTATGTAAATAGTATGATATGTGTACTTAAAGGAAGTCTCACTAATGATTGAAATAAGTTGGTGGACTAACCTAAGTATTTTAAGAATCCAAAAAATTAATTTAAGATGTTAAAACCTAATTACATACTCAATATACTTGAATACAGTAAGTCTAATTGGGTTATATAAATGAAATAACATTATTGATTGATAAGAATATGTAAATATCAATAATGATGAGCATTAGCTTAAGAGATAATAAATTTAATGGACTAAGAGGTATAAGTAATTTAAACAAGCCTAATTAATTAGTTAAGCGTTGGACTTGTGGATATTTTGGTTTAAGAGTAAATAAATTGTTAAACTGGCCCAGTATTAGATGTATAGGGCAAGTATATTAGTAGCCCAATTAATTGTTATGGGAGGCCCAAGCCCATTAGTAAGCCCCAATTAATAATTACATGCCCAAGAGATGTTAATTAAAAAAGCCCAATCTAGGCCCACTTGTGGAAGGGTATTTTGGTCATTTAATAAAGCAAATAAGGAATAAAAAAAAGAGATGGAAAGGACAATACGGCCATTTGGCCGATTTTGTAGAGAAAGGAGAAGGGGGGGTGAATGTAATTATTACACACTTTAGTTGTTAACCTACTACGCTAGGTGTCATCCTCCCATTCGTCCATTGTTTTTATCTACTCTTGCAAGTTAACTAAGCTGATAAGGAAGAGAAATGAAGCAAGATTGTGTGGGATATTATTGATAGATATACAATGTATATCTATTCATATTTACTAAATACTTAAACAATTTTCATAATTAGTAAAACACTTTTACTAAGTTTATTTCTTACTTCCAAGATTAGCTAACAAAACAAAAGGAGAGAGAGAGTAGAGAAAGAGAGGCTCGGTTAAGGAAGGTGATAATTAGGTTTTATACCTACTTATTGGTCGCCAAATTACTATGATTATGGCTTAAACTCAAGCACTTTAGTGTCTTTTAATGCATTTTATCTTTGTGTTATACATTTTAGGCAGGAAACTCTTTTGGCCTGAAATGGCACAATAATGGAATGGTTTGGCATGATTTGGCAAGGGATTGGATAAAGGCTATGTGGAAAGCTGAAAAGAGGAAGCAAATGATGGAGTGGGCAAGAGAAAGCATGAAGATGGCATGAGGCACAAGCATAGGAGGATGGTCTTAAGGCAGCAAATGTGAAGGAGCTAGAAGCAACAAAGAAGCAACAAGGATTGCACAAGGCATCACAACAGAAACCAAATTACATCAGTAGATTTTAACAGCACGCGTGGCCGCGCCAGGAATGTAAAGGAGGCTCGCGCGCCCGCGTCGACTGGCAGAGCCAGAGGCTTGATCTGGGGACGCGCGCGCGCGCGCCCGCGCCAGGAAAGCATAGTAAAGACGCGGGGACGTGCCAGTCCAATTTCTTTGACTTTTCATTTTTTTACTCGGCTAAATGTAATGAATATAAGGGTTGTGTTACTTTGAATGGATTATGACTTAACATTATCAGATTTAGTTTTATGACAAGCATTGTTCTTACATTTTCTAGGGTTTAGGAGCTAAGGAGAGCTTGAGAGATTAACTCTTCTTCTCTTCTAGTTCAAGTAGCATTTACATTTCTAGGGTTCTCTTTGGTTGGGTTTGTGGTCTGAACTTGAGCATTGAAGGCTCCTATTGGAAAGTGAACCACCAAGATTTGCATTTCCATTCCCTCTACTCTCTTTCTTTCATAGTTGTTTAAATGCTTGGTTTAAATCCCATAATGGTTTGTGGTTCGGAGATGAACTAACTACCATTATGGGATTCTAATGGATTTTATTGCTTAGTCTAGGGTTTTATGTCTCTTTGAAATGTATGGATGAAAATGTATGGTTTTCCTAGCATGGTTGCTTTATATGTTTAGATGCCTGATCAACATTTACTGTAATAGTTTATATGGACTTGAAAAATGAAGTGTAAACTTAGATTTTGCCATGCTAGCATATGTTCATGAAACTTGCACTCGATGAGTTTTGCGATTCGTAATCCGGATAGAAATATACCGTATTGCCATATGTAGTCTATTAGGGGGCTTGCACTTAAACTGGTATAGCTTGTAAATCACATAGACGTATAGTGGTTTAGGTTTTATTAGTGTTCATGTGATTTCTATCTCTTTTGTGGATATTATATGATATGGACTTGGTTTATTGACAAATAGCCTTGTCTCACATTCGTGCTCCCAGCTAGCTTTCCTATGTGATTATTTATACATGACATGAGGTGTTGATAACCTGGATGATGCAATAGATGAAGTTAGGATCCCATATTTCTCTAATTTGAACCCCTCGTCTGTTAATTAATTAAGTTTATGTTAAAATCAGTCTAGTTATTTAAAGAGCACTTTGATACACGTTTGAACAGACAAAAATAACCATAGGACTGTTGCATGATAGTTTAAGCCTGACTCCTTTCTCCGTGGGAACGATCTCGACTTATCGAATTTATTACTTGTCGACCGTGTATACTTGCACGTGTTTTGTGCCCGTTTTTGTGAACACCGAAATGGCACAAAAACTTGTTGCGCCGTTATAATGTTAAGTCATAACCCATTCAAAGAAACACAACCCTTATATTCATTACATTCAACAGAGTAAAAAAAATGAAAAGTCAAAGAGATTGGACCGGCGCGGCCGCGCGTCCTTGCTATGCCTTCCCGGCGTGAGCGCCCGCGTCCCCAGATCAAGCCTCTGGCTCTGCCATCCAACGCGGGCGCGCGAGCCTCCTTTACATTCCTGGCGCGGCCGTGCATGCTGTTAAACTCTGCTGATGTAATCTGGTTTCTGTTGTGGTGCCTTGTGCAATCCTTGTTGCTTCTGTGTTGCTTCTAGCTCCTTCACATTTGATGCCTTAAGACCATCCTCCTATGCTTGTGCCTCAAGCCATCTTCATGTTTTCTTTTGCCCAGTCCATCATTTGCTTCCTCTTTTCAGCTTTCCACATAGCCTTTATCCAATCCCTTGCCAAATCATGCCAAACCATGCCATTATTGTGCCATTTCATGCCAAAAGAGTTTCCTGCCTAAAATGCATAACACAAAGATAAAATGCATTAAAAGACACTAAAGTGCTTGAGTTTAAGCCATAATCATAGTAAGTTGGCATCCAATAAGTAGGTATAAAACCTACTTATCAGAAGGAGAAAAGGGGGAGAAGAACTTGAAGCTTATGCATCCAAAGTTCATTAACTTCTTTGGTAAAACAAGAAGAGTAGCCTTAAGAACAAGGTGAAACATCTAAACTAACATATTCCTTTTGTTATGATTTGTTTCTAAAGAAATAAAGGGTTAATAATTTAAAAGTTGATAACCTTATATGTATTTGTTTTCTAAGATTTCATGTTTAAATCTAACCAATTTAAGTGTTAGAAAGATGATAAAAAGGAAGCAAAAGAATCTATGTTCATAAAGTTAAGAAAAAAACCCCTAATCTATTGTGTTTGATATATTTTTATGTAAGATCTATGGGGTTCAAGATCTAGATGGTTAGAAGCATGCTAGAATGATATATATAGAGTTTAATAGGTTTAACTTGTTGGTTGATATGAGTTTATGTTAAAAAGTTTGGTAAAACACATGAAAACTAGTTTTTCCATAAGTATTGATTTTAAAGGTGTGATATATGTTTTTCATTTTGAAACTTACAAATAATTTTTGTGGTTTTCTTTCTTGGTATGATAGATATATAAGTTAAGGACAAAACCCCTTTGGAATCACTCAAAAATGTTTTAAAATGAGAGAGATATGAATTTTGTACCAAAACACTCTAAAGGTTGCAACCCTTGTAATATCAGTCCCCTTCCAGCCACTTTTCAGTGAGCAAAATGGGTCCAAATTTAATATTTGATAACTGAAAAATGTAGTTCGGGAAGATACGAATCCAACGAGTCCAATTGGGCTTCAATCGGAGTTGTAGATTTCGTTCTATGAAAGGTTTTAGTAAAGGACCCCAAAACTGAAAATAAAACCAAAAAGTTAGAAAAATTAAAGAATATTGGCCGGTTCAGTTTTCCGACGAACCAGCGGAACTTTCCGGCGGCCGGTTCACCACTTTTCCTGCCGGTTGTTAGGCTGGTTCTTGGACAGAAAATTTTCTAAAATTGTGAAGAACATTAAGATATTTTATTCAGAATTTTTCGGGACAGTTATGTAATTATTAAGTAATTAATGGTTTAAACTCATTTAAATTATTTAAAACTTACTAATTAATAATTATTAATACTAATAAATGATTATTAAACTAAATACATATTGTTTAAGTGTGATTAATTATTTAATTAACTTTAAGTAATAAATGAATGAAAATTAGTGTTATTAAGCTAACTATTTATAATTTAATTAAGATTAAATAATAAATAGAGTTAAATAATTTATTAATTATTATTTAATTAATATTAAATAATGATTAAAGAATGTTTAAAGTAAATAAATAAATTATTTATTATTTAAGTGTGAATAAGTAATAAATAATTATAATTACTTACTCACATGTTAGTTAAGTAATATAAAGTCAATAAATTAATTATTATTTAATTAAATATTAAATAATAAAAAAGAATAAATGTTAATTATTAATTATTTATTTAATAGTAAATAATAAATAAAGATACATGTTAATTAATTAATTATTATTTAATTAATATTAAATAATAAATAAAGATAAGTGTTAATTAATTATTTAGTTAATTTTAAATAATAAATAAAGATAAGTGTTAATTAATTATTTATTGTTTAATTAATAATAAATAAAGATAAATATTAATTAATTATTTATTAAAGCTAAATAATAAGGAAAGACTCATAAAGTTAAATAAGTTAATTATTTATTATTTAATTAATAATAAATAAGTATAAATATTAATCAATTATTATTTAATTATTATTAAATGATAATAAGATTAATAATATTAAATTATTAAAATATTATGAAATGATTAATAATATTAGATACTTAAAATATTATTAAAAGACTAATAATATTAAAGAATAAAATTAAATGATTAATAATATTAAGAAACAAATAGAATATTATTAAAAGGTTAATAATATTATTTGAGAGTTAAGATGATTATTTAATAATAATATTATCAAGGAGCGATAATATTATAAAGGAGTTATGTGATATCTAATATTTAATTATGTGATTAATGTTAGATAATATATAAAAATAATAATGTTATGAATAATTATATGTGATACTAAATGAAGGATCTATGATAGGTATTTTCAAAGAGGATAATTTAAATTCATTAAGCAGATAAATAGAATTGCATAGTAGTAGTCAGCAAACAATGCAAATTCTCTAACTCAACTTGAGTTATTACTTTCGAAGCATGATTAGTGAATAATTATTGTTAATTATTCACATCTAAATTGATTATTGATATTCGCACTGTGTGCAATTGAATTCATGTTCTATCATTATTGAACTGTGAATTTATTATAGTTCTTTTATTCATGAACTGTTTATGATATGGATATATGCTAATTGTATCAGCTAGATCAAGTATGTTTAAATTTGTTAAATCAAATATGTTTTAAAAGCGGTGCCTAACTAATTGAAATGGTAAGGACTCATTACTGAGAAAAAGAACAGTTTTACTAAAGCATTATTGGAAAACAATTGTTGCTAGTATACTGAGTGATTATGCGTATTTCACCGGGTACAAAAGGCTGATCCTCTTGACTACCAAAACTTATTAAAAGGACCAGTTTAAATACTAACAACCTTAGTATATTTTCATGATTATTTTAAAACCACTCAGCCTCTGATATTCAATTATTCGAATATTCAGATATTAAGATTAATTCATGTTCTTTCACTATTCATTTATCTGATTGAACTTTGAAAGATAAATTCATTTCTAACCATGATATATCTCTTTCATAATTAAACTTGCTAAGCAAATTAGTTGCTTACACTTGCTATATCATGACAATTATTTCAGCTAAGCCCGAGAGTTCGAGTAAGAAGGACAAGGGCAAGGGAAAGGTCCAAAAATAGTTAATATAAATGCTTATGTATTATGGAATACTATGTTTTATGATCATGTAAACCTTTTGTGTTACTATATATAATTAAGGTACTTTTATGTTAAGGTATTAGACCTTGGGATATTGATGTAATATTTTATTATAATGAACAATGTATGTTTATTATTCCGCAATAGTATATATAATGTTTATGTTGATGATGTACCGTGAGCACTAAATCTGATGTTAGAGAACCCGAATTTGGGGGCATCACAGGTTGGTCTCAAAGCTGTAGGTTATAAACTTTAGGAATGTGAAACCTAGGTTATAACCTTAGAAGAAAACTCGTATAGAGTATGTTAAGTGGTGGATTATGGAAATTCATCATAGTTTTGGTTGTACTTAATAAAATATCATTTCATTTTATCAATGAATATATTTTATTGTGGTACTGATGCTGTTTATTATTGTTTTGGATTATAAGATGGTAGAGGAGAGTCATGATAACCATACAGTGGATCAGCAAGTAGAGCACGAGTTTCCAGAGGATTCCACACAGGATATCCTTATTGGAGACCTACTGGGCCAGAATGCTGAGCTAGAGGCTAGAGTAAAAGAGCTGGAGGTGGAGAATCACACTTTTCAGAACATCGAACAGCAGTATAAAGATGCCACTTATCGGGCATTAGCAGACTTGGATGTAATGAAAGCTAAAGTGGAGTTATTAGAGTTTCAGTTGGGTGAGAGGACATTAGAAAATCAGGTGATGAAGCTTGAGTTCAATCTGGAGAAAGCAGACAGGATCAGAGTGGGAGAAGCTTGGATGAATGCGGCAAGGCTGGTAGATCAGCTGCAAGAAGTGATAGAGGAGAAGGATGTTAGGATTAATACCTTATGGCGAGCCTTGGATATGGCCTACATAAGACAGAGAGCTGGGGTGAGGAGGTCACACTTTGAGGTAGGCGAGTCCAGTCGACCAGTTCGACGTCGGGTAGATGAAGGTGTACCCCATGATCAGAAGCCAGGGAATGTTCTTGTTGAGACAGTTCGACAGGACATGCAGTGATATGTTAATTGATGGTTATGTATATAGATGCACTAGTACCCTTTTTGTTTAGCAGGGTTATATTATGTATGATGTAAACCTCTGGCTATGTGAGGTTGTATGTAAATATGATGTATCCCCATCTTAGGTGAGTAGGGGAATATATCTTTTGGTAGGTCCCATCTCTGTATGTTTAGAATGGGATAGTTAGCATTTATAAAAATATGCCAGGCATGTAAGTGTATGACACTAATATTTGGTATATGAATATAAATGCGGTATTATGTGTAAATGTTTGCTTAAGTAAATAAGACTTGAGAATGAAGATAGTAGGTTGAACATGGTGATAATATGATTGTTAGAATTTGAATTATATGTTATATTTTAAACACTTATAAGATATAACATATAATGAAACTTAAAGTGATAATGTAAGACTTTGTTTAACCAGATAATGCCTCCAAGATGCCAAAATCGTAACCAGAGGGAGGAGCGATCTGTAAATAATGAAAGAGAGCAAGCTGACCCAATGCAGAATTTTGCAAATATGATAGCTCAAGTTATGCGAACTCGTGCACCTGCAGCAAGGAATCAAGTGAATAATAGATTAGAAAATTTTAAAAATTTTAAAGCTATAGGACCGCTAGAATTCAGCGGAACCACGAACCCTATAGAAGCTCAAACATGGGTGAAAGAGATGGAAAAGGCCTTTATCATTGCTAGGGTAGCTGAAGAGCAAAAAATGGCTTTTGCTACCTACTTGATGAAAGGTGAGGCTAATTACTGGTAGGAGTCGAACCAAGCTAGAGCTGAAACGAAAGTAGTCGCGTGGACAAGATTTAAGGAGTTGTTCTTAGAAAGCTATTTCTCGGAAGGCATGCAAGCCAGGATGGAGGTGAAGTTTCTTGAATTGAAGTAAGAGAACATGACAGTTGACGAATATGTAGCAAAATTCAATGAGTTAGCCAGATTCACACCTCATCAGGTGGATACAGAACTACGAAAGGCACGTAGGTTTGAAAATGAACTGAAGCCTTAGATACACAGCAAAGTCGTAGTGCTACAAATTGCTACGTTTTTGGCACTGTTAGAAAAAGCTATCATTGCAGAAGGTAGTAGTGAGGCAGTATCTAAATTCAACCGAGAGAAGAACAAGAAGAAGATTGAAGGTGGACATCAGGGTGCCAGCAGTGGGGGCAGTAACACTAAGAAACTCAAGTTGAACAATGGCAACGAATCAAGAACTCAACAAGGGAGTACACCACAGAAGAAGCCAACGTGTGTAAAGTGTGGGAAGAATCACTCTGGGGAGTGTATGAAAGGAAAGAATGTCTGTTATAACTGCGGTCCGAAAGGACATATCTCACCGAATTGTCCTAAACCAAAGAAGGGAGGTTGCTTTTCATATGGGGGAACGGGGCATCGATTTAAGGATTGTCCATTTAAGAAGAATACTGACGGAGGAAGTGGAAACAGGAGCAGTACCCCAAAGTTAACAATTGGAGGGCCAACACAGCAGAGCAAGCCGACAGCCCAAACTTTCAACATGACTGTGCAAGACGCAGTTGCATCAAAGGAGGTGGTGTCAGGTATAATTCCGATCAATAATATAAATACATATGCATTGTTTGATTCGGGAGCTACCTGTTCATTTGTTTCTGAGGAATTTGCTAGAAGATTAAACTTACCCTGTGAAAAGTTAAAGAACCCTATGAACATAGAAGTTGCAAACAAAGAAGTGATTCCTGTAGAGTTTATCCATAACAATTGTGGTGTGGAAATAAGGGGACATAAGTTAAGCGTGAATTTGATTCCGATACGCTTAGGGGAATTTGATGTTATCCTAGGGATGGATTGGTTGTTTAACCATAAGGCAGTTATAGATTGCCAGAAGAAGAGTATACGCTTTAAGACACCAAATAAGTCTAAGGTGGTATTTTATGGTAGCAAGTCGCCAAGGCAAACAAGTTGTCTGACGATGATGCAGGCTAGGAAGATGTTACGAAAAGGATGTGAAGGTTATTTGGCTCATGTAGTGGATACACGGGTTGTGGATTCGGACATGGGGCAAATACCTATAGTTAATGAGTTTGGGGATGTTTTTCCAGAAGATCTTTCGGGACTTCTGCCAGACAGAGAGATAGACTTTGTGATTGATTTAGTACCGGGGACAGCGCGGATATCGAAAGTACCATATAGGATGTTTCCGGTAGAAATGAAAGAGTTGATGATCCAGCTACAAGAGTTATTGGACAAGAAGTACATCCAACCTAGTGTATCTCCGTGGGGAGCATCAGTGTTGTTTGTGAAGAAGAAAGACGGTTCGATGAGGTTGTGTATGAATTACAGAGAGTTGAATAAGGTGACAATCAAGAACAAATATCCGTTACCAAGAATAGACGATCTGTTTGACCAACTTAAAGGAGCGAGATGTTTTTTAAAGATTGACCTAAGGACTGGTTATCATTAGTTGAAAGTGAGGACGGAGGATGTACCAAAGACATCATTTAGAACTCCGTTACGGCCATTATGAATTCCTAGTGATGTCGTTTGGACTGACGAACGCACCAGCTGCTTTTATAGACTTGATGAACAGAGTATTTAAACCGTACTTGGATAAGTTTGTGGTTGTGTTCATTGACGATATTCTGGTGTATTTAAAGACTGAAGAGGAGCATGTCGAACATCTAAGGATAGTATTGGAGACGTTAAGAAAGGGGAAGCTATATGCGAAACTTTTGAAGTGTGAATTCTTGTTGAAGAGAGTTCAATTTTTGGGGCATGTTATCGACAACGAGGGAATTTCTGTTGATCCAGCGAAAGTAGAAGCGGTGAAAAATTGGGAACAACCGAAGACAACAACAGAGATCAGAAGTTTCTTGGGATTGGCAGGATATTACCGGAGGTTTATTCAGGATTTCTCGAAGATAGCGACACCATTAACTAATCTGACGAGGAAGACTGTTAAGTTTGTGTGGACAGAGAAGTGTGAACAGAGTTTTCAGGAACTGAAGAAAAGACTCAGTGAAGCACCTGTGTTATCGTTACCAGATAGTACGGGGGGTTTTTACAGTGTATAGTGATGCGTCACACAAGGGACTGGGTTGCGTGTTAATGCAGAATGGTAAAGTCATTGCGTACGCGTCACGACAATTAAAGGACTATAAGAAGGGATACCCTACTCATGACCTAGAATTAGCTGTGGTAGTATTTGCCCTTAAGATCTGGAGGCATTACCTCTACGGAGAAAGGTGTGAGATATACACAGACGATAAAAGTCTGAAGTATATCTTTACACAAAAGGAGTTAAACATGAGGCAGATGAGATGGTTAGAATTGATCAAGGATTATGATTGTGATATTCTATATCATCCAGGGAAGGCCAATGTAGTGGCAAATGCTTTAAGCAGAAAGAGCCGAGATAAATTGTTTGTATTGACAGACTAAGAAGAATTAGTCAGAAAAATGGAGAAAATGGAGTTGGAGGTGAAAAATCAAAGAATTCGGATAAAGTAATAGAAATGGAAGCAAGCCCTACTTTACTCGATAAGGTGGAGGAGGCATAAGAAAATGATGAAGAATGCGGTAACCTCACGAAGAGGTTAACTGAAGGCGAAAAGTTGAAGTATAAAATTGATGGCTCCGGATTGCTGAGATTTGAAGGACGAATTTGGGAACCTACAGTTCCAGAATTAAAAGAGGAGATTTTGCAAGAAGCGCACAATACGAGATATTCAATACACCCAGGAAGCAAGAAGATGTATTAAGATTTGCGTCAACATTATTGGTGGCCAAACATGAAGAGAGAGGTTGCTGAATGCGTTAATAGATGTTTAACTTGTCAAAGAGTCAAGGCAGAGCATGTAATAACCCAATATTTTTGATACAATTAAATAAGAAATTTTGCGTATAATTTTTTTTTAATATTATTTCTATCAAAATAAGGGTGGGAATACGTGCAAGGTAAAGAATATGTATATATGTGATAAATATATATTTATTTATTGCATGGATGATTTTAAATAAATTTTTTGATAAAAGAATTGTTGATTATTATAAATTAAATTTTTATAATAAATTAATTTTGATAGTAAAAATATTTCATTATTTATTTTTCCATGAAAATATGATTAATATATTATTTAAATAATATATGAAGTAACTCTTAGAATTATAATAATAATTATTTTATTATATGAATTTATCAAGATTAATTAAGTTAATTATTTTAACTTAATTAATAATAGTAGATAAGGTAAAGTGTGATTATAGATCAAAACCCTAATGTTAATCTATGTTATGAAATTTCATGAATTAATTCAATTATTCTATAATTGTATTTAAAAAAAAGGGAAAGTATATTTATATTATGAATTATTTTCTTAAAGAATTTGGATATTAAATATAATTATTAATTATATTTGTCTTCAAATATATGTAAGTATATTAATACAAGATATGATTATAGATTTTATATTTAATTATGATAATTAACAAAATTATATGAATATATATTAAGGATTTAATTAATTATTTTGTTTAGATATTAAACATAGTATTTAATATGTTTGTATTTAAACAAAAGTGTGGATATTATGTGATTAAGAATAATGATTAGGAAACCCTAATTCATAAATTTAGAAATCCTAATTATAGCAAGAAACCCTAATTTTTATAAAATCCTAATTTATATAGAAAACCCTAATTTTTAATTAGTGGGTTCTAATTAAATTTTTATTTAATTTCTATTTAATTTTTCAAACCCTAAAAATTATTTGGAAAACCTTAAGGGTTAAAATCTATTGATTAAATCCTAGATTCAAGCACCATGGACAAGAATGCCCTTAAATTATTTTGTTAGTTTACAAAAATATCATTTTTGGATTTGTTTTATTAGCTAGCTTGCAAATCTTTACTAGATATATGCTAGGATTTTATCACATGCTCAAAATCTACTCTATCAGCCACAAATTGACACCTAGCCAAATCAGATTCAATGAATCATATGGATAGGATAGTAAAGAAAGAAAGAAAAGCAAGCTTTTATTTTTTTTCCACAAACACAAACCAAGTTCTTTCTCTCTTTAAGACCCACGAAATATACTCTCTAGATCAGTCATAAGCAGAGCCTAAACCATCCCAAACACCAACCAAGAACAGAATCAAAGAAAATCAAAAATTATTCAAGAAAGGTATAAAATTCAAACCCTCTTGCTAGATCTTTAAAGTTTCGTTAGATGTTATGTTTAAGTGTTTAAATATGTTGTATATGATGTTAATAAGTGATCTGGATTGTTATATCATGAATCCATAACATCTAGATGCACGAAAATGAAATTTTTAAAAACTGCAAGAACCCTAAAAAGTGGTCTGACAGCCCAAAGTCGAGGCTTATATTTCTTAATCTGTTTATGATATGTGGTGTTTATGTGTTTGTATGTCTTCTATGCCATGTTCTTACTAATCTGAAAGTGGAATCATGATCATAGCATGTGTAGATTGAAAGTTATTCACGGTCAAAACCCGTTGACCGAGCATGACTTTGTGTTTTCTGGGTAACCCAAAAAACTGAAGAACATGCTTGACAGCTTGGTTTAACCGCTTATAGATCTAGCCTGTCGGACTTTTTGTATGTTATATGTTGATCAGATTGTACTATGACATAAGGACTACAAGTCCAGAGCACTCTCGAACCTTAGAAAATAACGAATCGGATGTAGTAATCGGTCAAAATGCGTTGACCATCCAGATTTATTTTCTAGGTAACCCAGAATTCTTGAACAGCGTCCTGACTAGTTTTTATAAAATCTAGATCTTTATTTGTGTTGATATCTGGACCCTGTAAGTGTTTCACTAGTGTACCCTGGTAGTTGTACTACAAAGGCCGACGTCTAACACCCTTAAACCATGAACAGCTTGCAAGGTATAAGCACCCAAAGTGCATTGACCGGCCATGATTTCATGTTTCTGGGCAGCCAGAAAATGAAGAACAAGGTTGGATAAGTGGTTTGACCGGCCACTGAATATTGTGTAGTGATTGTTAGGCAGTGCTATGACCTTAAGAGTATAGTACTACACTAATACTACAACTTCATTACACTTGCTTGACCAGAAACCGATCAGGCTGCCGAAAATATAAGGTCAAACAAGGACCCTGGTCGTTGACCGGCGTGTTCTTGAAAGTTCAAGAACACCAACAGTGACAGTTAGTATCGCTAAAGCTTTTTAGCGACGGTTTTAATAAAAATTAATTATATTAATTAAAGTAAATAGAAATAAATATAAATTAATTATTAAAAATTCATAAAATAATTTTAAGTTATAAAAATTAACTTTTAATATTTTGACATAAAAATTCATTAATATTTTAATTTAATTAAATATTAATGATATTTAATAATTATATTAAATAAATTAGTTAAAAATGATTTTAATATATTAAAAATCATTTTAAATGATATTAAGTATTAAAAAATATTTGAAGTTATAATAAATGACTTTTAATATTTTGAGATAAATTTCATTAATAATTTAATATTAATGATAATAAATTTATTTAATAATTATATTAAATAAATTAGTAAAAAAATGGTCTTAATATTTTAAAAATCATTCAAAAATGATATTAAAATATTTTAAGTTATAATAAATAACTTATAATATTTTGATAAGAATTTTATTAATATTTTAATATTAATGATAATACATTTATTTAATAATTATATTAAATAAATTATTTAAAAATAATTTGAATGTTTTATATATCATTTAAAGGTGAAATAAATATTTTAAAAATATTTTAAGTTATAATAAATAACTTTTAATATTTTGATATGAATAACATTAATATTTTAATATTAATGGTAATTATTTAAAAATAATTTTAATATCTTAAAAATCATTTAAAGGTTATATTAAGGTTTTAAAAATATTTTTAAGTTATAATAAATAACTTTTAAAGTATTGACATGAAGTTCATTAATATTTTAAATATTAATGATAATGAAATTATTAACAATTAAATCATTAAAAATGATAAAAGTGTTTGAAAAATCATTATAAATGATTATAATGTTTGAAAAAATATTGTAAATGATAATTAAATTATCTATTATAATATTTAAGTTCTTGAACAAAGTTTCATTAAAAATAAATTCGCTAATTATCCGATAATGCAATCGGGATGCCGAAACGATACCGAACTCAAACCAAATTGACATAGTTTGACTAGGTATACGTTCTTATGTGTTGAAATGACTGACATGAATATGTGACAACATGTTTAAGCAGTATTATGTGTTAAGTTGTATTATTCTAATTAAAAAAATAATTCTATTGATGATAGGACTTCATATTAAAGATAAAAGCGTAAGCTATACTACGTAGCAGTAATCAACTATCAAGGCAAGTACTCTAATCTTACTCAAAATTTTATATTGAGCAAGTATCTAAACTATTCTCTTTCATTGTGCAAGTTTCTTATCTCAATTTCTTATTGAGCATGTATCTCTACTCATTGCATTTACTTTATGCGATGGATTCCAGTAAGCGAAAAGCAGGTTCATGAATAGTTATTGTCAATTATTCATATCCATAATGATATCCAAGATACGTTTATGAAAATTATTCTTATATTATAAAATTTTATTCAATTCAGTTATTATTTATTAATATCTCATTATTGTCTGTTATTATACAAGTGTCCCCACTTGTATAAACTACTATATTCAAACAAGAACTCTTGAACTTGAAATTCTTTGATATGACAAACCCTGTTACATACTATCAAACTTCAGTAGGTATTTATGACTGTCTAAGCTATTTGACTCGGCTAGACATAGTTCGAACTGTATTGTTGAATAATATTGGTTATGATAAGGTCATCCAACTGAATTGTTTAGTTAAGATTCCAGACTGATCATTATGAACAACCCTTAATGGAAAAATTGTTTATGTGCCCAAGCGAACAGAGTGAACGAATTATCGTTCAAACAGATAGTATTGATCAATACAGGACATAACGGGGCTGATCACCCTACATGTCCGTAAGACCAAAGCGATTTGCAGATGAATTTCTGTTTAAACCTTTTCAAAAATAAAAAATAAAAGTTCATGGTTCATTGACCGCTCATCATTTATAGTCACTACGTCATTTCAAAATTTTAAACGATTTGATACGCTATTAAGATATGTTTCGAAAGACTTCACAACTATTGATTCGTTGTAGAAGTATACCTCAAAGAAAATATTTACTTCTTTCAACTAAAGTTTATTAACTGCTATTACTTGCTGAGCAATTGAATGCTCATTCTTGCTTTAAATTAAATATTTTCAGTTAAGCGTGATCAACCAGAAGGTTCTGATAAAAACAAAGGGAAAGGAAAGCTGCAAGAATAAGTTTTATGGTATTTTGTGTAATAGTTAGACTTTATTAAGACAATAATATTTACTATTTATCATGTAATGAATGTTTTAAAGGTTGTGTACCTGGGATTAGACAACTCTGATATGTAAATTAAGTTTGTTATATATATTATTCCGTTTAAAGAAATGATATCGTGTAGCACCAAGTTCAGGTTTCAAGTACCTGAATTTGGGGACGTCAAAGAGCATCAACGACCAAGTGGACTATTACAGCCATTAGAAATTTCAGAATGGAATTGGGAGCACGTCACAATGGATTTTGTGGTAGGACTTCCAGCGACACAGAAGGGTTATAACGCCATATGGGTGATTGTTGATCGTCTTACAAAGTCAACACACTTTTTGCCAATCAGGATCAGGTATACTTTGGATCAACTTGCCAAATTGTATATCAAGGAAATAGTTTCGAGACATGGAGTGCCAATATCAATTGTGTCTGATAGAGATCCGCGCTTGACGTCGAACTTTTAGAGGAGTCTTCAAGAAAGAATGGGGACACAACTAAGGTTAAATACAGCGTATCATCCACAGACCGATGGGCAAAGCGAGAGAACAATTCAAACACTAGAAGATATGCTCAGAGCCTATGTGATGGACTTCAAAGGAAGCTGGGAAGATCATCTTTCATTGGTGGAATTTGCGTATAACAATAGTTACCATGCTAGCATTGGAATGCCGTCGTATGAAGCCTTGTATGGAAGAAAGTGCAGAACGCCCTTATGTTGGGACGAGGTAGATGAACGAAGACTGTTGGGGCCAGAACTGGTGCAGCAGACCGTGGAGATCATTAAAGTGATAAGAGCTCGACTGGTAGCAGCTCAAGATCGACAAAAGAAATAAGCAGATATTCGTCGCAAGAAAAGAGACTTCGAAGTGGGAAGCTATGCATTTCTCAAGGTATCTCGCTGGAAGAGGAAGATAAGATTTGGGAAGAAAGGTAAACTAAGTCTAAGATTTATTGGATCATTTGAAATACTGAAGAAGATAAGCGAAGTAGCGTACGAAGTAGCTTTACCTCCTGAGCTGGAACATATTCACAATGTGTTTCATGTGTCAGTGTTGCGTCCGTACAAGCCGGATTACAAGCATGTGATATCCTACGAGCCGATTCAAGTCGAGAAGGACTTATCATACGAGGAGGTTCCTATAGAAATTATGGATAGGAAAGAACAAAAACTGAGAAATAAGGTTATACATTATGTCAAAGTCCTATGGAGAAACCACAATGCTGAGAAAGCTACGTGGGAGTTAGAGAAAAAGATGAGGAAGAATTATCCGAATCTTTTTGAATGACCTCAAGGAAATTTCAGGGACGAAATTCTTATAAGGAGGGGAGAATGTAATAACCAAGAATTTCTGTGCTACATTGTAAATAAATATATTAACTAATCTATGATATATTATGGATGACTAGGTGATTAAGTGATTATGTAAATAGTATGATATGTGTTCTTAAAGGAAGTCTCACTAATGATTGAAATAAGTTGGTGGACTAACCTAAGTATTTTAAGAATCCAAGAAATTAATTTAAGATGTTAAACCCTAATTACATACTCAATATACTTGAATACAGCAAGTCTAATTGGGTTATGTAAATAAAATAACATTATTGATTGATAAGAATATGTAAATATCAATAATGATGAGCATTAGCTTAAGAGATAATAAATTTAATGGACTAAGAGGTATAAGTAATTTAAACAAGCCCAATTAATTAGTTAAGCATTGGACTTGTGAATATTTTGGTTTAAGAGTAAATAAATTATTAAACTGGTCCAGTATTAGATGTATAGGGCAAATATATTAGTAGCCCAATTAATTGTTGTGGGAGGCCCAAGCCTATTATTAGGTCCAAATTAATAACTAAAGGCCCAAGAGACGTTAATTAAAAAAGTCCAATCTAGGCCCACTTGTGGAGGGGTATTTTGGTCATTTAATAAAGCAAATAAGGAATAAAAAAAGAGATGGAAAGGATAATAAGGCCACTTGGCCAGTTTTGTAGAGAAAGGAGAAAAGGGGGGGGGTGAATGTAATTATTACACACTTTAGTTGTTAACCTACTACGCTAAGTTTCATCCTCCCATTCGTCCACTGTTTTTATCTAATCTTGCAAGTTAACTAAGCTGATAAGGAAGAGAAAGAAAGCAAGATTGTGTGGGATATTGTTGATAGATATATAATGTATATCTATTCATATTTACTAAATACTTAAACAATTTTTATAATTAGTAAAACACGTTTACTAAGTTTATTTCATACTTCCAAGATTAGCTAACAAAACAAAAGGAGAGAGAGAGTAGAGAGAGAGAGGCTCGATTAAGGAAGGAGAAAAGGGGGAGAAGAACTTGAAGCTTATGCATCCAAAGTTCATTAACTTCTTTGGTAAAACAAGAAGAGTAGCCATAAGAACAAGGTGAAACATCTAAACTAACATATTCCTTTTGTTATGATTTGTTTCTAAAGAAATAAAGGGTTAATGATTTAAAAGTTGATATCCTTAGATGTATATGTTTTCTATGATTTTATATTTAAATCTAACCTATTTAAGTGTTAGAAAGATGATAAAAAGGAAGCAAAAGAATCTATGTTCATAAAGTTAAGAAAAAAGACCCTAATCTAGTGTGTTTGATATATTTTTATGTAAGATCTAGGGGGTTCAAGATCTAGATGGTTAGAAGCATGCTAGAATGATATATATAGAGTTTAATAGGTTTAACTTGTTGGTTAATATGAGTTTATGTTAAAAAGTTTGGTAAAACACATGAAAAAGAATTTTTCCGTAAGTATTGATTTTAAAGGTGTGATATATGTTTTTCATTTTGACACCTACAAATAATTTTTGTGGTTTTCTTTTTTGGTATGATAGATATATAAGTTAAGGAAAAAACCCCTTTGGAATCACTCAAAAATGTTTTAAAATGATAGAGATATGAATTTTGTGCCAAAACACTCTAAAGGTTGAAACCCTTGCAAGATTAGTCCACTTCCGGCCACTTTTCAGTGAGCAAAACGGGTCCAAATTTAATTTTTGATAACTGAAAACTACATTTCGGGAAGATACGAATCCAACGAGTTTGATTGGGCCTCAATCGGAGTTGTAAATTTTGTTCTATGAAGGTTTTAGTAAAGGACCCCAAAAGTGAAAATAAAACCAAAAAGTTAGAAAAATTAAAGAATATTGGCCGGTTCAATTTTTCGGCGAACCAGCGAAACTTTCCGGCGGCCGGTTCACCACTTTTTGTGCCGCTTCTTGGGTTGGTTCTTGGACAAAAAAATTTCTAAAATTGTGAAGAACATTAAGATATTTTATTCAAATTTTTTCGGGACAGTTATGTAATTATTAAGTAATTAATGGTTTAAACTCATTTAAATTATTTAAAACTTACTAATTATTAATTATTAATACTAATAAATAATTATTAAACTAATTACATATTATTTAAGTGTGATTAATTATTTAATTAACATTAAGTAATAAATGAATGAAAATTAGTGTTATTAAGCTAACTATTTGTTATTTAATTAAGATTAAATAATAAATAGAGTTAAATAATTTATTAATTATTATTTAATTAATATTAAATAATGATTAAAGAATATTTAAAGTAAATAAATAAATTATTTATTATTTAAGTGAGAATAAGTAATAAATAATTATAATTACTTACTCACATGTTAGTTAAGTAATATAAAGTCAATAAATTAATTATCATTTAATTAAATATTAAATATTAAATAATAAATAAGAATAAATATTAATTATTTAATATTAAATAATAAATAAAGATAAATGTTAATTAATTATTTATTATTTTATTAATATTAAATAATAAATAAAGATAAGTGTTAATTAATTAATTATTATTTATTTAATTTTAAATAATAAATAAAGATAAGTGTTAATTAATTATTTATTATTTAATTAATAATAAATAAAGATAAATGTTAATTAATTATTTATTAAAGCTAAATAATAAGGAAAGACTCATAAAGTCAAATAAGTTAATTATTTATTATTTAATTAATAATAAATAAGTACAAATATTAATCAATTATTATTTAATTAATATTAAATGATAATAAGATTAATAATATTAAATTATTAAAATATTATTAAATGATTAAAAATAATAAAAAGTTAAAATATTATAAAAAAATTAATAATATTAGATACTTAAAATATTATTAAAAGACTAATAATATTAAAGAGAGACTAGAATATTATTAAATAATTAATAATATTAAGAAACAAATAGAATATTATTAAAAGGTTAATAATATTATTTGAGAGTTAAGATGATTATTTAATAATAACACTATCAAGGAACGATAATATTATTAAGGAGTTATGTGATATCTAATATTTAATTATGTGATTAATGTTAGATAATATATAAGAATAATAATGTTATGAATAATTATATGTGATACTAAATGAAGGATCCACGATAGGTATTTCCAAAGAGGATAATTTAAATTCATTAAGCGGATAAATAGAATTGCATAGCGGTAGTCAGCAAACAAGGCAAGTTCTCTAACTCAACTTGAGTTATTACTTTCGAAGCATGATTAGTGAATAATTATTGTTGATTATTCACATCTAAATTGATTATTGATATTCGCACTGTGTGCAATTGAATTCTTGTTCTATCATTATTGAACTGTGAATTTATTAAAGTTCTTTTATTCATGAACTGTTTATGATATGGATCTATGCTAATTGTATCAGCTAGATCAAGTATGTTTAAATTTATTAAATCAAATATGTTTTAAAAGCGGTGCCTAACCAATTGAAATGGTAAGGACTCATGACTGAGAAAAACAATAGTTTTACTAAAGCATTATTGGAAAACAATTGTTACTAGTATACGGAGTGATTATGCATATTTCACTGAGTACAAAAGGCTGATCCCATTGACTACCAAAACTTATTAAAAGGACCAGTTTAAATACTGACAACCTAAGTATATGTTCATGGTTATTTCAAACCACTCAGCCTCTGATATTTAATTATTCGAATATTCAGATATTAAGATTAATTCACGTTCTTTCACTATTCATTTATCTGATTGAACTTTGAAAGATAAATTGTGACACCCCCAAATCCGTGTACTTCGTTTTCACAAGATTTGGTGTTCACTTTCTAAATAAATCATACATCTATCCAATAATAAAGAATTACAAAATAAATTACAACCTTTATAAATACTTAAATAAAATCTTCCTTATGAAAAAGGATTACAACTTAGTCCAAAATTATAATCCCATGGTTATCTAAACCTTAACATAACAAATAAATGCGGAAATAAAATATCATAAACTAGTCTTATTACAATCAAGATTGAAAACAACAAGCCTTCACTTGCTCATCTTTCCTTTCCCTTTAATTGTTGACGATATGCCAACATTCTCGGCTTTAACTGCAAGAGTTATAAAAATATGCAAGAGTGAGCAAACAAAAGCTTACTTGAAATATACAATGATATGCCATGACTGAATATCTTCAAAAGAGTTTGAATAACTTTACTTTCATCAAAAATAAAGAATTGAATAATAATTCTTTCATCATTTCTAAAGTTCGAATATAAAATTTATCTGAGGGTCATACGACCTTGAACTATGTCCTAGGTTATAAATATTTCTATTTAAACCTTTAATAGTCATTGAGACTATGGACCTTTAACTAGTACTTAGGGGGATTAGCCATTCGTGCCATGTATTGTGCACAAACATTCAACGCTTTCGCATAGTAACCTCACCTAATAAATAGGGTTGTTCATCTCAGTATTTGAGTACAAGTCCGTAGGGGTGCTCAAAATTTTTGGTTTTTTCAGTTTTTTACCGAACCGGGCGGTACCGGTTCTTGCGGTACCGGTTTTTTTCGGTACCGGTTTTTTTTGGTTTTTTATATTTTTCGGTACTGGTACTGGTTCTTAAATTTTTGAATTCGGTAAAACCGAAAAACCAAAAAAAACCAAAATTTGAAAAGGCCCTTTATTGATACAAATCATTCAATTTTAATTGATACAGTTAATCCCAACTATTAAAAATGTATGCTATCTAAAATTTCTAGCATGTATGAAATTGTAACAGTATAGATTTTTAAATAAATAATACTAACACCAATAATAATAATAATAATAATAATAATAATAATAAAAAGAAATGGTAGATTAAAAAAAATGGTAGATTACAAAAAGAAATGTAGATTATAAAATGAAATTCTATTAGTAAATAAAAAAAAATCTTAGTTTTAAAAAAATTATTAATATAAAAAAAATTATTTAATTATTTAATTTTTGCGGTATAACCGAAAATCAAACCGAAAAAACCGAAATCGACTTTGTACCGAACCGGTACTGAAATTGATTTTTCGGTACCGGTACCGGTTCTTGATTTTCCGGTATTTTCGGTTTGGTATCGGTTCAATTTTTTCAGTACCGGTTCGATTTTTTACCCATGAGCACCCATACAAGTCCGCACCAAAAGAAAGTTTGGTTTGGATAACTAAAAAGAAATTTGGAGTTTCAACTATCATTAACTAAGGAGTAGTTGAATCAGCTCACATTACTTTCAACAGTTCGATAATATAGGAATTAAGAACCAATAGACTTCTTAGTAAGCTTTGGAAATAACCTAAAGCGAATTGAAAGAGTAAGTAGATCTTGCTCGAACAATTTAGTCAAGATCACAACATTATGACAATAACGCATTATGAACAATTGAATACAATATAACTTGTACAATACATAACAAGTTAAGAATCGGAAATAAACTTTCATGATATATTGAGCAATGGTTAGAGAACTTGCACAATGAAAAAATACAATGATAAAGCTTGCATAGCGTATAAGAATGGTTTAGAAAGCTTGCACAATATAAATAACAAGTTTAAAGATAGGAAACTTGCATAACATAAAAGAATAAGGATTAGAAAACTTGCTCAAGTAAAAGATAAGGAGTAGAGAACTTGCCTCAAGCGCAAGTTACACTTTAATAATTACAATCACTTCCACAATTACCCTACACATTACAATACGTTTAAAACGTCTATTAGTACTTAACTATAACATTTAAACCGTCGAACTTCATACTCAAGTCCAACTCACAACGTTGTTTGCAACATAGGTTGCTAACTAGCCACATACGTGAGTCTATATACTCACGATATACATTTCACAAGCTTATAACGCTTTAAATCATTATGTGTACCTTATAAAAGTAATACACTAATACACATGTAATACATTCATATAAGACTTAAAGTTATCTTAAATATATCAAAAGTAGGTTATCTCATTACCTATTACACTTAACAAGTCATGAAAATAAGTTAGCTAAACAAGCGCGGCATAAAAACTCAATGAAGCAAAACAAATTTCCTGGACAGCATGGTGCCCCGTTGGGGTGGGTCCTCCATGGGTTAAAGCCCCGCTGGGGTGGGGCCCACTGTTGTGGGAACCCCCCAGCTCGCGAACGGCAGAGAAATAAGCCAATTTGGCTTATTTCTCCACACCAAAGTCCAATTTTTCTCAACATGATGAACATAAAATTTGATAACAACAAACTTTTGGACTCTTTAACATGATTATAACATATAAAATCCTTACAACACATAATCAAAACCAAGTTTTCATGATTTTTGAAGAAAACTACAATATCAAGCGTTCTTGACAAAAATTGCTATTACGAATTCATTTTTCAATCAATTCATGTAATTCAAATTGCAATAACTCTAATTCTTAACATATTAACATAACCCATGATCAATTTAAACAATAATCCAGATTCAAACACCAATTTGATAATTTAAAAAGGCTATTTTCAAAATTAGTTCACAATAAATTACTATGAACATGATTTCTTCATGTTCATCTTAATTACGTGGATTGAATTGTTAAAACAACTATATAACTCATATAATAACATCAATATATAAATACATCTCACATATACATCATGATCACATAATTTACACAAAAAGGCTTTTACACATAAGTTCTTTTATGAAGAAACATGGAATATGTAAAATACAAAATAGAGAAGATTTAAGCATGGAGATTATACCCTTTTCTAGCTTGGATAGGAGAAGAGATGGAGATGATGATGGTAATCTCAAAGCTTTTCTTCCTCTTCTTCTTCCTTTCTCTTCTTTTCTCTCTAGACTACTCTGTATTCTCTCTAACTTTTCTCTGTTTTGTTCTAACACTGACCAATTCTAACTTAACGTATATCTATATTACTTAACTGATAATATAATATAGATATAATAGATGTAATACCCGAGAATTTCCATATATTATTAAATAAATATATTAATGGAAATGAGAATTTATTTGAATATAAATGATTTTGTGTTATGAGATGAATTAATCCAATTATATATAATTGAATAATTATAATAATTGAGAAATTGGTGGAGTTTGTGATAAACTCGTTGATTGCCTTGTGTGGCACAGTGACGTAATATAAGAATGATTATATTAATTTAAGCGAACAATTAATCTATATTAATTGTTAATCGAAGAATATTAATTAACTGTTATAAAATACTAATGAGGATTGATTAATAATATGTGATTATTATTATTGCAAGAAACATAATAATAATGAGCAACGTGTTTATAAATATAATAAGATTTATATCAAAGTGATGATTAATCATATAAGGGTTAATTAAATTGTTATGGAGGTTAACAATTATATTGATTGATGTAGGATATGTGTATATTATTAATTAATATTCAATTTATAAGATGAGAAATTATATGTGCAAGCATGCGAATTAAATGTGTAGCATATATTAGCTGACTATGTATTATGTGAAGTGTAATATGACACTATTATATGGTAAGGCTTATTAAACCATGTGAGCTACTTGATTAATAACTTGTGTGACAATAAATATGTGGGTATACATTGTATAATATATCATGAACATATTGTAAACAATTAGTTTTAATAAAGGAGACAGTGTAATGTGTTAACATCTGATTAGATTATATCCGGTATTAACAAAATGTACATGGATTATACGTGTCAATTTACACTTACTACAGTATATGAATTATTATGACATTTCAATTAAAGACCTAAGTGTCTAAATATTGTATATAACCTAAGTATTAACACTAGTTTGTTTACAAATTGGAAATGCTGAGATTTTTATGCCTTGTCCCATATTAATAAGACACAAACCTTGTACACGTAAAACACTCATGAAGCTAGCCTACTCCTACCTTCTCAAACTCAGCATTCTAGCAAATCATGATACGGGGAGTGGGCACAACAGTGTTCTTCAACCACTCTACCAACTCTTCCTTAGCTGATATACAAAGCTTCAATCTAGTGGTTCAATTTAATGGACAATTGCATTGTCTGTGTAAGGATTCTTCTATAAATAGCAGCCATGTTTCTTCGTTTTCAATTTGCTGAGAGTTTGCATAAGTGGTGAGTGAAAGCAATATACATATATCAGTAGAAGAAGTTGGATTAGCAGCAAACTATATTGGAATCCTAGCATAGGTATAATCCCTCTTCCTTTGTTCTTCATTTTCGTTTTCTGTTTCCGATGTTTTCTTCAAATTTTTGATTATGCCAAATTGGTTCATGATTGGTTTGTAGAACCCTTATATTGTTGTTATATGAACATACATACGTGATGGAACCACTATATAGCTTTCTTGACTTTCATTTCCATTGTTGCTCTGTAATTTCTGTGAAGCATAGAATTCGTGAAATTAGTTGGAGTTCATCAAATTGGGAATCGTTTGGGCGATTGACTGTTATATAAGCATATATATGTGTTAGTAAGTTAAAAAGGTTAGTCTAATAGCTTATGGGTATGTCGAGATCGATAAAATGGGAGGTTTTGGGTCGGTTTCGCTGCAGTCTGAACTGCAGGAACTGTCCCCACGCCGCAGCGCCGCAGCCCGCGCCGCAGCGCTGAAGCCCGCGCCGCAACCCCACCCACGCCGCAGCCCACGCCGCAGCGCCAGAGTATGCTGCTGTTGCCGCGCCGCAGCGCCGACCTCTGTGTTCAGTTTTCTGCATTCTGCAACAAAACTGTTATGTACTAATTGGTTGATTTTTGTTTAAACAAGCATGGAAGCATGATTAATACATATATATAAACCTAATGAGGCAATGTAAGCATGTTTTAGTGTATTAGCATGCATGGTTAACAAAACGACATGAAGCTTGGAAACGAACTTAAAATTTCATAAACAATCATTAACATTATAAAGCATGTTTACATACTGACCTTGCAAGCACGTTAGTACCACCTAGAGACACATGAAGTGCATGTTAGCTTATCTATATTGGTTCCGTAATAAAATATGAACATGTGAACCTAACTAGTGCTCATTCCTAACAAAAATATAAGTTTGAAGGTGGATATGATCATGTAAATGCTATATAGTCATTTTGATGTTATGAGCATGTTTAGATAACTTTGAAATATATGAATGAAGCCTTAACTTGTGTTTATATAGTTCGTAAGGAAGCATGAACATGTTAGGCTCTATTAGTAAGATTCACTAATAGAAATACAAGCCTTGCACATGAGCATTAACACGATACGTGGAGATTTAAATTCGGATATTTATGGACACATGTGATAGTACTCTTAGACTCATTCATGTGTCATGCATATATATATACCATGATTGGTTGCCGTGATTAAAGTTTAGCATAAACAAAGCATGTTTTCAAGATAATAACAATGCTAGCTACATATATGCAATACGAGTACTCATGAGCATGACTAATACAAGTTATATGAATATCTTATGTGTTTAAAAACGACCATGTTAGACCATATGAGTTCGTGTCCTTGAATGGCTTTAAGTATTAACTTAAGAACCTATACCATGTACGATTGGATTTGGAAAAGTTATACAAGCATGTAAAGTATCCTTTAAATATGAATACATGCTACGTGATATTATATGATGTTACTTGAACCCGATTTTGACGGTTAACTTAAGGAGATGCCGTAACTTCCTAAAATGAAATATATTTAGTATTGATTGTGGTCTTATGTGATATTAATAATATGCAAACATGTTTGCTAATTATTGAGATCTTATATAATATGAGAATGCGTTTAAACTCTAAAGAAGGAACGTTAAGGATAGAAATTATATTCTATGTAACTGTGTAGCTAGGTAAAACTTACCTTATGTGTTGATCGTATATTCAAAGAGAAAATGTGAAGTTAAATTATATGACTAATGAATATCATATATATACGTAACTGTATTACGATAGGAATTCGAAAGTGTTGATTGCTTTTCGTGGATAAACTATGCTAAAGGCAAGTTCTCTTACTTACACTCTTTTAAAGTGCAAGTATCCTAACCGACGCATTTACTTTATGCAAGGAAAGCTATGATTATGAAAGTTTCCTAACTTATACTCTTTTACTATGCAAGTATCCTATCTTGTGTATTGCGAACTAGTTTCCTATTTAATCGGTTGAATTGAATTAGCATACTTGAACTCTTATTTCATTAAAGCTATTATTCATGTTGAACTTAGTATTGTTCTTGAATATTGTGAAAGTGTCTATGCCAATTGATTCGGCTGGACTTATGTTATTGAAAAGCAACCCAAACTAATTGATTGGTGCGGGATCTTGTATTTGACTGAGAAGAACAACCTTCTTTGAAGGGAATATATAATTGTCGGAGAACCGACATGTACACTTGAGTATGATTGATTGTTTGCATAACAAGGGTACTTTAGGCTGATCACCTGTTGTACCTGTTTTTGTTGGATTTTCAGTTTATTACTGTCAATTCTAGTAGAAGTTCATAGTCCGTAGTGACTACTCAGTATTCAATTATTTGAAATCTTGAATTGACTTATTATTGAATCATATTGATATTATCCTGTCCTTAGCGACTGTTATTGAGAACTGTTGATATTCTTGTTATTCTCGAACTATCAAATCTTGCTATACCCTTTCGAGAATTGAGAATCTTATTATTCACCCTTATTGTATATTACTTGCTGGGCAATTTGTGCTCATTCTTGCTTTCCCTAAAACATTTCAGTTAAGGCAGAGCATGGCGAACCTTCGGGCATTGATAAGGGCAAGGGCAAGGCTACTAACTAGCTTATGTCTGCTATGTTTCAAATATATTAATATTGTGTGAAGATGATGTAGTAAGACTGGATTTGTTTATGTTTAAGCTTAAGTTAGATTATATAACAAGTCGTTAATTGATATTGCTATGTAATCTATTAAGTACTGTAGGTTGCGAGACTTGGGGGAATAATTATAATAAATCATTGTAAATTATTCTAGAATAGATTTTCCGCTGTGGTTGTGTGATATTTAGTTATCATTATTGCGATGTATTACCATGAGCACGTGATGAACCGAATTCGAGAGACCAAGTGGCGGTCCTAGAATTTGGGGGCGTCACAATAAATATAGCATATAAATATATATATATATATATATATATATATATATATATATAACTTACAAATTATAATTACATATAATAACTCCTACAATAATTACATAGGTTACACTTATTTGAGTTTGAAAAGCCATAAGGCTTGTTTGGCAAAAACTGTTTATTTTTAAAAACTAACTTTTTGAGCTTAAGGCCCTGTTTGGTAAAATATGATTAAAACAAAAGTAAGGGCCTTGTTTGGTAAAATCTTTTAAAATCCTTTTCTTTATTTTAATAAATCTTTTTAACATACATTTTAAATGTTACACTTTAATTAAATAAATCTTTAACATTCTTATTTAATTAATTAAAATCTAACATCAATTAATCACATAAAAAAATTATCACATAACAATTATAATTACTCGCTAATTATAATTCATGTAACACTCATCACATAACTCATCTAATTTAATTATCCCAATTAAATTAGAACTATACTATAAAATTAATACATATTAATTAAATTAAATATTAAATATTCACTTAATTAATATATAACTCTTAATTAAATCACTCCACAAATTCACATAATTTATTTATTCAACTCAATAAATAAATCACATAAAATATTTATTTACTCAATAAATATTAAAATTTAATATATAAAATCTCAATCGTTACAATCTTCCCTCCTTAAAAGAATTCTGTCCTCAGAATCACACATAAAAAAAAAATCTCTCTATTACATTCTTCCCCCCTTAAAAGGATTTTGTCCCCAGAATCGGGACATAAGGGGTTTCACAAAACTAAGCAAATAATTGCGGATAAGATTTCATTATAACATCTTCGAGTTTTCACGTAGCTTTTTCAGTACTGTGATTCTTCCAGATTACCTTAACAGAAGGTATCACTTTATTTCTAAGTACTTGTTTCTTCCTATCAACTATTTGAACAGTAACCTCTTCATAAGTTAAGTCTTTATCAAACTGTAAAGGCTCGTATTCTATTACATGTTTATAGTCGTGTTTATAAGGTCGTAATACGGAAATGTGGAAGACGTTGTGTATATTCTCCAGCTCCAGAGGTAACGCCGTCTCATAAGTTACTTCACCCACCTTTCGTAGTACCTCGAAAGGCCCAATAAATCGGGAACTCAGCTTCCCCTTCTTGCCAACTCAATCTTCCCCTTCCAGGGAGATACTTTCAGGAAAACGAAGCTTCCTGGTAATAATTCTCGATTCTGTCGATGTTGATTGGCATATTTCTTTTGTATGTACTTGAGAAGCAACCAATTTTGTTCTGATCAGCTTCACGATCTCAGTAGCTTGTTGTACCAATTCCAGTTCCAACAACTGACGTTCACTAACTTCATCCCAGCACAAGGGAGTTTTGCATTTTCTGCCGTATAATGCTTCGTAAGACGTCATGCCGATACTCGCGTGGTAACTATTGTTGTAGGCGAACTCCACCAACGGTAGATGATCATCCCAGCTTCCCTTGAAGTCCATCATGCAAGCTCTGAGCATATCCTCTAGCGTCTGAATTGTTCTCTCGCTCTGGCCATCAGTTTGAGGATGGTACACTGTACTCATTCGCAATTGCGTTCCCAGACACTCTTGCAAATGCTTCCATAATTTTGACAGTAAAACGCGAATCTCTGTCGGACATAATCGACACCGGAACACCGTGTCGAGAAATAACCTCCTTGATGTATAGCTTCGCCAATTGTTCTAAGTTATACTTAATCCTGATCGGTAGAAAGTGGGCTGACTTCGTCAGTCGATCCACAATCACCTATATTGCGTCAAATCCCTTCTGATTCGCTGGAAGACCAACCACGAAATCCATCGTGATGTGCTCTCAATTCCACTCTGGAATTTCTAATGGTTGTAATAACCCGCTAGGTCTCTGGTGTTCTGCTTTGACTTTCTGGCAAGTTAGGCATTTCGCAACACATTCAGCAATGTCCCTCTTCATATTCGTCCACCAGTAATGGTGCCTGAGATCCTGGTACATCTTTGTACTTCCAGGGTGAATAGAATATCTCGAGCTGTGAGATTCTCTCAAAATCTCGTCTTTGACTTCTGGTACTGGCGGTACCCAGATTCTTCCTTCAAATCGTAGCAGACCTTCATTATCGATCTTAAACTTGAACCCTTCCCCATCGGCTATTCTCTTCTGAATCTTCTCGCATTCTTCGTCGTGAAGTTGTGCTTCTTTCACCTTGTCTACCAGAGTAGAACCAGTAGTTACTTGAAACAACTTCTCATCTGACTCCTTCGAAAACTTCACTTCCAGCTCTAATCTAGCCATCTGTTTTATCAACTGATCCTGATCAGTTAACATATTCAGCTTCTCTCAACCTTTTTTGCTCAAAGCATCGGCGACGACGTTTGCTTTACCCGGATGGTAAAGTATTTCACAGTCGTAGTCCTTGATCAGTTCCAACCATCCTTCTCTGGCGCATGTTCAAATCCTTCTGGGTGAAGATATACTTCAGACTCTTATGATCTGTGTATATTTCACACTTCTCTCCATATAAGTAGTGTCTCCATATCTTCAGAGCAAACACTACTGCCGCCAACTCCAAGTCATGGGTCGGATACCCCTTCTCATAATCCTTTAGCTGACGTGATGCATAGGCAATACCCTTGCCATTCTGCATCAGCATGCAGCCTAAACCCTTATGTGAGGCATCACTATATACTACAAAATTTCCCTGTACTATCCGGCAAGGACAACACAGGCACAGTACTCAACCTCTTCTTCAGCTCCTGGAAACTTTCCTTATATATTTCCGTCCAAATAAACTTAACTGTTTTACGAGTCAAATTCGTCAACGGAGTTGCGATTCTAGAAAAGTCTTGGATAAATCTCCAGTAATAACCCGCCAATCCAAAGAAACTCCTCACTTCCAACTGGCATTTTCGGCTGATCCCTAATTCATTACCGCTTTAACCTTCGACGGATCTATCGAAATACCATCCTTATCGATCACGTCGCCAAGAAATTGCACACGTTCTAACTAGAATTCGCACTTTGAGAATTTCGCATACAGCTTCTCTCGTCTCAGCGATTCTAAGGTCAGCCTTAAATGTTCTGTGTGTTCCGCCTCGGTCTTGGAGTAAACCAGGATGTCATCTATGAACACCACCACGAACTTATCTAGGAATGGCTTAAACACCCTGTTCATTAAGTCCATAAATGCAGCTGGGGCATTCGTTAGACCAAATGACATCACTAAGAACTCATAATGACCATACCGAGTCCTAAAAGTTGTCTTCGGTATATCTTCCCTTCTCACCTTCAATTGATGATACCCGCTTCTCAAATCAATTTTCGAGAAGTATCTAGCACCCTTCAGTTGATCGAATAAATCATCGATCCTAGGTAAAGGATACCTATTCTTGATCGTAACTTTGTTCAACTCCCTATAATCAATGCAAAGCCGCATCAATCCATCCTTCTTCTTCACGAATAAAACTGGCGCCCCCCACGACGAAACGTTCAGTTAAATATACTTCTTGTCCAACAGTTCTTGCAATTGAACCATCAGTTCCTTCATCTCGACTAGGGCCTTTCAGTACGGAGCTTTAGAAATCAGAGCAGTCCCCGGCGCTAAGTCGATCACGAACTCTATCTCCCTATCCTGGCGAAAGTCCTGGAAAATCGTTTGGAAACACGTCCACAAACTCCCTAACCACTGATATCTCTTCTAACTTCGGGCTCTCCTTATGTGTATCTATTATATAGGCTAGATATCCCACACAACCTTGCGTCAAAAGTTTCTTAGCTTGCATAACCATCAGATAACTCGCTTGTCTAGGCAATTTACTACCATAGAACACTACCTTCGATGGAGTCATAAGGTTTACCGACTTCTTCTGACAGTCGATTACCGCCCCATGGTTGAACAACCAGTCCATACCCAGTATGACATCGAATTCCCCAAGTTTTATCGAAATCAAATCTACCCTTAATTCCTGACCCTTAATGTCCAATCTACAGTTCTTGTAAACAAACCTAACTGGAATAACTTCCTTATTCACAATCTCTCTATTCAAGGGATGAACTAATTCCTCTATAGGTAAGTCTAGGGTCTTAGCAAAATCATCAGATATGAATGAACAAGTAGCACCCGAGTCAAATAATACATATGCATTTATACTATTGACCAGAATAATACATGCCACCACATCTTTTGAATGCACAGCGTCCTGTACCGTCATGTTGAATGTGCGGGCAATGGGTCAAATGGCTTGCAGTGGCGACGGTCCAGCGATAGTTAGAGTGCTGCTGTTACCATTTCCTCCATTCCTTGTTGACCTTGCCGCTGGATTCTTTGAGCAATTACGAGCCATGTGATCCTTGGATCCATATGTATAGCAAGCTCCCTTCTTCGGGTTTGGGCAATTTGGCGCGATGTGGCCTTCCTGACCACAGTTGTAGCACACCCGTTTCCTTTTTATGCACACTCCAGTGTGAGTCTTCCCGCATGTAGCACATGCTTCGAGCTTCCTCTTCTGCTGGCCTCCCTGCTGACTCCCAGCAGAGGTGTTGTCGTTCCACTTTCTTTTCTGATGGATAGCCCTACTACCACCAGCCTTGTTTTCTGTCTTAATCTTTTTCTTCTTATCCTGGTTGAATTTAGTCACGGCGTCACTACCTCCTTTAGCGAGAATGGCCTTCTCTAGCACGGCTGTAAACGTGTTCAGCTGGAATATAGAGACCTTGCTGTAGAGCCAGGGTTTCAGTCCCCGTTCAAACCTCCTCGCCTTCCTAGCATCAGTGCTGACCTGGTAAGTAGCGAACCTGGCCAACTCGTTAAACTTTGCGACGTATTCCGATACCGTCATCCCTCCCTGCTTCAGCTCTAGAAATTGGACCTCCATCTGGTCCTGCGAGTTAACGGGAAAGTACATTTCAAAGAATATCTCTTTGAAATGCTCCCACGGTATCACTCCTTCACCCTCTCTGGTCTTGTTGGCTTGCCACCAGAAACTAGCATCCGACTTCAACATGAAAGTCGCAAATGTCGTCTTTTGGTCTTCACCGACTCTAGCAATGTCGAAGACCTTTTCCATTTCCATTACCCACGTCTGGGCATCTATAGGGTTTACCGATCCCTTGAACTCCGGTGGTCCTACTGCCTTAAACTCTTTAAACGTTGTGCCCTACACTTGCAGCTGATTCGTAAGTGCTCCTGTTACTAGGTTCACCAACTGCTGAACTGAGTTGGGATTCGTCCCATCGTTATTGTTGTTGTTGTTCGTCGAACCCTCGGGGTTTTGACGTGTAGGTCTTCTTCTAGGAGGCATTTTCTGTTAAGAAATATTACTATTAGCTCCTCTACTAAATTCTTAAGTATTCAAGTTTAACTCTAAACATTTAAATAACTCGGTTCGTATCTGAACACATAGCACATCAATAACTTCTTTTATTCATTACTCGTAGTTTTTGAAAAAAAACATAGAATAGATAGTATCTCTGCTATTTACATCATCTTTTCTGATTGGAACAAGTTGCAGGATTACATTATTATCTCATCCCATTCTTATATCAAATTATGGGATTTACATTTATTACAAAAAGAAACACATAATTAAGGACTCTACTGTCTAGGCATGTTAAGACGTCGCACAGCCTCTCTGCGTTCTTCCTCCATCACCCGAAACACTGTCCTTCGGTCCACCACGTACCATAGTAAACTTTGGAACTGAGCTGGGTAATAGAAGACACGGTCCTAGGCTCTATCTATGGCCGTATGGAATGCGTATTCTGTTTCCCTCAGCTTGGCCCTCTTGGCTTCAGCCTCGTCTTCAGCTCAATCGGCTCGTTGAGTAGCCCTCAAGCTTGTCTCCTCAGCTCTGGCATGCTTCGTCGACTCCTCTTGGATGTTTTGTTTTAGCTTTGCAATCTCGGCTTGGGCCTCCTCTCTATCATTCGCTACGTGAATTAGCTTCCACTGCGCTTCTCCTAGCTCACTATCCATCTCTTCGATAGTCTCATCCCACTGCTGGATGGTTTCTTCGAGCTCTCCGACTCGACCATGTAGCTCCACGTTACTGTCGTAGACTGCCTCGTACATCTCAGCACTAGTAGAGTGAGGTGGGAATTCCTCTTCGGGGTCCTCTTCCTCCTCATCCTCCTCTGACTTATCCTCGTCCTCCTCCTCTAGAATAGGTGATCACTGAAGATGGCTCTCTCCTAACCAGCTGCTCCCAGACAACATGGATGTCTCGGGGCTCCTCCTCCCTAAGCACCTGAGGTAACTCCTCTCTAGCCTGACTGGACTCTCCAACGTTCGTCATCCTGATAAAAGAATTTTAAAGTTTATTATTATGTGATATCGAGTCGTCACTCTTCGAATACTTAAACGTAAACACATAGCACATAAGGTAATTTATTATCTTTACCTATCACCACTATGTTTTCGATCTTCCTATAAGGCTACTACCTAAGGTTTTCCCCCCCACTTAAGGTTCATAACCTACTGCTTTGATACCAACCTGTGACACCCCCAAATCCGGGTACTTCGTTTCCACAAGATTTGGTGTTTACTTTCTAAATAAATCATACATCTACCCAAAAATAAAGAATTGCAAAATAAATTACAACCTTTATAAATACTTAAATAAAATCTTCCTTATGAAAAAGGATTACAACTTAGCCCAAAATTATAATCCCAGGGTTATCTAAACCTTAACATAACAAATAAGTTAGGAAATAAAATATCATAAACCAGTCTTATTACAATCAAGATTGAAAACAATAAGCCTTCACTTGCTCATCTTTCCTTTCTCTTTACTTGTTGACGGTATGTCAACATTCTCGGCTTTAACTGCAAGAGTTATAAAAATACGCAAGAGTGAGCAAACAAAAGCTCACTTGAAATATACAATGATATGCCATGACTGGATATCTTCAAGAGAGTTTGAATAACTTTACTTTCATCAAAAATAAAGAATTGAATAATAATTCTTTCATCATTTCTAAAGTTCGAATATAGAATTTATCTGAGGGTCATACGACCTTGAACTATGTCCTAGGTTATAAATATTTCTATTTAAACCTTTAACAGTCATTGAGACTATGGACCTTTAACTCGTACTTAGGGGGATCAGCCCTTCGTACCATGTATTGTGCACAAACATTCAACGCTTTCGCGTAGTAACCTCCCCTAATAAATAGGGTTGGTCATCTCAGTATTTGAGTACAAATTCGCACCAAAGAAAGTTTGGTTTGGATAACTAAAAAGAAATTTGGAGTTTCAACTATTATTAACTAAGGAGTAGTTGAATCGACTCACATTACTTTCAACAGTTCGATAATATAGGAATTAAGAACCAATAGACTTCTTAGTAAGCTTTGGAAATAACTTAAAGCAAATTGAAAGAGTAAGTAGATCTTGCTTGAACAATTTAGTCAAGATCACAACATTATGACAATAACGCATTATGAACATTAGAATACAATATAACTTGTACAATATATAACAAGTTAAGAATCGGAAATAAACTTTCATGATATATTGAGCAATGGTTAGAGAACTTGTACAATAAAAAGATACAATGATAAAGCTTGCATATCGTACAAGAATGGTTTAGAAAGCTTGCACAATATAAATAACAAGTTTAAAGATAGGAAACTTGCGTAACGTAAAAGAATAAGGATTAGAAAACTTGCTCAAGTAAAAGATAAGGAGTAGAGAACTTGCTTCAAGAGCAAGCTACACTTTAATAATTACAATCACTTCCACAATTACCCTACACATTACATTACGATTAAAACATCTATTAGTACTTAACTATAACGTTTAAACTGTCGAACTTCATACTCAAGTCCAACTTACAACGGTGTTTGCAACATAGGTTGCTAACTAGCCATATACGTGAGTCTATACTCATGACATACATTTCACAAGCTTATAACGCTTTAAATCATTATGTGTACCTTATGAAAGAAATACACCCATACACATGTAATACATTCATATAAGACTTCAAGTTATCTTAAACACATCAAAAGTAGGTTATCTCATTATCTATTACACTTAACAAGTCATGAAAATAAGTTAGCTAAACAAATGCGGCATGAAAACTCAACGAAGCAAAACAAATTTTCTGGACAGCATGGTGCTCCACTGGGGCGGGTCCTCCATGGGTTAAAGCCCCGCTGGGGTGGGACCCACTGCCGTGGGAACCCCCCAGCTAGCGAACGGCAGAGAAATAAGCTAATTTGGCTTATTTCTCCACACCAAATTTCGATTTTTCTCAATATGATAAACATGAAATTTTATAACAAAATAAATTTGGTCTCTTTAACATGATTATAACATATAAAATCCTTACAACACATAATCAAAACCAAGTTTTCATGATTTTTGAAGAAAACTATAATATTAAGCGTTCTTGACAAAAATTGCTATTACGAATTCGTTTTTCAATCAATTCATGTAATTCCGATTGCAATAACTCTAATTCTTAACATATTAACATAACCCATGGTCAATTTAAACAATAATCCATAATCAAACATCAATTTGATAGTTTAAAAAGACTATTTTCAAAATTAGTTCACAGTAAATTACTCTGAACATGATTTCTTCATGTTCATCTTAATTACGTGGATTGAATTGTTAAAACAACTATACAACTCATATAATAACATCAATATATATATACATCACACATATACATCATAATCACATAATTTACACAAAAAGGCTTTTACAGAGAAGTTCTTTTATGAAGAAATATGGAATATGTAAAACACAAAATAGAGAAGATTTAAGCATGTAGAGTATACCCTTTTCTAGCTTGGATAGGAGAATATATGGAGATGATGATGGTAACCTCAAATCTTTTCTTCCTCTTCTTCTTCCTTTCTCTTCTTTTCTCTCTAGACTACTCTGTATTCTCTCTAACTTTTCTCTGTTTTGTTTTAACACTGACCAATTCTAACTTAACGTATATATTACTTAACTGATAATATAATATAGCTATAATAGATATAGCATATATATATATATATATGTAACTTACAAATTATAATTGCATATAATAACTCCTACAATAATTACATAGGTTACACTTATTTGAATTTGAAAAGCCATAAGGCTTGTTTGGCAAAAATTGTTTATTTTTAAAAACGAACTTTTTGAGCTTAAGGCTCTGTTTGGTAAAATATGATTAAAACAAAAGTAAGGGCATTGTTTGGTAAAACCTTTTAAAATCCTTTTCTTTATTTTAATAAATCCTTTTAACACATACTTTAAATGTTACATTTTAATTAATTAAATTTTTAACATTCTTATTTAATTAATTAAAATCTAACATCAATTAATCACATAAAAAAAATTATCACATAACAATTATAATTACTCGCTAATTATAATTTATATAACACTCATCACATAATTCATCTAATTTAATTATCCCAATTAAATTAGAACTATACTATAAAATCAATACATATTAATTAAATTAAATATTAAATATTCACTTAATTAATATATAACTCTTAATTAAATCACTCCACAAATTCACATAATTTATTTATTCAACTCAATAAATAAATCACATAAAATATTTATTTACTCAATAAATATTAAAATTTAATATATAAAATCTCAATCGTTACATAAATTCATTTCTAATCATGATATATCCCTTTCATAATTAAACTTGCTAAGCAAATTAGTTGTTTATACTTGCTATATCATTACAATTATTTCAGCTAAGCCCGAGAGTTTGAGTAAGAAGGACAAGAGCATGAGAAAGGTCCAAGAATAGTTAATATAAATGCTTATGTATTATGAAATACTATGTTTTATGATCATGTAAACCTTTTGTGTTACTATATGTAATTAAGGTACTTTTATGTTAAGGTATTAGACCTTGGGATATTGATATAATATTTTATTATAATGAACAATGTATGTTTATTATTCTGCAATAGTATATAGAATGCTTATGTTGATGATGTACCGTGAGCACTGAATCTGAGGTTAGAGAACCCGAATTTGGGGGCGTCACACACGCACTCCTTGCTCCTTGGTCTCCAATTTCTTCAAGATAATTTTAACTATTTCTATTACATTAAACTATTTAAGAGAAACCTTGATCAACAGTCAAGGGAAATTACATAGGAGGGAGATAGAATTTTACATCAAGAAAAAATCAGATAAGACGAGGTACGCAGACGCCATTTAATAAAACTCATTCATTCAAGCATTTAACTAAAATAAAATTCAATCACATTAATCAATAGTCCCATAATCAATCCCATTTGTTATCTTACATATCACCATATGCATCAATAAATAAAATTCATCTCATGAATAAAAATCATTCCATATATATATGAGTATCATTTAATGGGCAATTTTAATTTGCATGAAATTCAATTTCAAGATTAAAATAAACTCTTTATTTTAATTATAAAATTATTAAGAATATTATATATATAATATATGTTACATATATATATATATATGTATATAATATACCCGTACTTTTAAAATAAAACTTCCAGGGTACTTTTTCAATTAACCACATTATTAACATTTATATATATATATATATATATATATATATATATATATGATATACCAAAGTAACTTTATGTAAATCACTTTTTAGAAATCCTTCAGGATCATATCCTGCTTTTGAAATCAGGTAGCTTATATAAAAAAAATGTTCTCACTTCAAAAAAAAAGGATCCGTGGGCACTTTTAAAAGAAATTCGTCTGTCACAATTCTCGAATTGACTTTCCTTTTCTTTTTTATGAAATAATTTTAAACAATAAATTATGTCCAATACATACTCATACATATATAGAATCAAAACAATTAATAATTGCATAAAGGTTTGGCTCTGATGCCACTGTTCGGTTTGTACGAAATCATGGGGGCAATCAAATTACAAATTTAGCAGAAGCATGGTATATCAGAGTTTAAAAAATTTCTACAAAACCATTACCCAGATCATCCTTTGTGACGCCCCCAAATCTGGGTCCCCATAACTTCGGACTTGGTACGTTACGATGCATCATTTCTATAACTATCGCGGAAGATATAAACATAAATTATTTATACAATAACTTTTAAAACATAATTTTCCAAGGTCTTTAACCTTAACTTAATACCTGCATTCAATATCCTACACGACATACAATGTCATTTGTATCCTATACTATTATCATTTTAACCGTATAATAATTCCATCCTAGAACTTGTCTTTGCCTTTGACTGTGTCTGAAGTTTCGTCTTTATCTGAAATGTTTATCATGATATAGCAAGGGTGAGCAACAAGTTTTCCCATCAAGTTTAAGTTCAAATGAAGATATATCATGATTGAAAAGAATAATAAGCTGACAAACTTTTAACAATATAATAATTATGAAAGAATATAAATCAAAGCTTCAATAAATGAAAGATTGAACCAATAATGTTTAATGACCGAGTCAATAATGATGAATGACCAACAATGAACATGAACAAATTTAACTAAACCAAATGGTAATGAAGGTGATCAGCCTTTCATACCTGATGAACATATGCAACATGCACTAAGTGCGAATCAATAATCAGTATAGATGTGAATAATCAACAATGATTAATCACGAACATGCTTTACAATAACAACTCGAGTTCGAGTTAGGAAACTTGCCTGTATCGTTGATTACTGCTACGCAATCTTATTTAATCGCTTTATTGGAAAGACCTATCAATTATAAGATTGATCTTTCAATTAGCATAACATACTATATCTCACAATATTATTACTTTAAAAGTAAACCATCTATCACTTAATCACATACTGTATCATATAACTTGTGAATTAACACTTAGTCTTTCATTTTATAAGTCCTTTATAATTTAGTAAGCCGAATTCCTAATCCAGCAACCTAAATTCAAACTGAATTTCAATTTAGTAAACTATTTTCCAATCCAGCAGACTGGATTCAACTGACCTCCTATCCAGCAAGCCTGGATTCAAACTGACATCCAATCCAGCAAGCCTGGATTCACTAACCTTAACTTTTTATTTATCGTTTTAAATTAATAATTTGCATAAAGGATGATCCAGGTAATGGTTTTGTAGAAATTTTTTTAAACTCTGATATATCATGCTTTCGCTTATTTTGCAATTTGATTGCACCCACGATTTCGTACAAACCCAACAGGCGCTGCAGTGCTGACCAGGCAGAGAATTGAATTGTTGTTGGCGCTGTGGCGCTATGTTTTCTTCTTTGTTTAGCGCTACAGTGCTTGACATACAGAGAATTGGGAAGCTCTTGGCGCAGCGGCGCCAGGTTGATGGGCATTATGGGGCGTTGTCGCGCTGAATGTAAAGTCAAGGCTTTAAGGTAGGCGCTGCAACGCCATTTCAAGAGCAAACAGCAGCGCTGGACCTATAACTTGGAAAAATTTTAGCTTTTAATCAGCACCACATCCCAATTACCATCAACAAGAACTTAAGAATACCAAAATCTTGCATACTACAAATTAAAACCATTACTCTCAATTAATATCAACCTAAAACTAATATCAAACACTAAACCAACATCGACTAATGGCAACCAATGACTTAGAACAATGAATATCCATAGGATACCAAGATGTCCAAGAGCAATGGAAAACAAGAGACTCAAATAGTGAAAACCAAAATATTGCAGAAGTGTATAACACAATGAAGATATTAGTTATGACCAATGGAATTCATCATGTAAGTATTTCGGGGGCTGTACTACTATAAAATTTGTTAAGCATATTCCTACAACTAGCATATTTACATACCACGATATTAACAAAAATGTGGAGATAGACTACGATATTACTAACTAACTATAAATAGATGAAATATAATATTAACATAACATAAATAAAGAGGTTAGAAGGGTGATACTGAGATGGGGTAGCCTCCCCATCGAGCGCTTATTTTAAAGTCGACGGCCCGATTCTAAGTAGTTACTTTCAGTCCGGCTCATATGCGAAGACAACCATTTCATGTCACCTCTATATCTTTTCATTGATTTGCAGGGCGGACATGGACGATTGGCGAGCCTCGAACTCTACTTCATCCATTGGCACGAAGAAACTTTCCTTGGTCGAATTATCCAGTAATTCGCCTTTCAAAATTTGAAACCGTTCTTCATGCACCTTTGGTTTAACTTGGGTTTCAACAACCTTTAGAGTGGTTTCTGTAACGAATGAGTTTTTTTTTATTTAGTTGTGATTCTGGGGACAGAATCCTTTTAAGGAGGGAAGATTGTAACAAACGAGAATTTTGTATATTAATTTTAAATATTTATTGAATTAAATAAATATTTTAATTAATTTATTTATTGAGTTAAATAAATAATTAAGGTGATTATGTATGGAGTAATTAAATTAAGTGCAATATGTTAGCTAAGTTGATGTTTAATAAATTATGGTGTAGTTCTAATTGAATTGAGATAATTAAATTAGATGAATATTATATTGCATTTATTAATAAAGATTTACTAATTTGTTACATGAATTATGATTAATAAGTAAATTACAATTGTGTAGCAATTTAGTATTATGTGGTAATTTTATTTAGCTAATTGATGTTAGCTTGTATTTAATTAAATTGGGATAGTAAGATTTTATTAGATAAAGTGTGACATTAAAAACTATATGTTAAATGAGTTATTAAAATAAATTAAAAGAGTTTTAAATTAATTTTGCCAAACAAGGCCCTTAAATCTATTTTAATTCTGTTTTACCAAACAAGGCCTTAAGTCCTAAAAATCTATTTTTAAAATAAAGGGTTTTGCCAAACAAGCCTTATGGCTTTTGATTTTTAAACAAAAATATAACTGATATCTATTTAATAAAAGGTTTTAATATTTGTCAGTTATATATTGTATAATTATGTTATATTATATGTATATCAGTTATATTCTATACTATGTGAGTTAGTAAGAAGAATTGAAGCAGAGTGTTTATCAGACTAAGAGAAATAAAAGAGAGAAGAAGAAAGAAGAAGAAGGAGAAAACATGTGAGTTCATAAAGAAAACACACCATCACCATCTTTATCTTCTTCTCCTAAACAACAAAGATATAAATAATTTTAAATTATGTTCTTCATTGTTCTTCAAGTTTTACTTCTCTGTAATTAGTTTTTCAAGAAAATCATGTGATTATGATTATTACATGTTGTATTGTATATATAAACTATTATATATGTGTTATATGATAATTTAAGTGGTTCAATTCATGTAAATATGATGAACATGAAGAAATCATGTTCATAACAATTCATAGTGAACTATTTTGAAAAGATGGGTTCTTAAATATCAAAATTTTTGTCTGATTGTGATATGTTATGTAAATTGATCATAGATTATAATAATATGTTAAGAAACGAACAAAACATGATTTGAAGTATGTGTTTTGATTTAAAAACAGAGTCATAGTGTTGATTTTCATCAAGAACACTTAACAATGGTGTTTTCTTTAAAATCATTAAATTAAGGGTATTTGATTATGTGTTTTGATGTTTATATATATTAAATCATGTTAAAAGTTTAAAGTTATGATTTTATAAAGTTTTATATGCATTATATGTACAAAAATCTGAGTTTGGTGCGAGGAAATAAGCCAAATTGGGCTTTTTCCTGCACAAGTTCACATGCTGATTTTTCACCAGCATGAATATCCACTCCCTTGGACATTTAGCCTAGAAATGTCCGCCCCAGCGGGCTTTCTTGCTGTCCAAAAAGTTTTTTTGTGTTTTGTGTAGTTTTTATGCGTTACACGATAAGCTAACTTAATGTGATGAATTTGATGACATGTTAAGTGTATAAAACAATAATATAACATATTGTTGACATGTATAAGACAATTTGAAGTCTCATATTAACAAGTTATGTGTGAATTAAATACTGTTATCATGAGGTATGATTGTGATGGTTTAAAAGATTATACACGTATGATATGCATGTTGTGAGTTTAGATTTACGTATGTAGGTAGTTAGCAAGTTAAGTTTACGAACCACGTTGTAAGTTGAACTTAAGTGAGAAGTTCAATGGTTAAACGTAGTGGTTATGAAACTAATCGATATTGTAAACGTAATGTAATATGTAGGATAATTGTGGAACGTGATTGTAAATTGTAACTTGTGCAAGAGACAAGTGTTTTAAACTCAAACTTTACTTTTATTGAGCAAGTGTTCTAAACTCAAACTTTACTTTTATTGAGCAAGTTGTTCTATCCTTTCTTGTTATAATTATGCAAGTTATTTTACTCTCTAAATTTCATATTGAGCAAGTATACTATTGAAGTTCATTATTGAAATAATGAGACCTTGACTTAATTGTTCAAGTAAAGTCTGTTCTATCTTTCAAATGCTTTAAGTTATTTCTAAAGCATGACTGTTGCATATGATGTCTATTGTTATGACACATAGCTATTTCGTAATTCTTTTATTATTGAATTCTTAATTATTGTAAGTTGATTCAACTACTCATTAGTTGATGATAGTTGAACTCTAAATTACCCTTTGAGCTTATACAAACCAAACTTTCTTTGGTGCGGACTCGTTAAATAAATACTGAGATGAACAACCCTATTAATAGGGGATTGATGAGTTAAAAATATATACTGCAAGAACACAGCGTCTATTGTAGATTTGGCAAGTACAAGTCGAACCACAAAGACTAGATCAATTCTTTAATATATCCTTAATTAATATTTTAGGCAAATTAGAAATAAATATAGTGGTGATGATTAACTAACTAAATTATGGAAAATATTAATTACTAATGAAAACTATTAATGAGAAAAGCTACCTAGGAATCCGAATCCACCAAATATTAACATAATAAACAATTCCTTGTTCCAAATTAATTACCAAATTATTTTTCCTTCCCTTTAAAAATAATGATTCATATAATTAATATGGGCAAGTATAAGTTATGAAAAATTCACAGATTAACTATAACTTATCAAAACCTCTCAATTAATGTACAAATCATATGCAATTTGTGCGAAGGAAAATATGAAGGCGAAAATAATTAGGCAGTAATTTCGGAACGGAAAGAAATTAATTATTATGAAATACCTAATTTCATCATCATCCTAGGTATTAAAAATTTAGCTATCCATTATGTATGAACAAATTTAATATTTAAATTAATGTTGATTGCATGTAGCTAAGATTAAAGAAATAATAACTAATTAAAACTATTACTACTAATATAGATTAGAAAGAAGACAAAACAAAATAAATAAATAAAATATTATACTATACTCCTTCCTGTACCGCACCAAAGTCTCCAATGTCATCTCATACAAAGCAACAGTGGATTAATGTTGTTCTAAATTAGCTACTGTAAGGCACGAAAAGAAGGGTGAAAAAAAACAATCTATTGCTCCTTGTTTTTGAATGTATCAAAAGAAATCAAAGGAAAAGTCCCCTCCCTCTCTAAAATAAGAGATTTATTTATAGGAAAAAATAAATTATAACCTAATCTAAGATACATTAAACTTGGTCTTCTTTTCTCTATCTTCAAATTGACTTCAACTTCTTTATGATTATCCTCCAAGAGTCCCATGAAATCTTTTATTTGCTCTCCAAGATAAACAAGATAAATCCTACAAAATCATATAAAATGTATTAGTTAAATAAAATAAACACACAAAATAATAAATATGGGAATACTAAAATGTATAATTAATGTGTATATCAAATACCCCCATACCTATCTTTTGCTCGTCCTCGAGTAAAATAAAATAAAAAAAACTATACTACCTCATTTTCGTAGGAAACACGATTGCACTTAGCATGTGCAACAAGCCTTTAAACCCCAAGGTTACCCTAAGTGGACGAGTTGTGTCTCGTGAGGGTTTGCAATGAATATACCCACAAAATTCAAAATTATTTTTGAGTTCAACAAGTCATGAAATTGAATTAAAACTTCTAAATATCCATAGGCATTATACATAAGCAAGATTAAATTTAAAATCACACTTTCATCTTATCAAAAATATTCAATCTTCATTCTAGACACCATCATTCATAAAATTAATTCTATGTGATGCATGCATGTGTGTATGATGTAACTCTTAGTAGGGATTTTACCATGAAAATCAGGCAAACTCATTTTTCTTCTTTTTTTTTTCCTTTTTTTTTCTTGACTTGTGCAATGTCTCATTTTCTTAAGCTTTTCGGAGTTACTCATGTAGCGAGCGTTGGACCAATGACTCCCAAACTAGTTGGTTTTAGGGCACTAGGTGTAGAGACACCCCTAAGGGCTTACTAACTGGAGTAACAAAGGCCACAAAATTAGACTAGTCAAACTGCTTTTATCCATCACACTTTTTAGCGTGAATATCGATGCTTCCCGAGGCTTGGATACCTAGTTATTTCGTTCAATAGACATTGAAGCAGTTATTTATTTCTTTTTTTCTTTTTCAAATTTTTTTTCCTTTCTTTTCGAGTTCTTCGACTTCTTTTTTTTTCTTTCTTTTTTCATATTGCTCGAATCATAGTTTATACCCCACAACTAAGAATTAATGCCAATGTGTCGTGCAAAAATACTTTTGAAATCAATTTTATTCCAGATGGTATTTCAAACTAAGACTTCGTACCTTATCAAAGATTCAAGAGTTCTAAATCTTTCAATCTTATTCAAGAGATTTAACTCCATGGACACTTACTAGAATAAATTCATTCCATAAAAAGTCGAACAAAATATTTTTCAATTTTTTTAATTTTTTTTTCAAAAAAACATAATTACCTAAAAAGAAGAGAAAAAAATCTAATAATAAAAATGCAAAACTCCCCTCATACCTAAATCATGCATTGTCCTCAATGTATGCAAATGAATAAAGAGAACAAAGAAACGAAAGAATTGTACCTCGTAGGATTGGGCAGGAACCGGATGACAATATTGTACAAAAGAAAAAAATACATACATACTTACAAAGATAAGTGCAGTGCTAGTCATTTTGAATCAGGTGGGTCAACAAGGTACACCACATCCTCTAGTTCGTTTGGCATTTCTAAAAAGGGTTTTAGTCGTTGGCCATTCACTTTGAAAATTTCTCCACTCTTTGGATTTTCAATATCGACTGCCCAATGAGAGTAAACTACCTTCACTATAAAAGGTCCATCCCATCTAGAACGCAATTTGCCAGGAAATAGATGTAGCCTAGAATTATACAAGAGAACTTTTTGACCAGGTGAAAATGATTTTCTTAAAATTGATTTATCATGAAACACTTTTGTTCTTTCCTTATAAATTTTAGCATTTTTATAAGCATCATTCCTAATCTCATCCAAGTCAGCTAATTGCAATTGTCTATGACTCCCACCATTGGACATATCAAAATTTAACTGTTTTATGGCCCACAAAGCACGATGTTCAAGTTCAATAGGTAAGTGATAGGCTTTCCCAAACACAAGCCTATACGGTGACATTCCTAAATTAGTCTTAAAGGCAGTACGGTAAGCCCACAAGACATCTATCAATTTTAGAGACCAATCTTTCTATTGGAACTCACCGTTTTTTCCAAGATTTGTTTTATTTGCCTATTTGAGACTTCTACCTGACCACTTGTTTGAGGGTGATATGGTGTTGCAAGCTTGTGGGTGATGGAATACATTTTTCAGCAAGGATGCAAAAGGTTGATTGCGAAAATGTTTTCCTTGATCACTGATTATGGCCCTAGGGGTACCAAAGCGAGAGAAAATGTTCTCTTTCAAAAATTTGACAACAACTTTGTTGTCATTGGTCTTGGTTGGTATAGCTTCTACCCACTTAGACACATAATCCACCGCAAGTAAAATATACAGATTTCCAAAAGAATTTGGAAATGGGCCCATGAAATATATTCCCCACACATCAAATAATTCAATGACTAAAATGGGTTGCATTGGCATCATATTCCTCCTAGTGATCCTCCCTAATTGTTGACACCTATTGCAATTGAGACAAAATTCTGTTGCATCCTTGAATAAACTAGGCCAATAGAAACCACACTGGAGGACTTTGGCGGCCGTCTTTTTGCCTCCAAAATGTCCTCCACAAGCTTGGTCATGACAAAATAACAAAACACTCCTAAACTCATAGTCGGGTACACACCTCCTAATGATTTGATCAGGGCAATATTTAAACAAATAGGGGTCGTCCCAATAAAAGTGTCTTACTTGTGAAAGAAACGTGGATCGGTCTTGTTTGGACCAATGGGAAGGAATCTCACTGGTCACTAGGTAGTTCACAATATCAGCAAACCAAGGTGTAGCAGATATGGAGAAAAGTTGTTCATCTGGGAAAGATTCATTTAAGGGCAGGTCAGAGTTGGACTCCACAACTAAACAAGACAAATGATCAGCTACCATATTTTCGGTTCCTTTTTTGTCCCTTATCTCTAGGTCAAATTCTTGGAGCAATAAGACCCAACGAATTAAACGGGCTTTTTAATCTTTTTTGGAAAGAAGATGTCTGAGGGCAGCATGGTCAGTGTAAACAATTATTTTAGACCAATAAGATAAGATCAAAACTTTTCTAGGGCAAAAACTATAGCTAAAAGTTCTTTTTCAGTAGTTGAATAGTTCAATTGAGCATCATTCAAAGTCCTACTAGCGTCGTATATGACGTGGGGAATCTTGTTGATTCTTTGCCCTAGAACAACACCAACTACATAGTCAGATGCATCACACATTAACTCAAATGGTTGACTCCACTCAGGTGATTTGATGATAGGAGCTGAAGTCAACTCCCTTTTGAGTTGTTCGAAGGATTGAAGAAATTTTTCATTTAATTCAAATTTTGCATCTTTTCCGAGAAGATTGGTTAAGGGTCTTGCTTTCTTACTGAAATCTTTAATGAATCGCCTATAAAAGCCTGCATGTCCTAGGAACGAACAAATTTCTTTGACTGTCCTATGTGGTGGAAGATTGGCAATGAGGTCAATTTTGTCTTTGTCTACTTCAATTCCCTTTTCAGATATGATATGACCAAGAACAATTCCTTTTTTAACCATGAAATGACATTTTTCCCAATTTAGGATTAAGTTAGTTTCCTTACATCTCCTTAGAACTAAGTCAAGGTGGTGAAGGCACTCAGGAAATGCAGACCCAAATATGGAAAAATCATCGATAAAAATTTCTAGGAATTTCTCTACCATGTTAGAAAAAATGCTCATCATGCATCTTTGAAAGGTGGCAGGGGCACTACATAGCCCAAAGAGTAAACGGCGATATGCAAAGGTTCCATAAGGACAAGTGAATGTGGTCTTTTCTTAGTCTTCTGGGGCTATGGGAATTTGGAAGTAGCCTGAGTAACCATCAAGGAAATAATAGTAAGCATAACCAGCTAACCTCTCTAGAATTTGGTCTATGAAAGGTAAAGGAAAATGACCCTTTCTTGTGGCGGCATTGAGTTTTCTATAGTCTATGCAAACCCTCCAACCAGATTGGACACGAGTAGGAACTAACTCATTAGCTTCATTTTGAACCACAGTTAAGCCAGACTTTTTAGGTACCACTTGAATAGGACTTACCCAAGAGCTATCAGAAATGGAATAGATGATCCCTGTGAGAACCCGAATTTTCAGATATTATTAAAATGAGAATTTAATAAATAAAATTCTTAAGACATGTATTGGGTTCGAATAGGAATATGTGTGTTATGAGGAATGAAGTATTATGTTACATAGGGTAATATCAACTATGTATTATGTGATTTTGTGATTAATAAATATATTATTAATATATATTTGTTATAGAGATAATTTAATTAAAGTAAAGGAGGTGGATAAAATTATCCATCGATATTAAATAATTTATAGAATTATTTTATCATAGTACGTGGTGTCATTAAATGAATAACCACCTTTCCCTTGAATATATAAACTAGCGACTAGAATGATGTAATATGAGTTTTAATTAGTGCTTAAGCTATCCATGAATAGATTGAGATAGTAAAGCATAAATTAGTTAATTATGAGAATTAACTAACAAGTATAAATATTGGTTAATCTATATTAAATTGAAAGTTATATTATGGAATAATATAATTTGAATATTAAAGCCTTAATTAACTATGGTGATATAGTAAGGGGTTCAAGAATCGCTTAAGTAAATAGTGAGTTAATACACGTGTGGAATATGTGATTATAGTATGTGCTATATATGTTGAGTTTTGTGTTATTGGTGGTAAGAAAATCGTAAAGGAGATTTTATAGTTGGTTAAACTATTAAGGAAAAATGGAGTTTTAAAACTTGAAGTGTGATCCTTAAATTGTTAAGGAAAGTAGTAGCCGATGATATGAAATCAAAGAGGAGATTGATGTTAGACGAGTTAACACTTAAGAAGGATGTGCAAGGTATTTAGGAATCTAGATTCTATTTCTGCTAAAACAGAAACTTGTTGTGTCTGAACTTGGTATGGCGCAGCTGCGCCATTTCCAATCCTATGGCCAGCGCAGCTGCGCCGGTCTGCAGAAAGCTCTAAGTGAGTTTGTGAAATTTAAATTTCAAGACATGTGTATTAAGGACTCATATGTGTAATAAAGGTCATAAATGGTGATTAAGTTGTCCATGAATGAATTAAGTTAGCAAAACATGATTTGAATAAGAGTTAATTAATTAACCCGGAATAAAGGTTGGTTAATTAAGTGATATTATAGAATATTACATTATAAAGCTTTGCGTGGTAGTGGCAGGATATTAAATTGAATAGAAAGGATTAATTCACTTACATATGATGGTGAGTTAATATATGTGTTTAACATAAAGAAAATAGAATGAATGCGTAAATTAAAATGGAATTTTAATATATTACATAGTGTAATAATATATGACAAGATTTGATAGTTGAAGATATGTTATGGATAATAAGTGTCTGATAAAAGAAGGAGACCAATATATTTAAATATTGGAGAGCTAGATATATTAAGTTGATGCATTGAGATGTGGTTAACTAAAAATGTGTCGGGACAATTTATGGAAGAAAAGAAATTGAGGAATTATATTGGTATTGTACATACTAATTATTTTAAAGAACAATGATTATTTTAAATAATGATGTCATGATTACAATTTCATAAAGTATAATTAATTAAGGTGGTTAAATAATTTAGAATTAAGATAAAGTGTGTCACACAAACTTTATATTAAATAAATATTAAAATAATAGGAATTGGGGAAAAGCCAAACGTGGCCTAGACCCCTAATATTTTATTGTAGAGATAATGAGCTTGAGTTATATAACTCAATAAATGAGATAAATGAGCCTTGTGCGGCCTGAGTATTAAAGTTAAACCAAACTGAAGGTTTAACCAGAAATATTAAAAGAGAGATAATAGATGATTGATAATAATCATTGTGATATTTTTGTGTGATAGGAAATAATGGGATGAGAGTACCCATCTGAATTATATTTAGCCCAATTAAAATATTATTTGGACTAGCCCAATATACATGGGAAATAAGATTATATTGGTGTATATTTAAAATATAAGTATACTTCCAATATGTGGGTAGGTACATATATGTGTGTATATATGTGCCCATAACTTAGTTTAATGTAGTAATGTTAAATCATTATAATTGATTTAATAAGCCCAAAAGGAATTAACCTTAGTAGATTGAGACCCATTTTACTAATAAATAAGGAAGTAATGTAGCTTGACCCATATTCATAGTCCCAATTATTATACCAGCCGTAGTGTAGGCCAATGGCCTAATCCCATCTTTGCTGAGAAACCAAAAAGGCTAGAATGCTTGCTAATGATTGCTATAAGAATGGCTGGGGAACGAGTTGGTAACCAACTCTTCAACATCCAATGGTTTCTTCTTCTTCCTCTTGGGTTAAATTGTTGGGCAAAATCATTGTATGGACAACACTTTCTCTATAAATAGAGACTTCTCCTTCTCATTCACGGTTGTTGAATTGTCTGAGAAATTAGCTATAGAGAGTTAGGAGAATTGGAGAGCAATTAGAGGATTGAAGTGCTATAGTTAGCAAATTCAAGCATTAAGAAGGTAACATTTCTGTTATATATGTTCTTGAATTCAAAGTTCTTCAATTACTAGAAAAGTATAATGAAATACTTGCTTTTGAGTCACAAAAAAATTGATGGCTAAGGATTGTTGTAATCCATAAATTGTTATTAGATACTATTAATACAGTTAAATATAAAAACAACGGAAGTTAAACGAACCCAATTGGGTTATAGACGAATCCGTAGTGGTGGAATTAGTTAAATTTGTCAAAACATAAAAATATAGTATGAACATGAGTTTTGCATTAATATGTGGGTTAGTTAATGTTTATGATAATTGTTGATTCTTTGGTATGTTGTAGTTTTATGAGTTATGAATCCATAGAATTGAAAACGGACTAATTTGGATGAGTATAACTCGCGTTATGGCGATCGGAAAGTGAACCGGTCTGAAAATTCATGAAGGAGCAAGTCGGGAACAACTTTTTGCTTCTTGTGGCGCAGCTGTGCTGCCCCCAAGGCCATTTGGGGCGCAGCTGCGCCGGGCATGGTCAGACAGAAGAAAAAAAAATACTGTTTTGACCTGCTGTAGTAAATTAGGCATAACATTTTCATACGAACTCCGATTGAGGTGATTCAGAATGATTCGGAAAGATAACGAGCAGCCCTACAACTTTTGTTTTTTAAGTTTTTCGATTTGAAGTCGTTAAGAGGGGTAAAAATGTCCATCTTTGTGACTGCTCCATATTCGGAAGCAATCGGAGGGCGTCGGACATGCACATACGCAATTGTAGTGCCCCCGACAATAAAATATGTTATTCTAAGTGCTAAAACATAAAAATGCATGATAATAGATATGACATATGGTCTTGAGTACCTTTTCATATCGTGAGTTGCTTAAATGGTTATTTTCAAAGATTATATAAAGGTTTTGAAAGCAAACTTTGACAAAACTTGTGTCCTTTAAGTTCTGACCATTTGAGTATGTTTATATGGCATAGATATGTGTTCAAATGCATGTGAGTTATGATTTCAAGATACATTGCATGTGCTAAGTTGACTTACTGTAATTTTCGATGAAAACTTAGAATTTGAAAGCTAATATCATCACTCACTATGTGAGATACATTCTGATCATGCAAGCACGTATAATAGGATTCATTATGCCTCTAGACATGTTGACATAAGCATAAACATGTTTGACTTCATTAGTGTACGTTGACTAAAAAAAGTGTAAGATTTGAAAATGGACTTCAACATATACTTGAGATGGTTAAGTTCTTACTTTCCAAGCATGTGAGCATGGTCTAGTTATGCATAAGCATGAGGAGAGGTTCAAGGTTGTCTTACATGTGCTAAGTTACTTTGACATTGATTTTGAAGAATAAAATTAAGGAAGTTTTGAAAGTAAGATGAATAAGTATTGAGTTACTTGCATTCTAACCTTATGTTCAAGCATGATGGTACTTTTTATGCCTATAAGCATGAATGATATGTGCACCCAATTAGTTAAGCATAACATAAGCTATTCAAGCATGTTTTAAAGTAGGTTGTCAAAAGAGGGACTATACTAACTATGTGTAACTGAGTTTGATACACATAATCATGCGTATTAAGGATTGTTTAATATCGTTATGTAACTTAATGGTTAACATAGCAAGTCTCTTGTGGAATGGGCCTATTTTAGTCTCGATTAAAGAGTTTTGAAAAGGATGACATATGCTAGCTAAAAGTGAATAATTTGGATGTATTGAAGGAAGTTTAACATGCTATATGTTAGTACCTATGCATGCTAGAAAACTAAAACGAAACCAGAAATCAAAAGGCCAAATCTGATCTAGACAGAGAGCTGCGCAGCTGCACCCCTCCCAGGTCTAAATGTGGGGCAGCTGCGCCACAGGGCAATTTTGCCTTATTATTTTAATTGCAGTCTGAACCTTGTGGTAGGCTTGCATTGTTATCCTAAGTTATAAAACAGAGTCTAACTAATGACATGAGTATTTATTGATGTAATGGTGATATTAAACCCGGAATTGATAAATTTTCCTAAGGTTTGCAAAACACAAGGACAGTATGATTATATATTTTTGAGTCGAATACTTAGATAGTTAAGTGTCTTAATATTGATATTGAGTATGGTTAAGATATAACTATACGTACCTAACGATACTAAGCGTATGATAAGAAAGTGAAACAATATTTTAAGAGCCAAGATAGAAAATAATGTAATACTTATTATTATATTGAGAAAGTATGAATGTATGACTAATGGAAATAAATCCATGATTATATAACTGTGTAGGATTACATGAAGTGCAGAATTCTTTAAGCAGTTAAGTCGTAGTTGTTAAACTACGAATCAGGCAAGTCTTTCAGTTCCTATTTGATATATGAATTCAATAACTGTTAGTTGAAGTATATTATGCTGTGATAATGTGAACTTATATATGAACTGTATATGAGATATAAATGAGATTGAAAGTTGATCTTTAATAATATACTTATTATGTGAAAAGTAACATGCGTAGTAAATATATATTGTTTATAAATGCATGATCTGAGTATGATGTTATATGCTATGTGATGCATGAAAACTGTTAGAATTGCTGAGCTGTCGAGCTCACTCTTGCAAATAACCACTTTTGCAGGTTAAGGACTTACGATAAAGACTTCGTGCTTCTTGATTGATAAAGATAGATAGTATTGCAATAAAGAATACCGTTTAGATTATTACTCGAACCATGTTTAGGTTCTAGTCATTGTACTTGATATTTGTTTACAAGGTTTAATGCTTGTCGTACTGTAAAGGTGTATTAGATAATACATAGAGGATATTAAGTTAAGATGTATGCGATTATACAAAAATTTGAATAGAGTGAATCATAATATAGTTTGATTCAGGAAAATGTAATGGATTTAAGTTATGGAATCAATAAAAGATTTTGTTCAATGAAGACTGAAAAAGTTTAAATTATTCCGCATTTTAGTAATATCGAATATGATGTAAAGACGAGATCTTGAATATAAATAGAATTTATATTCTAAATTATAATAAACAAAGTTGTATTCTTTTACTAATGATTAAAAGATGTAATAGTTCGACGATAGTAGTATCGTGACTGCACCGGATCCGAGGTAATAGAAGGGACCCGGATTTGGGGGCGTCACAATCCCATTATCTAGACACTTAAGAATCTCCTTCTTAACAACCTCTTTTAGAACCAGGGTTTAACCACCTCTGTGGGTCTCTCACTGGTTTAGCATCATCTACTAAGTGGATCCTATGTTGGACAATGGTTGGACTGATCCCCTTAATATCAGCTATGCTCCATCCTATGGCTTCCTTATTTTCTCTCAAAATATTCAACAACTCTTCTTCCTGTGTGATTGTTAAATCGGAAGCAATGATCATAGGAAAAGTTTTGGAGGGACCTAGATAAGCATATTTAAGATTATCCGGAAGGGTTTTGAGCTCTAACTCTGGTGGATTCTTTTCAAGAGGTTCCGAGGATTGCAAGATTGGCTCAGTCACGGGTTCCCATTTGGAGTAAGACATTGGTGTGGATGACTCTAACATTTCATTCACCTCATTTACGTATTTTGTATCATCCCAATTTTGACCAAAATGATTAAGACAAAAATTAAGAATTTTGTCTTCTCCCGTAAGTTCATTTTCAGACATTTCCTGAATCATGTTCACTTCAACGGGTTGGTCAGAAAAATCAATAAGTTGCTTTCCCACATTAAAAACATTTAAATCAATTGTCATGTTCCCAAAAAGTCAATTTCATTAGTCCATTTCTACAATTGATTAACTCATTAGAGGTTGCTAGAAATGGTCTACCTAATATGACAGGAATTTGACCCTTAGGATTGGTAACAGGTTGGGTTTCAAGGACAACAAAGTCAACAGGGAAGACAAAATCGCCAGCCTTAATGAGTACATCCTCAACTATTCCCTTTGGCACTTTAACAGAACATTCAGCTAGTTGGAGTGTGACACTTGTCTTTTTTAACTCCCCTAAGCCCAATGTTTAGTACACAAAAAATGGTAATAAGTTCACACTAGCTCCTAAATCAAGAAAAGCTTTCTCAATTAAGGTGTCACCTATGATGCATGAAATAGTAGGACAACCGGGGTCCTTATACTTCACAGGAACTTGGCAAGATAAAATGGAACTAACATGGGATATTAGAAAAGCTTTTTTAGGAACATGAGTGGTTCTTTTGTGTGTGCACAAATCTTTTAGACAATTAGCATATGAGGGAACTTGTTGAATGGCATCTAGAAGGGGAATGTTAATTTTCACTTGTTTGAACACTTCTAGAATTTTGTCTTATTGGGCTGACTGCTTGTTTGAAATAATTCTTTGAGGGAATAGGGCTTTTGGTTTAAAGACTTTCTCCGTTGACTCCAAAGATGTGGTTTGATCAATTTTTGACACATGCTTAGTAGATGGGCCTACTGACTCATAGTTTGTGGGTTTTTCAGACTGGGCTGACTTTGAAAATGGATCGTTAGATTCAACATTTAAAATTTTCTCTTCTTCATTATCAATGCTAGCATGATTGTTAAAATAATTTCCAGACCTTAAAGAGATTACAGAATTCACATGATTGACTTGGTTGTTTTCAAGTGAATTAGCATGATAAGGTTTTTGATTAGGGGCTGGAAATTTTGGATTGGTCTCGGGTTGACTAGGAAGTTTACCCTTCTCTCTTTCACTAACTGTAGTGGTCAATTGACTCACTTGGATCTCTAGACTGAGATAAAGCTTGGTTAGTGCTTTGTTAAGATTTTATTAAAGTTTCCACACTCTTCTCTAAGGTGCTAAGTCTCCTCTCACTTTCATTAGAAAAACCTGGTGGATATTGAGGTGCTGAATTTGAATTTTGGTAAGGACCAGGATTTAGTTTTTGGTAAGGTTGAAAAGATTGATTTAGAGACTGATTGACCTGATTTGAAGAGTTATTTAGGTAGGGTCATTGATTCCATGCAAAATTAGGATGATTTCTCCAACCTGGATTATAAGTGGGTGCAAATGGGTCATTCCTAGGTCTTTGAAACATTGCATTGACTTGTTCATATTCTTCAAGTTGAGCCATGACTCTAGGACATTCCTCTATCATATGACTTGGTGAATTACACCTTAGACACAAAGGTGTTGGTGTTAAGACTTGGTTCACATGTGATGGTCCACAAGTTTCTAAAGCTTCAAGTCTTTTAATTACGCCAGCCAACTTAGCTTCGGTGGCAATTGAATTGTCAATTGTATTAACACCCCTAGAGGAGCTAGGTTTATCGGTCTCTCGGGTGGTCTCCCATTGCATTGTTTTTTCTGCTAAGTCTTCTAAAAATTCCCAAGCCTTTTCATCATCATTATTCAGAAAATCCCCTTGACACATTGATTCTAACATTGTTTTAGTGGAATAGTCTAAACCTTCGTAAGCAATTTGACACAATCTCCATTTCTCAATTCCATGGTGTGGACACTGGGATAACAAATTTTTAAATCTATCAAAATATTTCCAAAAGGACTCTTTTTCAAGTTGGCAAAATTGATGAATTGCAGTCCTAATTTTAGCAGTTTTATGATTTGAAAAATATTTTTTCAGAAATGTAACAACAAATCCCTCCCAAGTTGATATGGAATTATTTGGTAGGCTATATAACCTCTTTTTAGCATTATCTTTTAAAGCAAATGTGATAAATCTTAGCCTAACTGAGTCATCAGCCAATTATTGAATTTTCATTAAAGCACAAACTTCCTCAAATTCCTGAATAAATAAATATGCATCTTCTATCATCGTGAACCTAGGTAACATATTTATAAATTGCGGTTTAAGTTCAAAATTGTTACCAGTTACTGGTGGTAAACTGATACATGATGGTTGGGCAGAGCGGGAATGATAACATCGATCCCTTAAAGAAATAGTTTGTGCCGCCCCCTCCATTTTTCTTAAAGTGAGATCTTTTAAAGTGCAATCCGAAAAATCAAGTTTTCTCACTAATCGCGATATTTCGTCCCTAGTCCACACTTTTTGCATACACTACTTAGCAAATAAGCAAATAAGCACCAAAAAAACATATAAAAGAAAAAAAAAATTACTTCTAAGGTCAACCTAAATAAAATTTAGACAACTCCTAATTGTTCCAAGTTACACCGCAAGGTCCACCAAATTCGAAATTAATCACACCACTAGCCAGGTAAGTGTAAGACAGGTGGAAGTCTCTCCGTAGATACGGTGACTAATTAAATAACCACACAATCTTTAGGCGTTTACCTTTTGGACCACTTGCCTAGACACCAGTAGTTTGATTAATTAAAAATTCAGCCTCCTCTTGGAGTTTCTTATCCTAATTGAGCTCGAGAGTCCTAGGGGCCAACGTCTACTTGATTTTATTAGGTCAAGGTTATGCAAAAAGTTGGGTTGTTTATGGGCCAAGGAAGGGTGATGAAATTCCCACCTTATCTTCTTACAGGTTGTGCCCTTAATGTTGGATTAAAGATGGAAATGCACAAATAAAAAAAATTGTAAACAAATAAAACGTCATAAAACTATGTGAATTACGAAAGAAGGATGAATTTTGACGTACCTCGGTCCTCCAGCAATCACCACAGTTTATATTTGACAAAAATAAATAAAAAATAAAGACTTAACAAGATGTGCTCTACGTGAGTAAATGCATAAATGCAGCAAATAAAAAAAAACTAAGCTACTATATTTTTTTTATTTTTTTCAAAGAAAAAATGGAGATACAAAGTACCAGGAAAAGCGCAGCAACAAAATCTTTATCTTTTCGTTTCTTCGATACGCTTCGATAATCCTGGAAAAAAAATATTAGAGTTAAAAACTAATTCGAATAAATAAAAATTAAGGAATAAAAATATTAATTCTAGTCCCCGGCAACGGTGCCAAAACTTGATGAGTTAAAAATATGTACTGCAAGAGCACAGCGTCTATTGTAGATTTGGCAAGTGCACAGAGACTAGATCAATTCTTTAATATATCCTTAATTAATATTTTAGGCAAATTAGAAATAAATATAGTGGTGATGATTAACTAACTAAATTATGGAAAATATTAATTACTAATGAAAACTATTAATGCGAAAAGCTACCTAGGAATCCGAATCCACCAAATATTAACATAATAAACAATTCCTTATTCCAAATTAATTACCAAATTATTTTTCCTTCCCTTTAAAAATAATGATTCATATAATTAATATGGACTAGTATAAGTTATGAAAATTCACATATTAACTATAACTTATCAAAACCTCTCAATTAATGTACAAATCATATGCAATTTGTGCGAAGGAAAATATGAAGGCGAAAATAATTAGGCACTAATTTTGGAACGAAAAGAAATTAATTATTATGAAATACCTAATTTCATCATCATCCCAGGTATTAAAAATTTAGCTATCCATTATGTATGAACAAATTTAATACTTTAAATTAATGTTGATTGCATTTAGCTAAGATTAAAGAAATAATAACTAATTAAAACTATTACTACTAATGTAGATTAGAAAGAAGATAAAACAAAAGAAATAAATAAAATATTATACTATACTCCTTCCTGTACCGCACCAAAGTCTCCAATGTCATCACATACAAAGCAACAGTGGATTAATGTTATTCTAAATTAGCTACTGTAAGGCACGAAAAAAAGGGAGAAAAAAAAAAACAATCTATTGCTCCTTGTTTCCGAATGTATCAAAAGAAATCAAAGGAAAAGTCCCCTCCCTCTCTAAAATAAGAGATTTATTTATAGGGAAAAATAAATTATAACCTAATCTAAGATACATTGAACTTGGTCTTCTTTTCTCTATCTTCAAATTGACTTCAACTTCTTCATGATTATCCTCCAAGAGTCCCATGAAATCTTTTATTTGCTCTCTAAGATAAACAAGATAAATCTTATAAATTCAAATAAAATGTATTAGTTAAATAAAATAAACACACAAAATAATAAATATGGGAATACTAGAATGTATAATTAATGTGTATATCAGGGATTACCATGCGAAAGTGTTAAGATGTTTGTGCACAATACATGGTACGAAGGGCTGATCCCCCTAAGTACGAGTTAAGAGTCTATATAGTCTAACGACTATTAAAGATTTAAATAGAAATGTTTATAATCTGGGACATAGTTCAAGGTCTTATGATTCTCAGATGAATTCTAACTCTTATTCTTGATTATCGATGAATGAAATATTATCTATTCAGTTGAAGCTATTCAATACTATGTCATCACTATTGTTTGCTATTTCAAGTGAGCTTTTGTTTGCTCACTCTTGCATTATACAACCATTGCAGCTAAAGTTGAAAGAGTTGACGAACCGTCAACTAGTAAAGGCAAGAGCAAGATGAACAAGTGAAGACTTGTTTAAAAATTTATGATATAATTTGTAATAAGGCATAATTTTAATTATGTGATGTTTTATTTGTTGATGTTAAGGATAGATAACCCTGGGAATGTTTTTGGACAAGGTTGTAATCCTTTTTATAAGGAAGATTTTATTTAATTATTAAGGTTGTAATTTATTTTGCATTCCTTATTTATGGGTAGTAGTTATGTTTTATTTAGATAGTGAGCACCAAATCCTGTGGAAATGAAGTACCCGGATTTGGGGGTGTCACAAGTTGGTGTTAAAGTAGTGTTTAGGTTATGAACCTTAGGTGGGGAAATCTTAGGTTGTAGCTCTATAGGAGATCGAAAAGATAGTGATGATAGCTAAAGCTAATAAACTACCTTACTTGCTATGTGTTTACATTTATGTACCCAAGGAGTATCGATCGATATCACGTAATAATTAAACTTTAAAATTTTGTTGTCAGGATGATGAATGTTGGAGAGTCCAGTCAGCTAGGGAGGAGTTACCCCAGATGCCTAGGGATGAGGAGCCCCAAGACATCCATACAGTCTGGGAGGAGTTAGTTTAGAGAGAGCCATCTCCATTGATCACCGTAGTTGGTCAGGAGTATGAGCCAGTCTTTGACCAAGACAACGAGGATGAGTCAGAGGAAGAGGATGAGGATCCTAAAGAGGAATTTCCACCTAACTCGACTAGTGTTGTGATGTACGAGGAGATCTAAGACCTTAACGTTGAGCTACATGGTCGAGTCAGAGAACTGGAGGAACTGGCAGACGAGAGTCGGACTACCATGCAACAGAGAGAGGAGACAATTCAAGAACTGGACGATGAGCTTGGAAACATGAAATGGGATCTAGTCCACGCGGAGAGTGAAAGAGAGGATGCACTAGCTGAGCTAGCGAAACCAAAGAACTGACATCAAAGAGGAGTCAGCGAAGCGTGCCAGAGCTGAAGATGCTTGCTTGAGGGCTACTCAACGTGCAGATCGAGCTGAAGACGAGGTTCAAGTGAAGAATACGAAGATGAGGAAGACAGAATATGCTTTTCATTCGGCTATAGACAGGGCCCAGGATCGTATCTTTTATTACCCAGCTTAGTTCAAGGATTTACCGTGGTATATGGTGGATCACAGAACGGTGTTTCAGGTGATGGAAGAAGAACGCGGAGAGGTTGTGCGACATCTTAATATGCCTAGATATACTAGTAGAAAAAAGTAAATAGACAACGTTTAAAAAGCATTGTAATAGGTCCCCCAAAAGTGTCGTGGTTAGCAGTGTCATCTATTAGGCACAAATAGACAACGTTTAAAACACGTTGTCGTTTGACACATTAGACACAACATTTTTTCAAATGGCATTATTCTGCAACAACCTACATAATGCAAGAAAATCATTGATTTTGAGATACTGCATCAAAACTGAAACTATAAGACTATTTGCAAGATCTGTAAACAACTTATTGTGAAAGCTCAAGGGGCATATATGTAGACCAAATTATAGGAAGCAGCCAAGTCAAAAATCAAAATCCAGAAAAAAGAAAACATGACAGTAACTTACACCAATTGCAAGTTACTGAGGTTGCCAATCCCTGGTGATAAAATTCTAGACAAGCTCTGACTAGGTAGCCCTCTAATTAGAGATGAACAATCATAACTAACGAACTGAAACGTAATTTCAAAAATCAATGAACTCTCAGAATAAACCCAGTATAGTTGAATCCAAATGTCAAAATCTACAATCATATGAATTTAAATTTGCAGAAATAGAGAGATTACAGATAAATAACAAGCAATATAACCTTAAAAAACTATAATAAACAAATCATAATGAAATTATAGATGGATAGAAGGGAGCTATTACTATATCTGGCCGAGAGGAGCTTTTCGAGTGAGAATAGAATATTTTTGAGTGAATATGAGAAAGAGTTCAAACATTGAAAATGAATGATTGTGGTGAGTTCTATATAGAGAAGGTTAGTTAATGGCAGTTTTAAAGTTTACCTACATCAACACCCGTGACAAAGGCTGGAGCAGCAGCTGAGGAGGCAGAGGAGGCAGCGCCGCCCAGGAATGAGAGAAATCCGGCGTTGGTTGTACTCTTCATCTCTTCATCTCAGAAGGATGTACTCTTCGTCTCTTCATCGTAATCGCTTAGGGCGTCCAAGATCTGAGATGAAATTGATGAACCTAGAGGGCTTGAGAGGGCTAGGGCTTCGATTAAGAAGTATGATAAGGTATGAAATTCCAGGATCTCAAAGGGCTAGGGCTTCGATTGAGATGAAATTGAGAGAATAAAGAGCAGACAGAACAAACCTCCGTGTTTTTCATGCGTATACAAATGAAACCTCTGTGTTTTTTGAAAAGACAACATTTTCTTTAAAAAAACTTTATCTCTTTAAAACAAAAAATTACCCCTTTCAAATACACAACGCTTTTGTATATCAAACCACAATATTTTTTCAAAAAAACGTTGTGGAAAAATAAACCACAACATTTTTTATAATAACGTTGTCTATTAAGTGTCATCTATTTACTATTTTGTTGTAGTGATAGTAGAGTAATATACTATGTGTTTCCTTTTGTAATAAATAATTATAAATCCCAGAATTTGAGATAATAATGGGATAAGATAATGATGTAATCCTGCAACTTGATTTCAATTCAGAAAATATGATGTAAATAGCGGAGATACTATCTATTCTATGTTTTAAAACTATGAATTAATAAATATCGAAGTTTATTGACGTGCTATGTGCTCAAGTGTGAATTGAGTTATTTTAAAATGTTTAATTTTGAACTTGAATATTTAAGAGATAAGTAAGGGATCTAATAAGAGTATGTCTTAACAGAAAAATGCCTCCTAGAAGAAGACCTACACGTCAACAACCAGAGGGTTCGACTAATAATAACAATAACAATGATGGGACGAACGCCAATTCGGTTCAGCAATTGGTAAATCTACTGACGGGAGCGCTTGTGAATCTGCCGCAAGTCCAAGCTACTACATTTAAGGAATTCAAAGCAGTAGGACCGCCAGAATTCTAGGGATCGGTGAACCTAACAGAGGCCCAAACGTGGGTGATGGAAATGGAGAAGGTTTTTGATGTGGCCAGAGTTAGCGATGTCCAGAAGACGACTTTTGCGACATTCATGCTGAAGTCAGAAGCTAGCTTTTGGTGGTAGGCCAACAAGACTAGGGAAGGAGAAGGAGTGATAGCGTGGGACAAATTCAAAGAGATATTCTTTGAAATGTACTTCTCAATAATTTTGCAAAACTAGATGGAGGTTCAGTTCTTAAAAATGAAGCAAGGAACTATGACGGTGCCGGAGTACGCCGCAAAATTTAACGAGCTGGTAAGGTTTGCAACGTACCAGGTCAGTATTGACGAGAGGAAGGCAAGAAGATTCGAGAACGGATTGAAGCCCTGGCTTTACAATAAGGTCTCTATGTTCCAGCTGAACACGTTTGCAGCGGTGTTCGAAAAGGCGATCATCGCAGAAGGTGGGAGCGATGCCTTGACCAAATACAATCAAGACCTGAAGAAGAAGAAGAAGAAGAAGAAGACACAAAACAAGGCTGGTGGTAGCAATGCTAACAACCAGAAAAGGAAGTGGAACTACAATACATCTGCTGGGAGTCAACAAGGAAGCCAGCAGAAGAGGAGAATTGAAACATGTGATACATGCGGGAAGAATCACACTGGAGTGTGCTTGAAGGGAAGGCGAGTATGTTTCAACTGTGGTCAGGAAGGCCACATTGCACCGAATTGTCCTAACTCGAAGAAGGGATCTTGCTATACATGTGGATCTAAGGATCACATGGCTCGAAGTTGCCCAAGGAAGCCAGAAGGAGGGTCAACAGGAAGTGGAGGAAATGGTAGCGGCAGCATCTTGGCTATCCCTGGACCACCGCCGACGAGCCGAACCACTGCCAGAACATTCAACATGACGGTGCAGGATGCTGTGTAATCAAAAGATGTGGTGTCAGGTATTATTCCGGTCAATAGTATTAATGCTTATGTATTATTTGATCCGGGTACTACTTGCTCATTCATATCTGATGACTTTGCTAAGATTTTAAACTTACCTAAAGAGGAATTAGTTTACCCCTTGAACATAGAGATTGTAAATAGGGAAGTTATTCTTGTTATGTTTGTATACAAGAACTATAGATTGAACATTAAGGGTCATGAATTGATGGTAGATTTGATTCTGATAAAACTTGGGGAGTTTGATGTTATACTGGGTATGGATTGGTTTTTTAACCATGGTGCAGCAATCGATTACCAGAAGAAATTGGTAAACCTTACGACTCCGTCGAAGGTAGTGTTTTATGGTAGCAAATCTCCTAGATAAGCGAGTTATCTTACGATTATGCAAGCCAAGAAGTTATTGAAGCAAGGCTGTGTAAGGTATTTAGCCTACATAGCGGATACTCGTAAGGAGAGTCCGAAGATAGAAGAGATATCAGCGGTTAGGGAGTTTGTGGACATATTTTCGAGCGATTTTCCAAGACTTCCGCCAGATAGAGAGATAGATTTCGTGATCGACTTTGCAACGGGGACTGCTCCGATATTGAAAGCCCCGTACAGAATGGCTCCAGTCGAGATAAAGGAGTTGATGGTTCAACTACAGGAATTGCTGGACAAGAAGTATATTCAGTAGAGCGTATCACCGTGGGGAGAGTCGGCATTGTTCGTGAAGAAGAAGGATGGATCGATGCGGTTATGCATTGATTATAGGGAGTTGAACAAAGTCACAATCAAGAATAGGTATCCTTTACCTAGAATTGATGACTTATTTGATCAACTAAAGGGTGCTAGATACTTCTCAAAAATAGATTTGAGAAGTGGGTATCATCAGTTGAAAGTGAGAAGAGAAGATATACCGAAGACGGCATTTAGAACTCGGTATGGACATTACGAGTTCTTAGTGATGTCATTTGGTCTAACAAATGCACCAGCGACATTTATGGACTTAATGAATAGGTTGTTTAAACCATTTCTAGACAAGTTCGTAGTGGTGTTCATAGATGACATTTTTGTCTATTCTAAAACTAAGGAGGACCACACTGAACATTTGAGGCTGATATTGGAATCGCTGAGACGGGAGAAGTTGTATGCGAAATTCTTGAAGTGCGATTTTTGGTTAGAACGTGTGCAATTTCTTAGCCACGTGATTGACAAAGATGGGATTTCAGTAGATCCGTCGAAGGTTGAAGCTGTAATGAATTGGGATCAGCCGAAGACACCATCAGAAGTGAGGAGTTTCCTAAGATTGGCAGGTTACTATAGAAGATTTATCCAAGACTTTTCCAAAATTGCAACTCCGTTGACGAATTTGACTAGAAAAATAGTTAAGTTTTTATTGGACGGAAAAAGTGTGAGGAAAGTTTTTAGGAACTGAAGAAGAGGTTGAGTACTGCGCCTATGTTGTCATTTCCTGATAGTACAGGAAATTTTGTGGTATACAGTGATGCTTCACATAAAGGATTAGGCTGTGTGCTGATGCAGAACGGCAATGTCATTGCTTATGCATCACATCAGCTGAAGGATTATGAGAAAGGGTATCCAACCTATAACTTGGAGTTGGCAGCAGTAGTGTTTGCTCTGAAGATATAGAGACACTACCTTTATGGAGAGAAGTGTGAGATATACACAGATCATAAGAGTCTGAAGTACATCTTTACACAGAAAGATTTAAATATGCGCCAAAGGAGATGGTTGGAGCTAATCAAGGACTACTATTGTAAGATTCTTTACCATCCGGGTAAATCTAACGTTGTTACTGACGCTTTAACCAGGAAAGGTCTGGAGAAGTTAATGATATTAACTTATCAGGATCAGTTGATAGAAGTGATGGCTAAGTTGGAGTTGGAAGTTAAGTGTCTGAAGGAGTCGGATGAGAAATTATTCCAAGTAACTACCAGTTCAACCTTGGTGGACAAGGTAAAATAAGCACAACTACATGATGAGGAGTGAAAGAAGATCTAGAAGAGAACAGCCGATGGTGAAGAGATAAAGTTCAAGATTGATAATGATGGACTGCTACGTTTTGAAGGGAGAATCTGGGTATAACCAGCACCGGAAGTCAAAGAGGAAATTTTGGGCAAAGCTCATAGTTCAAGATATTCGATTCACCCTAGAAGTACGAAGATGTATCAGGATCTAAGACAACATTTCTGGTGGCCAAATAAGAAGAGAGACATTGCCGAAAGTGTTGCGAAGTGTTTGACATGTCAGAAAGTCAAAGCAAAACACCAGAGACCAAGTGGATTACTATAACTGCTGGAGATTTCAGAATGGAAGTGGGAGCATATCACGATGGATTTCATGGTTGGTCTACCAACGACTCAGATAGGCTATAATGCAGTATGGGTTATCGTGGGTCAACTGACGAAGTCAGCGCATTTCTTACCTATCAAGATTAGATTCAACTTGGATCAGTTGGTGAAGTTGTAAGTAAAGGAAATTATTTATAGACACGGTGTTCCGGTGTCAATTGTATCAGACAAGAATCCGCGTTTCACGTCGAATTTCTGGAAGTGATTACAAGAATACTTGGGAACGCAATTCCGAATGATGATAGCGTACCATCCTCATACTGATGGTCAGAGCAAGAGAACGATTCAGACTCTAGAGGATATGATGAGAGCTTGTGTTATGGACTTTAAAGGAAGCTGGGATGATCATCTACCATTGGTGGAGTTTTCCTACAACAATAGTTACCATGCAAGTATTGGCATGCTGCCATACGAAGCATTATACGGCAGAAAATGCAGGACTCCATTGTGCTGGGATGAGATTGGTGAACGACAGCTGTTGGGACCAAAATTGGTGCAACAAACTGCTGAGATCGTCAAGATAATCAGAACGAGATTGGTTGCTGCTCAGGATAGACAGAAGAATAATGTCGATTATCATTGACAGAATCGAAAGTTTAAAGTAAAAAGCTTCGTTTTCCTAAAGGTATCTCCTTGGAAGGAGAAGATTCGATTTGGCAAGAAGGGGAAGCTAAGTCCCCGATTCATTGGACCTTTTGAGATACTGCGAAAGGTTGGCGATACTGAGCTATTTCTTCTTCTACCAAACCTTCTTCATGAGGACCAACATCCTTAGGTATTTCTTTTTCAGCATTGGTTTCCTCCTGATTGATCGTGGTCTGATCCACTTCTTGGTTTAGGACAGATGCTTGAGATTCGGTGATCTGTTCAGTCTTCTCAATCGCCCTTCTTCTGTCCTCTTCCCTTAGAATTTCCTCATTGGCAAAAATATATTTCTTAACCAAATTCTTCTTCTTCTTGGGCTTGATTACATCTTCAGAACCTTCTTCTGCTTCAGCCCTGATTGTATGTTCAGGCTGAGAGGCTATTGCATCACCTCCTTCAGTGGTCAGCCTTACGAGTGGTGAAGACTCCATAATTATAGTCAGTGTAGGCTTCCTTGTTCTGTGACTGCATTTCTTCTTCTTCTGAGGCTCAGAGCTACCTTCAGTCATACCTTTACTTGCTTCCCTCTTCTTCTTCATCTCCTTCTCTTTCAGAGCCTCCTCTGGTGCTTGAGTTGTCTCAGGAGTAGTAACTATGTCAGACATTGAGCCTCTAAACTCCATTTTAGCATCAGGACAAGCTTGAAGTGCATCAGCGGTTGAGCCATAGTGTTCCTCGACCACTGGCATATCTTCATTCATCTTCTTCTTTCCTTTGCTCTTTCTGACCAAAGCTTCAGCATTTTCTTGATTTACTTCTTCTTCTTCTATCTCCCTTGCTTCCCTCACATCAGATGAAGTTGCAGATTTCATCTTTATATTTTCTGCCGGGTTTTTCTTCCAGTTCTGAAACAGTTGCTGGGTCATCTTTTTGTTGGGAGCAATGGAGACACCTTTCTTGTCTTCAATCTTGTTACCCAGTGTAGCTTCAAGAATCATGCTGATAAACCTTCCATAGGGCATCTTTGTCGTGCTCTTGGTCTTCTTGGGACTTTCCATCCATTTTCCAAACCACTCCATCAGTAGAGCTCCATAGTTGAGTTGAACTCTATATCTGATAGCTGTCATGAACTTTAGTTACTTCTCATTAACAGTATCGTGGCCCGAGCCTTTGCAGCATATGCATTTTCCAACAATGTCAGCAAGAAATTCATATTCTTGGGAAAACTCTTTCTTTCTGTAGCCACTCTTTCCTTTAGTTCTGATGTGCTTCATCTTCTTTAGGCCTTCATGAAAATAGATTCGGTTTAGTGATGGAAGACCTTCATTGTTCAGACTCAGGGCTAGGTTTATGTTTTCAGCATTGAAGCGTATCTGTTCGCCCTTGACTTTGGTGAAGATGGAGTCTCCTTCAACAACTCCATTGGTGTAGAATTCTTTCACCAATTTTGGAAAGATCAAAGTGTCAGAGCTTAGGGCATCTTCGAGTCCAGCTTTCTTTAGCAGAGAAAGAACTTTGTGGATTTCTGGACCAGCATCTTTAAATTTATCAAAGCATAGCTGATAGACCGAAATAATTCTGGAAGCAGCCATTTATGTGGATTGATTCTTCTGAAATGAAAGAACTTGGCTTAGCTTTTTGAAACTTAGGGTTTCGTTTGAGAGAGAGAAGGAGATAAAGAGAGAAAGTAAGAGAGAGATAGTCTTTTGAAATTCAGAGGTAAACTGTCAGAAAGCAGTTTAAAATGAATTTAACTTCCCTCCATATATTCTACATCGTGGAACACGTGTCGGATTCTGCAGAGCTCCACGATTTTAATCCATGTGGAAATCTCCGTTCTGCCCTTAGATCCCCCTGAGCTAGTGTGCCCTTGTGAGAAGACTACGAATGCCGAAAACCACTCCACGATTGTTGAGTTCGATCCTTTTCTTGCTTCTTAACCGTTGACTCTAAGGTTTTCTATGATGCCTTCTAAAATGGCAAACCTTCTGGATTAAGGTTTCTCAGGAAGGGCTAACCTCTTAGTTTGACACTAAGGATTAGGTTTGTCCCTCAGACACTTATCAAAAGGGTTGCTTGGCTTGTTGTTGCTATCACAGTGAGCCTTTCTGTCTTGACTGGATCACTCCACGATCATGGTTTCTCTTTGTCATCTCTACGATTTTGACTTGGCCTTTATATCTGCAAGGTTAGCACCATCTAGAGCATAGAATTTATGGTTGCAAATTTAACATACCAAACTCACTTATCAGTTTATTAAATCTGGATTCATCTAAGGGTTTTGTAAACACATCAGCAAGTTAATTTTTAGTAGGGATATATTGCAAAGATATTGTTCCATTTTGAACATAATCCCTAATAAAATGATATCTAATTTCTATATGCTTGGTCCTAGAATGCATGACAGGATTATTTATTATTGCTATGGCACTTGTGTTATCATAGTGTATGGGTATAGATTTGAAATCAAACCCATAGTCTGCTAGCTGGTTCTTCATCCATAGGATTTGAGCACAACAGCTGCCTGAAGCAATATATTCAGCTTCTGTTGAAGAAGTTGATACTGAGTTTTGCTTCTTGCTGAACCAGGACACTAGTCTATTTCCTAGCAGTTGACAAGTGCCACTGGTACTTTTTCTGTCTATTTTGCATCGTGCAAAGTCAGCATCTGAATATCCTGTTAGTTCAAATGAGGACTCCTTGTGATACCATAGACCCAAGAAGGGTGTACCTTTAAGATACCTGAAAATCCTTTTCACAGTAGTTAAGTGTGATTCCTTAGGATTGGCTTGAAATATAGCACATATACATGTTGCAAACATTATATCTGGTCTACTGGCAGTTAAGTAAAGAAGGGAGCCTATCATACCTCTGTATTGAGTAATATCAATACCTTTACCTTTCTCATCTTTGTCAAGTTTAGTTGCTGGAGCAATTGGTGTTTTCATAGGAGAGGCTGATTCCATGCCATATTTCTTAAGTAAGTCTTTGATGTACTTGGCTTGGCTTATGAAGATACCTTCATCAGTTTGCTTCACTTGTAGTCCAAGGAAGAAGTTCAGCTCACCCATCATGCTCATTTCAAATTTTCTCTGCATAAGCTTGGCAAATCTCTTGCACAAATTTTCATTAGTAGAACCAAAGATAATATCATCCACATATATTTGAACTAATAAGACTTTATCTTTGTGCTTCCTAAGAAATAGTGTAGTGTCTACTCTACCTTTGGTGAATCCTTTTTCAATAAGAAAGTTTGTTAGTGTTTCATACCATGTTCTAGGTGCTTGTTTAAGTCCATCTAAGGCTTTATCTAATCTATAGACATAATCAAAGAGGGTTGGATTGACAAAACCTGGGGGTTGCTCCACGTAGACTTCTTCTTGAAGTTCACCATTTAGGAATGCACTCTTGACATCCATCTGGAAAACTTTGAACTTCATGTGATCAGCAAATGCAAAGAATATTCTGATTGCTTCAAGTCTGGCAACTGGTGCGAAGGTCTCATCGTAGTCTATGCCTTCTTCTTGAGAATAACCTTTGGCCACCAGTCTTGCTTTGTTTCTAGTAATCACCCCATCTTCATCCATATTGTTCTTGAAGACCCATTTGGTGCCGATGACTGGGTGATACTTTGGTCTTTGAACTAATCTCCAGACTTTGCTTCTTTCAAATTGATTTAGTTCCACTTGCATGGCTTTAATCCAGCTTGCATCTAGCATAGCATCTTCAATCTTCTTGGGTTCTATTTGAGATAAAAAAAAAACTCAAATAGTAGCATTCATTCTGAGTTGCAGATCTTATTCTGATTCTGGCAGTTGGATCACCAATAATTAGATCTTGAGTGTGATCTCTTGCCCACCTGTTCCCTATTGGAACATCTGTTCTGGTGCCTTCTTGTCTGAACTCCTCAAGATTGACTTCTGGTTCTTGTTGTTCAGAATCGTCGTCTGGCTCAGCTCTCTCTATGATTTCTTCTTCGGACACTACGATTCTTTGTTCAGGAACTGCAGTCCTAGTGCTATGCTCGACCGCTTCATTCGTAGTGTCAATATCATCAATTATAGTGTCTTGTGGTGCAGACTTGTCCGAGTCCGTTTCATCAAAGACGATATGGATTGAGACTTCAACACTTAATGTCTTCTTGTTGAACACTCTATAGGCTTTGCTGTCTGTGGCATAACCAAGGAAGATTTCTTCATCTGACTTAGGTTGGAACTTAGTCAGATATTGCTTGCCATTGTTGAGAATGTAGCATGAACAACCGAACACATGGAAGTAACTGACATTTGGCTTTCTTCCTTTCCACAGCTCGTAGGGTGTCTTTTTCAGCGTAAAGTGTACAAGAGATCTGTTCTGTGTATAGCATGTAGTGTTGATGGCTTCTCCAATAGCGGCATTAATCATAATAAAGTGACTTACTCATTTTTTTAAGATATTATTTAAATATAATATCTAAGCATTTTTGATATAGCTACATGTACCACACATGTACACATATTATATATAAAAATAGATAAAAAGTTTATTTTCTATTATAGTAAATTGTTTTCATCAATTTATTTACATATAGCAAATATGTTTTAATATATTTACCATATTAATTAATCATACCTATTACCTCATACAAAAAAACATATAAGGTATTATTATTATTCAAAAATAACATTTCCTCCTTTATTAAAATAATTCAATATTAGAATTTATTTTAATATCCTTTATTAGAAATATATAATAATTATTTCTCTTTCTTTTCTATAAATTGTCCCCAAAATAATTTCTTCAAATATTACATATTCATTTAAAGATATAATGATTTCCATCTACCTTTAATAACGTATATATATTTATTAACGTTATTCGCATATTAGACTTTCTCACATATTACCATTCTAAGTAATATATATAAAAGTACCAACTATAATTTCATATTCAACACATATATTAATTCACCCTTTACTTAAGTAAATTAAACATTGTACTATATTACCATAGTTAATTAAGGTTTAATATTCGCATTATATTATTCCATAATATAACTTCCAATTTAAATTAACCAATATTTATTCTTATTAGTTAATTCGCTTAACTAACTCATGCTTCACTATCCAAATCCATCCATGGATAGCTTAAGTACTAATAATAACCAATAATACATCATACTAGTCACTAGTACATATATTATCCAAGAAAAAGGTGATTATTCATTATAAATATTTAATATCACCAACTTATTATGATAAAATAATTCTATAAATTCTTTAATATCGATAGGAAATCTTATCCACCTCCTTTACCTCAACTCAATTGTCTCTACGATAAATAACAAATATATATTAATAATATATCTATTAATCACAAAATCACATATTACATAGTTCATATTACCCTATGTAACACAATACTTCCTTCCTCATAACACACATATATATATATTCAAATCCAATACATGTCTTAATAATTTTATTTATTAAATTCTTATTATAGATAATTCTTGAAAATTTGGGTTCTCACATCCTCTCCCCCTTATAAGGATTCAGTCCTCGGAATCACCGAAATCTCCTCTACTCGGTGCCATTCTGAATATTACATATTCTCTTGAATAATTTTACTCATTCTCTTTTCGAAAGTTTTTATTGTTATAACCTTCTCAATCGTATTCTACTATTTTCACCTTTCTAAAGAACATTCTACTTACTACATTCATCCTTTAGAAAATAAGAATCTTCCACGATTTTTCAATAATCAGGAAGTAGTATGAATAACTCAGATTTCAGATTATGCTGAGGGGTCACTGTAATACCCGAGAATTTTCTAATATTATTAAATAAAAATATTAATGAAAATGAGAATTTATTTAATATAAACGATTTTGTGTTATGAGAAGGATTAATTCAATTCTATTAAATTGAATAATTATAATAATTGAGAAATTGATGGAGTTTGCGATAAACTCATTGATAGCCTTGTGTGGCACAGTGACGTAATATGAGAATGATTATATTAATTTAAGCAAACAGTTAATCTATATTAATTGTAGAATATTAATTAATTATTGTGGAATATTAACTGTGATTGATCAATAATATGTGATTATTATTATTGCAAGAAATATAATAATAATAATGAGCAACGTGTTTATAAATATAATAAGATTTATATTAAAGTGATAATTAATCATATAAGGGTTAATTAAATTATTATGGAGATTAACAATTATATTGATTGATGAAGGATGTGTGTATACTATTAATTAATATTTAATTAATAAGATGAGTAATTCTATGTGCAAGCATGCGAATTAAATGTGTAACATATATTAGCTAACTATGTATTATGTGAAGTGTAATATGACACTATTATATGGTAAGGCTTATTAAATTATGGGAGTTACATGATAATAGCCTATGTGACAATATGTATGTAAGTATACATTAAAATAATGTATCATGAATATATTATAAATAATTGTTGATTAATACAATTTAATAATAAAGAAAATAATGTGATGTGATTATATTCGAGAAAATTATACCAGTATGATAAAAATATACATGGATTATATGTGTACAAGTGACACTTACTACATTATGTAAATTATAGTGTGACATTTTAATTAAAGACATATGTATAAAATATATATATATATGTAGATAGCCTAAGTATTTAATACATATGTGTATAATGATTTAAGTGTAGTATAGAACACTGAGTTTGTTTTGCTGGGAGAGTCACTATCTCCTTCACGTGAAATACACAAGCTATCCTACTCCCCTAATCTTCCTTAAACTCAATAACATAGGCTAGCAAATGATGAAGAAGGGTGTGGCTATCATGATGGATTTCAACCACCATTACCAACCCCCTAATAACCTCCCTGCAATTCAAATTTCCGTTAGTTTGAAATGGTAGGCAATAACATTGTCTGGATTATAAGTTCTTCTATAAATATAACACATCCTCTTCCTAATTCATTTGCTGAGAATTTTGGCTAAGTAAGTTAAGAGTTATATATATATATATATATATATATATATATATATATATATATCAGTGTCCTTGAGCAGCAGCAAGTTCAGGTTCTAGCAGAAGGTATAATACAGTTTCTTTGTTATTCATTTTCATTTTCTGTCAAAAGTTCAAATTCTTGATTATGCCAAATTGGTTCATAATTGGTTTGTAGAACCCTTATATTGTTGTTATATGAACATACATACATGATGGAACCACTATATAGCTTTCTTGACTTTCATTTCCATTTTTGCTCTGCAATTTCTGTAAAACATCAAATTCGTGAATTTGGTTGGAGTTCATGAAATTGGAAATTGATAAATGGCGGGTGACTGTTATATAAGCATATATATATATATATATATATATATATGTGTGTGTGTGTGTGTGTGTGTGTGTTAGTAAGTTAAAGAAGTCTAATAGCATCTGGGTATGTTGAAATCGATGAAATGGGAGGTTTTGGGTCGGTTTTGGCAGTGTGCAGAAACTGTCCCCACGCTGCAGCGCCATTGTCCGCGCCGCAGCGCCACTAGCGCCGCAGAGTCAGCTTGATGCTGATGTTGCCGCGCCGCAGCGCCACCAGCGCCTCTATTAAAATAATTTCATATACGACACATGTACATATATTATATATAAAAAATAGGTAATAAGTTTATTTTATAATAAATTATTTCCATCAATTTATTTACATATAGTAAATATGTTTTAATATATTTACTATATTAATTAATCATACTTATTACCTCATACAAAAATATATAAGAAAATATTATTATTCAAAAATAACATTTCCTCCTTTTATTAAAATAATTCAATATTAGAAATTATTTTAATATCCTTTATTAGAAATATATAATATTTAGTTCTCTTTCTTTTCTATAAATTGTTCCCAAAATAATTTTTTCAAATATTCATTTAAAGATATAATGATTTCCATTTCTCTTTAATAACGTATATATATTTATTAACGTTATTCGCACATTAAACTTTCTCACATATTACCATTCTAAGTAATATATAGAATGTACTAATTATAATCATATATTCAACATATATATTAATTCACTTCTTTACTTAAGTAAATTTAAACACTGTACTATATCATCATAGTTAATTAGGGTTCAATACTCATTATATTATTCTCTAATATAACTTCCAACTTAAATTAACTAACTAACTCATGCTTCACTATCCAAACCTATTCACGGATAGCTTAAGTGCTATTAATAACCTATTATAAACATACTAGTTATTAATACACATACACAAGAATATGGTGATTATACATTAAGGATATTTAATGTCACCAACTTACTATGATAAAATAATTCTATAAATTATTTAATATCGATAGAAATTTATCCACTTCCTTTACCTCAATTGAATCGTCTCTAAAATAAATAACAAATATATATTAATAATATATTTATTAATCACAAAAACACATATTACATAGTCCATATTACCCGATGTAATATAATACCACATACCTCATATCACATATATATACTCTTATTCAAACCCATCTCACAGTTTAAGAATTTTATTTATTAAATCCTTTTTTAATAATATCTAAAAATTCGGGTTCTTACAGGAAACTTGTCTCAAGCGCAAGCTACACTTTAATAACTATAGCCACTTCCACAATTACCCTACACATTGCATTACGTTTAAAGCGTCTATCAGATCCAACTACAATGTTTAAACCGTCGAACTTCATACTCAAGTCCAACTCACAACGTTGTTTACAATAAGGTTGCTAACTAGTCAAATACGTGAGTCTACATTCACGACATACATTCATAAGCTTAAAACGCTATCAATCGTGTTGTGTACCTTAAGAAAGTAACACACCCACACACATGTAACACATTCATGAAATATTTCAATCTTTCTTAAACACATCAAAAACATGTTATCGTATTACCTATTTCACTTTCCAAGTCATAAAAATAAGTTAGCTAAACAAACGGGACATGAAAACTCAAAAACTAAAAACCAACATTCCCAGACAGTAGGATCACCCGCTAGGGCAGGTCCCCCAAGGTCTAGGAGCCCCACTGGGGCGGGTCCCCTGGTGCACCTCCCAGTTCGCGAACTGGTGGAGAAATAAGCCAATTTGGCTTATTCCTTCACACCGAATTCGATTTTTCCCAACATGATAAACATAAAACTTGATACAAACAATATTTTAAACTCTTAAACATGATCATAACATATAAAATCCATATAACACATAATAAAGACAAATATTTCATGATTTTCGAAGAAAACTACAAAATCAAGCGTTTTTGACGAAAATTGCTACTACTAATTCGTTTTTAACTCAATTCAAGTAATTCCAATTGCAATCACTCATATTCTTAATATACTAACATAATACATAATCAATTTTAACAATAACCCATAATCAAACATCAATTTGATAGTTTCAAAAGCCATTTTTCAGAAATTGATTCAAAGAAAATCACTATAATCATAATTCCTCTTGTTTATCAAAATTACATGGATTGAATTGCGAGAGCAACCATATAACTCATATATACTCATGCTATATCACATACTACTCATAACTTCATGCTTCCATCCATGATTTAAGAACAATTTTTAACATAACTTCATAATCGAACACTATGAACATGATTTCATCATGTTCATCATGTCCTTGTAAATTGAAACACTTAAACAACTATAAAAATCTCATGTAAGCATATATATATATATATATATATATATATATATATATATTTACATACACATCCTATTCACATAACAAAATTATGAAGTTTCACCAAAAGATTTTTACATAGAATTCTAAAACTATGAAAATATAGAAGAACATGCTTTTAAAGCTTATTTTTACAACAATTGTATTTTGAAAACTCTTTCATGGCATACAATTACATATGAAAACATATGAACACCATATATACATATAAATTCATAATCATGAAAACCTAATTTAAAAAAGACTAAATACAAAATATCTTAATTGAGTGTAAGGGCTAGTATGATACCTTTCTAGGTTAAATTAGGAGAAAAGATGATGAAGATGATGATCTTCTATCTTGTTTTCTCAAGCTTCTCTTCTTCTTCTCTCTTCTTCTTCTCTGTATTCTCTCTTCTTCTCTTGTTTCTTTCTTTCTCTTTGTTTTAGACATAGGCTAGAATAAATTACGTAACTATATAACTGATATATAATAATATACATACTTAGTATATTATTCAATTAGCAGTTACAAAATTTCAAAAGCCAATAGGGCTTGTTTGGAAAAAAAGATTATTTTTTAAAAAAATAGATTTTAGTATTAAGGCATTGTTTGGTTAGAATAGGTTTAAAACAATGCAAGGGCCCTGTTTGGCAAAATCATTTTAAAACAAAAGTAAGGGCCTTGTTTAGATACAAAAATTTAAAAGTTCTTTTTCTTTATTTTAATAAAAAAATTTAACACATATTTTAATGTTACACTTCAATTAATTAAATCTTTTAACATTTAATTTAATCAATTAAAATCTAACATCAATTAATCACATCATAATTTTGCCACATAATTATAATTACTTGCTAATTATAATTCATGTAACACTCAACACATAATCATTTAATTTAATTATTCTCAACTAAATAAATCCACAAAATCACATAATTTATTTATTTAACTCAATAAATAAAGCACAAAAATATTTATTCATTCAATAAATATTAAAATTTAATATATAAAATCTCAATCGTTACAGTAGCCCAACCCGATCTTTCTTGACTGCGCAGGTATGTAGATTGGGTTTTTGATTCCCTGGGCATTCTTACCCAGCCCTTGACCCAGTTGATACCCATAATCAAGCATTTTGTGGCCAACTGTCATCACTTTTGGGGATATCCGGGGTTTCATTGTCGGTGCCCCAATAGAATGGTAGTGAGGGGTGCTTACTTCAAAGGCTTGGAAGCTGGAAGGCTCAATACCCTCGTTCAAACCAATCAATGGCATATCTCCCTGTGCTTGGGTAGTGTGTTCAGCCTCAAAGCTTACAATAACCAAATTACCATTGATTATATATTTCAACTATTGATGGAGAGTGGAGGGTACCGCCCCAACCATATGTATCCATGGTCGTCATAACAGTAGATTATACCCCGTGGTGATGTTCAGCACTTGGAACGACTAACTGAAGGTGTATGGGCCAATTCCTATGGGAAGTTCAATCTCTCCCAGGGTATCTCTCCTTGATCTGTCGAAGGCTCTGACCACGACATGACTGACCCAGATTCTATTGGCATTGATTTTCATTCTTTCAAGGGTGTCATAAGGGCATATATTTAACGTAGAGCCACCGTCAATTAGGACCCCTCCTATAACATAGCCTGAAGATATAACTACTATGTGCAAAGGTTTGCGGTGACTGGTTCCATCAACTAGTATGTCATCGTCAGTGAAAGAGATCATGTTGCTATCCAGCACATGGCTGATCAGGTGATGAAACCTCTCTATGTTAATAGATTTAGGCAATTTTGCCTCTTCCAATATTTGGATAAGGATTTGCAAATGGTCCTTGGAGGCTAGCGCCAAATCAAGGATGGAGATTTGAAGTGGCACTTCCTTTAGCTCTTTCACCGCTCTTGCCTCATTGTTTCCCATCTTATGGAGAAAACTCGTAATTTTTTCCTTGGGGACCTTTCCCACAGTCCTAGCTATTGCCTTTATCACTCGTCCAGGGAGGTAGAGGGGGTTATCTTTTTGCATTATGATTGTGCACTCGGTTGCCGGCTTCACCTCCCCTCCATAATTCTAAGGAACTTCTTTCAAGCTGGATATAGGGATTTGCGGTCTGGGAGTTAATATCAGGGGTGTAGGAGCAACCAATTCCACTAGAGCCTTCCCTCTATCATTGATAACTCTAGGGATAGTTGTGGGCATCTCATAGATTTCCCCCAAACAGGTGATGACTACCATCGTTCCCTCAGGTTTTCCAGTTTTGGGGGGATATATTATGTCTTCCCTTGGGATGATTTCAATACTGTTTCCCATCTCCAGTTTGTCAGAGTCAATTAAGTTCTGAATCAGGTACTTTAAAGCCCAACAATTCTCCGTGGCATAGCCAAGGGCGTTGGAATGATATATGCAGATCTCAGCGGGTTTGAATCATTTTGATCTGATGTCAGTAGGAGGTAGAAATCTTGTGACCTTTCCCTCGTTAATCAACGTCCGTAGGATCTCCTCTCTAGCCTGTCCCAATAGAGTAAACTTGCGTTTTGCTGCAAATTCCCGTTGTTTTTGAAATCAAGATTCCCTGAATATCTTCTCCTCCCATTCCATCTTCTCTTGAAGGCGGATTTGGTCTTCTCTTGAAGTTGGGACAACTCTGGGGGGAATGATAGTTACTTGCCCCTGGCGGACCCAATTGATCAATTGCCTTGTTATCTGGTGTTAGTATACAATTAGCTCAGCCAGCTGTCTCACTTGTAGCTTAATCGTGGTCATCTCTTGCTCAACCATATAACTTTTCGCATACCCTCTCATAGAAGTATTGGTCCTCTGTTGGATTTGATCTAATTTCTTCAGATATTTATGATTTTCCAGATTCCCCATACTGAGCATATTTACTCCCTCCGCATTGTGTCGAGGTAGGGGGTTGTTGTTGACATTGGGCTGATATGGAGTTTTGACCACTATCTCCCTGCTATCAATCAAGCTTTGGATTTTATGTTTTAAGGTCCAACAGTCCTGCATGTCATGTCATGGGGCCCCAGAGTAGTATGCACACTTTTTGCTCTGGTCGAAGGATCTTCCCTTAGGGTCAGCATTCGGAGCCAGTTCATTGATCTTTTTCTAGGCGATGAGCGGTGCCAACACATTTTCTAAGGAGTACCCTAGCAGGGTGAATATCCTTCTTTGCCTATTTTCCCTGTTATTCCCGACCTTTTGGGCATTGGGGCTTTGAGGATTTGCGGGTGCATGGAATTGAGGGTAGTTTCCCTGTCTCCAGATAGGTGGATTATTGACATTAGGCGCAGACTGTCCCTGGAGGATCAAGGATACGTCCTCCTCATTCCTTTTATGGGCCCTCTTGAGAGCATTGGCATAGTTACCAGATTTAATATGCTCGGTGACTGTCTCCAAGGTAGAGAGATATTTGATCTTACCGGACTTCAAACCCATCTCGGCCATTTCCCCGTGTTTGAACATTTCAGAAAATGGCTTACCTATTCCTGCCAAGACTCTCTCGTAGTAAGGTGCCTCTTGCACATCTATAAAGGCCATCACCATTTCTACTTCAATCATCGGTGGGTTAACCTGAGCGGCAATACGCCTCCACCTCTAGTTATACTCCCTAAAGGACTCGCTACCTTGATTTTTGATTTTAGTGAACTGGTAGCAGTTTGGGGTCATCTAGGATTGAAATTTGTACTAATTCAGGAAGGCATGGACTAGTTCCTTGAGAGCTGTCGTTTACACTCCTAAATTTATCTCACTTTCACTTCATGAATTTAAATAATTAGCATAATAGTAAGCAAGGATCGATCCCACAGAGAGTAAGTTTGTTTTAGATTTATTTTACTATTTTAACAGAAAATAAAGATGGGGGGTTTTTTGAAATTATTTTAAACCAAGAAAAACAGAATTAAATAATAAAATTAACCAAATATGTAAAAACTTCAATTCTGCAGTTCAGTTTCGCCGAGTACAACAATCAATTAATCAAGTAGTTATTATTTACCCTTCAATGAAACTATTAGCCCTAGATAACAATATGCTCTGCTATCCGAAATTCTCCTTAGATATTCACTGTATGAAACAAGCTCTTCACCAGATTCAACTAGCATACAACCTAGAACAAGCTCTCTAGATTTAATATGATAGAAGCATTAAGAAATAGAGAATTAGGCTAATCCAAGCAACAAACACATGCTCGATTTGTTTAACTTTTTTTCTGATAATCTTAGCAATACACAAAAGCTTGTCCACAATTAGTATCACTAATTTGCTACTTGTGATGAAGACAGATATCAATTACACGTAATACCGATCTTAATCTAGCATATGATAATGATTAAATTAACTCAATTGGCCATATCAAATTAGATCAATTAGCATGCAATCAATGAAAACAGATTATCAGAAGAAAATTCACACAAGAAGGAATAATTAATAATACTCAATTAATCATTTATTTGTAACAAGGTTCCACCTCCCTATAGAAGTGAATAAAGAGACTAGCCTGACATGCTCCAAGTCTGCAAGCAATCCTCCATCTAAAATAAAAGATGAATAATAATGTGAAAATACAAGAGAATGGATCCCATTTATATTATTAAGATAGCAACCCTAGACTTCGCCATTCTTGCTTCCGAGTCCAAGTAGGAAAAGGAATTGATGGCTGATTTCTCCGCCTCCCCGCCCCAGCGGGGGTTCACTGGCCTAATGCCCTGCCCCAATGGGGTATCACACTGTCCAGCCTTGCCAATTCGCATGCACTTTGTTAATATATGATGTATTCTCCTCTTCAAGATGCTAATCAAACATTCATTTGCAAGTTGGCTGCTCTAACCATGGCCCACATGTGATTCTCCTTTGCTAGCTCCTGACGCGGATTGTTTTGAAAGCCTTCTCCAATTTGGATTTTAAAAGGTATTGGACATAGGACTGATCATTCGGTTATAATCGAATCGAATAGGCTATTTGGTTATAATCGAATACCGAAATATTCCTATTTTCAATATCCGAACTAATAACCGAATTTTGGTAATAACCGAATACTGAATTACCGAATTATAAATTCGATATTTCGAGTAATAACCGAACACTGCTATCAAAATTCAAAAATAACACCCAAAAATGAGAGAAAAGACCCAAGCCGACGGACAGCTCTATGTTTCTCCCCACTCATCCTTCTTTTCCTCTATAATTCCCAAAATCGATCCTCTCCCCTAAAAATTCTCTCTATTTCACCAAACCAGTATAACCAATTGTAAGAGCAAAAGAAGAAGAAGAAGAAGTAGGCATGGTGGGTGGGTTCAGCACCGTAGCTGGTGCTGTAGTGGTAGCTGCCCTAACGATTATAATAACGGTGGTGAATGGGATCCTAACCTTGTCAACCCTTGCACATGGTTCCATGTCATGTGACTCACGTCTATGGCTCTGTCCCTCTTATTGGCTATTGGGATTCTTCCAAAGCTGTATGAACTCTTCAAACACTTCTCCCCATTTTTAATTCACTACTCAGTCTAATCACTTCATTTTGGTTATTCGATTTAACCGAATAACAAAAAACCAAAACCAATCCTGAACCCGAAAAGCTGATAATAAAACGGTTATAACTGAATTACAGAAAATAACCGAATAACCTAAATAATTCGGTTAAAAATTTTGGTTATGTTCGGTTATTCGATTTTACCCATTTTTTTCTTAGTCCTAATAGGACATGTTATATTCCTTAACAAGCTTGCATGCACGTGGCCCATCTAGCATTCCTTTCTTTTATCAAGTTGCTGCCAACTTGGATAATGTACATTCCTTATTGCAATTGGATCCTGTAGCTTCCTTTGCATGCTTCTCCAATAAGGGAATATAATTTCCATGAGCTGCTTCTCTTTCCAAGCTACTGAAGTAACGTGGGCCCCCTAGCATTCTATGCAAGCAGCTGAAACCTTGGCCCACAAATGAGTTAGCTAGCATAAATTTTGTGAGCTGCTAATGAAAGGCTTGGCATGTAATTGAAGGATGGGCTAATTGCACGTGTATGGCCCACTTGATGAATTAAATCTCATTTGCATGCCATTACCGAATTGGATTTTAAAAGCCCATAAACTTATTCCTTTTTCATCACTTCAGCCCTTTTAGCTCTAATTCCTCCTGAAATCAATAAATATCTTAATAAGTCCATATACACTATAAAACATGTAATAAACTAAATATAAAATAATAAAATAAATGACTATTATGCACTCATCAAATTCCCCCACACTTAGCCTTTACACGTCCTCGTGTAAACCAAAAGTTTGATTTCTAGGAAAATTCTATTCAACCATAGTGTCAAAAGATTTTAAGATCAAATCATGATTATCAATACTAAACCCACAAAAACATAATCAACACTTCATCAATTAACTCAAAACAACCACCTTGCCATTTTACCAACGAATTTTATTAAGTTAAATTGTAATCACATAAGCCCTCTTCTATGATCCACACACTTACTCAACTTAGTTACCATGAAGCAAAAATCGTGCACACCACTCAAAAACTTAAAACATCCTTTTTCTGCCTTATTTTTTTACCATAACCTTTTCATTTTCTTATTTGTTTCCGGTGAATGCATTTTATGCTCCGTTTCACCTTCCTCAATCATTCTTTTGTAAGTGAGTGCATTTTATGCTCTAACTCACTTATTCCGCACGTGTTTATGGGAGAGTGCGTTTTACGCTCCATCTCATCCCACCACATGACTTCTCTTTACTTCTTTTTTTCTCTTTTTCAACAATTTATTGATTTTCAACTTTCTTGATTTTTTTCACATGGTCCTGCAAAAAGCATAAGCAGTTCAATAGTTCTAGAGCATGAGATTAGTGCACAAAGACAACTCCACAGATAACTAAGCCAACTAAGCATATATCACATGTCCAAGTACTCATGAGACACAAATTCAATTCAAATCAATTACTATGGATCATGACTTAGTTTTTCTCAATCATTAACCAATTAAGCATCAAACAAATTTTGAATTTTTAGCATTGATTTCCAATTGTTGACTTTAACCTTCGAACACATAGGCAAATAGAATCATGGAACTCAAATTTTATAAAAATTCAAAGGCATCAAGATGGTCCTATTTCTAAAAATAAAATAAAAACCTAAATCTCCTCCCCCCCCCCCCCCCCCCACACTCAAAACCTTACATTGTCCCCAATGTAAGAAAATCATGCAAAGAAGAAAGAACTACATGCAAATAAAAAAACTAAATAGTAAAGGTTAGAAAAATCAAATCTGATTTCTTGGGTTTCCTCCCAAGTAGCTGCCCTTGTTTAACGTCTTTGGCTCGACATCATGTATCTCTTCTCATTCTTCATAGACCGGATCATCTAGCTCAATCATCTCAATATTTTCCACCTGATGTCCCTCATAGAATGGTTTCAATCCATGTCCATTCACTTTAAGAATCTTTCCTGTACTTGGACTATGAATCTCAACTGCACCATGAGTAAACACATTAGTGATAACAAAAGGACTAACCCATCTAGATCTCAATTTACCTAGAAATAACTTAAGCCGAGAATGATATAACAAAACTTTCTGTCCCACAACAAAGGTTTTCCGCACAATTTGTTTGTCATGAAAGGCCTTGGTTTTTTCCTTGTAAATCTTCGAACTTTCATAGGCTTTATTCCTCAATTCTTCCAACTCTTGTAACTGTAACTTCCTGTGTACTCCAGCTGCTTCCAAGCTCATGTTGCACTGCTTGATTGCCCAAAAAGCCCTATGCATTTGCTCAAAAGCTCTATGCACTAAAGAGTCTCTCACATCAATAGTAAAAACTTGTCCTATATCACTAGGGTACCTCATGGCGTCATAGATGTTAAATTAAATCTTTTCTCCATCGAATTCCATTGTCAAGGTCCCATTATGCACATCAATCATGGTTCTTGCTGTTTTTAAGAATGGTCTTCCTAGCAAGATGTGGGAAGGGTTTGATGATGTATCATCTTTCATGTCCATAAAGTAACAATCTGCAGGAAAGATTAGTTCGTTCACCTGCACTAAGACATCTTCAATCACCCCTCGGGAGTAAGTGTTAGTACGATCTGCCAATTGAATAATCACACCAGTATTTTTCAAAGGACCTAGATTTAAAGAGGCATAAATAGATAAAGGCATAATGTTAATTGAAGCTCCTAAATCTAGCATGGCCTTTTCAAATCTGGTGTTTCCTATTTTGCATGGGATTGTGAACATTCCTTGATCTTTACATTTAGGAGGCATTTTTCTTTAAAGAACAGTAGATACATTTTCCCCAACTATGACTCTTTCATCATTTTGCAATTTTCTTTTATTAGTACATAATTCTTTTAAAATTTTACATATCTTGGCACTTGTTTGATTTCATCAAGGAGAGGGATGTTTACTTCTACTTTCCTAAAATTTTCCAGAATTTCTTTTTCTTTTTCATCTTTCTTTGAGGTTTTAGAATTTCTGGGAGGAAAGGGAAGAGGAATATTTTTAAGCTGATTAGGAGGGTTAGGTTGTACCTTGGATTTTTCTGTTTCCTCCTTAGCTGCTTCCTCCTCAAACTCTACGGGGGTCGGTGGTGTATATAACTGTGTTCCACTCCACAAAGTTATGGCGCTTGCATTCTCCCTTGGGCTGACTACTGTTTGAGAAAGTAATTTTCCTGAGCCTCTAGATTCCAATATCCCCACAGTTGTAGCCAGTTGTCCTACTTGGTTTCTCAAATCTTGAACTGAAGCTTTTGTCTCCTGCTGGAACTGCTGTGTCTGAGTCATGAATGCTTTGAATATGTCTTCAAGGGATGTTCCTGAAGTGGTTGGAGCTACTTGTCGCGGTTGGTACTGAGGTTGTGTCGGTTGGAAACCTTGCTATCTAGGTGGGAACACTCCTTGTGTTGGTGGCCTATTCCCTCTATAACTGAGGTTTGGATGATCTCTCTAGCCTGGATTGTAAGTGTTTGAGTAGGGATCATACTTTTTTGGTTGTGTTTGGTAGTTACCTACTACATTGGCTTGCTGTGCATTCTTATCCACTTGCAATGTTGGGCATGAATCAGTAGCATGCCCTGTCATTAAGCATATTCCGCAAGCCTTCGCAACCGGCACGTTTCCTATTGTTAATTGTTGCACCACGGCAGTTAAGTTAGAAATCTGTTGTACCAATTCACTCGTGCTTACCTCACTTACCCTTTGTGGAGCATGATCATTCCTTGTTCCGTATTGTTGTGAGTTAGCAGCCATGTTTGCAATCAGATTTCTTGCAGCCTCCCGGTGTCTTGTCTACTAATGCTCCTCCACTAGCGCATCGATCATACTTCTTTATATTGGTATCAGTTAAAAGCCCACAAACTTATTCCTTTTTCATCAATTCAGCCCTTTTAGCTCTAATTCCTCATGAAATCAATAAATATCTTAATAAGTTCATATACACTATAAAATATGTAATAAACTAAATATAAAAGAATAAAAATAAATGAATATTATGCACTCATCATTCCTCCCAGTTATGGACCTTTGTGTTGTCCATCCTAGCATACAAAGTCCTAGCTTCTCCTGTAAAACTCTTCTGAAATAGTTGCATCCAAAGGCTTTCATCGTCGGCATATGAATCATTCTCTCCAATGTACACCTTTAGATGAGTATTCTTCAAGTCCGTTGTATTTTTTGAACTCTGGGACTTGGAATTTATCCGGGTACTTGGCCCTCGAAATATACAGAGGTCAGAATAATTTACACTACCGTGAGAGCTGGTCCCTTTGATGGATCGGATAGCCTCCTCCATCTATCTGACTTTGCTTTGGATATCACATGTTTCTCAGTTCTCTCGAAGGTTTATGATTTCCTTCACTGGGCTTTTATTTGCAGTCTCCTTGTTGGAGCCGATATTGGCTAGTGCCACAGGGATAGGTATTTAATGACTACCCTTTTCATTGGAGGGCTGAATGCATTTCTGAGCAGAGGACTCAGGTTGAGTTTGCATTTTAGGCTCTAGAGCTTTTTTACTTTGCTCTTTTAACAGATCAGCTATCTCTGCGATTTGTCTCTTGAAATCCTCAAATTCCTCCCGAGATACGGGTATAGGTTCCGAGACGCTACTTTCAGTCATCTTAATAAGTGGCGGTGGTGCCTTCTTAGCTTGAGATCGAGTTTTATGACCAATCTTGCACATAAACATTTAAATAGTTTAGTCTTGATATTGGAAGGAAGTGTGGATGCATGATATGTTATGCATCAGGTTTTTATGTATTTTAATCTTTTCCTGCAAAATTGGAGTCAGTTGTTTTAATGACAGGATAATAAGACATAGGATGTGAATCAATATGTAAAACATTTGTACATATGAAGGAGTAACAGGGCATGGTGAAAACATCTTGTTCGTTGGATTTCTCTGAAGCTGATCTATCTTAGGTTACTCTTGCCGGCTTTTTTAAATTGGTTTCCAGATCTTCGCAATCTACTTAATGGATATGCATCATCTTTCAATTGGAGCGGATCTAAGTGGTGCTTTTCCTGAGCCTCACAGGGGAACGCCACCTTAGAGTACAGTAATAAACAACTGACGGGTTTGCCTCCTAATGGAGGAACTGCTCAACATACATTCATACATCAGGTCTCACTGTTTATGCAAGTGATGACATTGTACGATGCACTAATATAAAGCATTTATCACACACAGAGATTTATTTACACGATATGCAAGACGATAAGGAAAATAACAAGAATTGTATGCAGCCTAAGCCCTCTATAGATCCTCAGCAGAGTCGCCACCTGTCGACGCTGGGATTTTTTTCTCTTCTTTTTTTATTTATTCTTTTCCTTTATTGTTTACCCTTACTTGATTTGTTTTTATTGAAAGGGTGAATTTTACGAAGAGACCGACATTTATGTGTCGACGAATTGAAAAGATTGATTTTAATGATTGGACCGAATGCCAAAGTCGCCAGTTGATATATATTTACAATGGATGTACCAACGCATCCGGGTTTTAAATATTTTCAAAAGGTGACCCAATATATGACTATAAGATAAGACTGGTTTTGAAACCAGAGATTCGAGGAATTCAGGGCTTGATTAAGCGAGGGCAAGGTGTTAGGCACTCCCCGACTTCTGTGAAAACACGGTTACTGCATCTTATTAATTTTCCTAAGCATAAAATGTGTGTATATGTGTGTGTGTGTGTGTATGTGTATGTTTTGAGTGTTCTAAGTTTAAATTTGCGTATATGAACAACTTTTGCATTTGAAAGTAGTGTTGTACCTCTTTTGCACCTATGCATGAAGGATTTGATTTATTAAAATCCAATTTTAAACAAAGTATATTGAAATGATGTTTTAGCAAACAAGGTTTTCAAATCCTTCGTCAAATAAGAATCAAGGTCCTTTGATACTTCCATTTATTAACCTAGATTGATCTAGTCTCGCATTGTTATGCCATTTTTTATTGTGAAAGCTCGTTGCTTTATTTATGAAAGCTTAGTGCTTTATTTGCGTTTATGAACGACTTTTGCTTCGAAAGTAGTGGTGTACCTCTTTTGCACCTATGCACGAAAGAATTGATTTATTGAAAAATCCAATTTTAAACAAAGTGTATTGAAATGATGTTTTAGCAAACAAGGTTTTCAAATCATTCGTCAAATATGAATCAAGGTCCTTTGATACTTCCTTTTATTATGAAAGCTTCTAGCTATTTATTTGGGAAAGTTGTTTTGGTGGTGATGCATGTAAAAAGCATTAAATAGGGTCGAATCATATTCGAGCATGAAAGTCGTATAGATAGATCTGAAACCCTGCAATTAAATATTTTCACTATCACGGGATCTTAAATCCGATCTCTTGGGACGAACCCCGAAAAGCTGTTTTAAGATCCGATATTTACATATGCATGGATTTATGCAGTTAATATTACATTTAAAAGCAAAATGTCCATAATGGGAATCTAGTCAAGATTAGATAGTAGAATCTCGACCTCAGGATTCCTAGGCTCACATTTATAAACTTTAAAGCATTTAATACTCGATATTCGCTATAAGATGATCCATCACTTGGAATCTCTTATATGAATGAATCGGATCCACTGCACCATTAGATATAGATCTAAGGCTTTGAGGAACCCGGCATTGCTTTGCGATGTTTGCAATGACTAGATCTATCCTAGATCTATGTCGGTCTAGCATGGGGGTTCGAGCTTTGATGCTCCAGAACCTTTCGGAAGCTAGATCCGACTAGATCTAAGTAGATCTAGTGCTCAAAAAATAATTTCTAACTGTATATATGCAATATATAACCAATTTGATCAGTTAAATATGTAAATAAAAGCTACCCGAACATGATAAATGTGTTGCACATCAAGTTTATCTATAGATTTACATCTTAGACCAATGAATCTAACAGTTTTAACTATATAAATAGTAAACTGGTCAAAATACCACTTATTTTACCTTGGGGGATGTAGAAATAAGCTTGTGATCTCCGTAGATCGATACTACAACGCCGTGGGAGTAATATCTCTCGTATATATGAATGATTTAGTACAAATATGAGTTAGAATGCTTAAGCCCAAGCTCTATCTCTCTCTAAAATCTAAGCTTTAGTTGCAAAATTGTCCCCTTTTGCATTTATGAGGTGCTGCCCCCTTATAGAAGATCTAGGTGAAGAGAAGCAGATGAACCTACGCCCAGGCACAGGTGTACCTGTATCCCTTACTAGTGGATCCCACAGGGTTGCAATTTGGTCCTTTGGTCATCCCTAGGAGAAAGTTGAGCTCTGTACCCAAAAATCTCAGAAAGGTTCTGTTGAAAGTTACGAAATAAGGTTGATTTAGACTTATTTTGGGGATGCTGGGAAGATGATGCTCCTAGCTGAAAGGTATCTTCCAGTTTTCATAGGTCGTCAACTCGTCTGGGGTAGTTCGTAGATCGGGAGTTGCTGTGGAGGCTTCTGGTGGTTTTTTCCTCATCTTTACGACCTCCGTTTGGACCAAGTGGCGCGTTAGGTGCTCTTGCACTTAGGTTCCTCCCCCCCCCCCCAGGGTTTGTCTCCAGGGTGACCTGAGGTCTTTGCCTGGTCTCAGGGTCGTCTCCGAGGTGATCTGGTGCCTGGTTTTGCCTCGGGGTTGTCTCCGGGGTAGGCTCGTGCCTTATCTGTCCTCCGGGCTGTCTCTGGGATAGACTTGTGTTCCTGTCTTGCCTTAGGGTTATCTTCAGGGCAGGCTTGTGCCTTGTCTATCCTCGGGGTTGTCTCTGGGATAGACTTGTGTCCTATCTGGCCTCGGGGTTGTCCCCGGGCAGGCTTGTGCCTTGTCTGGCCTCGGGGTTATCTTCGGGGTCGACTTGTGTTCTATCTTTGCTTCGCGGTTGTCTCCGGGGCAGGCTTGTGCCCTATCTGTCCTCGGGGTTGTCTCCAGGATAAACTTGTGTCCTGTCTGGCCTCGGGGTTGTCGTCGGGGCAGGCTTATGCCTTGTCTGGCCTCGGGGTTGTCTCTGGGGTCGACTTGTGTCCTGTCTTTGCCTCGGGGTTGTCTTCGGGCCAGGCTTGTGCTTTGTCTGGCCTCGGGGTTGTCTCTGGGGCAGAATTATGCTTTTACCCTCTTGAAAGGTTAGTCCAAGGAAAATAAAATTTCGGGTGTCTACAGTAACGTGAAATTTATAGGCTTAGGCTTCCTTTAACCCTAACGTTTTGTAAACTAATAGTGGCATCAGGTTAATGTTAGCCCCTAAGTCACACAATGCCCTTCCAAAGAACTGATTACCTATCGTACAAGGGATTGTGAAGCTTCCCGGATCCTTTAACTTTGGCAATAACTTTTTCTATAAGATATCAATACATTCTTCAGTCAATGCCACAATCTCGAAGTCGCCCATCCTCCTCTTCTCAGACAAGATTTCTTTCATGAACTTTGCATAACTTGTTATTTGCTCCAAAGCTTTCGCAAATGGTATGTTGATGTGGATCTTTTTAAACACCTCAAGGAATTTTGAAAATTGCTTGTCTAACTTTGCTTTTTAAAATCTTTAAGGAAATGGCACGGAATGCACAATATCGTTTGCTTGCTTCCATTCGTCGCCACATTTGAACCTATATCCTTAGTCTTGACAACTTCATCAACCTCATCCTTTTCCTTAACTACCTTATCCTCTTCTGCAGTTTTCGGCTTTGAATTTCCTTTTACAACCTCAGGTAGCTCTTTCCCACTTCTTAGAGTTACAGCTTTGCAGTGCTCCTTTCCATCCTTTTTCGGGTTAACTTCAATATCACTCGGTAACGCTCCTTGAGGACTGTTGTTAAGGGCTTGAGCTAACTGACCCATCAGGTTTTCCAAATTCCTTATCGACACTTCTTGGCTTTTCACATTTAGGTCCACTTGATTCAACAGCCTATCTTAATTATTCATTCTCCTTTCCATGGTTGTAATGAATTTTGTTAAACCCTCCTCTACACTTGGTTGCTTTTCTGCCTGATGAGTTGTTTGATTCTGAAAACCCGGAGGTTACGGTTGCCTTGGAGCTTGGTTTTGAGACTGATTATTACTCCAAGAGAAATTAGGATGATTCCTCCACTAAGGGTTGTAAGAATTATGATTATACTACGGCTGCTGTCTGATTTAGCTTCCGCAAACTATACCAACTCTACACTGATGGTGCATTGATCACTAGCATGATTACCCGCACAAAGTTCACAACCCATCTCTACCGGTTAACTTGCATGTGGTCCACATGAATTAATCTTTTTAGTCAAAGCGGCTACTTGTGCAGATAAAGTTGTGATTGCATTCAACTCCAACTTTTCTGTTGTTTTTGGCAGATTGACCCTTGTCGTAGGCCACTGGTAGTTGTTGGTTGCCATGGTCTCTAACAACTAGTAGGCCTCATCAAAGTTCTTTCCCATAATAGCACCCCCAATTGCTGCATCAATATTTGTCCTCGTGGGACCAAACAACCCATTATAATCTGCAACCACTTCGGGATTCTGTGACGTGGACACTTATGGAGTAAGTCCTTGAACCTTCCTCATGCCACGTATAATGTCTCCGAATCAAGTTGACTGAATGAAGTAATGTCATTCCTCATTTTCGCCATCTTAGCGGGTGAAAAGAATTTAGCTAAGAATTTCTGTGCCAAATCTGCCTATGTTGTGATTGAACCCAATGGCAAAGAGTGCAACCAACTTTTCGCCTTATTAGGGAGTATGAAAGGAAAAAGTTTCAACCTCACAGTTTCATCCATAACCCCATTGAACTTAAACGTGTCGTAAATTTCCAAAAAGCTGATGAGATGTTCATTCAGATCATCATTCGGACCACCCCCATATTGTACTGAATTTTGTAACATTTGAATGGTTCCCGATTTGATCTCGAAATTATTAGCATTGATGGCAGGCCTCTAAATCCTTGATTGAATGTCTATCACCAACGACATGGCATAATCCCTTAGTGATTTTTGCTCTTCTGCAGCCATGGTTTCTTGCGTATTGGTTTCCTATTTCTGTTTTTCTACTATCTATGTTTCTTCACCAGATAATTCAGATTTCAGAACTTTCTTTCGATATCGTCTGCGTATGGCAAAAGTTCCTCCTTGCCTTTAGACCTAGTGTGCATACATAGATTAGAGAACCTACAAAGGCGAAATAAAACAGAAAATTAAGAACGTTTAAATTAAGATCGAATTGATTGTAACTAATATTGAAATAACTACTAAAAACAGATCCCCGACAACGACGCCATAAACTTGTTGTCTGATTTTAGATAGAGACAAATACGCGTAAGTATATATGATCAGCAAGTAATAAAGGATAAATAAAGAGTATTGAACCCACGTGAATGTACACCTAATATATTTCAGCTACTAATTTTCTATCAACCCAATTTTATTTAAACAAATCCAAATACAAATAATTGTTAAAGGTAAATTAAAACTAAGAACAGAAAGTAACACAAATGTTGAAATTAGATATTTAATAGGTTAAGACTACAATATCCCCACTTACTTTACATGAATCAATTACATAAATCATTCAATTATTAAATCCACGAGAGTTGTTAACAGGAATTCAAGATTATTTATAAGCCTTTTTCCAAGGATCAAATAAAATATTCAATTCAATTAATCTTGTTATATTCCTATGCAAAACAAGATAATCAAATTCTATAAGTTTCAATTCCCACAAGTTACATGTAGTGCAAAAAGATATTCCTATTCAATACACAATCCTAATTATTTAACTCGAGAAAATAACTAAGAATGCATGTTATCACATTCAGATCTAACTCTAGATTGCATCTCCCGAATTCATCTAAAGTATCCCGCTAATTGGAATTAAATGGATAATCAATCCATGAATGTAAAAGGTTCAATTGTAGCCTTAATTTGAGAATTTAGTTCATGCTAGAATTTAAAATCAAAAATCTAAAATAAGTCATCATTATAGAATTACAAAACTGAGATAAGAAGCAAAAGAAAAACTCAATAAGAATCTTCTTCAGTCTTCAAGTCTTCAGCCTGCAATCCTTGTGAAGCTTTGCAAATCTTCAATCTCAATCTCTAGCTATCTCCTTCAATCTCTATGTGTCTCTGATGAAAAGTCTTCTCCCTTTTATGTATAGAAATCCTCATCAAAATCCAGCTCAATCAGAATCCAATTCCTGCTAGAAATTTGCATCAGCCGCACACTTGAAAATAAATTTGACCCTGATTCTCTGACTCCTAGTGCCTCGGCGCTGGGATTTGTACTAGGAATAGCGCCCCGACGCTGGTGTGGTTGTTGGAATTACTATCTTGCCCCTCCTATCACCAGAATTTACCGTTACGCCCCTGCAGTTCATATACCTACAAAGTAACATGAAAACAAGTAAAATGCTCTAAAAAACTTAAAAATCAACATATTAAGTCCAAAAGTATCCAATTCATGGGAATATTACCACAATCATCACGGGGCCCACTTGCCTTGATTTTCGTGCCGCGACATAAATTTTTTCGTGCTGAGTGCTGAAATGTCCATAACTTTCAAACCGGAAAAAGTTAGCAAATGTGCCATACCAATTCGGAAAAATCTTTTCAAGAGCTACACAGTGGCATCAATTTTAATCGATTTCGGGTTCGGGAACATAAAGAAAAAGGGGAAAACTCTCTTTTGGCAAATGTTTGCTAGTCTTTTATCTTACCTTTCGTAGTATGTTGCTCGGAGGTCATCGTGGGGACTCTGAGTATTTTCTATAAGTTTAATAATCTTTTAATTTGGACATTTTGGCCTTGGGATGAAATGACGATTTTATCATTCCTACTATTGTTATAGGAAAATGCACAAATTTAAGGTGTCTAAACTCTCATATAAAGAAGGTGGCATGCAAATAAAAAAGACAAAAATACGTACGATCTTGGGGAAGGTCTCTTAAAAAAATGAACCTCCCAATTTTTTTTAAAAAAATATAGGCTAGGTATTTATTTATATTTATTAATTTTTTAACTAGATAGGTAGAAGAGAGAGGAAGAAAATGACATACATGTCCCTATCTCACCTTTAAACACCCGAAATTCATTTAATAAAAATTGCAAAAAACTAACAATTGTTCAGTTTGGTAATTTTGCAAGCAATGATTCTCCGGCTTTAATTATCACCAAAAGTGTATAAACATCATGATTCTGATAACATGTATACCTTCGGTTTAAAAGCTGCTGTTATTAATTAATGATTTAATTACAACATCACCTATTTATAATTTAAGTGAAATTTCATAATAGCTATACTAAAATTTTAGAGTTGACGTTAATATTATTTAGTAATATTAATTAAGACTAGCCAAATATTCCTTAAATAAGACTAGCCAAATATTAAATTAGTTACCTTTTAAAAATCAAATTATAGTCAATTATATAATAATTATAATAATAATAATAATAATAATAATAATAATAATAATAATAATAATAATAATAATGCAAAACTATGCTTTTGGTCACCAAAGTTGGCACGTATTACTGAATACCTGATTGAACTTTTAATTTATCAAATTAACTAACTGAACTAATTAAAATTGTTAAATTGGGTCATTCTGTCAAATTTGGCTAACAGCTGTTAAAAACTTTTCTAACGTGGAAGCAAAAAAAAGGGAAAATAAAAAAGGAAATGACATGGCCTTATCAACGTGGCTTGCGCGGCAAAATAGAAAACTCGTTACACCAACATTCAGACAAAGCCAAAGCCAAATCCAAATCCTATCTCTGTCCAACTTTAGACAATGAGAAACAGAGAGAGAGATAAAGGAGGAGATTAGGGTTCTTCAACGAAATTTGCTCAGATAGCCGACGAGAAGCCTACCTTCTGTGACCGAGTTTTGCAAATCTCTTCCCAACCTCGTTCACGGCGCGCTAGGGTTCACGGCTCACTGAGGCTTCTGGCTTAGATCTTTCATTGGTACAAGGTATGTACGATTTTATGTCCAAATGCTCTTCCCTCTTCAGTTTAGCAAGTTTGGGTCTAAAGTCTAGGGTTTGGTGCCAATTTCTAAAACTTCAATTTGGGGAGTTTTCAAAATCAGGGATGGGAACCTAGGGTTTTGTTACCTTTTTCCTTCAATAATGCTTTGTAATGGGTACCATGGTCAGCCATGTTTGGAACCTCTTCCTACTTAAAGTCCCCCCAAACAGCTTCTGAATTCCAAACCTGTAATGGGTACCATGGTACTTTAATTGAATATATGCCTTTGTTTATATCAATACATTTATGTAATGGTTACATGTATGTTGTGTCTTATACCTGTTGCAGGATGGTTCTATTTTCTGTGGAGTTAAATCATGGTGGCAGGTTTATTGAAGAACCAATATACCACTATGGAGGAGGTGTTACACAACTGTATCATGATGTTGATGGTGACTGGCTGAATGTTGACAAAATAAACAACATACCTAAGACAATTGGGTACAAAAAAGGATTTTGCAGTGTATTTCAGAAAGAGTGGTTGGGATATTCGTACTGGTTTAGAGTTAGTATATGATGACCATAGTATTAGGTTACTAGTTGAGGAGGGTGAGAAATATGGGATAGTTGATCTATATTGTGACCACTCCATTGATGAAGTCTTACCACTTGAGGGGGATTTTGAGCAGGTAGTTGAGGGGGAAGTAGATGTTGTTGATGTGCAACTTGATGCACCAATGGAAGCCCCAACTGATGATGATTCTACATATGAAGAAACAGATTCTGAGTGCACTGATGTTAGTGATGATGATGGGAATGAAGAGTTGATCAATGCTAGGTTACATAAGGAAGAGATTAAGAAAACAAAGATTAATGAAGTTGAAAGTGAAAGTGAAGTTCCATTGGATGATGAAGTTGATGTTGAACATATGGGGACTCAAGCTTCTAGCTCAGTATGTGGGAAGGGCAGGAAGAAGACAAGGGCAGGCCTGAACACTCCAATCAAGAAGCAGAAAAAGACTAGTGAAGAGAATGAACCTACCTTTTCATCTGATGATGATGTTGTGACTAAATTTGGTACAAAGGTGTTGCCTAATTTCTTAATAGCACTTTAACACGCAAGTATACGCGTTCAATTGTAATATTCAGCAAGCAAGGATATCGTTCCCACGAGGAAATAGATTAACTTTTATCAATTATAAATCTTAATTCAATTAATCTTATTTTAAACTACGAAATATTAGTTGTGATATGAAAATCTAACTTAGCAAAATTAATAACTAAGATCAAAGTTCACAAGGTTAATGCAGATTTAACATGTTAAGATTACAACTTCCCTTAGTATTTCATTTATATCAATTTTCTTCCCATTCAAATCAATTAATTAATATGAATCATTATCCAAGAATGCTTTATAAAATTCACGCAATTTTTCCAAAGACACGTGAATAAATTCTCCTAAATCCGATCCTTAAGACACAGAATTACAAGGAACACTCTAGTTAATTAATTCACTATATTCCTATGTGAATCAAGTTAATTAGGGTTTTACGTACAAATTCTTTCAATGGATACAAAAGACACATAGGTATATTCCTATCCTACATGCTAATCATATTAACCCTATTCAGATTATATGAAAAGATGTTATCATATCCAGATCTCAATTTATACTCCATCTTCCAATTTTATATAGATTATCACAGTAATTGTTGGCCAAACAATTAATCAATAAGCAAAAGATACAATAAACAATTAATAAAAACCAACTTTCATTCAATGGGAAGGTTTAATTTAAACTACATACCAAGTTCTGTTGCAATCTTAATTAAAGTTTAGTTTATAATAATAAAGAAAAACATCATTCATATTAATAATCCAAACATCTCAGGTAATTACAAAAGATAAAACTAGAGAAGAGAAGAAGAAACTCTGAATTTTCTCCAATACTCTCTCTTTGATCTTCAACCCTTGTAATCCTCCTTCGTGTTTTCCTTCGTTGTTCTCTCTACAATTGTCTTGATAATTCCTCCATACGTCTTTTCTAAAGTCTTCTATTTTTATTTTCCCAAAGCCTCCTCCAGATTTCTCTTTTTCTTCAAAATCAACTTAGCAGCAAAATAACCCACATTGGGCGTGGCCTAGCGCACTAGGCGCTAGGTTTAGTGCAATTCAAGCACACTAGGCTCTTGACCAGGACCAAGTAATTACAAAAATGTCATTAAGCCTATTTTTGACTTCTTTTTAATTCTTTTCTCTTCTAAAATGACATATTTGCCCTTCCAGCTCCACCTACAAGAAATAAACACAAAAACAAATAAATAGATCCTAAAACACTTAAAGATAACAATAAGTAAGCTTAAACAATGTCTAATTTATAGGTATGACACCTACTCATCAAAAGGGCATGAAGCCATGGGAGGAAATGTATGAAGATTCTGATACTAAAGTTCCTGCATCTCCTATCTCAACCTAGTGGTAGTGAGTGGGAAGGTGAAGAGGCAAGGGTCAAAGTGAAGAGAGTTGTTCCTGTGTATAATCCAAACACAGCAATTAAGGACACTAAGTTTGAGCTATACATGACTTTCACTGGGGTTGACCAGCTAAGAGAAGCAATACAAAATTATGCAGTTGGGAAAGGGAAAGCAATTTGGTTGGCAGTTAATGACAATACAAGGGTTCAAGCTAAGTGTGCATCAGGATGTCCATGGAAGCTTTGTGCAAGTTATGTTCCTAAAGAGAAATGGTTTCAAATCAAGGCTTACCCAACTAAGATCCACAGTTATATTAGGGCCACAAAGATAAAGGTTATTAGATGTAAGTGGTTGGTAGATAAGTTTGGAGGGACAATTAGAGCAAGGCCAATGATGAAGTTGAGGGAATTGCAAGCAGCAATAAGGCAAAGGTTTGGAGTGCAGAGCTCTCTTGGACAGTGTTTGCAAGTTAAAAAAGTGGCATTACCTGAGATAGAAAAGACTCTGACAGAACATTATGAAGGGGTTTGGGACTATGGACAAGAGATACTTAATACAAATCCAGGGAGCACTGTACAAATTAGGACTGATCAGGGCACTCCAAAAAGGTTTCAAAGGATGTATATTTGTTTTGATGCTGTGAAGAGGAACTGGTTAGAGGGATGCAGACCTATTATTGGACTAGATGGTTGTTTCCTGAAGACATATTGTAGAGGGGAGCTGTTAACTGCAATAGAAAGAGATGCTAACAACTAGATGTTCCCAATAGCTTGGGCTTTGGTGGAAAGTGAAAATAAAGACAGTTGGAGCTGGTTTTTAAATTTGTTAGTGGAAGATGTTGGATTAGAACAAGGTAGAGGATGGACATTAATTACTGATCAACAAAAGGTGCAGTTTTATTTTTATTACATCTTAAGTTTTATTTGCATTACACATTTATGTCTCTATACTAACATTTCTTGCATATTTATATAGGGTTTGGTGCCTGCTATTAAGGAATTACTACCCCAAGCAGAGCATATATGTTGTGCAAGACACATCTATGCTAATTGGAGAAAAAAGTTCCCTGGGGCAGCTTTAAAGGTGATGTTCTGGAAGGCAGCTAAGGCCAACAATCCTGCTGATTTTCGAATGGCACTGAAGGACATTAGGAAGGAGTCAATGGATTGCAGTTCAGTTAGTTGCAGTTTAGTTAGTTCTAGGTTTTTAAATTCAGTTAACTGCATTGTTGTAGTTTTATTAGTTATTGGTTGGCAGTTAATTGCATTGTTGCAGTTCAGTTAACTGCATTAGTTCTGTTATTGTGTGTGCAGGAAACTGAAAAGCTGTTAACTGAATTGTGGCACTGTTGCAATTTTGCATTAGTTATTGTATTGGTGTTGTATTGGGGCTCATTTTGCAGTGTTGTATTGGTGTTGTATTGGCATTGTTGCAGTTTTGTGTGTGTGCAGGGAACTAATGCAAACTTATCTTTGACTGAACCTAACAGTCAAGCATTGGACATTTAACATTTGGTTAGTTAACTGCAGAAACCAAATCAAACTTCTCGAGCAACAACAATGCCAATACAACAATTCCATTTCACATCCAAATGCTAAATGTCAACTATTTGAAGAATAAACTGTCAAAAGAAACACATTAAAAACAAGTGGTTCATTACATAGCTTTGAATGTTTACAAAGTCTTGAAATGAAAACATAACATCATTACATAGCATTGAATGCTTCAAAATTCATGAAAACATAACTTAATACAACACAAGTCACCATCCATGATAATATCACATACAATTGGAATTTTTTATTTGCCTCTCTTAGTCTAATAGATTCTAACTCCAAGATTAAGGCATCCCTTTTCAAATTCTTTAACTTCTCTTTCAACTTTCTTGTTTTGTTTCTTAGCAAATTGACTTCATCTTCATTCCTTAAAACAGAACTCATATCACTGCAACCATTACCCTGAACTTCATTTTGAGTACTTATGTCCAACCATTGAAAAAATCCACAATATTTATTAACGTCCTGTAAAAGAAAACAACACCCAAACCAAATTCAATATAAAATATATTATAATAACATACAAATTTATACACAAAATTTACTTACTGGGTAAAAACGACATCCATAGAACCTTCTTCCCTTTGATTTGTTCTTTGTGGAGACACAAATGGATGCCGATAGACTGCAGAAACAATCTACCCTCTTTCGAGCAATAGACGATGATATGCTATTTGAAGAAGCCATTAAGAACCTTTTAGAAGTTCAAATGGTCAAACATTATTGTGGAAATAGCTATGTAATATGTTATGTACAAAACTGCCAATAGCTATGTAATATGTTAATACAGTTAATATGATATAAACAGGATTTTGCAGTGTATTGTGTCAAACATTATTGTGGAACATAACAGTTAATATGATAGTAAATTGCCTACTCAAAAGATAACAGAATGAGAAGGGAACATGTGATACAAGCTTATGCAGAACTGTATTTAGTAAAAAGGTAACAAAACTCTAGGTTCCCATCCCTGATTTTGAAAATTCCCCCAATCGAATTTTTATAAATCGGCAACAAAACCCTAGACTTTAGACCCAAACTTGCTAAACTGAAGAGGGAAGAGCATTTGGACACAAAATCGTACATACCTTAAACCAACGAAAGATCTAAGTCAGAAAACTCAGTGAGCCGTGAACCCTAGATCGACCTCTTCGTCGTTGGAACCCTAGCCGTGAACCCTAGCGCGCCGTGAACGAGGTTGGGAAGAGATTTGCAAAATTCGGTCACAGAAGGTAGGCTTCTCGTCGGCTATCTGAGCAGATTTCGTTGAAGAACCCTAATCTCTTCCTTTGTCTCTCTCTGTTTCTCACTGTCTGAAGTTGGACAAAGATATTATTTGGCTTTGGCTTTGGCTTTGTCTGAATGTTGGTGTAACGAGTTTTCTATTTTGCCGCGTAAGCCACGTTGATAAGGCCATGTCATTTTTTTTATTTTCCTTTTTTTTTGCTTCCACGTCAGAAAAGTTTTTAATAGCCGTTAGCCAGATTTGACAGAATGACCCAATTTAACAATTTAAATTAGTTCAGTTAGTTAATTTGACAAATTAAAAGTTCAATCAGGTATTTAGTAATACGTGCCAACTTTGGTGACCAATAGCCTAGTTTTGCCTAATAATAGTAATAGGAGGCTAAAAAGTTATAATTAAGAGAAAAAAAAATACAGTTTATAGAGTTTAGTAAAATGTTTTAATACAAAAAGATCGCACAACTGAATTAGTTCATTTATATTATGATTATATATTTTAATATGTCGTAGACATTAATTGAAATGATATTATATTTATTTAGGAGTTTTAGTTCTAATATAATTATATAATTAGTGCTATATGTATATACAAAGTTCTGTATTACACAGTCGGGATATGACGACTGATTTTTTGGGCTATCGTCGCCGTATCCCATAATAGCTATGACGGTTACTGTCGCTATAGCCCAAAAAATCTTCGTTATAGCCGACTGTGTACTACACACCTGTGTACATACATTTTTCCCATATAATTATAGGCAAATGTTTTTTTGTTAATGTAACAAATTTAATTTATTAAGAATTAAAAATACAATGATATCCACTCAATACTACCATATATTTAGTTAATAATCTACCATATATGGATAAGACTAGTGATTATAATCAACTATATCATTTTGTATTCATATTTAATAACAATTTTTTAATTACCAAAATACTATTGATACTTACCATCACTTTAATTTTTTTAAATAACAGTCATTCCAAACAAGTGTTTGGGATTTGATAAATATATAAATTGCATATTTATCTTTGTATCTTATTCAAATTGAAATTTAATAATATATATATATATATATATTATATTGATAACAAATTTACGTATAATAGCATTTGTCTTCATCTCTTACAAATTTTTATATATTGAATACTGATGTAATTTTCCATAAAAAGTTAATGTAGTTTATTAAACTTTTCAAAATATTTGATCTTATAATTATTATTGTGTTTTAAATAATTACATTATAAAAAATTAAATAAATTCAATTCAATTTTACCATTGTGATTATGAATCCATTATTACTAGCAGGATCAGGCGGCAAAATTCCAGCACATCTAGAAAGAGAGTAGGGAGGAAGATGATGATACCAAAGGTAATAATGACATCGTCCGTAACATGTGGCGGGTTCCACGAGCCGAGCCTTCTCTTCTGTCCAAAACCCTGACACTTTCATCTCCATCTTCTCACTGAACCCCAAACCACAAGAAAACAATTCAATTCCAAAACAAAACAAAACAAAACACTAACCCCACAATCTTCAATTTTTTTACTGATTATCAGACGTCTTCTTCTCTAACATCACGTATCTCGAAATACCCCCATTTTTTCACACCAAACAATTTCAGAAATCAAAAATCTCAGATTCCAAACGATTCCCTCTCTATGCCGCCCGTCATCGCATGGATGGTAACGAGTCAATTCCCCCATTATCTACGGTCAGATTTCACCATCAATTCTCTCTTATTGAATTCAGCATTGCGATTTCTACTAATTTCTCTCTCTAAAATGTTGTACTAGTACTGCGTTATTTTCTCTAGATTTATTTGAATTGGGTATTTATTGTTTTACTGATCTGGGGTTGTATGGAATTTATCTTCATAATGCTCGATCTGGTTCTGCAACTGTACGGACAGGTAAGGAGGATATGATTGCTCTGTTTTTATTGTGGTTTACTAAATTAGGGTTAGGGTTTGGATCAGGATTTTACTTGGTGGTGGTGGTGTTTGTTGATATGGGCTGTGGAGGGTCAAAAGTTGATGATTTGCCGTTAGTGATTCGTTGCAGAGAGAGGAAAGAGCTAATCAGAGCTGCCGCTGATCACCGGTATGCTCTAGCTTCTGCTCATATTTCTTATTTTCGTTCTCTAAAAGATTTTGGGGAAGCTCTTCGCCGGTTTGTTGATGAAGAGTTTGTGATCGGGTCGCCTTTGGATTCGCCTGTACTTACATTGCCTTCTGATGAAGGGAAAAAGAGCAAGAAGAAAGACATAGATAGTACTAGTAGAAATGTTGCTGGTAGGGATAATAAAGGTTCTTCCAATTCGAATTCGGGTTCGATTTCTCATGGTCATTCAGCGGAGGATGATTGTGGGGATTTACATGATTCACATTTACATTTATCTTCAAGTTCGGATTCTGAATTGGGTTCGCCTTCTAGTCATATTCATTTACAAGATAGTCCTCAAATGGATGCACGAGAGGCTTACCCACCTCATCAAACAGCTTGGGAGGAGCCTTATGGGTATGGGGTGAATTCAAATCCACCCCCTCAATCAGCTTGGGGGCCTTATGGTTATGGAATGGATCCATCCCCTCAAACAGATTGGGGAGCTTATGGAATGAATGTTGCAGATCAACCTTATCGAATGAATGCAGTAGATCAAACTTACGGAACAAATTATGGAATGAATGCAGTAGATCAACCTTATGGAATGAATGTAGTAGATCAACCTTATCAAACAGACTGGGGACAATATGGAGGGAATTCGAGGTCATATGCATATTATATGAAAAGGTCTGCACCGGCTGTTCGTACTGTGATTCATGGGGAGGAACCATATGCTTATTCAAACTCCTACTCAAGTTACCCAAATGAGAGCGGAGGATTCTTTGGGTTTCCGATGAGTTCACCACGTCAAGAGCCTCCCGAGAATAGGCGACCAAGTCCTCCGGCTGCACCACCTCCACCTCCTCCGCCGAGTGGTTCTGGGTGGGATTTCCTTAACCCTTTTGATGGGTATGATACCGGTTATTATTCTCAAAGTGCATATGGGTATGGGTCGACTGCTAGTAGTCCAGATTCGAATGAGGTTAGGGAGAGGGAGGGGATTCCTGATTTGGAAGAAGAAACAGAGACTGAGGTCGTTAGACAAGTTCATAAGGGGAAGAAGGTGAATGAAAATATAAAGAGAAATTTGGGCGCGAGCACTTCTAAGGCAATGTCACCACAAAAGGGTGAGGACAATTTTAAAACTGTCCGATCATACGGTGATACTGAGGGTAGTCCAAGGGTGGTGCCACCTCATGGTAGTGAGGGAAGTTCAAGGGAGTTACCATCACACAGTAGTGATGGCAGTACAAAGGCAATGCCATCACAACATAGTGAGGGCCCTTCAAGGGCAGGACCATCACAAAATAGTGAGGCACAACAATCGGTTTATATGGAAGAGGAGAAAAGCAGTCCCGACTCCATTATATCAGAGGCCTCACCCAATAGTTATGTGCAGAAGAAAGGGGTGAGTTTTGAGGTAGAAGAGGTTTCAGTTAATGACGTTGAATCCTCGAAGATGAGTAGCATGACCACATTATCTACTCATGGTTCTCGGGATATTCAGGAGGTAGTTGGTGAAGTTAGGGATGAATTTGAGATGGCTTCTAGTTATGGGAAAGAGGTTGCTTTGATGCTTGAAGTGGGGAAACTACCTTATCAGCCCAAGTTCACTGTACTTAGAGGTGTAATTTCAACTATTGTTTTCTTAATGTCTATATATATATATATATGCATTGCTGAGTTCTTGTTGTAATTGTTTGTTTGGCTTGCCTTGTTGCATTCACCTCTTAGTTTTTGTTATTTATCATATCAATTACATGAATTTCAATTTGAAATCACCACATTTCAGTTGGGAATTTATGTCTACTGTGACGGTAATGAAAAATTTATCATATTTGAGAAATTGGTAACTAGTATCTTCATCGCTATTATAAATTCGTTGTTGAAGGTCACGAAAAAATCTACAATGTTTAGCTCTGATTGGCAGACAGGTTGATGTAGTTCTTGGAGAAATTGAAGGGAAGTTAAGATACCAATTGTTTTGAGTATTAGTCATTGTGTTCTGGTGAACTCAAATCTGCCTCATCTATGACATTGTAATTATGCTACTGCTTTAAGTATAAACCTACCTCTTGAGTATGTATATATGTATTCTAGGGTAATTGCTATAAATGGTCATACCGATTGTTTTAACAATTTACAACCCAGATGGTGCTTCGCTTGTGGTCCGTTGAGCCCAGCCCATCCCACAATAATTAGATCAATAAGAGCTTATTAATATGCTCAAGAGTGGTTAATAATTAGGGAGCTCTACAATGTAGATTCCTTGTCTAAGAAACACAAAAACAAGTGCGTTTATATGGGGATATGAATATTTGCCAAATCTTAAATTATAGAGATTCGGGTTTGGAGGGATTTGACATATTTTATTATTAAACATTTAAATATGTATGCTTCTAGTTGTATATATATGATAAAATAATTCATCAGAATAGATATTACAAGTCAAAAACAAAAAAAAAGATCCAACAAATAATATAACTTTAATGTTTTGAAGTTATAAAAATAATCATAGATAATATAAAATTCATAAGTTGTAAGGAGAGGATCCCTAAGAGCATAATTGTCACGGCACTACAGCGAGACGCGGCGGTAGTTGACCGTCAAGACGCCTAGGCCGATAAGGCGTCCGTCATGGCGACAAGTCGTTAACAATGTGCAATTTATACATTATTTATTTTACTTCAGAAGTATATTTGACAATAAAATTTTATATACATTAAAATTCAATACATAATAACTAACACTATGAAATACAATTAAAAACACAATTATATGAATACTTCACAATCAAAATTCAAACACAAAACACTTGACATTAAAAATTAGTAGAACAAGTCAACACATACTATAAATAATCAACCAAGTCAACACTTATCACACATTACAAGTATAATAAATAATAAAATTATACCATATAGTCCATGAGTTGTGATGAGTCCTTGATACAAACTGACTTAGTCACTTAACTTGGGCCATCTACCAACGCGTAAGCCTTGACGGCTCGTCAGTCCAAGGCGTTGCCTTATCTTTTTCTAGTGCCTAGGCCACGCTATGGAGACGACATGATGCCTAAGAGTCCCCAAGAATCGGAGTATCTAGTGTTGGGATTTGGCAAAGTTTGTTCGAGAAGAGCATCTTTAATAAAAATTGCTAGACCTTTTTTACAAGGTCAAATTTATCTAGTATGCATCTCCTTCATAGTTAAGGTGCTTTCAAGTTGGTTTTCACAACTATTCTTCCTTGATTAAAATTTCATCATAAGCTATTAATTGTTGATGAGTAAAAGATTTGTTTAGGTGTGTTGTGTTTACTTTCAGTTTATACATTATGATCTTCATTTCTTCCGGAGATTAACATGTGGTTTTTACTTTTATAGCTTATGTAAGCTTACATTTGAAGATAATATTATGGGACTTTTGAATCCTTAAAACGTCATGATTTATCAATTCCCTTGAGTTTTATTGCCGTAAGAACACCGATTAGTTGTATCAATTCTTTCTTTTCCCATCAAGTCAAAATGACTACCTTGGCGAAGAATAAGATATGCTAATCTCTTTCAATAATTGCTTGCCTTGCTAATTAGTTGGAACTATTTGTCTATGTGCAGAGGCCTTGTACAAAATTCTGTGTGTTGTAGCACCTTCATCGGCATCTTCACACCCCCCATCAAGGCAGTCAGTAAGAGTAGATTCTAAAACAATGAAGCTGGCAAGAACATACTATGAGGATACTGGAAAGGACATTACTGTTGATCATGGTAACATGTCAGCTATTTTGGAAGAGCTCTATGCATGGGAGAAAAAGCTTTATAAGGAAGTTAAGGTATTAAATGAAGAATCTGTTTTTATATAATTGTACTATGGTTGACATTTTAGATTTTAGAAACTGTACTTTCTTTCTTAATGTGCACGAGCTTCTATGTATGTCTCCATGCATGGTATAAATGTAACGTCCCCAAACCCGGTCTATCTGCAAACCTGAGTTCAGTGTGTCACGAGTGTTTCTCATTCCATACGTACATTCCTTAAGATATAATTAAAAACTCCAAAATATAATAATGTATTTCTTCAAATTCCAGATTCTATTACCTTAAAATCTTCATTACAATACAAATAATGATAATTACATTATTCTTTAATTACAAGTGTGGCTTTCATCTGCCACAACAGATACATAAAAGTTCTAACAATTAGATTATAAGTCTCGGCTTGATCTTCTCTCTAGTTTTCACTGGATTCTTCAGTTCTTCCTATCTTCGCTGAAAATGTTTTTATTTTAAAAGCAAGTGTGAGCATTCGATTGCTCAGCAAGTTCTAGCAGTTGAATAACAACTATAACAAGAATCAAATATTCTTTTCTTAGAAAACTTCAATAATTGTACAAGAGTTATGAAGCAACATGAAAAACATGAATAAATTCTGATTTCTATCATTTTAAAACATTAATAACATCATTTCTTATAACATTTTTAGGGCTTAACTCATCTACACCAACTACATGTGAAAAGAATCATCTTTTCAACATATGTATACACAAACATAACACATAGCACACATCGAGTTCTCAACAGTTATCAATATAGTAGGCTGAGTGGCTTCCCACCAAAACTAATGAATTAGTTTCCCGTCTCATCTACACTATCTTTCACAGTGAGTTAGATTGGTTACTAGTTCATCTTCAACCTTTGCCCATAACAAATGAGTCGTTTAACTCAGATATTGCACATCAACGTTTGAAAAATACGATTGTACAAACGACTTAACCTAACTTACCATCTTTACATTTGTCTTGCTCAAATATTCAACATAAACTCCTTCCTTGTACAATTCATGTCTAAGCAGAACTCTTGCAACTTGAATAATTCAATCATAGAACAATTCATCTCAAAAGCATATAAGTGCAAACAATTGACACGTAACACAATTCATGATACACATCTTGCATAAACATAACACATTTGCATATAGATTATAACTTACTCAGATACAACGTTTGAGTAAGTTAAAGAAACTAACATTCAATTTAGAATATGAATGAAGTTAGAAAACTTGCCTTAAGCACAACTTACAACTTTATGTTAAATCGCCCTTCAATCATCCTACACATTTTATTGTAATATAACATACCAATTAGCAATCAAAATGACGCTATACATTGGTGTATATTAACTCTATTTCGTATCTTATAATGTTCAATTCATTAGAATTGGAACACTTCTCTTAATGTCGTTCATAGTTGAGACTTAAATCTCAAGGTACCTTTTTCAATGAATTTACTATCTTCAGTTCATTTCATATGGTTCACGTTTTATAAATTAACTTACGCGACCAAACTTCAAAAAATATTCCTTAGATTAAATTAATTTACGTCTTGGCTATCATATTCACCCTTCCTAACGGTTAAATTTTTATCTTTGTTCATCGTTAATGCTTTTTTGATAATAAAATAAAAACATTATACTACCTCCGTCCCATAATAAGTGCTTTTTTAGCTTAAATCACACATACCAATACACAAACTAAAATGACAAAAATACCCTTAATATACTTTCTTTGTTTTGTTTGAGACTTTTTTTATTGCCTTTTGGTATCTCTTTCTCTTTCTTCAACCTTTTAACTTCTCAATAAATACCATTGGTTGCATAAGGGCACATATGGAAAAATATTGTAAAAATTGTATTGGAATTCTAGCATATCACTTATTTTGGGAAAAAAATGTTAAACCTAAAAAAGCACTTATTGTGGGACGGAGGTAGTACTAAACTATGTCTTTAAGACTTGGTATTGTCCCTCAAAACATGCACAAGGCTTGTGAAACACTTCCCCAGAAATGCCTTCTATTACACGTATATTAAACATTTACATCCTTTAACGTATTTCACGTTGTTTGCGTTTTATGATTTAAACAATACTCCCAACCTTTATTTACATCTTACGTTCCAGGTATAAAGACGGGTTAAACCGTCTGTTTTAACTTTAATCTTCATTTCCTAATCCAGTCAGTTCAAACTAGCGACACAAAGTGTCTGCTTTAGTTCAAAACTTACTGTAAGTGACGTCATACTAATCCAGAGACTTTAAACTGCCGTCGCGAAGTGTCTACTTTAGTTCAAAACCCCCTGACCCTTGAATCAAAAATGGCTAGTCCATCCTTAACGACGTACCCACTTTGTGACGTCATAACTTGACCCTCTGTTAATGAAACGAGTCTGTTCTCGAGCCAGCTCGCAACATCCTTTAAAACTTCCTCCGGACGGATTATTATTTCTAATCCTCTAACAAGCCGAAATAATGGCTCAAAAGCCCCTCGTTGGACTGTTTTCCTTATTTAAATGACACTTGTAATCCGAATATTCCAATTCACGTAATTCGCTCATCCGAAGTCGGAATGAGTTCGTTCTCAAGCCTACGACTCACTTTTCTCGTGAATTACTCAACTCTTAGGAAAACAAAATTCCCGGAATTGACTAACCTCAAACGAAAATCATATTATTAAAGGTAAAATGCACAGTTAGCCCCTAAACTTAAGGTCATTTGGGTATTAAGCCCCCTTCTTTTGGTCAACGCAAATTGAGCCCCTTTCTATTCAAAAATTTGGACTTTGAACCCCCAGGCGCCACATGTGCGTTGACCTGATGACGTGTCACACGTGGCGCCTACGTAGCACACGTGGCAGATCTGACGTGGTATTTTATATTGTACTTTTATATGTGAGCATTGCTGAGATGGGCTTCTTTTGAATTTTTTCCAAAAAATTACCTCTCCACAGATTTGAACTCACAACCTCACATTTGAAACTTCAGTCATATGACCACCCGAGCACCACAGGCCTAGCTGCTAATAATTCGCAAGGATTAATTTTTATATCAAAATATTGTATTTCCCCCAAAAAAGTTAAAATACTTCACAGATCCTTCAGACAAATCTAAGATTCATTTCGTTCTTCACCGTGGTTCACAAACCTTAAGCTGGAGTTTGATACATGTCTTAGCTCCTAATCCTTAATAACATTTTTAATTTTGAATCCCAAAAAATATTTAAAATTATCATACGTAGTAATTTCGTAGACAATATTTTAATTTTAATTTTAAATTTATTACTATTATTATTATTATTATTATTGTTTTCCTATGTGTATAAGAAAATAATGATACTTAAACAAATTATAAAGTTACAATTAGAAAAACTAATAAAAATTATTTACACAAATTATAAAAGTACACTTAGGTGAGCCACTTTAATAATTGAAAATTCATTTATAATTTGCAAACAAATAATAACTAATGTTTGAAAATATAATTTATTTTTAGAAAAATTAAAATTAAAATTTAGAGAATAATTAATATTTTTGCAAAATAAGTAAAATTTCATCTAAAGCAGATATTTATAATAAATAAATACATAAAAAATAAAATAAAATAACAAATACTATCATTAAAAAAAAAATACAAAACATCAATTAAATTAAAAGAAAAAAAACTAACTCAAAAAATACAAAACACCTTTATATGGACAGAATACAAAACACTTTATTGGCAGAAGACCAGAGTTCCACCAAAATTACGGATCTGAATATGGACTCCCTGGTTCACTGTGCCAGCTTCTTAAACCTCCAAGACCTCTCCAATTTGTCTGTCTCTTGCAAATACCTCAATAGAGTAGCTTATTCTGATCCAATTTGGCATGCCTTCTTCAGGTTATTCTCTTTAACAAGTTTATTTATTGTCTGATTTTGGTTTTTCTGTTTCCTTGGAGGTTTTTTATTATCCAACAACCAAAATTAATAAGAAACAAAAGCCTTCATCAGAATCCATCCCCTTCATCTTCCTCTCCAATCCCGATTAAAATCTCGTTGGAATACAACCCTTCATCGGATTCTACCATCTACATCAAGAGATCAATCATAATTCCACCATAGATCGAACCCATAAAACTAAAGCCTAATTCAATAACAATAACAAATTCTCAAAAATCAAAACCCCATTATCACAAACCTAGAAGTTCCAAATTCATGAACTAAACTACGATTAGAGTTCTGCAAACGAGTAGTCCATGCTCTATTTTCCATCATTCTACAAATTATATCTTCTAGTTTTTCTGGTTTTTGATACTTACCACTTGGAATTCTTCGATTACTCGTTCCTTGGCCATTTGGAGATTCGGGTGCAATCCTTTGGGTTGAAATTGGTGTTTTTGGGTCGATTTGGGGTTGAATCGGCGGAAGAGAGAGCATTATCGACTGGTTGGGATGTAGATAATAATGATGATGAGCATCATGAGAGAGATTTGAGGGAAAATGGGGTTGAAACCCTAGATAGTTCAGAGAAAAGGTTGGGATTAAAATGATGCTTTTGATACAGCGATATAAAACATTTTTCTTAAATATTTCGATTGATCAGTTAGATTGATTGTGAAGGAACAATGAAATGTTTGTGAATTTAGTGAGTTATAGTTGAGGTCTTCATGTAGAAGTTATAAAAGAGAGAGAACATTTTAATCTTAAGATCAATTAAGTTTATCAAATTAAAAAATAAAATAAATATTTATAATAAATAATTTTCTAGGGTTTGTGTTTTTGTTAAAAATTATAGTATAATAAATAATATTTATAATAAATATTATTATTATTATTATTATTATTACTATTATTATGGTTATTATCTGGGAAAAAGAATTGTTTTGTTATAAAAGTTAATCCTTGAATAAATTTAACAGTTAGGCTTTGTAGCTCAGGTGGTCTCATGACTTGGATTTCAAGTTGGAGGTTTTGAGTTCGAATCCATGGGCTGACCATATTTTTGGGATTTAAGTATAAAACGGCCACGTCAGATACCATGTCAGATATTCCACATCAGCCTGGAGTGCCACGTAGGAAGTCAACGCATATGTGGCGCCTGGGGGCTTAATACCCAAATTTTCGGATAAAAAGGGGCTCGATTTGCGTTGACCAAATGAAGGGGGCTCAATACCCAAATAGACCTAAAGTTCAGGGGCCAACTGTGCATTTTATCCGTTTTTTGTTGATTAACGTTTTTTACTAAAATTTTCGCCATAACTTCATTATAGGATATTCTTAATCCGTTCCTCTTGGAACATTTCCAAAACTTTCACAAGTCTAATATCTCCTAACCAAACGTATAGCAACTAGCTTATATACGATGGTTTTAAACTTGTTCATCAACAACAAGCTAATTCTTCCTTATTCCTCCGGAACATACTATGATTCAAGTGAATCATTCAACAACCACTAATAGAAAACTTCGTATCAAATTTACAACTTGAAAAGATGAAGATTTATGGTTCATAGTTTATTACCTCTTGATTGCTTGGTGACTAGATGAATTTAGCTATCTTTTCCTTCTTGATTCTTTACTTTGTTCTCACTTCTCTCTCAATATTTGCCTTTGCTCTTGAATGTGTTAGATGAAATAATCTAACACTTGAAGAGAAATGACTTGCCTTTTATAGAAAAAGCAAGAGTTGGGGTACTTTAGTCATTAAGACAATTATGCTTTCCTTACGAATTGGTCACTTAACTTATGGTCTTGATTAGTCTAACACCCTTGAGTTTATATAACTTACAAACCACCCCCTCATTAACCATCATCATTTAACCTTAGTTGAGTTAAAATGATGATACTTGCTTCTGAGTCACCATTTCACTATTCCCACATAGTTACTTTGCTAGATCTTTGCTTAACTTAACCACACCCCAACGAACCATGGTTAAGTGCTAACTCATGTATGGTTAGTTGGTGGGAAAGTTGATAACTTAGCCACTTTTGTGGACTTTGACTATTTGGCTTTGACTTTGACTTTTGTATTTATTCCGTATTATTATCGCATTATACTCGTATAATAATTCGTATTATACTCGTATACTTTTTGTATAATAATTCATATTATATTAATATTTTTTTCTTTAATCTTAAATTCAATACACAGTTGAAAAACTGCGTTTGTCGTTTTTCAAATTTTATTGGACATTCTGTCTTTCCTCGTCATTCTATCGTTAGTGCGTTCCTCAAAAAATCTTAAAACTGAAAAACATTTTTAGTGAATAGAGTTTTCGGTGACGTTTTCCCAAAACATGGATAAAATATCGAAAAGTCGATAAAAATATTTTTCGTCGTTTTTATTGTCTTATTCTTGCACGTTTTCCGAGAAACTTTTATTGGCTAATAAGACTTTTCACAACATATTACCGGCATATCTTGAAACGGAATGTCATTAGGACATACCAATCTCTCTAAAAGACTCAGGGTTTAACAACTAGGTTTCGTCGAATGAATAGTGCCTATTTCGTTTTTTTCTTGATTTTTATTTATTTTCGTCTTCAAAATTCTTTCTCGTTTAATTTTGCACATAATCAAAATCCTAACGTTTAATTATCATCCTAGGTCATAATAAGACCTTTAAACACATAACACATAATATTATCAATAAAAACTTATTTTATTAAATAATATTTCTTTAAACTTAACTTACAAGACTATCCGATATCTCGGGTCATTGTTGTCAAGTTGTTGCATCTTTTCTTGTGACAGAAATTTCACCCGACTCATATGCAATAGTGTGAATGGATCCATTAGGAAGTAGGTAATGAGTATGAATGATTGGGTAAATTGAAGTCCATTCGTGTAACTAAAGGGTATATACGGTGTGAAGTATTAATGAAAATAACATTGTAATAGTAGTCTGTCCCTTTTTTTGTCCTTTTTCTATTATCTTAGGCATGTTCTGCATAGATTTATAGAACTAAGGTAGAGTTTTCTTCAAAAGAAGTTATTGGTTTTGCTGATTGGATGGTAATGGGTCATGTTATTTGGACTAATAATAGAGGTAAACCGTGAAAAGTTCTTTAACGTACCCATCACTCATTGTTGGGCCCCTACATCACCCCACGTTCACCAACATTTACTATCGGGTCCTCCCATTAATATTGACATTATGTCGGATCACTTATTACGCTGTTTTTAGGGAAACGTGCGAATGCAAAGAGTCAGCAATTTCAAAACCCCTTCCCCCCCAAAATTAACTGCCACATTTTAGATTTCCTTTTTCAAAATCTTCCAAGCTTGCGATAAGAACTCTTGAAGCACCCTTTACTTCCGAGCATCAATGGCCACCACAAATGTGTCCACCTCCTCCGTCCCTACCACCTCTACTGCTCTTGAAACAGTCATAACCACCACTGCCCCTGTTTACACCTCTTCTACCACTGTCACATCCACCTTTATTGCAAAAAACGATCTTATTCTTGTTGATATTCCACCATCGAAAGTCCAGGCTACAAAGTCATTTCATCATCTTCAGATCCCTCAGCACCACTATTGGCCCCAACCGAACTCATTGAGATGCAAATCCGAAAAGAATTTGCATCCAGCAAAGCCTACACTCATGTAAACACCCCATCCTCCATACAAAGTTCACAATTGGATGCTATCCGAAAGCAGTTCCAGATACCAAACGAATACTCCATCCGAGCCCCTCACATCCACGAGAGGATGTACTGGCGCCCAAATGGAGAATGGGTGGCCATCCCTCGCTGGGCCCTTAAGTACGGCATCCGATTTCCCCTAAACGAATTCATCTCCTCTTTCCTTGGGCTTATTGGAACTGGGTTTGCACAACTGGTGCCGAACTCATATATTCATATGATTTCATTTGTCGCATTCTGTCAAGAGCTTAAGATCACTCCTGGATTAGACTTCTTTTTTGTGCTGTATAGCGTAAGCCGATGCAAGGAACCGGGTCTACGCCAACTAAACCTTCGTCCTGGAAAAATCACCTGTATAAAGACTCCATCTAGCAACAAGGGATGACACCCACAATGGATCTTCATCAAGGGCACCGATCTGAAACTCCTGCCAAATTGGGCTTCCCCAAATGAATCCATTCTCAAAGTCGCCAAATTTCCTAAGAGCCGAATCAACACATTCCGATCCTTATAGTAAGATGAAGACAGTTGACTGGCCCGTTGAAGTATTATCCGACCCGACTTGGCTCTATAGTCATGGCTGTAAGTGTTGATACGAACCCTTTCCTTTTTAGTTCAGTATTAATTATCTTTTAATCAAATCTCCTTTTATATTTGCAGTATCAATATTTAAACCAGAAAGTTTCGATGCTTCTAGCTCACAACTGCCCCTCCTTACCGAACTAATTCCTCGACCGATCACCGATGAGAGTTCAAAAATTGAGATCATCCTTATAGCAGAAATTCCAATCGATACCCCCCCAAACTCCTCTCCCACAGCCGAACCACCTCTTATTGTACAACCGATAACCGTCGTTTCAATGTCAACCGCATTGTCTACCAAATAATCTTTGGACATGACTAGATCTGATAAGCTGGTTCTGATGAAAAAGAAAAGAAGAAGACAAGCAAAAACATCCACACCACCCTTTACTTCCATTGTCGAGGCTCCTATCATCAATGGCGCTCCCCAAATCCCTGATTCAACAATCATCCAAGAACCTCCATCTGACTCCCAAATCGAAGAAACTGTAGCCGAACCTCCCTTGAAAAAGGCCCCGGACAGAAGAAACTAGCCAAATTCCTCCACCTCCCGAAAAGCCATCGACCTCCGAAACCCACCACGACGGTTTCTGATGGTCTGGTCTCAAGATATGCCAAACGACTTTCTGTATGAGAATTTTAATGCCTTTGTCTTGCCAGAAGATGATGAGAAATTTGAAGGCCTCGAACCGAGGACCTTGTAATCGCCACAAGCTGTCCTCATGGGTCGGGGTAAGAACAATTATTTTACCCTTTCTGTTCTAACAGTTACCCCTAAACACATCCTCTTAACTTATTTATATTTTGTCCTCCTTAGGCCAACTGCTACTTCGGGTTGAGGAGATTTCAGCTCGGAAGAAAGAGCTTGAAAGTATAGCCAAACGTTTTCAGTCAGAACTTGAAGATGCTTCGAACGATCTGAAGGAAGAACGAGGTAAACTCAATTCTGCCCGGGTCCACTCTGATGCATTGTCATTAGAAGTGAAAGAACTGAAGTGGAAAATCTCCGAGCTCTTCGAGCAAAAGGAGAAAAACTCCTTGTGGAATATAGGTCGAGCTAAAAGAGGATAGAGAAGTCCTTCATAAAAGCCTACACAACTCTGGAAGATCAGTTCGAGCAACTTCACCACAAAATGAAAAACCTGCTGAGGGCAACTGCCGATTTGGAAAATGATTACAAACGGCTGAAAACTGAGAAGTCAACCATCTCCGAAGTCGACAGACTGAAGATCATCGAAGAGTATCAGGAATCGCCTGAGATAACTAACCACATCATCTCCCAATTTTCTGAAGGCTATCAAAGCCACAAAGAAAGGATAAGGGAGAAGATGTTGGTAGCTGGTCTCGACACCAACATCCTGGACTCCTCCGATGACGAAGCCGACTCTCCTCAAGAATAATTGTATTTCTCTTTTTTTGTTGTTACATGTAAATAATTTCCAATGTACAAATATTTAAAATGAATGAAAAATCTATCTTTCAGTAAAATTAAATGTCTATTTTATTGATAACTTATAAAAGATTTACACAGTCATAAAGGTAAATTACTTAACATGCATTATTGATAATACTTCCTAAGCCTCCTTGCATGCCAAGTATTTTTGACTTCTGTTCCATCCATTGCTTGAAGTCAGTAAGTTCCTATCTTCGGCACTTCAGTAATCTCGTAGTGTCATTCAAAGTTGGGCATTAGCTTTCCGAGGTTTTGGGGCAATGGTGCCTCCACCTCTCGAAGAATTAGATCTCCAACTTCAAATCTCCTTAGCTTTACCCCCTTGTTATAATGCCTGACCATTCTCCTCTGGTAGACTGCTAGTCTTACCAGAATCGATTTTTGAACCTCCTCTAACAAATCAAGATTGAGGCGAAGGACTTCATCATTATAAAACTCCTTAAATTGGCTGACCCGAAGCGAAGGAGACCCGATCTTAACTAGAACAAGGGCATCGGTCCCATAGGCCAACCTGAACGGCGAATCGCTTGTCGTTGTCCTAGAGGTAGTTCGATATGACCACAAAACACTGATCAACTCTTCGAGCCACCTTTCCTTGGCTTCGTCTAGCCTTCTTTTAATTCCGTTTAACAGAGTCTGATTGGTGACATCTACTTGTCCATTGGATTGAGGATGAGTAACCGAAGTTTTCCGATGCTGGATTCCCAAGTCTCTTAGAAATTCTTCGAACTTCGACCCGACAAGCTGTTTGCCGTTATCGGACACAAGCACCATGGGAATTCTGAATCGAAAGACGACGATCTCCTTTAGAAATTTCAAACACTTCTGTTTTGTGATCGACCTAAGGGGCTTAGCCCCACCCACTTGGTCATATAATCAATAGCCACCACCATAAAGCTGTCTTGCCCTTTTGCCTTCGGTAATGGACCCAAGATGTCGATCCCCCAAACTGCAAATGGGATTGGTAAGTGAACTGAGAACAACTCTTCGGGCGGTTGATGAGGAATGGGACTATTCAACTGGCATTTAGAACACTTCTGTACATACTCCTTTGCCTCCTGGAAGATTGTTGGCCAGTAATAGCCCTGTCGAAGCACCTTGTACGCCATCACCTTAATTCCCATATGATCTCCACAAATGCCTTCGTGAACCTCTCAAAGTGTGTACTCAGCTTCGGACAGGACCAAACACTTCAGCAGAGGGGAAGAGAATGCTCGTCGATACAGATCCCTATCAATAAGTATGAAGTTAGAACTCCTGTACTTTATTTTCTTTGCTAGTATCCGATCTGAAGGTAACACGCCATCTGCTCGATAATCCAAGTAAGGTGTGAGCCAGCAATCCGATCGTTCTACTACCAAGACTTCTGACCTCTGAACGCTCGGAGCATCAAGAACCTCCAAATAGACTGACCCACTAAAAGAGCTTGCATCTGTCGTAGCTAGTCTGGCCAAAGCATTGGCGACTGTGCTGTTTGACCGATCGACTCCCTGAAAAGAATAGAAACTGAAGTAGTGTAGCCGATTTCGGACTTCGGCTAGATACTTCGTCATCCTAGCCCCCGGGCTTCATATTCCCCTGAAATTTGCTTGACTTACCAACTGCGAATCACTGAAGATCACCAATGATGGACTCCACGGCACGCTTGCGTGAGGTGGTCGTCAGCCCGGATCGTTTCTAGCAAAGTCGTAAAGTGGAACGCTCAGGACACTGTAACCGAACGCTTATAAAGAGACGAGAACCTTGGTACAATCGATCGCGCAAGGAAGTTGCGTTGAATGGAACATCAATGACACCTCGACCCTTCGCTTATATGTAAGCGGTAACCTTGGTACAATCAACGATTGATGTAGTAGAGGACGCCACACACAACTATGTATTGTTGTATGATAAGTCAAATTGAACATTCATAGACAAACCATGAATAATTCGAGAGTTCTCAAAGAACCAAAGGAGAACAAACTCCCCAATTGTATTGAAGAATGATAATTGATTGTGTGTTTACATTCATGTAGCTTATTTATAATAGCTATGGAAACCCTAGAATCCTTATAAGGAATTACAAGTGTATTAGGAATCAAATCGAAGCTAGAAGTAATCTAATTACATTAGGAAACTAAAATATACTGAAAATAGATGATTTAGAAAGTAAATCCGCGTCCCAAAACTGTTAAAACGCGTCAAAACCCAACTTGGAAATCAATGAATCCGCCGGGGCGCATTCATATGCCTGGGAAATCCGACGGGGCGGATTTGGGCAGAGAGGAATGGGCTGGGGCGAGTTCAGAACGCACTGGGGCGCATTCGCACAAAGAGAAATCCGCTGGGGCTGATTTTTTGGCCTGGGAAATCCACCGGGGCGGATTCAGATTTCCTGCTGCGGGTCTTTTGGTAAAATGGTCATAACTTTCTCGTCCGAACTCCGATTGAGGCGATTCAAGAGGCTTCGGAAAGAGGATGAATAGCTCTACAACATTCATTCTTTGAGGATAGAAATATTCTGTCTGGATAAAGGTCAAAATCGAGCTTTAAGTGGCTGTTATGTATTTGGCAAGCTGAAAACGCCAATCTTTGATCTCGGTTGCATGATGAACGCATTGCCTTGACGCTTGAACCCTTCTTCGTTCAATGCATTCCAACCTCGTGTTGTTGCGTCTGTAAGCTCCTATCCATGCAATGTACACAGACCCAATTGACTTGAACTCCAATGGAAGCCTTCTTTGGTTGAATTCAGCCCAACTACTCGCAACTATTCGTTGAACCCTTGGAACTTGAGTTGAGGTGTTATTGTTCGACGCGAGCCTGGTCAGGATTGTTTCATTCCCCTTTTCTTGAAAAGGATTTGTCCTCAGATCTAGCATCCACTCTTTTTGAAAAGTATTTAACCACAAACATGTTCCTACATAAAAACAAACTAAGTAGTATCAAAGACATCATAATGCCAAAACTCAACTTGCAAATGAAATATATAAGCATCAAAAACTCCCAACTCTCGCCAACAACATAGCAATGTTTGACTTCTCTCCCAAATTGACATCAACAATTTGTAGACCAGTTACTTCCAAAACACTAACTATATAACCTAATCTACTATCTACTAAAATAATCATGAATGCAAAGGAAGAATCTGAAAAGTTCTATCTCCTCCTGGATCAAATATCATCACATAGAACTCCTCATGTATCACAAACTCCCATTCATGAATTCCCAGATCAAAAATGAATCTTATGATCTCGAACATTCGTAAACAAAACCACGTCAATGATACTAGGTCAAATGTCAACATTTGAAACTCATCACGTCGCATAAACCCATACACCTGAATTCTTAGATTAAACACAAAACAAAACAAATCAACAAGTTCTTTTTGTCTAATCACAAAGTAATCAAATAACTCAAAGTCACATGTATATTTTATTAGAACAATATTCAAAACACTTCCCTATAGACTCTCAATGCATTGATCGAACTGAACTGCATGATTCATGATTCCCTTGATGAATATGATCCTATCACGAATCTGCAAAACACAACCAACCTTTCTCTTCCCATTGACATCAACACATTCAAGATCAAGTAATAGCATCAATGGAACAAAAAGGTCATAATCAAAAGTTGAAAACTCAATAACACATTTATCCGGATGACGCAAAAACTCAACATATGCTAAAGAATTTTTCAAAATGTTGACAACAACGTAATATCACCAAAGCAGATATTAACAAATTCTCCCATGAAATAATGAAAAATATGATTCAACAATCCCATGGTAGTATGCAATGCCTTAACTAATCCAAATGAACTAACTAAACATACAAATAACCCATATCTCAATCCATCTTGATGATAAACACTTCTCGAATCAAAACCATATGATAGCAAATCATGCAATGAAGATTGCCCTAACGAAACATGTGAAGATTGACTAGCATGAAAACCCAAATCAACATATAGATAAGACATCCTAGAATGAATTTCATGCAAGTAATATCATCGAGAACGAGAAAACATATCATGATCATAAACTAACTCAACAAAGATCAAATATCCCCATAATTTATAATAAAGACGATTCTACCGTCAAAATAGCTAAACTCAAATTTCCCAATGGAAGCATGCAAAACATGTTTTAAATAACTCATGAAAACGCTAGATGCATCAGTTAATCTAACATAAATAACTAACCACCTATACAACTCACATGTTAAAACAATTTTCCATTTATCACATTCTCTCATGCTAAATTGATTAGGCATTTTCATCTCATGAGCATCGTATTTAGACAAAACACAAGAACTATGCAATTTATCAAACATATTATCCAAACAAAGGAAAGAATATCGATACTTGTTTACCAATTCAAAATCGATGAACAAAGTCATCGTCTTATCCTCCTTAGGCACTATGATCTCACAAACAACACACGAACTTATGCTTTCTCCCACGATACCCACTTTCACCAACTCCAACCCGCCTCGGTAACTCTGTCGTCTCCTCGGGAATACTATCAGCTGATTGATATGGAATGATAGCTCGGGGTATGTCATCACTCACCTGTACAAGAGAAACAACAGAACTAGACAAAGAAGAGTTAATCTGGTTAGTATTCAAAAGCGCCGTCTTGTATGAATGTACAACCATTGGCTTTTCAAAATACAATTCGCTTTTCAACTCACTCTATTTTTCGGTCACATATTTCTCTCTTCATTTTGCTCACCCTCTCAGTTTGTTTTTCTCTCGTTTATTTTCACTCTCATTCTCTTCGAAATTTTCTTTTACATTATCAATCTCTTGAACAATTTCTTTTTGTCGTTCACTTTCTTTTTCTTGCTTTTGATTACAATCCTCTTATACAATGGAATCTAACAATTCTCCTTGGACTGCGTATTCTTTTTCATCTTCTTCCTTCCTCAACAGAACTTGATTCTCATGTATTATAAGAGCGTTTTGCATCTGTTCCATCCCTTTACGGAACGTCTCCATCCACTGACAAACCGAATCCTTAAGGCCCTCTATTTCTTCGTTGGAAATTATTGGTTTCCTATACTCCTTATGAGTATCTCGTGGTTGCCTCCCATGCGACTCTTCATACCTGTAAGTCTCCCTATAATCATCCCATGTTGATTTCCTTGAAGGTTGCTCCATGTCTTGAAGATGCATTGTCTTGTTCCCTATTCAGTTGTCTTGGAACAAACCGCTTCCTCATGACTATTTTTAATTCTGTCCATGTCTCGATCAGACGCTCTCCACATCTTTCCATGCCAAGCACAAATTGATTCCACCATATAGCCGCATAACCAGAAAACTCTTGGGTTGCCAGTCTGACCTTATGCTCGTAATAATCATGATAGGCAAACTCTCGCTCCATCTTTTTCTCCCATCTCAAATAAGCATCTGGATCATTCCTGCTTGGGAAAGTATTCCTTCGAGACCCATAATAAATTTCATAATCATAATCATACATGTTCGCTGCAACACAAAGGTTAGTAGATAAAAATTTTACTCACACACTCCCTTACGTGTTTTGCTCGAACAATAATGAATCACTCGTGTATCGCTCAAATTTGGCTTTTACCTTCTAATAATCTTACACTTTTGCCTTTTACCTCTAATATTCTCTCTTATAGGTTCTTTTTAAATTCACCAAATAAATTCACAGTTTTACAATGTAATTCAAAAGTAACTGATCAAGAACAAAATATAGAAGGTATGACACAAAATCACAGATTGATTGCCTTGTACTCCTCTTGTATGCCTGTCTTGAATTTCCGTTTGTGCTTTCCCGAAATTTTCCCCGGATGTGGATGATATTGCTTCGTCGGGATTGATGATGAATGGTAAATGATAGAATGATCGGATGGTAGAATGGCGTGCTACAAATTTGGTTAGCACAGTAGAAATAGAATCTGAATTTTTTTCTTTAGTACTCTTTTTTTCACGATCTTTTTTTTTACAATATATATTTCGACAGAAAATTAAAGATAAGTAATTCGCTAGAAAATCTTATCTTTGATACCAAATGATAGACTCCACGACACGCTTGCATGAGGTGGTCGTCGCCCGGATCGTTTCTAGCAAAGTCGTAAGGTGGAACGCTCAAGACACCGTAACCCAACTCCTATAAAGAGACGAGAACCTTGGTACAATCGATCGTGCAAGGAAGTTGCGTTGAATGGAATATCAATGGCACATCGACCCCTCGCTTATATTTAAGCGGTAACCTTGGTACAATCAACGATTGATGTAGTAGAAAATGCTACACACAACTATGTATTGTATGATAAGTCAAATTGAACATTCATAGACAAATCATGAATAATTCGAGAGTTCTCAAAGAACCAAAGAAGAATAAACTCACCAATTGTATTGAATAATGATAATTGATTGTGTGTTTACATTCATGTAGCTTATTTATAATAGCTATGGAAACCCTAGAATCCTTATAAGGAATTACAAGTGTATTAGGAATCAAATCTAAGCTAGAAGTAATCTAATTACATTAAGAAACTAAAATAACTAAAAATAGATGATTTAGAAAGTAAATCCGCGTCTTAAAAATGTCATAACGCGTCAAAATCCAACTTAGAAATCGACGAATCCGCCGGGGCGGATTCATAGGCCTGGGAAATACGCCGCGACCGATTTGGGCAGAGAGGAATGGGCTAGGGCTGGGGCTGAGTTCAGAACACGCTGGGGCGCAATCGTACAAAGAAATCCGTCAGGGCGGATTCGGATTTCCTGCTGCGATGTCCTTTGGTAAAATGGCAATAACTTTCTCGTCTGAACACCGATTAAGGCGATTCAAGATGCTTCGGAAAGAGGACGAATAGCTCTACAACTTTCATGCTTTGAGGATAGAAAGATTCTTGCTGGATCAAGGTCGAAATCGAGCTTAAAGTGGCTGTTATGTATTTGGCAAGCTGAAAATGCCAATCTTTGATCTCGGTTGCATGATGAACGCATTGCCTTGACGCTTGAACCCTTCTTTGTTCCATGCATTCCAACCTCGTGTTGTCACGTGATAGACTGTAAGCTCCTATCCATGCAATGTACACAAACCCAATTGACTTGAACTCCAATGGAAGTCTCCTTCGGTTGAATTCAACCCAACTACTCGCAACCATTCATTGAACCCTTGGAACTTGAGTTGAGGCGTTATTGCTCGACGCGAGCCTGGTCAGGGTTGTATCAACCAACCTCTGTACCTCCAGACTTTTTGCCAACCGTAAACCCGCCAAAATCGCCTCATATTCAGCTTAATTATTTGTCGCTTTATACCCGAAGTGGATAGCCTGTTGTTTTTTGAACCCCTCTAGACTTGTCAGAATTACCCTTTCACCACTGATATCCGATGTTGATGATCCATCCACGTATAGCGTCCACGAAGTCTGAACTGGTTGAATATCTGAGACCGAACCCCACCATCTCTGGTTCATTAGCCAAGTTTGGTTCGGAAAACGAACACTCAACCAAAAAGTCGGCCAAGGCCTGACCCTTACGAGGATGGTATTCCAAAATAAACGGAGTTAATTTCATAGCTCAAGCTGCAAGCCGCCCCGATATGTCTGGCTTTTTCAAAATCTTCTTCAAAAGTTGATCTGTGTATAACACGATCAACCGACCCTAAAAATAGCCTAAGCTTCTTGCTGGCTATTATTAGATCATAAGCAAACTTCTCCAAATTCGGATATCTGGTCTCTGCGTCCCGAAGAGCATGATTAACATAGTAAAAGAGGACATTTTCCTTCGGCCTCCCGAATCGACACTTCTCCCACCGCCAGTGAGCTAGCCGCCAAGTACAAATATAAAGGTTCCGAAGGAACCGGTTTCATCAATAGGGGTGTCGAGGACAAATACCTTTTAATTCCCTAAAAAGCATCCTCGCACTCCGAAGTCTATTGAAACGTCTTCTCGTTTTTCGGCCCTTTCAGTGTATCAAAAAACAGTAGACACATTTCTGCTGATTTGGACATGAATCTCCTCGATCCGCAATCCGACCCGTCAAGCGTTGAATGATTAAGGAGACTTCATATCAAAGATCGCCTTAATTTTCTTCGGATTCGCCTCTATTCCTCTTACTAAATAGCCCAAAATTTTCCCCAAACTGAGGCTAAAAGTGCACTTCGTCGGGTTCAGCTTGATGTTATTAGACCTGACAAACGGGCCGGACCATTGCCGGGCAAGGCCAAAACGGTTCAGGTTTTGATGGGCTGGAAAAGTGAAGCCCAAAGCCCGTTTTTTGACGGGTGGCCCGGCTTGGTCCGCGGGTCTGGACTGATTTTTGACTATAGTTTGACACATTTCCGGGCTTAGCCCAAGCGGGCCGCGCCATCGCCGGGTCGGGCCATTGGCGGGCCGGGCTAAAACGGCCCAGGTTTTGATGGGCTGAAAAAGTGAAGCCCAAAGCTAGCTTTTTTGACTGGCAGGCCCGGCCCACGGCCCTGGGCCGATTTTGCTAGGTCTAGATGTTATAATGTCGAACAGTCTGGAAACAGTCCTCCAAGTCATCCAAATGTTCCCGAACTGACATACTCTTTACGATCATGTCATCTACATACACTTCCATGCTTCGGCCCAACTGTTTCCGGATCACATAGTTCATCATCCTTTGATACGTTGCTCCAGTGTAGCGTTCAACAATTCGAATGTCATTTTCCTATAAGCACATATCACTCGATGCATAATAAAAGCCGTCTTCGGGATATCCTCCTTATGCATCGAAATCTAATTGTATCTCGAAAAGGCATCCATAGAGCTTAACAATGCATACCCCGAAGTGGCATTTATCAGTTGGTCGATGTGCGGAAGTGGATAGAAGTCCTTTGAACAAGCCTTATTAAAATCTGTGTAGTCTATGCAAATTCTCCACTTCCCATTCTGCTTCCTAGTCAAAACCACATTCGCCAACCACTCTGGGTAGTCAATCTCGAATTAGAAGTACGGCTGCTAATAACTTAGCCACTTCATCATCAATTATCTTCTGTCTCTCTGGAGCGAAGATTCTTCTCTTCTGCCGGACTGGTTTCCTGGCAGAATACACCTTCAATCTGTGCACCGCAATGGACTCGTCAATCCCAGGCATGTTACTGGGTACCAAAACAAAAATATTTGCATATTCCCGAAGCAGATCGATCAATCCCGTCCGAAAAGGCTCCTGTAACCCCGAACCAATCTTGATAGTCTTATCTTTCTTCCTCGGGACGAACTCAATGTCCTCTGTCTCTTCGGCTAACAAGGCGAAGGGTTCTGTACTTCCTTCGGTAAACGGTTCCACCTCAATCGCCATCCCTTGCCTTTGCTTGCTAACCTCGACCCCAGATGATATCAATGAATTTCGGTAGAACCTTCGAGCCATATCTAAATCTCCTTTGATCTCGCCAACCCCGTTTGGCGTAGGGAATTTCAACTTAGAATGAGGAATCGATGTTACTTCCTGTAACGCTGTCAACATCGGCCGACCCAGGATGACGTTATACGACGAGTCCACATACACCACAAAAATCTAATATTGATCTTCACTTGCTGAGGAGCCATCCTGAAGATGACTGGCATCTCAATGGTCCCTGATACTCGAACCGGATCATTACTGAACCCGTACAGAGGTGGTTCTTGTCCGACCTCCATCTTTTTGTCTTCCAAGTCCAGCCTCTAGTATGTATGGGCGTACAATATATCGACCGAAGAGCCGTTGTTGATCATAATCTGTTTCATGTCCATTGATCCAACTTGTTGCCAATGCCCCTTCATGTGGCTCAATGGGTTTCGATGGGTAATCCTCATCGGTGAAAGAAATTACCGTGCCAGGGTATAACTGATCCCTCCTGGCAGGTTGTTCAGATACTGCGAATACCGAGTCCAACACCCCACACATTTTCTGCCCGGTTAGCTTTGCACCCGACCCTCCTGTGATCACATATACCACCCGAAAAGCTGCCCGTGTTTGATCTGGTAGTGGTTGTGGTTGGGGGGCTTGGTCTTGATTGTTATTCTGCGTTATTTCCGTACCTTCTCGCCATGCAACATACTGAACCAGCTCACCACTCTGAACATTCTTCTTGATCAACTTGTTCAAGTTCTTGCAAGCTTCGGTGGTGTGTCCAGCGGCCTGATGATACTCGATACTTATTCTAGTTCCCCTTCTCCGGGTGAGTGTTATTTGGACATGGTTCAAAGAACGACTTATCCTTTATTTGCTCTAATATAGTAGCCCGATCCGTATTGAGTGGGGTAAACACTTTAGGGTGGTCGGCCTCCTCCCGAACCCTCGTTATTAAAATCCTTCTTCTGGTTGTCTGTTCTGTTATTATTGTCTGATTTGGGATGGTTGTTCCTATCCCGATCTTTCGGTTTCTCCACTGCGTTCGGTTTCAGACTTCCATAGCTTCCTCGATCACGATGAATTCTTCGGCTCTGTTATAAGCCTCTTTCAAATCCTTCGGGATGTTGAACATTAAATTCTTCACCAATTTTTGGGACCTCACCACGTCTAGTCCTGACTCGAAATATTCGAGGGCCAGATGACCATCCAATTGCCTCACCTGTTCGACCCCCTCTTTGAATCTCTTTACGTACTTGCTAAAGGTCTCATCAGAATACTGCCGGATCTGAACTAGAGAACCGATCGGCTTGCCCCTCTTGTTACTCCCGAAGCGGCTATGGAACTAATCAAAGAGCTCCTTCCATGATGTGATTGAGTTTGGCTTTAGCGACGTCATCCATTGCCGAGCCTCCTTCCTCAAAGTCGTAATAAACATTTGACACTTGGAGGCGTCAGAATAATTATAGTATAGCTGGTCATATACCTGGCTATGCTCATACGAATCTCCTGTTCCATCATAATTCTCCATATGTGGGGCTTTTTTGTTTGGATCGGCCCGAACCGGATCTATCTCTCGAGAGAATGGTGACATTGGGTCAATCGGAGTCTATTGATTGGGGGCCGTAAGTCTCTTCTCCAGCTTTGCAAGCCTCCAGGCAAGTGCCTCGGTCTCGTTTCTCCCAGGGGGATGACTCTCGCCTATCCCGATCTTTGGGTTCTGGAGAGGCTTCTCTCCTTCTTCGTTCGGTCCTTTCTCTGCCTTTTCTGCTTCCTTCATGAGAGTGGCTTCTGCGCCTGCTCCTGTCCTGAGAGCGGCTTCTATGCATGCTCCTCTCCCGAGAGCGGCTTCAGCGCTTGCTCTTTTCCTTGCCAAGAATCGTCCGAACGATGTCCTGGATTGGTTCCTGGGCGATGCTTCCCGACGACGATTATGGGTAGAAGAAACCTCCTTTCCATTCAATAATGCCAACTGTGCATCCAAATCTTTTCGCCGAGTCTTCAGCGGCATCCTCGTTCTCCTGAACCTTTTTGAGATCAACTGCCTGGTGTCTTGCCTCCCCTGGAATCCCGATCCTCCTGGGTTCGTGTTCGGGATGGTATATCCTCGACACGAGCGTTAGGACCAGCTTCTTTCCTTGCTGTTGTGAACAGACGACGTCTGACATGGTCTGTTTAAGTGTTCTTCGGACGCACCGAATGATTATTGTCTTTCACACGACCGGTTGGCCCCAATCCTTAGCCGAAACCTTGGGTTGACAGTTGACTTCCCGTGTCCAGAAATCGTCTTACTCGTCTCCATAACTTTTGTTCAAAAACTTATGTGATTGAAAAACTCCTAGCACTAAAACTGCCCTCCTAGTGCCAAGTTAACGCCAAGATTCGCCCATGCGCCACAATCACCAAAAGCGCGTCCAATGCTACACAAAAACGAAATCACACGTAGAGCTTGACGGCTTGAGCCGCTGGGGGATAGCTCCGGTGTGAGAATAAGTACAGACTGAATAAGGTTTAACAATTGAGGTATTTAGTGTTGGAAAATAATAATGATTTGTGTGTACCTGAGAATCAGGGTATAACCTTGTATTTATAATGATCACACCTCCTCTACATGCTCTTCCCCTTATGAAAATAGGATTCCTCATTAGGTTAGATTCCTTAATGGGATTGAACTGAATCTCCTTAAAGAAGGAAGTCGGATTTTATCAGGACACTTTCCTTAGGAGTTAGAAATCAATTATAATTAGAAATATTGGATTCCTTAAAGTTCTTTAATTGCCCAAACAGGTTCCTACGTGGGGAGACTTCCTCCACGTGGATCATGATCCGCCGAATCATCCGGGCCCAAATAATCATGCCTCAACAAACTCAAAAGTAACTTCAGAGTTTTTCTCAGTTTGTTGTCCGCACACAATCTCTTGCTCAACTTTTGGAATTTCAAGAATTTTCATAGAGACGTCACAAGTGTTTACAACCTCGTTATTGTGAACATCCTCTTTTTCTTTCTCTCTTTCTTTGCTCGAATATGTGCCAACAAGTCAATAAGGCCATCTTTTATAAAAGAGATGTCATCTTTTATAGAAGAACATATAGAAACAATTTCATGTGTAGCTTTTCGACGTTTTTTTGCTTTAGCTTGTTGACGTTTCCTTGCTTCAGTTTGTTGATGTTTCTTTGCTTTTCTTTGCTCATCTTGACACTGTCGTTCCAATTTTCCAAGGGAGTCTTGTGCATCAATCATATCCTATCTAAGCTCTTCCTACTTGGGTTTCAAATATCTATGACCACATGTATTAATAAGGTAGTGTACTCGGTCACTTTCATAGTCAAGAAACCAAATATACTCTTTTGCTTCTATAGTCAATTCTTTAGTGGCTTGAGACATTGGTACAATAGGTTAAAAATAAAAAAATAAAACGTTTGTAATAAATTGTTTTGGTAACTTTAAGGACCTAACTAAAATGAAAATAGAAAACAGGGCTAAAGTATGAATGCAGAAAGTGTAGAGGCTGATTTAAAGGGGATAAAAGGGCATATGTGAAAAGTTTATAAACTATAAGCTAAAATTAAATGTTAGAGGAAACAATGGGTGATAAAATTTTAATTTTGGCAAGGTACTAATAAGATTAGGATTATGGAAGAAACAAAGGAGGCTGTAGCATAACAAATGAGGACAGCAGCAGCAACAATGGAAGAAAACAAGACAACACGACGGTAGGAAACACAACCACAAGTTCTCTATCTTCTACCTTTTTTTCGTTTTTTTTTTCGTGCAGTTTTGCCTCTTCCAAGGCAAAAGAGCAACTATGAATCAGTGAACAATAGTCGCGATGAATAGTAACCCCGTGGTGAATAGTAACTCCGGTCGTGAACTGTTTTTCCAACGTGTGCAGTAAATTCGATAAGTTTTTTTTTTTGAAAACCCAAGATCTCCCAAAAACTAAAAAATTAATGGAGAAACCTTATACTCTGATACCAAAAATGATACAGAATAGATTTAGGATAAAGAATTAATGAAAAATAAATTAAGAATTAAACTCTACGTTTAAACTATTAGGATCTCTCAAGTGTATCAACTCCACGTATGATAAAATACCTTTATGGTATGAATGATAATAAACTTCAATATCAATAATATACAATCTAAAAGACTTGTGGGGATTACATCACTATTTAAAGAGATTCAAAACCCTAATAGTGCTTGAGAAATAATAAAAGTACTAAACAACTAAAATACCTTTATTAATAATTTCTAATCTCTAATTAATGTCCTAAATCCCCACTAATAAATAATTATTACATCAATTACTCTTACATTAAACATAACAAAATCTCCAAATAATAAATACAAGAATTCTTTGTTAAATGTGATCCCTATCAACATTTATGCATTATACTTTTATGTATCTTTATTTTTAATATAGTTACAAAATATGATATACAAATATATAACAATATAGTAAGTCTACACATGTTTTCAACACGTCTTAAAGTTTTTGATGCATACCCAAAACTACGACAACCATTTTGGGGCTGAGGGAGTATATTTTTGCTGTTATTGGATCAGGAATAAACCACCTCATGCCGAAGAAGACATTTCATAGTGGAAGTTTAAACTTTTAACTGTAAATTTATACTGTTCTCTCTGGCAGAGTATTAAATCTAGTATGCAAGTAATTTAGTTACACTGAGCTGAAAACATAATTGATATGGACATCTGATCTTAGAATCAGAAATCATTTGTAATTGATCAATTGAAGGCTAGTAGCTTCAAATATTGGGGAAAGTTGAGGAAAACCTGAATGCATGGTCTAGAGAAGAGTTTGATGCTTTATTGTTGTTCTCACTATAATGTTATAGTGTAATTATGTTTGGTAAAGCTTTTACCTTTTAAATATTTCATTAAAAGAGAAAACAGCAGTGCCTATTGGTCCAAGACTGCACAAATTTAAAAGCATGCTTACTGTCTTCATCCTTGTGAAACTCAGTAAGGTGGTAGTACTTATACTATGGTCTCTACTTATTTAAAGAAAGAGTTAATTGACCAAATAATTCTTTAATGTACCATGTTGGTTGCCATCCAGTGCTTTAACTTATTTTTTATAAATTCTTTGTACCATTTTAGAACTATGAGATAGCTTTTATCCTTATGCTATCTTATTAATTTGGTTCATCCAATCTAGGGTGAAGAAAGGGTGCGACTTATTTATGAAAAGATGTGCAAGAAGCTGAAAGTTTTGGATGACCATGGAGCTGAGTCTAGCAAAATTGATGCTACACAGGCTTCTATAAGAAAGTTGCTTACTAAGCTTAATGTCTGCGTTAGAGGTATTGATGCCATTTCAAGCAGGATTCACAAGTTGAGGGATGAAGAATTGCAAACCCAGCTCACCAAATTGATTCATGGGTAGGAACTATGAACTTGCTCTACATGGTGGTTCTTTTAGATTATGTATTCAGTTATAGTTTCTTAGTTCGTTTAGTTTTTTTCTCTTTCTGAAAGAAAGGATGATGACAAAAATGTTACTCCCTCCGTCCCGAAATAAACGTCCTAATTGATTTCGGCACGTTGATTAATAATATAATTTTTTACCTAATTTTTCCTTTTAAATACTTATTAATTGAAGTATTTCTCCACTTTTTTATGAAGTATTAGTTCTTCCCATGTGAATTAGTTCTCTAGATCATTTTTTTTTGTTATTCACACATTCCCAATAAATGCTAAAAGCTAGAATGAATAGAGAAAGAGAGTCTAGAAAGCCATTAAATAAAAAACATGTTATACTGGTAATATGAGAAAGAAAGTGGTATAATAATTCATCAGTTCCCAATGTAAACCTTTTCTCATTTCTTCAATTTCCAACAAAAGTTGTGTAAAAAAATTATGAGGGTATAAGTGGAAAATAGGATCAAAATAGTTACAAATATAGAATTAGGACATTTATTGTGGGACATCCTAAAAAAGAAATTAGAACATTTAATATGGGATGGAGGGAGTATATGTTAATCCGGTAATTATTGATAAGGTAACCTTTGTAGGTTCTAAGGTTGGATATAGCCCACCCCCACCCCCACCCCCCACCCCCATCCCCACCCCCTCCCCAAAAATAAATAAAAATATAAAGAAGGAAAAAAGAAGAAAAGAAGGGAACCAGTAGAAACCAAAATGGTGTGTGTTTTGAAAGAGCACAAGTTTGAACTTCGAAGTAAAGTACGTGAGAGACCTGGCAAAACATGACCTAGGCCTCCTTGTTATTGCGCAGCTAATGGGCATATAAAAAATTTCCCAGTAGGAACCAACTCATTTTTGCTGGTCCTCCCATAAATGCTCAATAGTAATTAACTTTGGATTGACAATAAAGTAATCGTTTTATTTCCTTCCTTGCATCATTCCAATTGATTAACTAAACTAAAATGCACTGTGATGAGTGGAAATGAAATAAGTAAAAAAGAAAGGGGTTTACAACTATATTGAGTGGATATCTAACAGGTTAAGATCATCGAGTTGTTTCATAATTTAAAGTAAAACATTATTTTGGTAAAGTTTGTTGAAATTATATAGGAAAATAGACTCACTAGCTGCCATTCCTACCAATTTTATACAAGTTGGAAAGTAGAGTATTAAATAATGTTATTGATTAGTTTAGTAATACAAGTGTTAAATATAAAAATACTACAAACAATTTACAATGATATTTGCTTGATAAAGGTAACTCCGAACGTACTCATATAATAGTTTTGATTTACTCAATGGGCAGTATCATACTGCGATTTTGAGGATGATCGTTTATCTTAATCTTAATATATAACTCATGTTTCACTGTTAAACAGCAAACAGTGAAATAATGGTGACTAACACTTTTTTAACTTGTAAAACTTGGGAGACGATCACGTTCAATCATAGAAAAGATGAATAATCTTTTATATTTAGTATGTCAAGGATATGCATAGACTATTGGTTTTGGTCAAACAAAGGAAAATGGCCTGCTATCCATCCAGCTCGTTAGGAATTGGGCTGGACAACGGGGTATTTTAGGCCCAGTGTGAGGGCCGCATAGTCAGTCAATTTGCTAGGTCTAGACGTGCTACAAATGAAAAAAATTATCTTGAGTATTGTTTATATGGGTTCTCTGTAAACACTACAGTTGCTTTCAATGTTTGAATTAAGAAGCGAATGATGTTATTTCAGTCGAGCAAATTCTATCTCGTAATATTTCATTTACTATTTTAGGTGTTAGGCTCCTATAATGAAAACTTACATATGCTTCCCATTGAATATATATATGTTCTTTCATTGTGTATAATGTTTGTGATATGTCGTTTATGTGACATTGTAATTGACTGAATGTCTTGTCGGAAAAAGGAAAAAAAGAGGAAAAAAACTGAATTTCTTCTTGTATCTAAATCATATTCTCATGCTTTTTGATCGCTCATTCTGTTTATTTAACTTATTATATGTTAGCTTTCAGATTGATTAGAATGTGGAAATTCATGCTTAAGTGCCACCAAAAGCAGTTTCGAGCTATCATGGAGAGTAAAATGCGAACTTTGAGAGCAAACACTGGATTTCGAAGAGATTCGAGGCTGAGGGCCACTGTAGAACTCGAAATGGAGCTCCGCACTTGGTGTAGCTATTTCATTGATTGGATTAAAGCCCAAAAATCCTATGTCGAGTCCTTAAATGGGTGGCTTCTGCAGTGCCTTCATTATGAACCTGAAGAAACCCCTGATGGAATTGTACCCTTCTCCCCTGGGCGGATTGGAGCCCCTCCGATTTTTGTAATTTGCAATGATTGGCACCAGGCAATGGAATCGATTAAGGAAAGCGGGGTTGCGTATGCAATGCATCATTTTGCTTCAAACTTGCAACAGTTGTGGGAGAGGCAAGATGAAGAGCAACGTCATCGGCTCAAAACAGAGAACCTTTCAAAAGATTTTACTAGAGGAAAACTCGAGCGCGATCAAGATGTAATGTCAGACAAAACTATTGTTGCCTCAGAAAGTGGAGTTTCACCCCATGATGATCTGAAAGTGGACTTGGATTTAATTAGAAAGAGGTTGGAGGAAGAGAGAGCAAGGCACAAGGATGCTATGAAATTGGTGCAGGATGCAGCTTCTAGTAGTTTACAAGGAGGTTTGGTTCCAATATTCAGGGCTCTCGAGAAGTTCACCTCAGAGGCTTTGAAAGCTCACGAGCAAGTAAGGTTACAAAATGCCGGACAGGGCTCATAGGGGAAGTACAATTATATTTCAGTTTGAAATCAAGGGTGGACGAGCAATCAGCTGCAGGCATAGGTGCACATACATTTAAAAATGGTGAAATTAGGAAAATGAGAATTTTGCAGGTAAAATTAGGTAACGTAGCGAGGGGTTTGCACTTTGCAGAAGCGCTTCTCCCCAGTATGAAGACTAGTGGAACTCCCAGTAGTTCTGCTATGTAAATTATATGAGGCTACTGAAGGTTAGTTAATTTTGTCTTTTAATTTTTGGTTATGATAGTGATACACTCCTCTTCTCAAGTAGTTAGGCTTGTACAGAAATTGGTTAATTTGTTCATTGGTTGTTGATTTTGACGGATAGTTTGTGGATATTTTTCCATAAGGTAGATGCATTTGTAGTTGTGGGGAGTACGGAAGGAGGAACGACTTTGATGTAGCTCGAGCATATGAAACTCCAAAATTTTGATAATGAAAAAGAGGATATTGTTTCCTAGATAGATACTACATTTTATGGGGTGCATGTGATGTGTCTATGGCTCGTCTGTGTATTTTTCTTTTGGGTAATGTTAGGGGTCTCAAATTTTTAGTCTCGAATAATATGACACTAGATATTTTAATTATAGTTTATGACATAATTAATTAAATGAGATCTATCCAACTAATATAATGATAACACATAATTTGAGTCGCTTTTTGAGATTAAAAATTTGAGATCTCTAATATTATCCTTCTCTCAGTGGCATTTGGAACGTGTCTTTTGAGATTCCCATTAATTTAGGTCGTCATATTTGTAAATCACGTTCCCAGTAATTTAGGTTGTCATATTTGTAAATCATGTTCCAATAATTTAGGTTGTCATATTTATAAATCGTGTTTGGTGTACTGGTATTATCAATAATCACACGCACCAGATAAAGTGCCAAAATTATCAAAAACTTTTAAATAAGATTACTGCATAATACTCATCTTCAGAGTTTCTATGGATCATAAACTATCCTTCGAATTTTAATTATTTGGAAATTATTTCCCTTTTAATCATAAAATTATACAATGTATAGTAAGCACATACCAGTATATCAAAAAATTTGGTTTGGACCTAATGGTTAATTTAATTAATTAGCTCAATGCCCCAAAATATGTGGTCTTTATTGACTTAATTATGAGTATGAGTTATTGTTGGCTTTATGAACTATTATGAGTTATTATTTTGTTGAAGTGTATATTACAACTTTTAAAATGCTTTATTAAATTTAATTAATTAATTGGATACTATTTGATTTCTTCTTCTTTTTTTGTCATAAATTAATTTAATACCGGTCAATTAGATACCTAAGTATTCTAAATTTTGATGGTAATCTTTCAAGACTTGTACCAAACCCCTCTAATGTCTCTGATTTCTTTTACTTTAAATATTGTATAGAAATTTACTTAAAATGACATAAAAATTCAAGAAATAATTGAATAAAAGGTCTTGAAAATAACCTAGTTATCTCATTCCAAGCCAAGTCTTTTTTCTTTCTCCTATTGCGGAATGCTAATAAAATTTTAAAGATTTGTATTTTTTTTGGTGGTATAAACTATAAGAACTTAATCCATCAACAAGAAAAATTACAAAATTACAATATAACAAGATAAGAACTTAATTCAACACCAAAATTTTACAGAAATACAGTATAACAAGAAAAAAAGAAAGAAGATAATTATTTTATTTCGTAATTGTTCATTATATTAATTTTGAATTTAAAAATATCTTAAATTAACTTTCAAAAATTAATAATAATCTAATAATTTAGAATTAAGGAATTATTGTTAATTTTTTTAAAAACTCGTACTATTACAATTCAATTCTAGTGATACATTTTATCTTGAGGGCGTAAGGTAAACCTGAGACTGAGAGAGGTCTAGGAGGAAACTTGAGGAAAAAACTTGTGATCTTGTATAATAAAAAAAGAGAGCTTACCCATAGGCTTAATAGTACACCCTCAGCTTTAAACCCACACACACGTAGACATTATAAACGATGACTTTAAAAGAAAAAACTTATATTTCTAAATTTATTATTAACATTAGTTAAAAATTTAATAATGATATGATATTATTCAATTATCTAAGAATAAAAACAGGGACATGTTAATTTTTTAATACTATTTTATAGCCTAAACAAAAATATATTTAATTTTTGAATTAAAAGACAAAAAAGAAAATATATTTTTAATTTAAGGACTGTGAGTCTAGCGGCTGATATATGATACTAGCTAGAAGTGAGCAAAAAATGGATAAAACCGAATAATCGAACATAGCCAAATTTTTTTAACTGAATTATTTCGATTTTTCGGTTTTTTTTCCTTTAATTCGGTTATATCCGTTTTACTATCCGGTATTTGGGTTTGGATATGGTTACTAAAATTGCTGTATTTGTTTTAACCAAATAACCGAATAGATACTTAAAAAAATAAGACTTTAACAGTTTAACTCTTGAGACTTAGACTAACTCTTTCGATTGCCCTTTAACCCAAATCCCTAAATCCCAAATTCTCAATTCCGCTTCTCTCCACAGCTGCAGCTTTGCAAAGCTCAAATCGCGACTCGTCTCCCCCACTTCGGCAGCCCGACTTCCACCTCCGTTCTCTCTGCGACTCATCTTCTAGAACTGATGTCGTAATTCTTTCATGATTTCAGTCGGGTTGAAGCTGAAGCTCGCTATTTCAAGTTCTATAAAATCTTGTTAGTGAGTGCTTGTGTTTAACCCCTCTAGGCTTGTTTTTGGCTGGCTTGGGTTCCAGTTCCAATTATTGTTGACCATGTGTCTGTAGCCCACTTAGATATCAAGGAACAATTGAATTAATTGGAACACCACTTCTGTTCTTTCTGATTATTTCTCTTTTTTAAAATACAGTGAATATCGAAATGTGGCAAGTGCAGGTTTGATAAATGGAACTTCATTTCGGTTATTAACCGTAATAACCGAATTGTAAATTCGGTTATTCGGTTATTTCTAAATTCGGTTAGTTGTTCGGATAGTAAAATTAAGAAGATTTCAGTTTTCGGTTATAACCTAATAAACTATTCGATTCGGTTATAACCTGTTAGTTCCCAGTAGACACATAATAGATCTAGAAGGGGGGTTGAATAGATCCTTTGCGTTTTTAAACTTATTTCCATTTTATTTTGTATTGCTAAGAAGATAGCACATGACAAACATAAAAATCATTTCAAGCACAACGAAATAAGTTAAATGTCCCCTTCATTGATATATTGATAAACATTAATACATTGTTCTTGGAGTTAGTTTAGATGTAAGTAGTTAATACAAACATAACAGTTATAGCAGTTAAGTACATAATGTAAAGACAGAATGTAAATGACAGAATGTAAAAGACATAAGGGGTTTTAAGTGGTTCAGAGACTCAAGCTCCTAATCCACTCTTCTGCACTCTCGCAGGAAATCCATTAAGGAAGGGCAGAACCTTGAATCACTAAGATTCCTTCAAGGCCCGCAGTCCTGAAACTTCAGTTCACTTAGAACTCTTCAAGTCCTCTGACTTAGAACTCCTTTAGTTCACTAAGAACTCTTCAAGTCCTCTGACTTGGAACTCCTCTAGTTCACTAAGAACTCTTCAAGACCCGCAGCCTTGGAACTCATGTAGTCCCTCTAGACAAGGACCCCTCAGGCCCTGGCTACTCGTTGTTGTAGTTGTTGTTGTTGTTTGTGCTTTGCTGCTAAGATGTCTTTAAGCTAGATCATCTTTGTACTTAGCAGCTTGGCTTGGCCCTTAACATTCTGCTTTGAGTCTGGACCTTTTCTTCTCTAGTGCAGCTGATCTTCACTCTGTTCACCCCATCTTCATCCGATGTCAGCTGTGCACCATCATCACATAGGACTGCTAAGGCTTTTCATTGTGGGTCACCTTCTTCTGGTCCTTAGCATTCCTTGAACCCTTCTTCATAGATAAGCAGACATGGTTCTGCATCTTTTCCTTTTCAGCTTCTGGTTCTTCATGGTGATCCATAGAGTGGCTCTTCTGATCTTCATTATACTTATCCACTTTCTTGAATGCTATCTTCAAGGCTTTCTCAGCTCTCAGCTTGGCTGCCATCTTCAATGGCATTCTCATCCTTGTTGAGTGAAGCTTTAGTCTGTTCAATCCTTCTTCAAGTCTGCTTCACTTCAACCATCGTAGTCTCACTGTCACTGAAGACTTGTTCTGTTCAGCTCTGGTGGAACTCGTAAAGTCAACAATATAGCATTCCAACAACTCAACGATTCTACAACGCATCAACTTTTTTTATCCTTGAAGCTCTGTCCATTAAATACCCTTCCATGATCTTCCCGTTGAAAAGTAGCCGTTGGAAGCTATTTAAGTTGCTTTGCAGATCTCGAGTTATTTGGTGCAGACTGCTGATGTGACGTGACAGCTCCTTTTTGACTTTACTGACACAGCAGTCTGCTTTCTCACCTACCGCCTCAGAGATGTCACTGTTTCGTGTCAGGCTAGTAGTAGTCTTTATATCTCCTTTCTGATTCTCTGATTTGAATCTACAGGAGTTATCCTTTTGCATCGATGCTCTCAATTAGCAACGTTCGGATGTAAGTTTTCATATTGAGACATTGCTAGTGCTTCAACATTCAGATGCCCGAACTCTATGATTCTGATGCAAATGTTCTTGGACTTTGATTGTAGTGTGTCTTGTCGAATGTTGCTCTTTAACTGATTAAGACAACATTATGATTCTGAAGAGTGTTCTTTGGGTCTGCATTGTAGAACACCTCTTCCTTCACTTGTGCAGTGCTTCAACATTTCTGCTTGCCTTGACTGATCTCAGGAACTGATAGCTTGACTTGTCGTTTTGGCCTTCTTCTGAATAGTAAGACACATCGATTTGTGGCATACCCAGCTCTTTTTCTCCTGGTGATCTCCCGTTCACCTATCAACAATGGTCTGACCCATGCTTAATCACTTCTATCTTGTTCTTCATAAGCTGGCTAGTATCTCTGTGTAAACTGCATTAGTTCCTGCTCGTTTGGCAAACACTACGATCCTGGTTAATCCCAAGATCGTTGTCTTCTGTTCTCTTGACAGCTACTGCACTTGCTGACTTTCTCTAGTCAGTTACTTTATCTGAAGTCTTCTTCTGATCGGCTTGTGGAAGACTTCATCTCGAATGGCTTCACAACTCATCCTGGATGATGATTGAGTTGGTGCTTAGATCTTCTGATAGCTTGCATGCCATTCGTTGAGTGCTCTCTGGTTTCCTTCAGGTGGAATGTATCTTTGCAGCTCAAACCAGAGGCTTCATCTTTGGATTCTATGGGAGTGCTCATCTGTTGAGAATCATGTTTGTTAGTTCCCAAAGGCACGTTAGTTATCTAGAAGGGGGGTTGAATAGATATTTTAAAAATTCTTTGTTTAAAATACTTTGTTAGTATTGATTATACTGACAGCAGCGGAATATATGTTTTGTTCCCCTTCAAGATATCGTAGTTATGGTTTGATAAGCAGCTATTGTAATACCCGAGAATTTCTAAATATTATTAAATGAATATATTAATGAAAATGAATATTTATTTGAATATAAATATATATGTGTTGCGAGATAAACTCATTCAAATGAATTCAAATTGAATATATAATAATTAAGGAAGAATGTAGAGTTTCTGTTAAACTCGTTAAAATGCCTTGTGTGGTACGAGAATAGAAACAATAATGAGCTTAATTAAGCTTAACTGATAAGCCTTGTGTGGCCTAATTAATTTCCTAATCTAGTTAGGTCATTGAATTAATAATGTATTGGACTTAGGATATATACAAGCCCAACAACACTAATGTGATATGTTATAAGAATTAAGAGATGTGGCCCAATCAATTTATGTGCTAGATTAAATAATAGGGTCCATGTGCCTTAGTGTGCTTAGCCCAATTGATTTAATTTAATGTGGCCCAATGTGAAATGTATGATGATAGGAATATGTGTATATATATATATATATATATATATATATATATATATATATATATATATACATGTAGACATATATGTATGTAATTGTATAATAGAGGTTGTAAAATGAAGTGTGACATTAGAATGTGAATAATTATTATATAAAACTATATGATAAAAGTAAGCTTAACTTATGTAAATTACTAAGTGGTATGAAAGAGACTTATGTGACCATGTGATAGGCATAACACATTAATGTATACTATATGGAATATTAAGTTAAAGTATGTAAATAATTGATATCCCTAATTATTTTCATGAGTAATATAATTGAAATAATAATAATGAGGTTTGTGATAATGTAGTATGTCATTATTCAATTAAATCATAAATTGACATTATTAAAATATACATGGATTATATATCAATGAGTATATATGTACCCCAATGTGCTACCATGTAATATTGTTATAACATTTTAGGTCCATGTATACCCTAAGTATATATTTAACCTAAGGTGTACATATATGTGTATTAAGCATAGTGTGTGGAATTATTGCAATTGTCTAATGCTGAGATACAATAGCTTGTCCCTAAAAGAGTGTCCATTTCTCATTCACGTGAATGACATAAGGCTATAGCCTATTGCTCCTTCTTCTCCCAAGCTCCATTCTAGCTATCATAATTCATGAGGAGTGGGCTGAATAGTGAGTAGGATTTGATTTTCCACCAACTCTCCATGAACCATTAGTTTCTTCTTCATTCCATTGAGCAAAGCCCAAATGTTGGTCAACAAGTTTCCTATAAATGAAGCTATTCTCATTCTCAGACTTCTTGTTGATTACTTTGTGAAATTCAAAAATTTGTGTGTGTGAGTGTTGTTGAGTTGAAGAGGAGACCTGAGATTGAAAGAAAAGAAGTTACTTCACAACTTCAAGAGGTAATACCCCTTTATATGTTCATAGAATTCAAGTCTTACAAGTTTTTAGAAATATCTTGAAATACTTGCTTTAATGTCCAAATTGATGAGCTAAGTTTGTTAGAATCATGCTATATATGTTGTGTAGCAAGTTTATGGAGTTTATACATATTGGGTATGCTTAAATTTGCTGTTGGATTGTGATTTGGGGTATGGGTTCGCAGCAGGGGAAAGAAATTTCCGAACTGGTATGGCTATGCCCGCCCCGGCGGGCCTCCTATAAGCCAAAGTGCCGCCCCGGCGGGGGTTGGCCAGAGGAATTTTTAGCCAATGCTGCCCCGGCGGGCTTCCTATAGGCCAAATTGCCGCCCCAGGCGGGGGGTGGCCAGGGGATGTTTTGGGCAATGCCGCCCTGGCGGGCCCACTAGTAGTACAAAGTGCCGCCTCGGCGGGGGGTGGCCAGGGAATCAACTCTGTGCTGTTTATTTCTCAAACCTAGTAACCTCACCTAACTTAACTTAAGAGCTTACATAACCCTTAAACATGTGTCAATGTGTATTGCAAGATGTGTTAGTAGGATTAGAGTTTGAGTTATAATCTTTTGAAAGAAAAGTTAAAGGACGAATACCATGTTTATAAAACCTTACGCCTTTTTGAAATCTAACCTTTTTAACATGTATTTGCAACTTAGTTAGTTTTATGAATACATATGAAATGTAGTTTCGAAATGCTTTACATACTTAATTTGTTTAACATGAGATTTCTTAAGACAAATATGTACACTACTCAATGTTGCTTAGAACAAGTTTTCAAAGAGTAAAGTTATGTTGATGAATCAAATACATGCAAGCATGCGTAGTAAAGACTGTTTAACATTATTATATGGTTTAATGAGTACTATGGTTAGTCTTTGACATAATAAGCCTTCTTGGCTTTGTAAAATGAAGATTTATGAATAGAACTATCCATTGTTGAAAGTAAATAAAAAAAGACCAAACCTAGTTTAAAGTTCCTCAACATGTATGTATTAATGCTTTAAGCTATAATACATGGCTCAAGCAATGTTTTAAGTGTTCAAGCATATAGTAACCTTATGGAACTAAGTTTTTCCAAGGTATTTCTAAGGTTATACATCTATGATTTTAAATGTGTGTCGAATACATAGATAAACATATGTGTAATAAAAGTATGTTGATATAAAGCAATGATTAGAAACTATGTTATTTGACTTCATGGTGATTTATAAACTAAACGTTTGTGCTATAAGTACGCAAGATGTCTAATGAAGTATGTAAAGAGTGTACAACTAAGTTAGACATTTATGTATGTGTTTAAACTTACATATCATATATGAGTATACATAACTAATGAATATCCTATACGCATAACTATATTACGATAGGGATTCGAAAAGTGTTGATTTATTTAACGTGGATAAACTACGCACAAGGCAAGTTTCCTGACTTACACTCATTTATTGTGCAAGTATCCTATCCTTGTGTTTACGTTATTCGAGGAACGTTGTAAGCAAGTTCTTAATTCTACTCTTTATTGAGCATTCATTTAGCTTGTGCTATTATTGTCATACAAGTAAGCTTTAGAGATTGGAATTCAATTATTATGAATCATATACTTCGTGGATAAGATAAAAGTCGATTTATATTCTTCGAACTTTAAATCTTGAGATTGAACTTATAATTATTGTGATCTATGCCATTTGATTCGGCTAGACTTATATTGTTGAAAAGCGACCCAAACCAATTGATTGGTGCGGGATCATGTGTTTGACTGAGATGAACAACCTTCTTTGAAGGGAAAATATATTTGTCGGGAGACTGACGTGCACACACTTTAGTACGATTGAACGATATGCATACCGTAGGGTGCTTTAGGCTGATCACCTGTTGTACTTGTTTTTGATTGGGTTATCAGTATATTACTGTTAATTCTAGTAGAAGTTCATAGTCCTTAGTGACTGCTCAGTATCTAGTTATCTTGAAACCTTGAATTGATTTAGTATTGAATCTTATTGATATCTTTTTGTCCTTAGCGACTATTATTGAAAACTATTGATATTTCTTGTTATCCTTGAAATTATCACATCATGTTATACTCTTTTGAGATTCGAGAATTATATTACTCACCCTTATTGTATATTACTTGATGAGCAATTTGTGCTCATTCTTGCTTTCCCTAAAAACATTTCAATTAAGGCAGAGCAGGGTGGACCTTCGGGCGTTGATAAGGGCAAGGGCAAGGCTACCGACTAGCTTGTCTCTTTTTATGTTTTAAATATTATAATGTTGTTTTAAGTTGATGTAGTAAGATTGGAGTTGACTATGTTTAAGCTTAAGTTAGATTATGTAATAAGTCTGTATTGGATATTATTATGTAATCTATTAAGTACTGTGAGTTGCGAGACTTGGGAGAATAATTATAATAAATCATTGTAAATTATTCTAGATTAGATTTTTCGCTGTGATTGTGTAATTTTAGTTATTATTGTATTACCATGAGAACGTGACAAACCGAATTCAAGTGACCAAGTGGCGTTCCGAATTTGGGGGCGTCACAGCTATAGCAGTTATAACAGATATAGCAGTTATAGCAGTTAATGAGAGACAATGAGACAGAAGGTTTTAAGTGGTTCAGAGCACACAAGGCTCCTAATCCACTCTTCTACTCCACGAGTAAGAAATCCACTAAGGATTTCTCTTATAACTAGATCACTTAGATCACTTCAAGGCCAGCAGCCCTAGAACTTCACTTAGTTCACTTTTGAACTCTTCAAGTCCTCTGACTTGGATCTGCTCTTAGTTTACTTTTGAACTCTTCAAGTCCTCTGACTTGGATCTGCTCTTAGTTCACTTTTGAACTCTTCAAGTCCTCTGACTTGGTACCTCACTTGGATTTGCAGTAGTTGTTTGAGGTGTGCTACTCAGTTGCAGTTCAGCATCTGTCTCTTAAAGACTGAGTAGCGAAGAAAGCTTTCCTCTTTCAGGATCGTAGTGTTGATCGTTGAGTGTTCTTGAGCTTTTCTCTCGATAATCTTTCTTATTGTATCTTGCTTACTTAGTCTGAATCTTTGTCTGATTTTCTTATAAAAGAGCCATTCAAAATTAGCCGTTTGAATGCTCCCGTTGCTTCATTTAATGCTCCAGACGTTTTCTGTGCAGTGATGTTGACGTCCTGCTTTTCTACTGTTCTGTCGCCTGGCCCACTGACACATCAGACTGTATCTTTCACCTAACACCTGAAAAGGTGCTTTCTGCAGGCAACTTTAGTCCTTTTCTTAGCTTCTTCAATAAGCTTCTTTGATTTGAACTAAGGATGAATATGAAAGTATTGGGACTATCACTTTATCAACGGACATCAGCCTTTCTTCATTTGTTGCTCTCCTCCCTTCATCAGAACTACAATCTTTGATGCTGACTAGAGGAACACTACGATTATGATCATTGTGACATAATCGTTGTGTGTTGGCTTTCACTACTAGAAAATCAAGATAAGGCGACGAGCTATAGCGACGGTCGGGACGGAACTGTCGCTATAGGGTCTCAATAGCGACGGTCACCATTTGGCCGTTGATATTGACCTTTTTTTTTATTCTTTCCCTCGTTATTTTTCGATTCACTTTTTATTTCTATATCACTCTCTGATGAGCTCCATCCAATATACCTCCTCCTCCGCCATGTACGAGAAGCCCTAACCTTAGAAATTGCCCTAATCTCCCTCTTCTATAAGCCAATCGAGACTGCAGAACATCAAATCATGCGGCTAGGTAACAATATCTCAATTGTGAATATCAAATTTGGAGCTCATCAAGCCCTTGGGAAAATTAGTTGTTGCTCCTTTTCTCCTTGAGGTTTCTCTGCTTTCTTATTTTGACAAATATTTTGCCTAAAGAGCATTCAAGGCATCGAAGAGCATAGATTGGGAAGGAATGGTGAAGATGCTCGTCTCCAATGAAGCTCGCAAGGAGTTCTCCTCCCTCTGTCGTGCCTTTGATGAAGTCAACTCCATTTTTCAAACTAAATTCAGTCAGGTTTTTCATTTCTCTTTATCTATCTCTTTGTTTCTGTTTTAATTTCTCTACATTTTTTATTCTAGGGCTTTCATTTTTTGATATTTGGGGCAGATCTAAATGGAAGAATGATTATATGTATTTGTAATTTGTTAGCCTTAATTATTGGAAAATGTCGATTATTTGTTTCTCTTTTGTTTTGTACCTGTTTCTCATTTCCGATTATGTGCTTTTTATGTCATGACTCATGTTAATCTTTTAGGGGCCTTGTTGATCATCAATTAGTGTTTAAATCTGTTGGCACCCTTGTTTGATGTTCTTATTTTTTTCCTTAGTAGAAATTCAAGCTTCATCTGGACTTCTGGAGTGAGCCAGATATTTAATTCTAGACCTTATCAGTGTGATGCCATGTATTACTATTCTTAATTTAATGATTATCATTTGGTTGTTTTAGAGTTTATTAGTTTATTATATCCATAAAATCAAAACATGGGAAATATGTTGTTAGTATGGAGTTATGGAAAGGTTTGTCTCTTCTTGGACTTTTTTTTATAGAAACTAGAATTGAAACTCAAAATGATAGTTGAAATTGATACTGCTTTTGTATTTTTTTATCGACAAATCAAAAACTGTCATAGAAACTAGGCCTGCCCTTTGACAAAATAAACATAAGTTGTCTGATATGATTTCTTTGAACAATTAAAAATTCATTAAGCTTGTTATCTTTTGTCTATTCAGCTTATTCTTTGAAATTTTGATTTAAGCTATCACAAAAAGTTTTCAACTTCAGTTTCAACAATTTGGGTTTACTTTCAATTTGAGATACTATATTACATTTCTAATGGTTGAAATTAGAATTGAAACTCAAAATGATAGTTGAAATTTATTATAAATATTGTTTGGATAAGTGAAAGTAAAATAAAAAATAAGGCTGGTAAATAAGTCAAAAAGTGCTACAAGTTGCATTTTTTTTTTCCAAGGAAAACTGATGTGCTAATACACCAGTCTTTACACGTGTTGTGTTTTGTTGACCATTTTGTAAATTATACCCATTCACCTGCAATTTTCTTAACATGTGCGCTATATAATGAAGTTTATGAAGAGTGAAGACATAGTATATAATAGGTGGACTATTTTTCATAAAACTTGTCACCGTTAATAATTTTTTTCTTCTTGGCGAGGAGGCTATTTTGAGATATTTTCTGTGTGTGTAAACATAAATGCTCATAGACCTGTACAGAAAATTAAGATTGACTTGTATACATCAAGTGTACGTGATTTGCTGCTCCAGTCTTGTTATTTCCTTAAACTTTAATGTTCTCAAGAAACAACGTGGAAGTCAGGATATTCAAAATTGTTTGGCTGAATTGGGATGTTCCTTACATTAAAATGAGAGGTGCAAGGTTCACTTCTCTTTTTTCGCATGAACAAGCTAGGAGACCTGAAGCTGTTAGCTTCACTGGCATGTTCTTTCACAAAAAAGGTGAGGTGCACCAGAGAGAGACAGCGACAGAGAGCTGTGGTTTACTTCTCTTGCTGTGTTACCAAACTATAACGTTTACAATATTTGTCTCAGTTTAAAATTTTATATTTACCTCTTATTAGTCAAATTGTTGATTGAAGGGAGGAGCCATATTTAGTTGTAGTGCTCTTATACAGCTGCATTGGTTTACCTTTTCTTGCTTCTTTAGCAAGCCATAGATACCTAATGTGTATCTCACTGCTAGTTTTACATTCTTCTTGTTAATGAATAGTTGAGTGGCAGTTTGAGCCGACATGTTTGGAAGAGTTGAACTGTATAATTGCTCTGGCATGCTATACAAACACCATATTTTTTTTTCATTTTTGAAAAAATGAATTTATTTAGGCAAAATATATGTACAAGGCTAAGATTTTGATCTTTCATATATAGCATCTTGTTTAGCTTAATAGTTGATTTGATTTGTGTGTTTGTTATCATGATGTACTTGCAGCCCTTAAATCAAAAGTGGTTCTTGTGATGCCCCCAAATTCTAGGACCGTCACGGGGTCTCTCGAATTCGGTTCGTCACGTGCTCATGGTAATACATCACAAATATAATACGACTAAATGTCGCATCGCACAGCGGAATAATACACAACTAATACCGAATAGATTATATTTAAATAATATAATTTATTCAAGTCCCAAGGTCTCGTAACTTAAACAGTGATTACATAGCTTAGACATATCTTAAGCAATAATAACCTTAACTAGTACATAATATCATAAGTTCTTTATTACAATCATAAAGTCCTACATAAATAAAGCTACTCAGTAGTCTTTTCCTTGCCCTTGTTGGTACTCGAGGGTCCGCACTACTCGGCCTTAACTGAAATATTTTTAGGAAAAGCAAGAATGAGCACAAATTGCTCAGCAAGTAATATACAATAAGGGTTTGTAATATAATTCTCAATTCTCGAAAGGGTATAACAAGGTTTGATAGTTCAAGGATAACAAGAATATCAACAGTTTTCAATAACAGTCGCTAAGGACAAAATAATATCAATGTGATTCAATAATAAATCAATTCAAGATTTCAAGATAACTGAATACTGAGCAGTCACTAAGGACTATGAACTTCCACAGGATTTGACAGTAATAAACTAAAAATCCAACAAAAATAAGTACAACAGGTGATCAGCCTAAAGTACCCTATGTTATGCATAACACTTAATCATACTAATGTGCGCGCGTCGGTTCTCTGACAGTTATAGTTTGTTCTTCTCAGTCAAATACAAGATCCCGCACCAATCAATTAGTTTGGGTCGCTTTTTAATAATATAAGTCTAGCCGAATCAAATGGTATAGATCACAATAACTAGAAGTTAAATTTCAAGATTTAAAGTCCGAAGAATATAGTTCGACTTTTATCCTATTCATGAAGTATATGGTTCATAATATCTGAATTTAATCTCAAGAGTTTACTCGTACGACAATAATTGCATAAGCCAATTGAATGTTCAATAAAGAGTAGAGTTAGGAACTTGCTTACAACATTCCTTGAATAAAGTAAATACGAAGGTCTAGGATACTTGCACTATAAAGGAGTGTAAGTAAGGAAACTTGCACTTTAAAAGAGTGTAAGTTAGAGAACTTGCCTTTAGCGTAGTTTATCCACGAAAAGTAACTCAACACTTTCGAATTCCTATCGTAATATAGTTACGCATATATATGATATTCATTAGTCATATAATTTAACTTCACATTCTATCTTCGAATATACGATCAACACATAAGCTAAGTTTTAACCTAGCTACACAGTTATATAGAATAAAATTTCCATCCTTAACGTTCCTCCTTTTGAGTTAAAACACATTCTCATATCATATAAGATCGCAACAATTAGAAAACATGCTCTCATATTATTAATATCACATAAGACCACAATCAATACTAAATATATTTCATTTTTAGGAAGTTATGACATTCTCATAAGTTAACCATCAAAATCGGGTTCAAGTAACATCATATAATATCACGTAGCATGTATTCATATTAAAGGATACTTTCATGCTTGTATAACTTTTCCAAACCCAATTATACATGGTATAGGTTCTTAAGTTAATACTTAAAGCCATTCAAGGACACGAACTCATAAGGTCTAACATGCTCACTTTTTAAACACATAAGATATTTATATAACTTGTATTAGGCATGCTCATGAGTATTCGTATCGCATATATGTAGCTAGCATTGTTATTATCTTGAAAACCTACTTCGTTTACTCTAAACTTGGTTTCACGATATCTAGCATGGTATGTATACATGTAGATATATATGACACATTAGTGAGGTTTAAAAGAACTATCGAACATGTCCATGATTTTCAGAATCTAAACCTCGATATAACATGTCAAGATTTATGTTCAAAATTAGTATTTTCCTTCGTAAAGCTCACTAATAAGGTTCGCATGGTCACATTACATTACAAAACCTATATACATAAGTTAATATGTCCGACATGTATTTCAAGGCCATATAAACATACCCGAAAATCAGAATACATATATGATCTTTACTTGTCAAAGTTTGCCTTTAAAAACTTATATTTTCATTAAAAATATTCACTAGTGAGTCCATCATGTGCATGTTATACTATGAAGCATATACGTACATGGTATCACATTCTTCATGCATTTCTAGGTGGTACTAACGTGCTAGCAAGGTTAGTATATAAACATGGCATACATACATATCAAGTTCATTTTTAGAGTACTAAATTCATTTCAAACTATACGCTTTCGTGAATCATGTATGCTAACCTAGTAAAACATGCTCACATTAGGTTAATGTACTTATATATACACATTACACATGCTTGCAGGCTTGCTTAAGCTATTGCAATTGATCAACACTTAATAGATTTGTAGCAGATTGCAAAAACTGGAACAGGCTGCTGGCACAGCTGCGCAGCTGCCCAGTACAAGATTGGCTCAGCTGCGCCGGCTCCCGGCCAGCAGCAGACAGTCCCTGTATCGGCAAACTACAAACCCAAACACAGAGAAATTTATTATCAGATCAGTTATACTACTTTGCTAACATCTATATAAGCTTATAACAATCAGTTTGTCATGATCAAATCACCAAATCATAAACTCCAATTCAAATCGAGAATTGAAAATTTTACAGAAATTGCAGACATAAGAATTTGAAGAACATGGAAATTGTTATATGAATTTGATTACTAGTAAGCCTCATTGTATACTAATATGATTATAAGTTTTATACAACAATCAACAAACACTATCCAATCACAACTTCATGGATTTCATGCTTAACTCAAGAATTGAGAAATCTCAGAGAACATGAGATGAAGAACATGGAAAGGATTATACCTCTGCTATATGAATTGAGTTAGCTGTAACTTGATTCCTCTCTCAACTGACTCTCTATCTATATGTATTTCAGTGAACTAGCAATACTTCACTTCACAGAATTCTCAGCAAGACGAAATGTGAAGGACAAGGGGCCATATAAATAGCAAAACCAAGACCCAGACAATGTATATGTACAACAAATTGAACCAACGGGAATTTGAATTGCAGGGAGGTCAATAAGGGGTTGGTAATGGTTGTTGAAATCCATCATGATAGCCATACCCTTACTCATTATTTTCTATGGAAATGCTGAGTTTAAGGAATATAGGGGAGTATGATAGCTTGTGTATTTCACTCGAAGGAGAATGAGTGCCTTATATTATGGGACAAGCAAGATAAGTCTCAGCAATTGCAAATGGACTAAATGCTACACTTGTATACACATGTTATATATTAAATGTACTCTTAGGTTACATCTTGTATACATTTTATCCCTATATACGTTTAAATGTCACAATAAAATAGTATTTCAATGTAATTCTAATGATACTAACATGGATTCACATGATGTAGTAAATGCAATTTGAGCACATATAATCCATGTACATTGGTTCCACATTTTAATAATTAATGAAGATAACATAAGATAGTTAAGCATTATCAAATTATCTATCATATAATCATGATGTCCTACTTTAATGTATATTCACATTGTCACATAGGCATTTCATGCAACTCCCATAATTCAATAAACCTTACTATATAATAATGTCATATTACACTTCGTATAATACATAGTTAGCTACTATATGTTACATATTTAATTTGCATGCTTGCACATAGAATTACTCATCTTATTAATTAAATATTAATTAATAATATACACCCATCCTTCATCAATCAATATAATTGTTAATCCCCATAACAATTTAATTAACCCTTATATGATTAATTATCACTTTAATATAAATTTTATTATGTTTATAAACACGTTGCGTATTATTATTATATTATTTGCAATAATAATAATCACGTATTATGAATCAATCACAGTTAATATTTTATAACAATTATTCTACGATGACAATTAATTAATATTCTACGATTAACAATTAATATAGATTAATTGTTCACTTAAATTAATATAATCATTCTTATATTACGTCACTGTGCCACACAAGGCTATCAACGAGTTTATCGCAAACTCCATCAATTTCTCAATTATTATTATAATTATTCAATTTTATATAATTGAATTAATTTATCTCATAACACAAAATCATTTATATTAAATAAATTCTCATTTCCATTAATATATTTATTTAATAATATTAAAAAATTCTCGGGTATTACAGTTCTCTTTTTGTTAAATATTTTTGTTCTTTCCTCTTGTACTCCAGAATGCAGGAAATAAAGCCTTTTAGTGTGGAAAGCATACAGAAGCAGTGGAGCATTATACTGCTGCTATATTGAATAGTGTCGAATCATGTCTTTTTGCAGCTGTCTGTTTTTGCAATAGCGCTGCTGCACACCAAGCTTTGGGAAAAAATTCAGATGCTATTGAAGATTGCAGTCTAGCTATAGCTCTTGATGGGAGTTATGGAAAGGTTTGTCTCTTCTTGAAGTTCTTGTTACTGAGCATATTGTTTCAGATGCTATTACAGAATATTGTTTATGGATTTTCATTGCAAGTCATTTTATTGTTTCTCTTTTAACTCTGAATTTACTCGTAACATTTTCCCCTCTGATGTGCTTGTAACTGAAAAATGATTTGGTTTACAATAAATTCTGAAAATACCTCTTCAATGAGTTTTGAGTGCAACTTTCCAAAAAAGGAACATATTCAATTTAATATTAGTCTCTCAAACTTATTCATTTGCTATTATCTTCTATGAAAACATTGATGGTATTTTCTCTAGAATATAGAACTCATTAATTATTATTTGATTGAAAATTGTTGCTAACTTCAAAATGTGGGGATTTAACTCCACATTATTCTCTCCTATAAGATTTTCATAAACAAAGCTTGTGTCTTTTGTCCAACCTTACATAACTTATAATCCTAGTGCCCAAGCAAGAAATGTGATGTAGTATTGCTGGAAGCCTATACTTCGATGTTAATTTAGACTTTTGATTATTTTTAATTTATTGGGGAAGTTCTTGATTTTTCTTAAGTCTTTTTGGTGGTTTATAATAATGTTTGTGCTCAATTATGCCCTAACTATATCAGCAAAGCTTGACAGTTTTAGGCCTCCATCTGTCATCAGAATTAGGGATTATAAAAAGCTGAATGAAAGGTATCTGTAAGTCAGATTGTAATAGAATATCAATTATATATCATATCGAAAGCCTATTTTATATGGCACCAGGTGATTTTCCATGTGTATACTTCTAGTTTATGTTGAAATTTATTATTATCTAGAACAAAAGTAAAAGGTGTGTTGTGTCATTTACGATTAAAATTTCGTGAAATTGATTGAGTTTATAAGGAATGTTTATATATGTGATGCACAGAATACCGAAGCGATGGAATAGTATCTACAAAAGGGGACTTCTACAGTTATGGTGTTGTGCTGATGGAAGTATTCACAAGAAAGAAACCAACTGATGAGCTTTTTGCTAGTGAAATGAGCAGCTTGAGGAGTTGGGTTAATGAAGCATTGCATGGCTTCAAGTTGTAGACAACAATTTGCTGGGAAGTTGGGATGAGAATTTATCTACGAAACAGCTATGCCTATCATCCATCCTTGGTTTGGCCTTGGATTGTTCAAAAGACTCGCCCGTAGAAAGGATCACCATGGAAGATGTTGTGGTTAGACTTGAGAAAATCAAAAGCATGCTCAAACAAGTACCAAGATGAAGAACCAACGTAACTTGGTGAGTCGTTGGTCAATACATTATCAACAGTACATTATTTTTCAATACTTTGAGAGTTAGTATTATTGTTGCATTGCAAGTATACTACTTATACTTTACGAATATTTTGACAAACTTTTAGTTTTTTCAGTAACTGTTTTGTACAACATGATAAATGATTTTTAATCCTCCTTTTCATATTATTGGGCTGCCAGCTGATTTTACTTATCTTATTTTTCAGATTGAGTTATCAAGTTTAGCAGCTCTTGGGATATCTGTTAGCAACTCAGGGGCGAGCTTGAAGATAATAGAATTCAGTTGTTTAAATAATATATTATAGTTATTAGTTAGTGATTGTGAAGAGAAGTTGATAGTATTTTATTATTAGAATTTTGGATTAAATTTTGAGTTTGGAATAAGGTTTAGAATTATATATATATGTTTATGGAGTTAATTTGTTTAATTATTGTCAAATGGGAATTTCCTGAGCTTAATTCTCTATACTTTGGGTTTTGATTACTTTTTAGTTCACATTTTGCAAATTATTTTTGAATTTTATCAATTAATTGTATTATGTTTGTTCAATAAATATTTGAAGCACTATTTATTTTTTTTTAAATTTAAAATGGCTATAGCGAGGGTCGACGACCGTCGCTATAGCTCCATCCTATAGCGACGGTCGGGACCGTCGCTATAGATATGCATTGACAGTCGGTAAAAACCTTCAAAATATGTTTTTGAGTTACTTTTTAGCTACGGTCCGACCGTCGGTATAGATGTGTAAGACCGTCGCTATAGGTTTTAGCGACGACGACTAAGGCGAGGGTCGACGACCGTCGCTATAGCCTATAGCGACGGTCTTTTAGCCTATAGCGAGGGTCGGCGACCGTCGCTGTAGGTCAATTTTCTAGTAGTGTTTGCACAGCTTGATTCAGACTTGATCGTAGAGAACACTACGATTTCTCTTAAGCTTTTGGTAGACTACTATAGCACTCGGATAGCACTTCTGATAGCACTCTGCGATTCTAAACTTGGCTCGTCAGATGCTTTTTAACTTTATGATTCTCAGTGTGGCTTCTAAGGCAGACTATGATTCTTTGATGCTTTTACTTGAGCTCAACGGATCTTGCCTTGGCCTCTGCAGACTTGATTCTTTGGCAGACTACTATTCTGAACATCTTCATTTTAAGCTTCACGATTCTACCTTTTCTTCTGCAGACTCGAATCTCTTAGGAGACTACGATTCTTGATATCTTTGTTCAAGCTCCACGATTCTGCCTTTTCTTCTGCAGACTTCGAATCTCTTGGTGGACTACGATTCTTGATATCTTCGTTCAAGCTCCACGATTCTGCCTTGTCTTTTGCAGACTCAAATCTCTTGACAGACTACGATTCTGGATGTCATCGTTCAAGCTCTACGATTCTGCCTTGTCATCTGTATGCTACCTTTGACAGACTACCATTTTGTCAAGGCTTTAACTTTTATAGCTCAAATAGATCAACCTAACAAGTTTGATCTTTTCTTCTATACATTTATTTACATAAATGATAAACATTAAAGCTCAGATTAACCTAACAGTTTTGATCTATCATCTAAGTCCTTGTACAATGATTCTCTTAAGGACTGTACACTTAAGCATTTATATTTACTTTCAATATCAAATCTGAATATGCAATTCTCAACAATCTCTCCCTATTTGATGTTGACATAATCAAGGAGATTTAGATCATAGCATCATTTTCTAAATGCATAAAGTTAGAAAGTAAATATGACTTAGTGTTTCAGTGAGCAGCTGAAATTTTTAGAGAATAAGCATGAATTTATTGATGTTTGAAGAGATATTACAATCAAGCATAGAAACATCAATATACAGTTAAGCTTAGACTTATCTCTATCTTCTCTGCCTCGTTAGTTTTGGGGGATTGGCATGCTCTGCAATTATTCTCCTCCTTGAGGCTTCATCTCTTCTTGCAATGTCCTCTAGCTCATCTTGAGTCAATGGTTCCGAATGATCATGTCTGTTCATGAAGACATGGTCTCCAGCTGGCATACTAAAACCAGTGGAGGTTATGCCTTGTGAGCTAGATGCTTGACTTTGGCTCCTTTGAGTCGGTTCAGCTATAAGAGGACTTTGATTAAGTCATGGAAGCTGAAGATCAGGACTTCTGAGATTGCCACCATCACCACCCGACGATTGACCAATGTGTGTTTGTCTCTGCAGTTGCCTCCTGCTTCCTCCTCCTCTGCCTCTATTTCTATCTCCTTCCTTATTATTCTCCCCCTTTATATCGGCATCAAGGGTTCGAACATCTTCAGAGAGGCGCTTGATTCCTTCAACCAACTCATGCATCTGTGAGTGGTTTTAAGAAGCATCACTACGGTTTTTAGCAAGTCGAGCCTCAGTGTGTCTTTGCTATTGTTGAATTCATTCCAGTTCATCATAGTTTTGATTCAGTTAAGTTATACCAGAGTCTTGGAAGAATTGAAGTGAGGTGCGTAGGTCAGAAATTTGTTTGATCATCCGCTCATTCTGAGATTGCTGGTTTTTCTGCATGATTTCAATAGCTTCCTTGTGCTTCTTTGTGGCAGCAAAATGAATAGCATCTCTTTGACTTAGACTGTCAGCCATCTCCTTTACAACTTCCTTCAGCTTCTTGGTTAGTTCAGTTGCCAACTTTCTTGGTAAAGGCTTGACTGATTTTATGATATGGTCAAATCACATGTGAAGCGCTATGGAGTGAGCTTCAAGAATCTCTCCTGTTTCTGATCCAATTTGGTTTAATGCTTCATTCAGCTCCTCGTTTGTTGGCATTAGAGACAAATGATTTAGGATTCGTTGTGTCTGAGGAGGAGAAGGAGTTGTCGTAGTGTGTTCATTTCTCCTTGATATGCTTGCAAGGGCAGGAGTCATATCGAAATATTCATTGCTAGAGGATGAGGGGATATCTGCTTGAGTTAGAGAGGTTTGAGTCGGTGATTCCTGTATAGGTGCAGTGTTTGGTTCAGGTGTTTTTGATTCGTGGAGCAGTACTGGTAACTCTACGATTATCGAGTCAGATTGGTCATTAGGCTCAGATCGGTGTTCGTTGTCTTGAGTGGATGTTTCAACGGTTGAGTTGTTGAGCATCTCCTCAACGGTTTTGGTGATATGCTCAAGTACTATTGGATCACATATATTTTGCTCGATGAGGGCAAGTTGATTATTTGGTTCCTTAGTCATAGAGTTTTGGGACTCTGTATCTGGAAATTGATTGAGTGGGTGAAGAACCACTTCCATCCATTTTGGTATTTCATAGAATTCGTTGAAGTGTGATGATAGAGAATGGTTGATAAAATAAGAGAGAGGAGTGGAATGTACCTCATACATAGATTCTGAAGTTAATTTATTTAAAATCAACTTCTGAGCAAACTTCCTCTCTTTTGGGAATCTATGGACAAGCACTGAGACTGCTGGATATGCCTTGAATGTCCAGAATATGTGATCCCAGTTGCTGTCGATAAGAGCTCTATGATAAGGCATCATAGGCAAGTAGTTGAACAACTGTGTATAGTTAGCTGCTCTTTCTGTATTCTTGCTTATAGCTAAGATCTTAATATCATCATCTTCTTCTTCGTCACTTTCTTCATCATAAACTTGCACCATATCATTCATCTCATCATCATCTGTAATATTCACCATATTTGCAGCATCAGACTCTACAAATTCTTAATGAACTGAGGGGACTTCAAGAATTTCTTTTGGTGGCTCCCCCTCAGCTTCTACATTCTTTGTCTCCATTTCTTCTCCCAGAGATTCATTAGCATCAACACCAGTATCAGGCATCTCCATATCATCTTGATTTATAGTCTGATCGGGTGCAGCAAAGTTGTGAGTATCTCTGATGTAAGTTAGTACATCTTCAATGATTCTGATCTCATGTGAAGTTGGACCAGATGCTTGAGGCTCGGTGACCTGTTCAGCCTTCTTAGTAGTCTTTCCTTTATCATCTTTGTCCAATATCTCTTTATTGGTAGGACTACCTTTCTTAGCCATCTTTTTCATCCTCTTCTTTGCCCTGTGCAACGCCTTCATATCCTTTTCAGCTTTAGCCCTTATAGTTTGCTCAGGCTGAGGAGTTTAGGCAGCTTCTCCTTCTTCAGTGGCAGTCAATATAGACTCTGCGATTTGGGTTGACTCCATAATCGTAGTGAGTGAAGACTTCTTTGCTCTTTTACTGTGTTTCTTCTTTTTCTTATCTTTCAGAATCTTCTCAGGTGATTCAGAAATGATAAGTCTGTTGGGGGTAAGACTTGTGAACTCAACATTAGTACCAGGATCCACTTGGAGTGCATCAGTGGTTGAGCCTTGAGGCTCTTTAGTCGCTTGAACATTTTCATGTATTTTCCTTTTCCCTTTACTTCTTTTGGACAGAGCTTCAACTTTATTTTGGTTGATCGCTTCCTCTTCTTCACTGTCCTCCTTTACAGCAGATGAAGTTGCTGACTTCATCTTCACATTTTCTGATGGATTCCTCTTCCAGTTCTAGAACAGTTGTTGAGTCATCTTTCTGTTTGGATTGATTGGAATACCTTCATTGTTCCCAATTTTGTCACCTAGAGCATGCTGAATAATGATGCTGATGAACCTCCCATAGGGCATTTTGGCAGTGCTCTTGGTCTTCTTTGGAATTTGCATCCATTTTCCTATTTAATCCATCAACCAGGCTCCATAGTTGAGTTTGATTCTGAGGCGGATGGCTGTCATGAGCTTCAGTTGCTTTTCGTTGACCGAATCATGACCAGAGCTCTTGCAACATATGCACTTCCCAACAATGTCGGCTAGAAATTCATATTCTTGGGGGAATTCTTTCTTCTTGTAACTATTCGTCCCTTCAGTTTTTGTGTAATCCATTTTCTTCAGACCTCTATGGAAGTCAACAGTCTCCATGGATGAAAGACCTTCCCTTTTGAATCCTAGGGCTAGGTTTATGCTTTCAGCGTTGAGTCGAATTTGCATATTACTGACTTTAGTGAGAACGAAGTCTTCATTGACAGCTCCATTGCAATAGAACTCCTTCACCAGCTTTGGATAGATCAGTGTGCTGGTGCTCAGAGCATCTTTAAGGCCTGCCTTCTTCTGAAGTGAAAGGACTTTGTGTATCTCAGGTTCAACCTTCTTGAACCCATCAAAACATAGTTGATAGCCGGAAACCACACTAGAAGCATCCATTCATGTAGATTTAATTTCCTAAAATGAACGAGTTTGGCTTAGCTTTCTGAAACTTAGGGTTTCGTTTGAGAGAGAGAGAGAGAGAGAGATAAAGAGAGAAAGTAAGAGAGTGATAGTCTTTTGAAATTCAGAGGTGAACTGTCAGAAAGCAGTTCAAAATGAATTTAACTTCCCTCCATATGTTCTGCATCGTGGGACACGTGTAGGATTCTGTAGAACTCCACGATTTTAATCTGTGTGGAAATCTTCGTTTTGCCCTTAGCTCCCCCTAAGCTAGTGTGCCCTTGTGAGAAGACTACGAATGCCGAAAATCACTCCACGATTGTTGAGTTCGATCTTTTTCTTGCTTCTTGATCGTTGACTCTAAGGTTTTCTGTGAGGCCTTTTGAAATGGCAAACCTTCTGGATTAAGGTTGCTCAGGAAGGGCCAACCTCTTAGTTTGACACTAAGGATTAGGTTTGTCCCTGAGATACTTATCAAAAGGGTTGCTTGGCTTGTTGTTGCTATCACAGTGAGCCTTTCTGTCTTGACTAGATCACTCCACGATCGTGGTTTCTCTTTGTCATCTCTACGATTTTGACTTAGCCTTTATATCCGCAAGGTTAGCACCATCTAGAGCATAGAATTTTATGGTTGCAAATTTAACATACCTAACTCACTTATTAGTTAAATCTGGATTCATCTTAGGATTTTGTAAACACATCAGTAAGTTGATTTTCAGTAGGGATGTATTGCAAAGATATTGTTCCATTTTGAACATGATCCCTAATGAAATGATATCTTATTCTTATATGCTTTGTCCTAGAATGTATGACAACATTATTTGTTATTGCTATGGCATTTGTGTTATCACAGTGTATGGGTATAGATTTGAAATCAAACCCATAATCTGCTAGCTGATTTTTCATCCATAAGATTTGAGCACAACAGCTGTCTACAGTAATATATTCAGCTTCTGCTGTTGAAGTTGATACTGAGTTTTGCTTCTTGCTGAACCATGACACTAGTCTAATTCCTAGCAATTGACAAGTGCCACTAGTACTTTTTCTATCTATTTTGCATCCTGCAAAGTCAGCATCTGAGTATCCTGTTAGTTCAAATGAGGACTCCTTGTGATACCATAGACCCAAGTAGGGTGTACCCTTAAGATACCTAAAAATCCTTTTTTTTACAGCAGTTAAGTGTGATTCCTTAGGATTGGATTGAAATCTAGCACATATACATGTTGCAAACATTATATCTAATCTACTGGCAGTTAAGTAAAGAAGGGAGCCTATCATACCTCTGTATTGAGTAATATCAATACCTTTACCTTTCTCATCTTTGTCAAGCTTAGTTGCTGGAGCAATTGGTGTTTTCATGGTAGAGGCTGATTCCATGCCATATTTCTTAAGTAAGTCTTTGGTGTACTTGGCTTGGCTTATAAAGATACCTTCATCAGTTTGCTTCACTTGTAGTCCAAGGAAGAAGTTCAGCTCACCCATATGCTCATTTCAAATTTGCTTTGCATAAGCTTGGCAAATCTATTGCACAGATTTTCATCAGTAGAACCAAAGATAATATCATCCACATATATTTGAACTAGTAAGACTTTATCTTTGTGCTTCCTAAGAAAATAGTGTAGTGTCTACTCTACCTCTAGTGAATCCTTTTTCAATAAGAAAGTTTGTTAGTGTTTCATACCATACTCTAGGTGCTTGTTTAAGTCCATATAAGGCTTTATCTAATCTATAGACATAATCAGAGAGGGTTGGATTGACAAAACCTGGGGTTGCTCCACGTAGACTTCTTCTTGAAGTTCACCATTTAGGAATGCACTCTTGACATCCATCTGGAATACTTTGAACTTCATGTGAGCAGCAAATTCAAGGAATATTCTAATAGCTTCAAGTCTGGCAACTGGTGCGAAGGTCTTATCGTAGTCTATGCCTTCTTCTTGAGAATAACTTTTGGCCACCAGTCTTGCTTTGTTTCTAGTGATCACCCATGATTAGATCTTGAGTGTGATCTCTTGCCCACATGTTTCTTGTTGGAACACTAGTTCTGGTGCCTTCTTGCCTGAACTCCTCAAGATTAACTTTTGGTTCTTGTTGTTCAGAATCGAGGTCTGGTTCAGCTCTCTCTACGATTTCTTCTTCGGACACTACGATTCTTTGTTCAGGAACTACGGTCGTAGTGTTAGGCTCGACCGCTTCATTCGTAGTGTTGGTATCGTTAATCGTAGTGTCTTGTAGTGCAGACTTGTCCAAGTCTGTTTCATCAAAGATGATATGGATCGAGACTTCAACACTTAATGTCTTCTTGTTGAACACTCTATGGGCTTTACTGTCTTGTGGCATAACCAAGGAAGATTCCTTCATCTGACTTGGGTTGGAACTTAGTCAGATATTGCTTCCCATTGTTGAGAATGTAGCATGAACAGTCGAACACATGAAAGTAACTGACATTTGGCTTTCTTCTTTTTCACAGCTCGTAAGGAGTTATCTTCAGCGTAGAGTGTACAAGAGATCTGTTCTGTGTGTAGCATGCAGTGTTGATGGCTTCTGCCCAAAAGTATTCAGGAAGATGAGTTGCTGCTAGTAGAGTTCTCCCAACTTCTATAAGTGTTCTGTTCTTCCTTTCAGCTACTCCTTACTACCTTGATAGTCTCTCCTTTTTCATTCATTACCAGCTTGAACATCTTTATTAGTTGGGAGCTTATCTCATCTTTTGAGTTAAGAAAGAACACCCATGTGTATCTGGTGTAGTCATCCACTACGACCAGTGAGTTTCTCTTTCCTCCTAGGCTCACAGTTGGAATTGGCCCAAAGAGATCCATATATAGTAACTGTAGAGGCCTGTTAATTGAGTTTACTGCTTTGCCTTTGAATGAGCTCCTTGTTTACTTTCCAAGCTGGCATGCATTACATGGTCTTTCTTTGATGAAGCTGAACTTGGGTAACCCTGCTACCAGATCTTTGGAGGCCAGTTTAGACATACTCTTGAAGTTGAGATGAGATAATCTTCTATGCTAAAGCCAACTTATTTCTTCAAGTGGCTTTAGCAAGGAAGCATATTGTCTCATCAGAACTGAGCTGAGCAAGATTGACAATGTATACATTTCCTTCTCTTGTTCCTGCCAGCTTGATAGACGATGTCTCCAAATCTTTGACTTGACACTGATTGTTGAGAAATGTGACTTGATGGCCTTTATCGCAGAGTTGGCTGATGTTTAGAAGATTGTGCTTTAGACCATTAACATAAGCCACTTTGCTGAAGGACATTGCACCATTTCCAACTGATCTATAACCTCTTGTCTTGCCAGAGCTGTTATCTCCAAAGATAACTGTTGGTCCCTCCTTCTCTGTGTAATTTGACAGGAGGGCTTTGTTTCCGGTCATATGTCTTGAGCAACCACTGTTCAGATACTATGTTGTGGTCGCGGTGCTCATTTCCTGCAGACAGATTCAGTTTTCATATTGGTACCTAGACTGGCATGGGTCCTGTAATGTTAGTAACCCCAAATCCTTTTGATTTTGGCCCTTCCATGCACAGTGGTATGATAACATGATGCAGCATTATAGTTATTTCGATTATATGCAAAACATTTTGTATAATGCATGCTGGAGTATGTGTATGGATTACTTATCCATTTGAACTTTTGTGAGAACTGGTTTGTCTTACCCTTGTATTTCATCTTTCTTTTCCATAGAGCCTTGGGGTTCACATTTTGTGCTGAGTAAGCCTCAACACCACGATTCCTTCCAGGTTGATCCGTGGAGTCTGTTTTACTTGACTCTACGATTCGTCGAGGTTGGACATTGGTGACTAAGTTTCTCTTTTCTTTTTTGAATCCCAAGCCAGCATGAGATCTGTAGTGTTTAGGAACATATCTAGGATCAGAAGAGCCAGGTTCCACTGTTTCTTCTTTCTGTGTGGATTTCACAAATGCAATGCTTCTATTTGAATTAGAAGCACTGATACAGTTTGTATCCTTAATGTTTTCCACACTTGACTCTGAGGTAGATTCCCCATAACCTAAACCTGTCCTGTCAGAAGTACTTCTCTGACTAGAGATCAGGGAATCCATGGACGAGGAAGATCTATTCCACATAGAGATGGTCTTTTCTAGATCCTCAATTTTAGAGGTTAGTTTTGACTCTCTTTGTGTGCTCAGTTCATTTGTCTGTTTTAAGATTTTATTTTCTGCTTCATTTTGAGAGAGAGATGCACAACTAAGTAGAGCTGTTTCTAGCTCTTTCTGAACCTTTTCTTTCTCTATTTTGAGATTGGAATAATCTTTGGATAGAATTCTGAACCTCCTCATATAATGATAAAGATCATATGCTACGTCATGAATAGTAGTTTTTAGGCAACATATACTTACATCAGAAATGTCAAAGTCAAGTACCTCGTCTGTGTTTACCTCAGGATGGTCAGTATTTTTCATGTTATCTGCATCCTTGGCCATTAAACATAGGTTTGCCTTTTGAGATTCTTCATCATCTCCAGACTCAGTATTTGTGTCATTTTCAGAGTCACTCCACGAACTTCCAGCTACAAGGCCTTTGTCTTTCTTTTGATGCTTCTTGTAACCTCTGAATTCCTTCTTCGGATTTGTTCTCCTTTTGAGTTCTTCTTTGATGGGCTTTTTACAGTTTGCAATGAAGTGACCAGGCTTTTTGCAGTTATAGCATAACTCATTTATCTGCTCCTGAATGCTGATGTTTCTGAATTTCTTAGGTCTGCCGCTTCTTCCTTTGCGCATGAACCTTCTTAGTTTTCTAGCCAGCATTGCAACTTCGTCAGCATCAGCATCATCATCTTCATCAGATGAGGATTCATCTTCATCATAGGCATTGGAGATGTCTTTTGCAGCCTTGAGAGCAACTCCTTTGTCCTTCTTTCTTCCTTTAGATAGAGTCTCTGCTCGTTGAGTCAGCTCTAATTCATATGTAATAAGGTTGCCATAGAGTTGTTGAACAGTCATTCCATGCAAGTTCTTTGACTCTCGAATTGCAGTGGTTTTGGCATCCCACTTGCTTGGCAAGGACCTCATGAACTTGATGATAAGATCTTTGTTTGGATAAACCTTTCCATAAGCTCGAAGAGAGTTGAGCAGCAATGTGAATCTTTCATATGTAGAAGTGACATTTTCTCCAAGAACATGAGAAAACATCTCATATTGTTGAGTCAGTAGAGATTGATTGTTTTCTCTAACTTCTTTAGTTCCCTCATGCATGATGAGCAGTGCCTCCCAGACTTCTTTGGCAGTTTTGCAGTTGACCACGTTCTTAAACAGGTTGTCTTCTAAAGACTGGAACAAGATGTTCTTAGCCTTTTTGTCAAGCTGAACATCTTTCTTCTCATTTTTAGTCCATTTAGATTTGACCTTGACCACCATGTTGTTTGGATCTTCTGGAGTTGGTGCAAGCCTTTTTGGAACATAGGGCCCATTTAGAACAGTTTCAAATAGATCATCATCTATTGAATCCATGTAAGCCTGCATCCGAACTTTCCAGTTGGCAAGTTTGTCTTTGTTGCACATAGGTGGTTTGCTTCCTCCACCTGTCTTGGTCTCGCTTATCAGTTGTGCCATTGGATCTACTCAAGCTTGTATGCTTAGATGTAACCTGCTCTGATACCAATTGTTAGTTCCCAAAGGCACGTTAGTTATCTAGAAGGGGGGTTGAATAGATATTTTAAAAATTCTTTGTTTAAAATTCTTTGTTAGTATTGATTATACTAACAACAGCGGAATATATGTTTTGTTCCCCTTCAAGATATCGCAGTTATGGTTTGATAAGCAGTTATAACAGTTATAGCAGTTAATGAGAGACAATGATACAGAAGGTTTTAAGTGGTTCAGAGCACACAAGGCTCCTAATCCACTCTTCTACTCCACGAGTAGGAAATCCACTAAGGATGTCTCTTACAACTGGATCACTTAGATCCCTTCAAGGCAAGTAGCCCTGGAACTTCACTTAGTTCACTTTTGAACTCTTCGAGTCCTTTGACTCGGATATGCTCTTAGTTCACTTTTGAACTCTTCAAGTCCTCTGACTTGGATCTGCTCTTAGTTCACTTTTAAACTCTTCAAGTCCTCTGACTTGGATCTGCTCTTAGTTTACTTTTGAACTCTTCAAGTCTTCTGACTTGGTACCTCACTTGGATTTGCAGTAGTTGTTTGAGGTGTGCTACTCAGTTGCAGTTCAGCATTTGTCTCTTAAAGACTGAGTAGCGAAGCAAGCTTTCCTCTTTCAGGATCGTAGTGCTGATCATTGAGTGTTCTTGAGCTTTTCTCTTGATAATCGTTCTTATTGTATCTTGCTTGCTTAGTCTGAATCCTTGTCTAATTTCCTTATAAAAGAGCCATTCAGAACTAGCCATTTGAATGCTCCCGTTGCTTCATTTAATGCTCCAGACATTTTCTGTGCAGTGATGTTGACGTCCTTCTTTTCTGCTGTTCTACCGCCTGACCCACTGACACATTAGACTGTATCTTTCACCTAACACCTGAAAAGGTACTTTCTGTAGGCAGCTTTAGTCCTTTTCTTAGCTTCTTCAATACGCTTCTTCGATTTGAACTAAGGATGAATATGGAAGTATTGGGACTATCACTTTGTCAACGGACATAAGCCTTTCTTCATTTGTTGCTCTTCCTCCCTTCATCAGAACTACAATCTTTGATGCTGACTAGAGGAACACTACGATTATGATCATTGTGACATAATCGTTGTGTGTTGGCTTTGCACAGCTTGATTCAGACTTGATCGTAGAGAACACTACGATTTCTCTTAAGCTCTTGGTAGACTACGATTCCTTGCTTGCTTGTCTTGCAGACTCCACACTTCTGATAGCACTCTGCGATTCTAAACTTGGCTCATCAGATGCTTTTCAACTTTATGATTCTCAGTGTGGCTTCCAAGGTAGGCTACGATTCTTTGATGCTTTCACTTGAGCTCATTGAATCTTGCCTTGACCTCTGCAGACTTGATTCTTTGGCAGACTACTATTCTGGACATCTTCATTTTAAGCTTCACGATTCTGCCTTTTCTTCTGCAGACTCAAATCTCTTGGCGGACTACGATTCTTGATATCTTCGTTCAAGCTCCACTATTCTGCCTTTTCTTCTGCAGACTTCGAATCTCTTGGCAGACTACGATTCTTAATATCTTCGTTCAAGCTCCATGATTCTGCCTTGTCTTCTGCAGACTCAGATCTCTTGACAGACTACGATTCTGGATGTCATCGTTCAAGCTCTACGATTCTGCCTTGTCATCTGTATGCTACCTTTGACAGACTACGATTCTGTCAAGGCTTTAACTTTTACAAATCAAATAGATCAATCTAACAAGTTTGATCTTTTCTTCTATACATTTATTTATATAAATGATAAACATTAAAGCTCAGATCAACCTAACAAATTTGATCTATCATCTAAGTCCTTGTACAATGATTCTCTTAAGGACTGTACACTTAAGCATTTATATTTACTTTCAATATCAAATTTGAATATGCAATTCCCTAACAGTGTTGAAACTACAATTCTGCCTTGGCATTGTGAGCAACCTCTGTAGACGCCTTAGTTCTGTAGACTACGATTTAGCCTTCTTTCTACAGACACTACGACTCCGAGATCAGATCTTAATATACTATGATTTCTGCCTTTATGCTTGCTGTCCTCGTCTGATCTGGCTAGACTACGATCTCTGCCTTTGATATGATCAGTAGACTCCACTACTTCAAGTGTGATCTACGATTCTTGACTTAGCTCTGGCAGACGCTCGGTCGGCTCATAGACAGGCTGTCTCTACGATTCTGAACATGACTTTCTCAGCAGACTATGGCTTTGAGAAAGTTCTTCTCGACACACTACGATCCTTTCTCGTCTCTCCTGGCAGACTACAAACTCCGAGATCTACTATCCTTGCAGACTACGATTCTGCCATGATAGTTCTCGAGTATTCCTTGTCTCTCCTGGCAGACTACGATGCTGGTGCAGTGCTCGACGATCAGACAAGCCTATCTATTACACTTTATAAGATCAACCTAACAAGCATGATCTTTCTATATTTATAGTCCTTGTACATCATTTATTTTTAAGGACTTTACAAAGCTGTTTTGTTTATGTAGGATAAACCTAACATATTTGATCATTTCAGTCTAAGTCCTTGTACATATATTCCTAGTATCTATCAAAGGACTTTACAACTTTTATCAATGCAAGCATACTTGCATATTCATTCATTTATATCATAATCAAATTACATAAAATAGGAATACCATTCTTATGAATATTCCTAACATAACCGAATTGCTAATACTAGGACTGATCATTCGGTTATAACCGAACCGAATAGGCTATTCGGTTATAACCGAATAACGAAATTATCATAATTTCAATATCCGAAAAACTAACCGAATTTTGGAAATAACTGAATTATTGAATACCAAATTACCGAATTGTAACTTTGATAATTCGGTTAAAAACCGAATCTGTGCTTACATGATATCATTTAACAATAAAAAAACCAACACAATTGAGACCCACACAAGCTATGTTAATGGTTGACAATAAACTCAAGTACCAAATAACAGTATCATTAAATAAGAGAGAAAAGATGGACCTACCTAATATTATTACTACATTTGGTATTATAATGTTGCTGTTGCTGATTGTGGGCTCCCATCATCATCATCGACCCCTGCATCCCACCACCACAGAACATAGCCACACCGGAGCTAACTCCGCCGCCGGAATCGTCCTTCTGACCGCTTCCAATGGAGGTCTTCTCCCCCTCTATCTCTCGATACTTGGCAAGGTACATCTTCAAAGGCTCCACGCCTCCACGTACTCCTCGAAGCCTAGTGTCGTCATGGCCCACAAGAGATCATCGCCATTGATTGTCTTCCTCTTCTCGCGCTGACACTTATCGGAAGCCTCGCCGGTGATGAAGCTTATGAACTTCGACACGCACTTCTGCACCGTCTCTTTCGCGTCCTTCGATATCCACACAAGCTATTTGTGGTTACGATTTGGGGACTCGCCGACTGGGTGTCTGGGTTAGGGGCTTTTGGGTTAGGGGCTTAGGTTATTTGAGATCAGATTCAAATCTAGTAAAACTAAAGAGTAAAGCCTTTATTCGGTTATTTTAAAGCCTTTAAAGGAGAAGGTAATGTTTTAAGTTTAAGCAATTTTATTCGGTTATTCGGTTTAACCGAATAACTCAAATTTGATATCCGTATTAACTACCCAACACCGTAATTAATTTCGAGTATAACCGAATTATTAAAAAAAAACAAAATATCAAAAAAATTCGGTTATTTTATTTCAGTTCAGTTCAGATAATTCGGTTATACCCATTTTTTGCTCAGTCCTACCTAATACTAGCCACAAAGGCACACGTGATGCGTGTGAAACACATATTTTCAATATAAATATTTGATGTCAAATAAAAGGTTCAACAAAACATATATTTCATTTTGGTAATAAAAGTAGTAAAAAAGGAGAAGAAATATTTGTTAGATACACTATTATATGTAACTTGGCCTTAAGTTTTAGAGGAATGCTAAGGGTTTTAATTTTTAATTTTTAATTTTTAATTTTGTCTCAAATGGATTTTAAATGACATGATATGAAATATATTAATGATAATTTATAACCAATCATATGAGATTTACCCAACCAATGTTATGATGACACATCATTTGAAACACTTTTTGAAACAAAAAAATTGAGACACTTAGTAGCACCATGTGGGCAAGGAAATCATACCTTGCTAAGGTTAGGGTTTCGTGTTGGCTGAGGAGGATAGAAATCCACGAAGAGTACGGAATTGATTGATTAATTGAAGAGGGGAGAAGAACAGGTGAACGATTACTCCAATGACATGTGACAGAATTCTTAGAATCCGAAAACCTTGTTAGGGTAGCAGGGATTCAGAGAGCCTTTTTGAGTACTTTGGGTTGAGAGAGAATGTCTAAGTCCTCCAATCTTCCAAGAGTTCAAAGTCCAAAAAGAGGTCAAACGTTCATTCCTAATGGACTGGAAGAGGTATTTATAAGGTTTCTTGGAAAGTGGTCATGTGCCAGGCACATGACCTTGGGGAAATTTCAGAAATACCTTTAGTCACCAGAGTAATGCCCATATCGCCCTGTCTTTCTAGCCACCAATCAAATTCCTCAATCAATTCCCAAAATGAGTCGTCTTCACGTGTCTTCTGTCTCGGGACACGTGGAGGGTTCTCACAGGTCTTGCTTCTTTATTTCCGGCTCTTTTGTCTTTTTATTTAATTCTTTTAAGTTGCACGTGAACCCTAATTTGTACTTGGGCTCACATTTTCCTCCTGCACGTGAGTGACGCCTTCGCAGTAACAATCGTGCAAAATACTTCGAGTCTTTGAATATTGTTTTAAGTTTATGAACAATTCACAAAGCTAGGTCATGCAAGACTCGAAAGACGAAAAAAAAATTCTTGGAGAGGGAACCCCTAGGGGAGCTCTCCCAAGATATCTTTGGACAAATCTGTTAACAAATATTTTCAAATCTTGCTCGATCGTTGTTTCCTTAATTTTTTTTTTGGAAATTAAATCACGATAAATTAAATTAAATCTGGAAACTACCAAATAAAAAAATAATAATTATGAACACCCGATTTTGCACCCAAACCACAAATTATTATCACGGGTGAATAGCAGCCGGCAAAGTCGTGTATTTTTCAATTTATAGACCAAGTGAATAGACTTTAAAATTTCCAAATGACCCTACCAAGACCATGCACAACAACATCAAAGGCAATCATTGTAATACTCTTGCCACTTTTAAGCTCAGCCAAGGCCCAATCCCCTTCAACCTGGCTTGCTTTATCACCGTGAATGGTTAAGGTCCCTTTTTTTTTTAATATAAGATATCTTATTAATATAAGATTACCAACCAAGACTACAAACCTGTGTCATCTTATAAAACAATATCTTCAAATGAATCTGTAAACCTTCACCGCCATATATATAAACTGCCTTCACGAAGTGATCCCAAAGTCCTCCCTCTCTTGCGTGTCAAATGAACCAGTTCAATAAACTGTAGCCCTCTTCTGCCAAAACAAAAAAAAACATGGTAGCTACAGTGGATGTCTGATAAATCTGCAATCTCACTGGATAAAGTTTAATTATTCCAACAAGTATTGATTGACAATTCTTTTGAGTGTATTTTCCTTATTTTGTATTTCGAGGCTTCTGCTTTCATTGGGTAAGAGTCAGCAATTTGCTTATAATTGTATTGGCCCTTAAAGCTTACGCTAAGTTTTTAGTTCAGTCCGATTTGTTTTTTTTAACTTGATTTGGTTTATGGAGGATCTTTTTAGAAGACGAGTGACCGAAGGATTTCCCCCAGCGCTAATACCCCCTGTTGCTAGGCAAATTGAAAATATTTTCATTAGCCTTTTTATGGAATGGCTGTCGAAAAATTCTCCATTGTTTACCTTGCATCGTGGCTGTGTTAATTTTCGTTTGGTTAATTCTTAATATTTCTTTTTTCTTTTGAGTCCCATTATCTTGATTATATTTTGATTTTTTCTCTCGGATGATAAAGAAAAATTGACGTTTTTCGATAAAACAATAAGGAAAAAAATGTTCTTTCTTTCTTTTGTTTTCCGAGCCCATTACCTTAATCATATCTTGATTTTTTCCTCGGATCATAAAGAAAGATTAACGTTTTTTTAACAAAACACGAAGGAAAAAATACTCCTCAGCGGGACTGAAAATAGTATGTATACAAGCCAATCATGAATGATGATAAAACATATACTTTGTAAACGATCTTATTTATTTATTTATTAATAAAAGTATTCATTTATTAAAGGAATTTAATTATCTACATGATGTTATTTTTTATAATATGTAAATAACCTATAGTTTTAAGCAATGCTTTTAAAATCATGATGCTGATCATGCTATAATGAGATCTAAATTTTTTGATAGCTTAAAACTAAAATAGTTCCCAATCGATGGATTACTAAAAAGGGAATTAGTAAATCCGGATAGATTGGTACATATGTTGCTTGCTCATTGGATGATGATGATTGATCTCATGATCATTTGTGTTGAGACACTAAAGCAAGTATGTAGGTGCTTATTGGAGAATAAGTACACTGAACGTGATTCGCTAAGGAATATCTAATGGAGTTTTACTCATCTGTCAATAGAAATTCTTAATGTGATAGTAGTACAACTGATCCTCAGACTTGAAATCATCATAGTATCTTGTGTATAATGAATTATACTTTGACTTATTACTTAAGACCCATAGGGTATATATCAAAGGGTATATTTTGGTGTAATAAATTATATATGAAGATAATGAAAGATCAATAAAGAATCTACCGCTTCTAGTAAAAGAAGAGATATGCCTTATGTGATTCGATAAATGACAACCCCAGAATCCTTGGCCAAGGTGGAATGAAATTAAAAAGGCGTTTCTAATTTGCATTATTTGGAGTTATGCATTTTCTGATCGAAATACATATAATTAAATAAAATAAGACTTGACAGTAATTTTATTTCTTATATTTAATTGGGACATTGTATGGTGGAATGATTGAATTGTACGGTAACTATTAACTCAATGGTTCTTTTATGATTAATATTAAAATCTATATTATCTAGAAAGTCGTTGATCGCTAGGGAGGCTTATCCCTATTGTAGAATAAATATTATTTATTTAAATAGATTATTAGTTTAATTTATTTATTTAAATAAGATTAGAATTGTTCTAATTGATTTATTCACAGCCGGTTTAATATAGAGAACCTAAAGGGTCACACCATAAAAGGAAGAATAATTATTTAAGAGGGTAATGACATAATCGTAATAATATGTTAAGTGTAATTAATTTAATCTATGGTGATAGAATAAACTAAATGGCTTAATATTTATTATTTAATATTTTAAAAATATTAAATATAAATTAACACTACTAAAAAAATGGTCATTTGTGATGGCCAAAATCCATCACAAAAACTAGAAAAACCATCACGAAAGGTTTACGTGATGACTTTAGGCGTCACGATGGCCGTCTTGTATACGCCCATCATGAAAGGTTTTACGTGATGGTTTTGGCAATCACCGAAACATTCAATCCTTTTGTGATGACTAAACCTATCACATTAGCATAGTGATTATTTGTGATGGCCAAAGCAATCACATCCTTTTGTGATGGTCAAAACAATCACCAATTATTTGTGATGGCTGAAGCAATCACGCCCTTTTGTGATGGTCACGACCATCACATAATTGTTAAGATTTTTATGATGGTCAAAACAATCATCAAATGTTAAGAAATTTGTGATGGCTAAAGCAATCATACACATAAATCTATTGTGATGGCTAAAGTAATCACAATTGTCCTTATTTTTGTAACCTATTTATACTTTTTAGTGATAGTAAAGCCATCACAAAATTCTTATATTAAAATATATTTAATTATCAATTTTATATTTCAAATCTATAAATGCCATAAATTTCAATAAATTTGAAACGTAAAATCATACAAAACTATTAAAATGTAGAAAAATGATCCATTTAATTAAAAATCAATTTATAACAAACTACTTAAATAAGTAGCTACATGTCATAAGTTCATCAAACAATTAACTAACCTAACATCTATCAAAGAACTCCTAAATTAATAAATTGATAATTAAAGGAAATCTAGATTATCCCAAATTCTGCATGGAGTCCTCGTCGGAGTCGTCATCATCATCTGCATCGTCTTTCTCAACATGTGTGACTGAGTTATTCGTTGGAATATCAGCTGATGCATTTGATGAAGTAAACAAATCATATGGGAGGTCTATAGGAGGATCAAGTGCAAGTGTTTCAGTCATTAAACTTTCACTGCTTACCACCCAAAAGACATGTAGCATGCTTGTTCGTGTTTACCTTCATAGAGCACAATGCAAGAAAATGCACTAAACTTGAGATGAAGATTTAGAGAATATGACAAAAAATAATAAACTATATAACTCACCCGAGTAAGAAATTCAAATACATCAATCTCACAATAACCAATGATATTGTTCTTCGAAACTCTGTTGGTCTGCATCACAAAAGAAATTCATAAAGTGGAAATCAATACATGAAGGAAAAAATTGTCAGATATCATACAAGTTTATTCCACACATAAAGGTAGCATCTTTGAGTGGCTTCCAATTTCAGATTCAAATTTCATAGGCTCTTAGGATTGTTGTTTCTCTAGTTTTTATTTGATACATTAGTTAACTCCCTGCATTGGAAGCACCAATATCAGTGTAGCAGCTTCAGCTCGTGATTATTTATTTGCAAAACTCTTCACACACAAAAAAAATGCAATGCTAACTACAGTTTACAACAAGAATGAAATTTGATTTCATGAAATATATTTAATGCAATGCTAACACGCCAAACACTAATGTTGTAAACGTTATTAACCAAACAAACCAGATGTACTCCATGATGGAATTACAAAATTAAGAATGCTTCTAAATTCAAAAGATATGCCCAACTCTAGCCAGCAACAAGGAGCTAGCAGCGCTGTCAATAAAAACTTAAAAAGTATGTAAATAGATTCAAGTAGATTAAAAAATTGGATAATCCTAGTACATGTTCATCAAATATTGAAAGGATCAAATGCTCTACAAACTGTAAAACTAATTTTTTAATAGTCATTGTCTAGTTCATCTATTAAAATGAAGAATCAATACATGTATTAAGATGTCCCTCATAAAGACTGTCAAAACTTTATTACCCAAATGTTTCAATTCCCAACCCCTTCCCAACTCGGCACAGATTATAGTAAAGGCAGTGATAAATTTTCCTGTTCATTACCAAACGTAAGTAAACTCCATGAAATAAAGATTTTAGATTAATAAAATAAAGAGTTCAGATTAGTGATGGGAGATAACCTAAAAAATCCCTAAAATATCTCTTTACCAGGACGTGTGTGCTTCTGTGTGAGAGAAGAGATGCGAGACAAGAAAGGAATTGTTATAAAATGGCTTCCTGTTTACTTTATTCGAATACACTTTATAAAATGAAATCCCGGAGATGTTCACCACGATTAGCTAGTAAGAATAACTACAGTGTCCATGTTATGACTTGAGATAGTTGAGCAAAATATATCGTAACTCAATTTCAGCTAATAAATGCTTACATGCCCATAGAATGATCTGCCACTTCGTCATGGCAAAGTATGCATGTATATAGTGTGTTGCAACAGGCAGAAACAAGCTTACAGTTTCTAATGTAGTGCTTGCAACCAAAAGTTAATTTGAAAGGAACCAATTTCCAAGCAATTAAGAGAGCTCCTCCCCACCTTCCAACGTCCCCATCTTCCAACATCCCCTTCTTTGGAAGCTGAATACACTTGTGTAGCCAAGACATAGCCAAATTACAGAACTATCTATAATTAAAAAACGATGATGTAGCCAAGATATCACACAGCTAAACCTAAGGATAAATAAGCATGCAAACTTAGAAGGAAGAGGAACTCACAATGACGCAGTCAAGTGCTGACTTGTATGTTCCACACAACTGGTAGCTCAACTGAACTCTTTGCCAACTCAACACCCAAGTTGTCTACATTTTTTACACGGTCCCAACATGGTTTGGGTGGTGAAGAATCTGTCCATCCACTAAAACCCAGACCAGAAATAATGATAGAAGCTTCCGATATTGACCATATGAAATAATATTTCCAACATGCGGTAAAGCCAGACATGTATTGATAACCCAGTCGCTTCCAAAAACCCCATTCTTGATATATGGGGTGGGTAAAACGGGACAGTGGGAATTGGGGTACAAGTACAAGCCCTGCATACAGCAGCTTGGAGAAGAGCTTTAAGTGCTGGCCAATATGGAGATGGTGATCGTCCCTTCTCTGAAGGCGTCCAGATCTATTTGAAAAAACAAAAGATAAAGCTACACACAGATTAACTTCAATAAGATGATAAATCCAAACCAGAGCAAAAAAAAATGAACTTAACCCTTTTCTTTCAGTCCATTCAAGATAATCCTTAATTTCAAAAACTAGGCCGACGAAGTGACTGCCACAGCAGAGGCAGTATCCAAAGTACTCAATTAAAGAGGGCAACTTAAGCAATCGGTTTTTCTTTTGTGCCTCGCGCAGGTTTTCCTTCTTTAATAATCCGTCATTGTAATTAATTGCACACGAAATGACTTTAAGTGTTAGCACCATCAAGGCTCCTATACATATTTGGGAAGAAACAAAAGAAAACATTTAATTCATTTGGAGAATCAAACGGATTGTATAAGGTTACCAATAGTCGACATATTAACAAAACATAGACGAAAAAAGGAAGAACGTAATAAATTCAATAGTTTTCAATAGCTCATAAAGCAGAAATTTCTTCAATTTATATGGACCAGGATCAAGATAAATACCATTTTATATAGATAATATCAATTATCAAGCAATCAAACAAAACTAAAACATATCTCATTATCTGTGGGATGCAAATCTAAAAATCCTACATGTCAAGATTTGAGGTTGCATATTAAGATTATCAGGCTACTTTCTAAGTCAAGTATCATGTGAAGATTTGCAGGCTACCTTTTAAATCAAGTAGATCTTGTCAAGTAAGTCCTACTGTGAATAAATATATCGTGTCATTAATCACATTAGGATCCGAATCAAACAGAGGACAGATAGTGTGAAAGAGTGCTTACCAGTTGCATCAATACCACCTTCCTTCTATGCATCCCCACTCATGTAGTATACATGGCTACATATGTATACCAATAGTCAAGAATTATGAATATTTTCCATAAAAGATTACAGAATTTTATGAAATACTTACTGAAATATATAAATATATATATATATATATATATACACACACACACACATACTGTCTCCTCAGTTGAATAATACTCGCTCCACTCCACAAAAAGGCCTCATTTGTAAAAAAGTTTTATTCCACATGGAAGAAAAGTATGACCTTAAAGTTTGCAAATTTTACAAATTGGACGCTCTTTTGTGAACAGACACAGTATTTTTTAACAAAAATAAAAACACCAAGGACATATGCACTCTGTTTTCACTTTTTTGCTATAGTTTAAATCTTATGGAAGCTAACAATTATAATTTTCCTTTTGGGTGGATAGTAGAATGTGGCAATGAGGTTGACTAACTGATTCTTTATATAAAGATCCAGTATTGGTTATTGTAAGAACCCGAATTTTCAGAAATTATTAAATAAGGATTTAATAAATAAAATTCTTAAACCGTGAGATGGGTTCGAATAAAAAGATATATATGTGATATGAGGTATGTGGTATTATATTACATAGGGTATTATGGACTATGTAATATGTGTTTTTGTGATTAATGAATATATTATTAATATATATTTGTTATTTATTTTAGAGACGATTCAATTGAGGTAAAGGAAGTGGATAAATTCCTATCGATATTAAATAATTTATAGAATTATTTTATCATAGTAAGTTGGTGACATTAAATATCCTTAATGTATAATCACCATATTCTTGTGTATGTGTACTAATAACTCGTATGTTTATAATATAGGTTATTAATAGCACTTAAGCTATCCGTGAATAGGTTTGGATAGTGAAGCATGAGTTAGTTAAGGAATTAACTAATAAGAATAAATATTGGTTAATTTAAGTTGAGAGTTATATTATGGAATAATATAATGTGAATATTGAACCTTAATTAACTAAGGTAATATGGTACAAGGTTTAATTTACTTAAGTAAAGGAGTGAATTAATATATATGTTGAATATATGATTATAATTAGCACCTTCTATATATTACTTAGAATGGTAATATGCGTGAAAGTCTAATGTACAAATAACGTTAATAGATATATATACGTTATTAAAGAGAAATAGAAATCATTATATCTTTAAATAAATATTTGAAGAAATTGTTTTGGGAACAATTTATAGAAAAGAAAGAGAAATAATTATTATAAAGGATATTAAAATAAATTCTAATATTGAATTATTTTAATAAAGGAGGAAATATTATTTTTGAATAATAATATTACCCTATATGTTTTTGGTATGATGTAATAAGTGTGATTAATTAATATGGTAAATACATTAAAACATATTTGCTATATATAAATAAATTGATGGAAATAAATTATTATAATAGAAAATAAACTTATTACCTATTTTCTATATATAATGTATGTACATGTGCCATACATGTAATTATTTTAGTAGATATTATATTAAGAATAATATCTTGAGACAATAAGTAAATTATTTTCTAACAATGAATATCTTTATTTGGAGAAAACATAATATTTTATGTTATGGAAAAATACATAATTCCTAATGTATTTTCAAGAAAGTTTATTAATGAAAGAAAACTAAGTTATTTCAATATATTAAATAACTTAAGTTATTATTTTATCGTAGATTTTATAATAATTAATAGAGTAAATATTAATTATTCTAGTGTAAAGGTTATACATATAATTGTTCAAGGTAGCTAAATAATTTAGCATTAAAGTGCATGTGTCACACAAACCTTATATTAAAAGAATATTAAAGTGTGATGGGAGTGATAATAAGCTTAAGGTAAGCTTGTGAGATATGCCTAGTGTGGCAAAGTGGTGGAATAAACATTCATTAAATAAATTAATGAATGAATAATTAATGGAATTAATTATTATTATTATGTGAATAAATTTCTATGTGCAATGATGTGTAATTATAAGTTATATAGTAGCTACATCTATATAATATGGAATGAAGTGTGGCACTTCAAGAAAACTATATAATATAGGAAACTATATGATTAAGTGTAATAATAAAGTTACAATAATGGGGTGTGACACTACTCAATTAAAATATATTCGATATTGTCAAATGTACATGGATTATATGATTGGGTGTATGTGTGACCCTATCATATCATATGGTAATAACATTAAGTTATTAGATATAAGCTTGCAAGTTAGTCCATGTAAGAGCAATAATGGTCAATTAAGTGGTTAGGGTACATGAATAGTGGTAGTTGGTGGGAGTTAGCCACCAACTTCCCTTTTTGCCCTTTGGGTAATAACCATAGGAGGATAATAGCTTGATAATGAATAGATGCAATACATTGGTGTGTAGAGTTTGTTAATTCAATTACTACATTGTTGCTAAGAAAGCATATAATAAGAAATGTAATTACATCATGAGCATGTTATAAGGTGTAATGATGAGGAAGGACTATGAATAGTAGTAGTTGGTGGAGTTAGCCACCAACTCCTCTTTGACCATTGGGTATTACCCATAGGAGGCTAATAGATTGTTTATAATAGTGAACATGTAATGTAATGGTATTACTTTATGAACATATTATAAGATGTAACATTGAGTATAATATTATTTTAGGAGATTATATTATTATAAACTTGTGGACTATTAAGTACTAAGTTCACATAATTATGCCTTGTGTGGCATAAATAATGAAGTTAAATCAAGGGGATTTAATTGGAAGTATTAGAAGAGAATGAATGGTTGATATTAATTATCATTATAATATTTGAGTATGTTTATGATAATAATTTTATGGAAAATCATGGTATGAGAATACTCAACTATTTTATATCTAGTCCAATTAAAATATTAATTGAGTTAAAACAATGTACATGAGTTAAATTATAATACGTATTGATGTATATTTAAATTATAAGTATACTTGTTTATATATGGGTGTACATTTATGAAGAGTGGTGTATATGTGACCATAACTAATATTGATGTAGCAACATTAAGTATTAAAGTGTGACTTGTATAGTCCAAAAAGAAATAAAACTTAGTATGCTTACACCCATCTTACTAAATGCTGAGTTTTAAGAGAGAGTGTCCCAAATTGAGTGTCATTCTTTCTTCATACACGTGAATAGCCTTTGGCCTATCATAGTTCACATTGCTGAAAATTAAAAAGGGCTAGCAAGAGGTTGATGATGGCTAGGCAATGATTTCAATAATGGTGGGGGGAGTGGCTCAAATAGTATGTTTCACCAACTCCTTTTTGCCCATCATCTTCTGCTTCTTTCCTTTGGTTTAAATTGTTGGGCAAAGCTATGAATTGGGTAAGAGTTTTTCTATAAATAGAGACCCTTCCCTTCACAATTCTAGTTACTTGAATTTATTGCTAAGTTGATATAGAGAATATGGTGATGAGAGTTATGTGAGAAAACTGATTTGGGAAGCAAGCTTAGTAATTCAAGGCTCCAAGAGGTATAACTCAAACTTTGAATTTTTAGTCTAGAATTTGATAAATTAGTAGAGGTTTCATGAATTAGTGAACAATTGATATGTAAGATGATGTTAACATGTTAAGTAGAGTCTAAATATATGTTATAGATACAATATGATGGCTTTCAAGCTTGTTACATGAAGTAAGAAAAGGATTAGCTGAAGCTCTGTTTTAGCAGTAAAGTTTCTGGTCTGGAAACGGGGACGCGCGGCCGCGCGTCTCCCTAGTACAAATGGGGCGCGGCCGCGCCCTCTGCAGAAACTCTTGGTGATTTTGTGTTTTCTGGTTGGTTAAGTATACTAGTTAGACTCTAATAATTTCATAAAAGGGGTCTGACATGTGTACTAAGGTTGTCATGCACATAGTGAGTTGTATTAGTTGGTTTACCATAATTTCCTAAAAGAAAACGTAAAGTTTTGAAAATGAGACTTGACGAATTTTGTGTTCCTTGAGTCGGACTTTTGAGACATGTGTAAGTGTCTTGGTTATGTGTATCAATGGGTATGAAGGTAGTTGTTAATCAGTTACCTTGGCTAATAGTAAACAATTATACCTTGTTGTAGTAGAGTTTTTAATGAAAACTTAAGGTTTTATAAACAAATTGTGGCGTATATAAGTTATGTTTATATTCTGACTTTTTAAGCATGATTATATGGTTTAGATATGCATGATATGTGAGTCGAAGGTATTGAGCATACACTAGAACACATTGTTTAAATTAAAAATGATTTCAAAAGACAAACTTAGAGTTTTTGGACATATATATAGGATGTCCACGTTCTGATCATTTGAGCATGTAAAAGTGGCTTATGTATGTGTTCTAATACGTGAGAGTCATGACTACGAGGTACTTTGCATATACTTAGTTACCTTTATTGACTTAAAGCGATTTTTATGAAATGTTTAGAATGTGTAAGATGATAGCATCAAACACAGAGTGAGTTACGTTATGATCACACGAGCATGTATATTAGGATTCATTATGCCTATAGACATGTTGACATAAGCATCATGTGATGAAACATGGATTTCACCTATGCACGCATATTCGAGAAAATGAATTTCTAAAGCATAGACTATGTGATTAAGTATACATGTGTAGTATAAGCACGAGCATGCCTACTTAATGTGTGTGTATAATATATATCAGAATGCATGATATATTAGGACCAAACTGAGTTTATGAAATCTCAAGTTTGGTTCTGGCAGGGAGTCGCGCGGCCACGCCACTCCCAAGCTTAATTGCCGCGCGACCGCGCCGTGTTGCAGAGCTGCCAAGAACAGTTTGTTAATTGTCTGGTCCTAAGTTATTTTCCTTAAGAACCCTAAGGACCGAAATAGAATAGTTTCTATAGAATAAGTATGCAGGTATGATGTTGTAACATCGTGGTTATCCTAAGATAGAGTGAAACGAAACCAAGATTAGAAAACGATATACGAATTGTTATTTTATTAAGAGCATATGAAATGTATGACTGATGGATGTAAATCCATGATTATATAACTGTGTAGGAATACACGAAGTGCAGATAGCTTTAAGTAGTTAAGTTGTAGTTGTTAAACTACGAATCAGGCAAGTCTTTCAGTTCCTATTTGATATATGAATTCAATAACTGTTAGTTGAATTATATTATGCTGTGATAATGTGAACTTATATATGAATTGTATATGAGATATAAATTGAAAGTTGATCTTTGATGATATACTTGTTATGTGAAAAGTAACATGCGTAGTAAATATAAATTGTTTATAAATGCATGAACTGAGTATAATGTTGTATGCTATATGATGCATGAAAACTGTTAGAATTGCTGAGCTGTCGAGCTCACTCTTGCAAATAACCACTTTTGCAGGTTAAGGACTTACGATAAAGACTTCGTGCTTCTTGATTGATAACGATAGATAGTATCGAATTGAAGAAGTACTATTTAGATTATTGCTTGAACCCTGTTTAGATTCTAGAAGTATTACTTGATAGTTGTTTACACTGTTTAATACAGGTTGTGTTGTAAAGATGTATTAGTTAATACATAGAGGATATCAAGTCGAGTTGTAAACGTTATACGATAACTCAAATATAATGAATCATATTTTATAATTGATTCAAGGGTTGTAATTGATTCAAGTTATGAAATCAATAAAAGATTTTATTCAAGGAGGATTGAAAAAGTTTAAATTATTCCGCATTTTAGTAACATCGAACATGATGTAAAGATGAGATCTTGGATATAAATAGAATTTATATTCTAAATTGTAATAAGTAAAGATGTATTCTTTTAGTAATGAATAAAAGATATAATAGTTTGGCGTTAGTAGTATCGTGACTGCACCGAATCCGAGGTTTCGAAGGAACGTGGATTTGGGGGCGTCACAGTTATCAACTCAATCTGTATAAAATTAATTTTAGTTATCAAATGAGACCCAAAGTACTTCACAAATTCAATCAAATTACACTCCCCATTGTAAAGTTTACAGCTTTTTTCGTTCATAAAACAAACACTACTACAAATTGTACCATAACAGTTTGACACAATAAAGTTGTGATGAAGTCTCTGCTACAAACACTACTACAAATTGTACAATACTACAATCTTAAGAATTGGCTGATCCTTGCAGACAAAAAGAATAATTAATTGAAATGTTAAACACATAAAAGCACGATACGAATGAAATATTGAGTGTTGGAGATGAAATTGGGGATAAACGAATTCACATATAAACATGACTACAAAAACCTAGATTTAACAAAATTAAGCTTACCAGATCGCGATTGAAGAGCGGATTGATAGCGCATAGAAGTAGAACATAGACAGGCGCTCCACGAATCAACGTCCATGTTTGAAATCGAAACTCTTTTGGATCAAAGTCAGTTAGGGTTCCAACAAATTAGAATTTGATCTTTCGAGATCTGGATGAAAAACTCCTAAAAGATGAGAAAAATTATAGATGGGAAACCAAATTGGTCTTGATTCATGCCTTGCTCTTTTTCTAGACCACACACACAACTCCTAAATTAGGGACTTTGTTCCAAAAAAAGAAAGAAGTTTGATAACATTTTAAAAAAACTGTTTTAGAAGTAATATTATATGTAAAATTATTTTTTCAAAAACTTAAACATAAATCAAAATTTAAATTTTATGATATCATAAATTAATTATAACAAACTGAAATATAACTCTTTTGTAGAAAAAAAATAATATTTTAATATTTATAATCTGCTCCGCAAAAAGTGTCATAATTATTATAATTTTGTTTATTAATATCAATTTATAATATATTAAAATTTAAATTATTGTAACTTAATATTTTAATTAATACAATTAATATTGTAAATTACTTAAAATATCTTATTAACAATAAAATTTTTATTAAAATATTAATTACATTACAATTTAAGTTGTAGTAAATTATAAATTAAAGAACAAACTCAAATCTAACTTTTTCTGTAGAACATATAAGTATATTTTTTTTGACATTTATGTTCTATTCTACAAAAGAACGCCACTATCTTTTTTTCCCATTTATTTGTCATGATTAATGTATGAAATTTTAATTAAAATTTTAACGTATGTAAAGTTATTTAATTTATAGTTTATTAAAAAAAATAGTCGATATTGTAAGTTACTTAAAAAGTGTTATTAAAAGTAAATATACTACTGTAAAAATATAATATATTTATATTCACCACAATTAATTCTAAAAAATAATTTAAAACAAAACAGTAACTAATTTTATCTCTCGCAAAAAATCTCTAAACAATAGTATATAGTGAGTAACAATTCATTCATTAATAAATTTTTTCCTCGCAAATTTTCATCATAAATTGGGGCCAAATATTCTTCTACCACCTCAATTTTGCGAAGAAAAAAATATAAATTGCGAAGGATGTTTCTTTTGCTAATAACTTTATTGTCACTACATTTTTTTTCTTCACCGTTCATTCGCTAGAAAACTTCTCTTGTGAAGGACTGAATTCCTTCACAAAATTTCCTTCACTACATCCCTAAATTCTTGTAGTGAGATATATTACTTATGTTAGAGAATTTTACACATAATGATATTAAACTTAGTGGGTGCGGATAATAGTAATGTGGAATAAAACTTATTCAGGTGCGACAAAGAAGAATATAAGTGATTGCATTAAGCTTTAATATTTTCCTTTAGATAAAATATTGTGTGATGGTTCAAACACAATCAAGAAAAAAATTGAAAAATTTAGACCTCCTTCGATAAATGGCAAAACAAATAAATTCTTGCGTATGTTGAAATTTTTATCAATTGCGCCTCCCTTCAAAAAATAAAAAACAATTTACGCGAAAAATTCAGTGATTGTAATGGTTGTTCAAATATTATATAGTGATGACACAACTAGACATCAGTAAGAGCCATCATATATATTATTATTTTGTGACTGCTAGTAAATTCCATCACCTAATATATTTGTTGGTCATATATGCTTGTTTTTTAGTGATTGCCTTGACTGTCACAAATAGTTTATAGTGATGGCAAAATTAGCCATTATTAGGAGCCGTCACCTATATTATTATTTTGTGATTGTTGAAAAAGTCCATCATATAATACCATTTTTTGAGATTGCTTTAAATGTCGTCATAAAGGTCCATCACATATGGTTTTCTTTTCGTGATAGTTTGGACCGTCACCAAATATTTTTTGAACTTTTTTCTTTGCGATGGCTTAAATGCAATCACGTTAAGGAGAAATATATAGGCGATGGTTGCATGCCATCACAAAAACTAAAAATTATTTTAAGACAATATTTGGTGATTGAAATAGCCGTCACATATATATATCCACGATGACAAAATTAACCATCACTAGAGCTATCATATATATACTATTTTTTGTGATGAATCAAATAATCCATCACGAAATATTATCTATTGTGATTGCTTTAGAAAATCGTCACTAAGATCCATCACGTATGCTTGATTTTCTAGTAGTGTAATAAGAGGAGTCTTATTAATATTATTACAATTATTATTATTTTAATTTCTAAAGGAGTTTAAGAATTAATTTAATATTAGTACTCTCAAGTATTCCTAATAAGATTAGGAGATAAATTAATTAAAAGAGTTTAATTAATTATTCCCAATGTGTTGGGAGCCTAAATAATTAAAGGAGTTTAATTAATTAAAAAAACCCTATTTCTAATTAGATTAGAAGGGTTGACCAATATCTATATAAGAGGAGTCTTATACTAGATATCAGTTGATACAATTCTAATTGTTGGAGAGTACTTCTTTTCTATAGAGAATATAAAAACTAGGGTTTAGCCAACCACCCTTCTTTTTAAATAATTCTTCTTCTTTGGTGGATCACCTCTAGAGGTCAAACACTAGTGTAGTTAACGTTGATCAAAGGAAAGAATCAATCCCGGAGATTCAAGGAGATCGCGAAGAACAAGGAGTTGAACTCGTACCTGTGGAAACTTAGTTCTATAAGGGTATGATTCCATAACTTCTTATTTATCGTTTTAAATTAATAATGTGCATAAAGGATGATCCGGGTAATTGGTTTGTAGAAAATTTTAAACTCTGATTTTACCATGCTTTCGCTACTTTGTGCAAATTGATTGCGCCATGATTTCTTACAAACCTAACAGTGGCATCAAAGCCAAACCTTTATGCGAGTTATTAATTATTTTAATTATATATATATATATATATATATATATATATATACTGATATATGTTTTGAACAACTTAACTGGGCATAATAGTTAGCTACGAATCAAGTTTTTTGGAGAAAAATTGCATAACTCGCGAACAGAAAAAATAGATTTTGCTAACTAGCGCCGCTTCACCGGATTACAGTGTAATTCCTGGCGTTGCAGCGCCGGTTCGGATTCTGAAAAGGTGACTCGACGCGACAGCGTCTGATTACAGTATAATCATGGCGCTGCAGCGCCGTCTTTGGTTTTCTGAAAAAATTTGGTTGCTAGTTCACTAGCAGCGCCACCCCACCAGAAAATAAAAAATATTTTATTTTGATTTTAAAATTAAGATAAAAGGTTTATTTTAATTAAAAATTAAAATTAAAATTTTTTCTATAATTTAAGATTAATAAAAGAGTTTATAAGATTCGAAATTGGTTTAAAATAAAGATGTTTATTTTAATTAGAATTGGATTTCATGTTAACTAATTAGAGTTGGAATTGGATTCCATGATAACTAATTAGAGTTGAAATTGGTTTCTGAAACTAACTAGGATTGCCCATTAAATCGATATCAATGTATATATTAAATATTTTATTTATTGATGCATATGGTGATATGTATGAAAATAAATGGGGTTGATTATGGACTATTGATCAATGTTGTGACGCCCCCAGAATAGGTCCAGTTAACCCAACCCATTCTGAGTCGCCAAATACATGGTACAGAATTCAAATACAATCTTTTATATCACATGGTCGTGCAAAATACGAACACACAACTGTGAGTGTTAATACAAATATGTAAAAAATATTAACATTCAAACTAAGTCCTCATTACAATTATTATCACACTATTTATTAGAAATAGTGAGTACTACTACTGCTCTAACTCAGACCATCACTCTATTCCCCGACTAGTTCCTGCGACATTCTCATTTCTTGAAGAGGACAATAGATGAAAAGGGTGAGCTCAACTAGCCCAGTAAAGAATATTATGATTAAGATAATGGAAAATAAATTATCGTTAGTCTTCAACAATTCAGATAAAATATTATGAACAACAAGTTTTAGATCAATATTCGCAGCGAAAATAACAATTCATTGGAAGAGTTAAGTAGAGAATGTAGTCTACTATCTTCTATGATTTAAAAGTCCATCATCAATATTTTATTCCTGTAACATCAATGAATATACATCTCGAATCAAATATTTATCTTTGCACTACGGCCAAAGATATTCATTTGTATCACCAGTGGTCATGTTCATCTCAACACTTGTCATCTTTGCACTACAGCCAAAGATATTCATCAGGTAATCATTCATCTTTGCTCTACAGGCCAAAGATATTCAGTTATATCACCATTTAGGACTGAGGATGATGAAAAACATTTTAAAGAACGAATTCAGTGAGATAAAGGACAAAGATTAAGGATTAGTATTTTAGTTTATCCAATTCAAAAATACTTCGTAATAATCAATTGTGGAGCAAAATTTAAGAATAAAGCTCAAAACTTAGATCCATTCAAAGATAGGAACCTTAACAAGCAACTTGGACAAATAGAAGAAAATTTTATTTTTCCATGAATAGTACCATATACGTGAATAGTGCTGTATACGTGAATAGTAATCTTGACGGAAAAAGTAAGAATTTTATAATAAATTCCATGCCAATATTTTCGTATAATGATATTGAAAAGAATAACATCATTTACGAAAGAAAATAACATCGCTTACCTCAAAAGAATAGTATTTCTGGCTGAAATATCGGATATAATACTGACAGAAACTTGCACTGAATAGTAACACTCAAAGTATCTAAATACTCACAAAAATACGCTCGATATTATAGAGAGAGAAAACTTTTGATTCTGGTGTGATTTTTAATTCTAACCTAAGCACCCTATTTATAGGAAAATGCTAGAACGCCAAAGCAGACTTAACCTTCTACCTGATGACTTTACCTGCTACCATTCACGTACACCACCATTGAAATTCAGCAAATTTTCCACAACAACTAAAAGTGGGGCCCACCATTTTATTTTAAAAAACATTTGAAACTTCAATAATTCAAAATAAATAGCCATTTTATCAAAAAAATATAGATTATATGTCCTTTCTATGGGGAATTTAATTCTCTACAACTTTGTAGAAGAAAGTTTTTCCAAAATCCCAACCAAAAATAGCTGAAATCCACAAACGGATGATTTTCTACTGATAAAAACACCTCAGCACTAATTTCTTCTTTTATATCCATAAAATAAATATTTCTTTATCATATAAATCAATAATTAATTATTCACAAATAATATTACAGAACTATAATATTGACAACCAGGTCGTTCCCAAGAAAGAGGGGGCCTTCCGATAAGAATTTTTCCTTACTGGCGCGCAATTAAATAACCCCTCCTAGACAAAACTTCCTTAGACATTGTCAATAATGCTATCTAATAATATTATTCAAATAATATGAATTATTGAGTTGATAATGTGAAATACTGTGCAGTAACAATTATTGAATCAATAATACAAAATATCAACGATAGCAATTATTGAATCAATCATATAAAATAGCAACGTAGCAATTATTGATATAAAATATCAACGTAGCAATTATTGATATAAAATATCAACGTAACAATTATTGAACCAATAAAATATCATGCAATTATTGAATCAATAATATAAAATATTGAACAGTAATTACTGTAACAATTATTGAGTAAGTGACTTCTTATGTAAGAACCAATAATTCGAAATACTGTGCAATACCGTGTGCTACTGTACACAACGCGTATTACTGTATTTTTATCACCGGGTATTTCAACAGTTTAACCGTTATTCATAAAAAGGTTATTTCTGTCGCTTTCTATATCCGACAGTTATTCCGTTGTGGGGCCCACAAATAGCTGCGCCGTCGTACGAATATTCCCCGACAACAAGAATATTTCATGACCAAACGAATATTCTCCGACAACAATGAATATTTTATAACCACTTGCTTATTTTGAAATATTTGCACATTTCACCCATAACTTTTCACATTTATCAAATCAACACCTTACTATTTCGAAATAATATATAAAGAAAATTAAATCTTTATTCATAAAAGTTGGGGTCTTACAACCTCCCCTCCTTATGAAATTTCATCCTCGAAATTGACGCACGTACCTGGCATGTCGAAAAGGTGAGGATACCTCGCTTTCATTTCCGATTCCAACTCCCAGGTCATTTCCTCAATTTCATGGTTTCTCCACAAAACTTTAACTTGAGGTATAATTTTTGAGCGTAGGACATGCTCCTTCTATCCAAGATCTTGACAGGTACCTCTTCGTACGTTAAATCTTCGGCTATCTCGTCTAGTTCTAACTCAATAATGTGGTTTGGGTCTTTCACATATTTGCGAAGTACAGATATGTGAAAAATGTTATGAACACGAGACAGGCTTGGAGGTAAAGCGAGTCTATAGGCCACATTTCCTACTCGGTCAAGGATCTCAAATGGACCAATGAATCGTGGGTTGAGCTTTCCTCTCTTTCCGAATCTCGTAACTCCTTTCCATGGAGCAACACGTAACAATACATGATCCCCAACATTAAATTCCACGTCCTTTCGATGAAGATCCGTATAACTCTTTTGTCGATCATGTGCAGTTTGTATCCGTTGTCGGATCATTTGAATCTTTTCTGTAGTCATACGTACCAACTCCGGTCCCAATAATGTTGCCTCACCCACCTCATCCCAACACACTGGAGAACGACACTTTCTCCCATACAACGCTTCGAATGGAGCTACGCCTATACTTGCTTGATAACTGTTATTGTAGGAGAATTCCACCAATGGTAGGTACTTATCCCAACTCCCTTTGAAGTCTAGAACACAGAATCTCAATAGATCTTCAAGAGTTTGAATAGTCATTTCCGATTGTCCGTCCGTTTGAGGATGATAAGCCGAACTGAATCGTAAATCCATGCCCATAGCTTTCTGCAAACTGATCCAAAATCGTGAAGTAAATCTGGGGTCACGATCCTAAACTATGGATACTGGCATGCCATGCAATCTCACAATCTCATTCACGTACATATGAGCAAGACGTTCAAGGGAATAAGTCTCTTGTATCGGCAAGAAATGAGCAGACTTGGTTAATCTATCAACAATAACCCAAATCGCATCTAAGCCTTTAGAAACCTTGGGAAGACCCGTAACGAAATCCATCGTAATGTGTTCCCATTTCCATTTCGGAATCTCCAGTGGTTGCAATGGACCCTTCGGCACTTGATGCTCCGCCTTTACACGTTGACAAGTTAAACATCTCGAGATGAACTCCGCGATCTCTCTCTTCATATTGCTCCACCAAAATGTATGTCGAAGATCACGATACATTTTGGTACTTCCAAGATGGATTGCAAACGGTGTGTTGTGTGCCTCCATCATGATTCTATGCTTCAAGTCGGAATCGTTAGGAACACAAAGTCTGGAGTTGACTCGAAGTATTCCCTCTTCACCGATTCTTGCTTCTGGAATGGCACCTTCTTGCACCTTCGTCTTCATCTTCATCAGCTCCGGATCCGTAGCTTGAGCGACTTTAACTTTATCTATCAAAGCTGGTTCTACACATATACTTGACATCATCGCACTCGTTCCCGCATATGATCTTCTACTCAACGCGTCAGCTACCATGTTTGCTTTTTCTAGGATGGTTTTGTATGGTATGATCGTAATCTTTCAACAGCTCCAGCCAACGTCGTTGCCGCATGTTGAGTTCCTTCTGAGTGAAAAAATATTTAAGGCTCTTATGATCCGTATAAATCTCTACTCTCTCCCCGTACAGGTAATGTCTCCAGATCTTCAACGCGAAAACGACAGCTGCCAACTCTAGATCATGAGTAGGATAATTCCTCTCATATTCTTTGAGTTATCGCGAGGCATAGGCTATGACTTTCCCATGTTGCATGAGAACACATCCTAACCCTTTGCTCGAAGCATCGCTGTAGATAACAAATCCATCCGAACCAGATGGTATTATCAGAATAGGTGCTGAGATAAGTCTTCTCTTGAGCTCTTGGAAGCTCTTCTCGCATTCCTCGCTCCAAATGAATTTTGTATCTTTCCGTGTCAACTGAGTTAATGGAGTAGCGATTTGAGAAGATCCCTCTACGAACCTTCGATAATAACCAGCTAAGCCCAGAAAGCTTTGTACTTCGATCACCGACTTAGGTTGCTCCCAACTTTGTATTGCTTCAATCTTCGCCGCGTCAATAGATACTCCACATTTCGATACCACGTGCCCAAGGAATGCTACTTCCTCAAGCCAGAACTCGCATTTCTTCAGCTTGGCATATAGCTTGTTCTCACGAAGCTTTTAAAGTACCAACTTCAAGTGGTGCTCATGATCTTCACGACTTTTAGAATAGATGAGGATGTCATCAATAAAAACAACAACGAACTGATCCAAATATTCCTTAAATACACGGTTCATCATATCCATGAAAGCAGCAGGAGCATTAGTCAATCCAAAAGACATGACTAAGAACTCATAATGCCTGTACCGAGTTCTGAAGGCAGTCTTCGGAATATCCTCAGTTTTAATCTTCAGCTGATGATATCCAGAACGAAGATCGATCTTTGAAAGAATTATGCTCCTTGTAACTGGTCGAACAGATCATTAATACGAGGTAGCGGATACCTATTCTTGATGGTGACATGGTTCAACTCCCGATAGTCGATATAAAGTCGCATACTCCCGTCTTTCTTCTTTACGAATAAAACATAAGCACCCCAAGGAGACGTACTAGGACGAATAAAATCGATGTCTAACAATTCCTGTAATTGGACCTTTAACTCCTGAAGTTCAATAGGAGCCATTCGATATGGGGTTTTAAAAATGGGTTTTATACCGGGTTCAAGGTCAATAAAGAATTCAACTTCACGTTCTGGGGGTAGACTGGGAAGTTCTTTGGGAAATACATCAGAAAACTCATTAACAACGGAAATATCATTCAAACATAACGTATTCTGGTTTAGATCAGTGACATGTGCTAAGAAAGCTTGACATCCGTTTTTCAATAAACGAATAGCTTTGTGACTTGAAATGATATTGACTGATTTTAGTGGTTTGGTGGTTTAGATTCACACAACAGGTTGATTAGGAATATAAAAACTAACAACCTTACGAAAATAATCAATTTTGGCATGGTAAGTGGTTAACCAGTCAATTCCTAAAATCACGTCAAATGCAAGTATTTTCAAAGATATAAGATCAACAGGTAAGGTAAGGGTATCAATCTGAATCAAGCAAGATTTGTAAACTGTGGATGTAACAAAGGTTTCTCCCAACGGAGTTTCAACAGATAAGTCAAAGTCTAATTTATCAGAAGTCAAGTTCAAACGTTAAGTGTAAGACCCCAACTTTTATAAATAAAGATTTAATTTTTTATTTCGAAATAGTAAGGTGTTAATTGATAAAGGTGAAAGTTATGGGTGAAATGTGCAAATATTTTAAAATGAGCAAGTGGTTATAAAATATTCTTGTTGTCGGGGAATATTCGTTTGGTCGTGGAATATTCTTGTTGTCGGGGAATATTCGTACGACGGCGCAGATATTTGTGGACCCCACAACGGAATAACTGTCGGATATAGAAAGCGACAGAAATAACCTTTTTACAAAATAACGGCGTAGTTGTTACCGTTAGTACTGTTGAAATACCCGGTGGTTAAAATACAGTGATACGCGGTGTTGCACAGTAGCACACGGTATTGCACAGTATTTTGAATTATTGAGTCTTACGTGAGAAGGCACTTACTCAATTATTGTTACAGTAATTACTGTTCAATATTTTATATTATTGACTCAATAATTGCTACGTTGCTATTTTATATGATTGATTCAATAATGACTACAGTTGATATTTTGTAGTATTGATTCAATAATTGTTGTTGCACAGTATTTCGCATTATCAACTCAATAATTCATATTATTTGAATAATATTATTAGATAGCATTATTGATAATGTCTAAGGAAGTTCTGTCTAGGAGGGGTTATTTAATTGCGCGCCAGTAAGGAGAAGTCCTTATCGGAAGGCCCCCTCTGTCCTGGGAACAACCTGGTTGTCAATATTGTAGTTCTATAATATTATTTGTGAATAATTAATTATTGATTTATATGATAAAGAAATATTTATTTTGTGGATATTAAAGAAGGAATTAGTACTGATGTGTTTTTATCAGTATTTTGGTGTGAAAAATCATCTGTTTGTGGATTTCGGATAATTTATGTTGGGAATTTGGAAAAACTTTCTTCTGCAAAGTTGTAGAGAATTAAATTTCCTATAGAAGGACATCGAATTTGTATTTTTCTGACAAAGGGGCTATTTATTATGAATTATTGAAGTTTCAGAAAATAAATATATTATTTAATGGGTGGGACCCACTTTTGTTGAAAATTCAGATTTGTTGCAGCAGCCGGCGGCGGAGGATTTTAAAAAAATATAATATTATTTTATTACTTTAGTCTCCTTTGGCATCCTAAGCTTTTCCTATAAATAGGGTGCTTAGGTTAGAATTGAAAATCACACCAGAATTCGAAGTTTTCTCTCTCTATAATATCGAGCGTATTTTTGTGAGTATTTTAATACTTTGAGAGTTACTATTCAGTGCAAGTTTCCTTCGATATTATATCCGATATTCCAGTCAGAGGTACTATCTTTTTGAGGTAAGGGATGTTATTTTCTTTCGTAAATGATATTATTCTTTTCAATATCATTATACAGAAATATTGTCATGGATTTTATGTTCAAATTCTTACTTTTTCCGTCGGGGTTACTATTCACGTATACGGCACTATTCACGTATACGGCACTATTCACGGAAAAATTAAAATTTCTTCTGTTTGTTCAAATTGCTTGTTAAGGTTACTATCCTTGATTGTATCCAAGTTTTGAGCTTTATTCTTGAATTTTGCTCCACAATTGATTATTACGAAGTATTTGTGAATTTGATAAACTGAAATGCGAATCCTTGATCTTTGTCTTTTATCTCACTAGATTCGTTCTTTAAAATGTTTTTCATCATCCTCAGTCTTAAAAGGTGATGTAACTGAATATCTTTGGCCTGTAGAGCAAAGATGAATGATTACCTGATGAATATCTTTGGCCTGTAGTGCAAAGATGACAGGTGTTGAGATGAACATGACTACTGATGATGCAAATGAATATCTTTGGCCTGTAGTGCAAAGATGAATATTTGATTCGAGATGTATATTGGTTGATGTTACAGGGATAAAATATTGATGATGGACTTTTAAATCATAGAAGATAGTAGACTTGATTCTCTGCTTAACTCTTCTAATGATTTGTTATTTCCGCTGCGAATATTGATCTAAAGTTGGTTGTCCATTATATTTTATCTTATTTGTTGAAGACTAACGATAATTTGTTTCCCATTATCTTAGTCATAATATTCTTTACTGAGCTAGTTGAGCTCACCCTTTTCATCTGTTGTCCTCTTCAGGAAATGAGAATGTTGCGGGTACTAGTCGGGGGACAGAGTGATGGTCCGAGTTAGAGCAGTAGTAGTCCTCACTATTTCTAATAAATAGTGTGATAATAATTGTAATGAGGACTTAGTTTGAATCTTAATATTTTCTACATATTTGTACTGAGACTCACAGTTGTGTGGTCGTATTTTGCACGACCGTATGATATAAAGTTTGTATTTGAATTCTGTACCATGTATTTGGCGACTCAGAATGGGTTGGGTTGAATGGACCTATTCTGGGGGGCGTCACAGTTGGTATCAGAGCTTAGGGATATGATCTCTGGCGGAGATCGGGGAATAGAACTAGGAGGGGAGAGACGAGTAAATCCTTCGCTAGTATGTCCTACCTAAGCTTATGTGGTATTTAATTGGTCAGTCGGAGCATAGGGTTAATATGTGATTTGTTAATTTGTTTAATTAACCCTTGTTTTATGGCAGTATTTGAGAATGGCAGCTGAGAATATTAACAACGAAGTGAATGAGACCGTGGAGACACCTTTAATCACAAATCAGAATAATGTGATGACAGAAGAAGAAGAAATTAGAAATATCCATGTGGTGAGTGAAGAATTAATAGTTGCACCCGAGCTAGTCGCAGAGGTAGCAGCTGAGAGTGAGGAAGAAGAGGAACCTGAGGAAGAGTATTTATTAGGAGAACTTTATGATCAAAATGTAGAACTGCAAAATCGTATTCTTGAGTTAGAAGAGCAGGGTGAAGAACGACAGACAGCCGTGGAACAAAGGGATACAATAATTCAAGAAAGGGATATAGAAATTCAAGATTTTGCTACTCGTTATGCGAGGCTTGAACAGAAGTTCTCTCTGGCAGAACATATGATATTAGAGCTAGAATCTGAAAATGCAAATGTCAACGATCAGCTGAAAGAAGAAGCAACGGAACGAGTGAGAATTGAAGATGCATGGGTAAAAGCCGCACGACGCGTTGATATTTTAGAAAGAGACGTCCGATCTAAGAAGGCCAAAATAGACGAAATGGATTTTACTTTTTGGACAGCAATTGGGAGAATCAAACATCGAGTTTGGAATTACCCTGTGCATAGCGGTCAACCCCAATTCGATATGGATCGAAGAGTAATGATTCAGATCATGGATCAGGAGTGTGACGAAGCAGTTGAGGGTGGAATGAGCTGTATAGCAAAGTCAAGACCAGTTGGGATAATGACACCAAAGACTGTTCCAGACAAATCAAAGTCGGTGGTTCCATGAAGAGCGTTTATCGAGACTGCCCAAAACGCGAGGAACCCAAATGAATTTATCACGGGTTAGTTAATCATAAATTTTTGCGAAGTTTATACCTTGTTAGATACCGGTGCTACCCATTCCTTTATTTCACCTGCTTGTGCTCAACGTTTGAACTTGACTTCTGATAAATTAGACTTTGACTTATCTGTTGAAACTCCGTTAGGAGAAACCTTTGTTACATCTACAGTTTACAAATCTTGCTTGATTCAGATTGGTACCCTTACCTTACCTGTTGATCTTATATCTTTGAAAATACTTGCATTTGACGTGATTTTAGGAATTGACTGGTTAACCACTTATCATGCCAAAATTGATTGTTTTCGTAAGGTTGTTAGTTTTCATATTCCTAATCAACCTGTTGTGCGAATCCAAATCACCAAACCACTAAAATCAGTCAATATCATTTCAAATCACAAGGCTATTCGTTTATTGAAAAACGGATGTCAAGCTTTCTTAGCTCATGTCACTGATTTAAACCAAAATACATCAGATTTGAATGATATTTCCGTTGTTAATGAGTTTCCTGATGTATTTCCCGAAGAACTTCCCGGTCTACCCTCAGAACGTGAAGTTGAATTCTTTATTGACCTTGAGCCCGGTACAAAACCCATTTCTAAAACCCCATATCGAATGGCTCCTATTGAACTTCAGGAGTTAAAGATTCAATTACAAGAGTTGTTAGATATCGGTTTTATTCGTCCTAGTACGTCTCCTTGGGGTGCTCCTGTTTTATTCGTAAAGAAGAAAGACGGGAGTATGCGACTTTGTATTGACTATCGGGAGTTGAACCATGTCACCATCAAGAATAGGTATCCGCTACCTCGTATTGATGACCTGTTCGACCAGTTGCAAGGAGCGCAATTCTTTTCAAAGATCGATCTTCGTTCTGGATATCATCAGTTGAAGATTAAAACTGAGGATATTCCAAAGACTGCTTTTAGAACACGGTACGGGCATTATGAGTTCTTAGTCATGTCTTTTGGATTGACTAATGCTCCTGCTGCTTTCATGGATATGATGAACCGTGTATTTAAGGAATATTTAGATCAATTCGTTGTTGTCTTTATTGATGACATCCTCATCTATTCTAGAAGCCGTGAAGATCATGAACACCATTTGAAGTTAGTACTTCAAAAGCTTCGTGAGAACAAGCTATACGCCAAGTTAAAGAAATGCGAGTTCTGGCTTGAGGAAGTAGCATTCCTTGGGCACGTGGTATCGAAACGTGGAGTATCTGTTGACCCGGCGAAGATTGAAGCAATACAAAGCTGGGAGCAACCTAAGTCGGTGACCGAGGTACGAAGCTTTCTAGGCTTAGCTGGTTATTATCGTAGGTTCGTAGAGGGATTTTCTCGAATCGCTACTCCATTAACTCAGTTGACTCGGAAAGATACGAAATTCGTTTGGAGCGAGGAATGTGAGAAGAGCTTCCAAGAGCTCAAGAGGAGGCTCATTTCGGCACCTGTTCTGACAATACCATCTGGTTCGGATGGATTTGTTATTTACAGCGATGCTTCGGGCAAAGGGTTAGGATGTGTTCTCATGCAACATGGGAAAGTCATAGCCTATGCCTCGCGACAACTCAAAGAATATGAGAGGAATTATCCTACTCATGATCTAGAGTTGGCAGCAGTCGTTTTCGCGTTGAAGATCTGGAGACATTATCTGTACGGGGAGAAAGTGGAGATTTATACGAATCATAAGAGCCTTAAATATTTCTTCACTCAGAAGGAACTCAACATGCGACAACGACGTTGGTTGGAGCTGTTGAAAGATTACGATCATACTATCCAATACCATCCTGGAAAAGCGAACGTGGTAGCTGACGCGTTGAGTAGAAGATCATATGTAGGAACGAATGCGATGATGTCAAGTATACGCGTAGAACCAGCTTTGATTGATAAAGTTAAAGCTGCTCAAGCTACGGATGCGGAGCTGATGAAGATGAAGAAGAAGGTGCAAGAAGGTGCTATTCCAGAAGAAAGAATCGATGAAGAGGGAATACTTCGAGTCAACTCCAGACTTTGTGTTCCTAACGATTTTGACTTGAAGTATAGAATCATGATGGAGGCACACAACACACCGTTTGCAATCCATTTTGGGAGTACTAAAATGTATCGTGATCTTCGACATACATTTTGGTGGAGCAATATGAAGAGAGAGATCGCGGAGTTCATCTCGAGATGTTTAACTTGTCAACGTGTAAAGGCGGAGCATCAAGTACCGAAGTGTCCATTGCAACCACTGGAGATTCCGAAATGGAAGTGGGAGCATATTACGATGGATTTCGTTACGGGTCTTCCCAAGGTTTCTCAAGGCGTAGATGCGATTTGGGTTATTGTTGATAGATTAACCAAGTCTGCTCATTTCTTGCCGATACGAGAGACTTATTCCCTTGAACGTCTTGCTCATATGTACGTGAATGAGATTGTGAGGTTGCATGGCATGCCAGTATCCATAGTTTCGGATCGTGACCCCAGATTTACTTCACGATTTTGGATTAGTTTACAGAAAGCGATGGGCACGGACTTACGTTTTAGTTCGGCTTATCATCCTCAAACGGACGGACAATCGGAAAGGACTATTCAAACTCTTGAAGATCTATTGAGACTCTGTGTTCTAGACTTCAAAGGGAGTTGGGATAAGTACTTACCATTGGTGGAATTCTCCTATAACAACAGTTATCAGGCAAGTATAGGCGTAGCTCCATTCGAAGCGTTGTATGGGAGAAAGTGTCGTTCTCCAACATGTTGGAACGAGGTGGGTGAAGCAACATTGTTGGGACCGGAGTTGGTACGTGTGACTACGGAAAAGATCCGAATGATCCGACAACGTATACAAACGGCACAGGATCGACAAAAGAGTTATGCGGATCTTCATCGAAAGGACGTGGAATTTAATGTTGGGGACCATGTGTTATTACGTATTGCTCCGTGGAAAGGAGTTACGAGGTTTGGGAAGAGAGGAAAGCTCAATCCACGATTCATTGGTCTATTTGAGATTCTTGACCGAGTAGGAAATGTGGCCTATAGACTCGCATTACCTCCAAGCATGTCTCGTGTTCATAACGTATTTCACATATCCGTGTTGCGTAAATATGTGAAAGATCCAAACCGCATTATTGAGTTAGAACCAGACGAGATAGCTGAAGATTTAACGTACGAGGAGGTACCTGTCAAGATCTTGGATAGGAAGGAGCATGTCCTACGCTCGAAAGTTATACCTCCGGTTAAAGTTTTGTGGAGAAACCATGCAATTGAGAAAATGACGTGGGAGTTGGAATCGGAAATGAAAGCGAGGTATCCTCACCTTTTCGACATACCAGGTACGTACGTCAATTTCGAGGACGAAATTTCATAAGGAGGGGAGGTTGTAAGACCCCAACTTTTATAAATAAAGATTTAATTTTTTATTTCGAAATAGTAAGGTGTTAATTGATAAAGGTGAAAGTTATGGGTGAAATGTGCAAATATTTTAAAATGAGCAAGTGGTTATAAAATATTCTTGTTGTCGGGGAATATTCGTTTGGTCGTGGAATATTCTTGTTGTCGGGGAATATTCGTACGACGGCGCAGATATTTGTGGACCCCACAACGGAATAACTGTCGGATATAGAAAGCGACAGAAATAACCTTTTTACAAAATAACGGCGTAGTTGTTACCGTTAGTACTGTTGAAATACCCGGTGGTTAAAATACAGTGATACGCGGTGTTGCACAGTAGCACACGGTATTGCACAGTATTTTGAATTATTGAGTCTTACGTGAGAAGGCACTTACTCAATTATTGTTACAGTAATTACTGTTCAATATTTTATATTATTGACTCAATAATTGCTACGTTGCTATTTTATATGATTGATTCAATAATGACTACAGTTGATATTTTGTAGTATTGATTCAATAATTGTTGTTGCACAGTATTTCGCATTATCAACTCAATAATTCATATTATTTGAATAATATTATTAGATAGCATTATTGATAATGTCTAAGGAAGTTCTGTCTAGGAGGGGTTATTTAATTGCGCGCCAGTAAGGAGAAGTCCTTATCGGAAGGCCCCCTCTGTCCTGGGAACAACCTGGTTGTCAATATTGTAGTTCTATAATATTATTTGTGAATAATTAATTATTGATTTATATGATAAAGAAATATTTATTTTGTGGATATTAAAGAAGGAATTAGTACTGATGTGTTTTTATCAGTATTTTGGTGTGAAAAATCATCTGTTTGTGGATTTCGGATAATTTATGTTGGGAATTTGGAAAAACTTTCTTCTGCAAAGTTGTAGAGAATTAAATTTCCTATAGAAGGACATCGAATTTGTATTTTTCTGACAAAGGGGCTATTTATTATGAATTATTGAAGTTTCAGAAAATAAATATATTATTTAATGGGTGGGACCCACTTTTGTTGAAAATTCAGATTTGTTGCAGCAGCCGGCGGCGGAGGATTTTAAAAAAATATAATATTATTTTATTACTTTAGTCTCCTTTGGCATCCTAAGCTTTTCCTATAAATAGGGTGCTTAGGTTAGAATTGAAAATCACACCAGAATTCGAAGTTTTCTCTCTCTATAATATCGAGCGTATTTTTGTGAGTATTTTAATACTTTGAGAGTTACTATTCAGTGCAAGTTTCCTTCGATATTATATCCGATATTCCAGTCAGAGGTACTATCTTTTTGAGGTAAGGGATGTTATTTTCTTTCGTAAATGATATTATTCTTTTCAATATCATTATACAGAAATATTGTCATGGATTTTATGTTCAAATTCTTACTTTTTCCGTCGGGGTTACTATTCACGTATACGGCACTATTCACGTATACGGCACTATTCACGGAAAAATTAAAATTTCTTCTGTTTGTTCAAATTGCTTGTTAAGGTTACTATCCTTGATTGTATCCAAGTTTTGAGCTTTATTCTTGAATTTTGCTCCACAATTGATTATTACGAAGTATTTGTGAATTTGATAAACTGAAATGCGAATCCTTGATCTTTGTCTTTTATCTCACTAGATTCGTTCTTTAAAATGTTTTTCATCATCCTCAGTCTTAAAAGGTGATGTAACTGAATATCTTTGGCCTGTAGAGCAAAGATGAATGATTACCTGATGAATATCTTTGGCCTGTAGTGCAAAGATGACAGGTGTTGAGATGAACATGACTACTGATGATGCAAATGAATATCTTTGGCCTGTAGTGCAAAGATGAATATTTGATTCGAGATGTATATTGGTTGATGTTACAGGGATAAAATATTGATGATGGACTTTTAAATCATAGAAGATAGTAGACTTGATTCTCTGCTTAACTCTTCTAATGATTTGTTATTTCCGCTGCGAATATTGATCTAAAGTTGGTTGTCCATTATATTTTATCTTATTTGTTGAAGACTAACGATAATTTGTTTCCCATTATCTTAGTCATAATATTCTTTACTGAGCTAGTTGAGCTCACCCTTTTCATCTGTTGTCCTCTTCAGGAAATGAGAATGTTGCGGGTACTAGTCGGGGGACAGAGTGATGGTCCGAGTTAGAGCAGTAGTAGTCCTCACTATTTCTAATAAATAGTGTGATAATAATTGTAATGAGGACTTAGTTTGAATCTTAATATTTTCTACATATTTGTACTGAGACTCACAGTTGTGTGGTCGTATTTTGCACGACCGTATGATATAAAGTTTGTATTTGAATTCTGTACCATGTATTTGGCGACTCAGAATGGGTTGGGTTGAATGGACCTATTCTGGGGGGCGTCACATTAAGCACAAGCAGGTGAAATAAAAGAATGGGTAGCACCGGTATCTAACAAGGTGTAAACTTCGTAAGAGTTTATGATTAGCTTACCCGTAATCACCTAGTGTGGGTTCCTCGCGTTTTGAGCTGTCACGACAAACGCTCTTCCAGGAATCACCGACTTTGACTTGTCCGAAACCGCCTTTGGAATTACCACCCCCGCTGGACTTGGTTTCACTATAGGACAATCTCGAGCTATATGTCCTTCTTTTCCACAGTTATAGCATGCTTTGAATTGTTGTGGGCAGTTTGGGTTGATGTGTCCCTCTTTCCCGCATTTATAGCATACGACCGGTAGTCGTTCTCCTCCCCTAGAAACAGTTGATTCTGGTGCTGATGTCGACGTCTTCACGTTCTCATTGTTGTACCTTCTCTTCTTGAAATCTCCCCCTAATTCATTTTTTCTACTATCATGGCCACGATTACCACCGGAGTGGTTACCGCTTCTGTCATACTTTCCTCTCCGCTGGTTGTCATTGCTCCGATGACTGCTGCCACTGGTACGACCTTGGTTGTTGTTCCTTGGTTGAATATAATCACTATCTCGTTTTAACAACTGGGCCCTGTTCACTACATCCGAATATAGAGAAAATTTGTGAGAAATGAGGTATTGACGTATTTCGGGTTTCAAACCTCTCAGAAACATCCGTATCATACGTTCCTCATTCTCTACCAAATGAGGTGCAAACCTGGACAACTCCGCGAACTTAGCCTCGTACTGGGACACAGTCATGTTGTTTTATTCTAGTCTGATAAACTCTACCTCCTTCATATGATGAATACTTTTAGGAAAGTACTTGTTATTGAATAGTTTCTGGAACGCTTCCCAAGACATCTTGAGTGCGGCAGGCTAGGTACGCTTCACAGACTCCCACTAATAATCTGACTCTCCACGGAACATAAAGGTGGCGAATGGAATCTTCTGTTCCTACGTGCATCCCAAGATATCAAATATCTTGGTAATTTGCTTAACCCACGTCTCTGCCTTGATTGGATCTGGCTTTTCCTGAAACTCTGGTGGTCCCAACTCTTTGAACTGCTTGGCAGTGACAATTCGCATGTTGTTATTATCTCCACCTGTATTATGAACACGAGTCTCCCTCATCTGGTTTTTCATGAACTGCAAAAAACTTCTAAACATCTCATCGTTTATCGTCTGATCAGCGTTGTTTTCAGGATGAACATTGCCTTCTTGTTGCACGTTCTCCTGGTTAGTGATTAAAGGTGTCTCTATGGTCTCATTCACTCCATTGTTAACATTCTCAGCAGCCATTCTCAAATACTGCCATAAAATAAGGGTTAATTAAACAAATTAACATACCACATATTAACCCTATGCTCCGACTGACCAATTAAATACCACATAAGCTTAGGTAGGACATACTAGTGAAGGATTTATTCGTCCCTTCCCTCCTAGTTCTATTCCCCGATCTCCACTAGAGATCATATCCCTAAGCTCTGATACCAACTGTGACGCCCCCAGAATAGGTCCAGTCAACCCAACCCATTCTGAGTCGCCAAATACATGGTACAGAATTCAAATACAATCTTTTATATCATATGGTCGTGCAAAATACAACCATACAACTGTGAGTGTCAATACAAATATGTAAAAAATATTAACATTCAAACTAAGTTCTCATTACAATTATTATCACACTATTTATTAGAAATAGTGAGTACTACTACTGCTCTAACTAGAACCATCACTCTGTTCCCTGACTAGTTCCTGCGACATTCTCATTTCCTGAAGAGGACAATAGATGAAAAGGGTGAGCTCAACTAGCCCAGTAAAGAATATTATGACTATGATAATGAAAAATAAATTATCGTTAGTCTTCAACAATTCAGATAAAATATTATGGACAACAAGTTTTAGATCAATATTCGCAGCGAAAATAACAATTCATTAGAAGAGTTAAGTAGAAAATGTAGTCTACTATCTTCTATGATTTAAAAGTCCATCATCAATATTTTATTCCTGTAACATCAATGAATATACATCTCGAATCAAATATTTATCTTTGCACTACGGCCAAAGATATTCATTTGTATCACCAGTGGTCATGTTCATCTCAACACTTGTCATCTTTGCACTACAACCAAAGATATTCATCAGGTAATCATTCATCTTTGCTCTACAGGCCAAAGATATTCAGTTATATCACCATTTAGGACTGAGGATGATGAAAAACATTTTAAAGAATGAATTCAGTGAGATAAAGGACAAAGATTAAGGATTAGTATTTTAGTTTATCCAATTCAAAAATACTTCGTAATAATCAATTGTGGAGCAAAATTTAAGAATAAAGCTCAAAACTTAGATCCATTCAAAGATAGGAACCTTAACAAGCAACTTAGATAAATAGATAAAAATTTAATTTTTTCGTGAATAGTACCGTATACGTGAATAGTGCCGTATACGTGAATAGTAATCCCGACGGAAAAAGTAAGAATTTCATAATAAAATTCTTGCCAATATTTTGGTATAATGATATTGAAAAGAATAATATCATTTACGAAAGAAAATAACATCCCTTACCTCAAAAGAATAGTATTTTTGGCTGGAATATCGGATATAATACCGACAGAAACTTGCACTGAATAGTAACACTCAAAGTATTTAAATACTCACAAAAATACGCTCGATATTATAGAGAGAGAAAACTTTTGATTCTGGTGTGATTTTCAATTCTAACCTAAGCACCCTATTTATAGGAAAATGCTAGAACGCCAAAGCAGACTTAACCTTCTACCTGATGACTTTACCTGCTACCATTCACGTACACCACCATTGAAATTCAGCAAATTTTCCACAACAACCAAAAGTGGGGCCCACCATTTTATTTTAAAAAACATTTATTTTTGAAACTTCAATAATTCATAATAAATAGCCATTTTATCAAAAAAATATAGATTATATGTCCTTTCTATGGGGAATTTAATTCTCTACAACTTTGTAGAAGAATTTTTTTCCAAAATCCCAACCGAAAATAGCTGAAATCCACAAACGGATGATTTTCTACTGATAAAAACACCTCAGCACTAATTTCTTCTTTTATATCCACAAAATAAATATTTCTTTATCATATAAATAAATAATTAATTATTCACAAATAATATTACAGAACTATAATATTGACAACCAGGTCGTTCCCAGGAAAGAGGGAGCCTTTCGATAAGGATTTTTCCTTACTGGCGTGCAATTAAGTAACCCCTCATAGACAGAACTTTCTTAGACATTGTCAATAATGCTATCTAATAATATTATTCAAATAATATGAATTATTGAGTTGATAATGTGAAATACTGTGCAGTGACAATTATTGAATCAATAATACAAAATATCAACGGTAGCAATTATTGAATCAATCATATAAAATAGCAACGTAGCAATTATTGATATAAAATATCAACGTAGCAATTATTGAACCAATAAAATATCATGCAATTATTGAATCAATAATATAAAATATTGAACAGTAATTACTGTAATAATTATTGAGTAAGTGACTTCTTACGTAAGAACCAATAATTCAAAATACTGTGCAATACCGTGTGCTACTGTGCACAACGCGTATTATTGTATTTTTATCACCGGGTATTTTAACAGTTTAACCGTAACAGTTTTACCGTTATTCATAAAAAGGTTATTTCTGTCGCTTTTTATATCCGACAGTTATTCCGTTGTGGGGCCCACAAATAGCTGCGCCGTCATACTAATATTTTTCGACAACAAGAATATTCCACGACCAAACGAATATTCCCCGACAACAATGAATATTTTATAACCACTTGCTTATTTTGAAATATTTGCACATTTTACCCATAACTTTTCATATTTATCAAATCAACACCTTACTATTTTGAAATAATATATAAAAAAATTAAATCTTTATTCATAAAAGTTGGGGTCTTACAAATGTGATTGGATTTTATTTTAGTTGAATGCTTGAATAAATGAGTTTTATTAAATGGGCTCTGCGTACCTCGTCTTTTGTAATTTTTTTTTGATGCAAAATTTTATCTCCCTCCTATGTATTGTCCCTTGACTGCTGATCAAAGTTTCTATTTAAATTAAATAGTTTATGTAATAGGACTAGTTAGAATTATCTTGAAGAATTGGATAACAAGGAGCAAGGAGCAAGGAGCGCTTAAAGACCCATTTGAATGAAGCCCGGGTTTAAATATAATAGTTATATTTAAATTTAATTCTTACACTCCTAGGTTTGACCTTTTGGTTCACTTGATGACTCTATGAACCAAACTAGAATAAAAGTCCATAATCAATCCGGGTAGAATATAGTATTCTATATGTGCATGCTAGTATTATATATATTATATTTTATGCAAACATGCTTCGCATATTTTTAATAAAATGACGCGTATTATATATATATATATAATATATATATATATATATATATGTGTGTGTGTGTGTGTGTGTGTGTGTGTGTGTGTGTGTGTGTGTGCATGCGCGCTAAACAAGATAAGACTAATAATAACAAGCCTCTCAAAAGAAATTATTTTAAGTCTAAATCGTTCAAAGATATTTAGAATATCGAACGTCGCCTTCTAGCATGATAAAATTAATAGAGCATTAAATATTTAATATGAGTTTGTTGTGTTTTTCACAAGGCAAGTATTAAGTATTGGAGATGTTAATTTATCACATTTGATGCTTATAAAGAAAATTGAACAATATTATTTTGTTATGTTTTTCACAAGGACAATATTTTTCTTTTTTGAATATATGGAAGTGCTAGGTTGGACTTAACTCAGATAATTTTGATTCGGATGAGTAACCACTTGATCAAAATAATCTGAGAGGCAAAATAAAAGGAGTTACATGTTGATGTAATTGACAAAGAGTTGTCTACCTATTTATTTATATATGGTTTGTTGTGTTTTTCACAAGGCTATATACATTTGAAATGGGATCCTTATTCTCACTAGCAAAATCTTTAATTAGATTTTAGCTGAACTATATAAGTGAGGGTAATATAGTTTAAAAAAAATAGTGGGAGATACCAATTTAAAATAAGATCTAATTTATTTTGGTATGTTAATTAATTAAATAAATGTTTGCTAAAATATTATTTTTTCACATGAAAAAATTTAAAAATATCAAAATCACTAATTTCACTGCGTAGCATACTTGATGCTAGCAAACTGGCCGGACCGAATTATATGGACTGGTTAAGGAATCTGAGAATAGTTCACTGCCGAAAAGATTTCTTATGTCCTAAATTCGCCTATCCCTGCAATTGTTGCATACATAACCTATGAGGAAGAGATTGCCACTATAGAGAAGTGGCAAGATGATGCATCTGTGGCTCAATGCATCATGCTTGCATCCATGAATAATGAGCTTTAGCATCAGCATGAAAACATGGATGCTCCTACTATGTTGCTTCACCTCAAGGAGTTGTATGGTGAACAAAGTAGGACTGCTAGATATGATATATCTAAGGAGCTCTTTCGATCTCGGATGACCGAGGGCACTGCCGTTGAGACTCATGTCCTAAGGGTGATCAATCTGATTGAACGCCTTGGACAACTTGGGTTCGTCATGGATGGAGAGTTGAGTCAACATTTAGTCTTGTAGTCACTCCCTGAGACCTTCTCACGATTTGTTGTGAATTTTCACATGAATAAGTTGGATGTCAGCTTGTCTGAATTACTTAACATGTTGAAAACTGCTGAAGGTCACTTCCCATCCAAGAAGAACCATGTCTTAATGGTGGATGATTCTTCCAAGAAAAGGAAGAGGCCCAAAGTAACTTCTCGAAAGAAGAAATATAAGAAGGTTAAGGGCAAAGCGAAAGTAAAGGATAATAAGAAACATGATCCAGATAGCAAAGGAATATGCTTCCATTGCAACAAGCCAAGTCATTGGAAGAGGAACTGCAAGGATTTAATTGCAGAACAAAAGCAGAAGAAGCTTGGAGATGCTTCAAATCCTAATCAAGGTTTGTTTATGATTGAAATTAATTTTTTAAAAAGTCAAAATTCTACTTTGGTATTGGATACCGGCTGCGGTTCTCACTTATGTAATACTATGTAGAGACTGGTCAGAAGTAGAAAGCCGAACAAGGATGAGGTCGTCCTACGAGTGAGAAATAGAGCAAAGGTTGCTGCATTAGCTGTAGGCACTTATTGTTTAGCATTGCCTACGAGCAAGTTCATTAATTTAAATAATTGTTATTTGTTCCGAATATCATTAGAAATATTATTTCTATTTTTGTATTGGATATGGATGGTTTTAATATTATAATAAAAAATAACAGTTGTTCTATTTATAATAATGATGTTTTATATGGTATTGGAAATTTGCGAAATGGACTTTACATATTTGACTTGCATGAAAATATATTTCAAGTTGAACAAACTAAGAAAATGAAAAGAGATGATGTTAATTATACCTATATGTGGCATTGTAGACTCGGTCATATCAATGAAACAAGATTATCCAAGTTGTATAAGGATAGGCTCTTAGGGCTATCTGATTATGAATCATATCCAACTTGTGAATATTGTCTCATGGGTAAAATGACTAAATCTCCTTTTAGTGGAAAAGGAGAAAGAGTTACAGAGTTGTTATGGTTGGTTCACACAGACGTTTGTGGACCTATGACAACGACTGCACGGGGATGGTATTCTTATTTTATTACTTTCACTGATGCTCACTCAAGATTTGGATATATGTATTTAATGAAATACAAATCTGAATAATTTGAAAAGTTCAAAGAGTTCAGAAGTGAAGCAGAGAAACAAAAGTATTAAGATTTTTTGATCAGATCGAGGTGGAGAATACTTAAGCAGTGAGTTTCTCAATTGTCTCAAAGATAATGGTATAAACTCACAATGAACTCCACCAGGAACACCACAGTTAAATGGAGTATCTGAAAGGAGAAATCGAATATTATTGGACATGGTTCGTTCTATGATGAGTTTTATCGATCTTCTAATTTTCTTCTGGGGTTATGCCCTAGAAACAGCTGCATACCTACTTAACAAGGTGCTTACGAAATCCATCCCAAAGACCCCATGTGAGATGTGGAAAGGAAGAAAACCAAATCTTAAGCATGTTAAGACGTGGGGTTGTCTAGCTTAAGTCAAAAAGTTTGAAAATGATAAGCTACAGACTAAATTCGATAAATGTAGATTTGTGGGATACCCTAAAAAAACACAAGGATATTATTTTTATCATCCAACGGATCAAAAGGTGTTTGTTGCGAAACATGCTGCCTTCTTGGAAAAGGAGTTTATCCATGAAGTGGTCAGTGGGAGTATGATATATCTTGAAGAAGTTTAAGAATCGCAAATTACTACGGATTAAAGTCAGGTACTTGACCAAGTGGATGAACCTACTGCATAACACCCTATTCGTAAATCTGAAAGAGTACCGAAGATACCTGACAGGTATGGATTAGTCATAGAGGATGACAATGAGGTACACATCATGAATGATGATGATCAATTGAATTACGGACAGGCTATGAGTAACAAAGACTCAGGGAAATGGCTGGAACCCATGAAATCCGAGATGGACTCCATGGATGAGATCCAAGTATGGACTTTGGTTTCACCACCTGAAGGCATTAAGCCTATTGGGTGTAAATGGGTTTTTAAAAGAAAGACTGGAGCGGACGGCAAGGTAGAGACCTATAAGGCCCGACTAGTTGTAAAAAGTTTTAAACAAAGACAAAGAGTTGACTATGATGAAACCTTCTCACTAGTAGCTATGCTCAAGTCCATTTGGATTTTGCTTGCAATTGCAGCTTATAACGACTATGAGATCTGGCAGATGGATGTGAAAACGGCCTTCCTCAATGAAAAACTTGAGGAGGATGTGTATATGACACAACCAAAGGGATTTGTTTCAAGGGTTGGAACAAATCAAGTCTGTAAGCTGCAACGATCCATTTATGGATTAAAACAAGCTTCTCGTAGATGGAACATCCGTTTTGATGAGACAATCAAAGTGTTTGAGTTTATCAAAAACGAGGATGAACCATGTGGCACCCCCAAATTCAGGTTCTCTAACCTCAGATTCAGTGCTCACGATCTATCATCATCATAAATATTCTATAAACTATTGTGGAATAATAAACATACATTGTTCATTATAATAAAATTTCATAACATAATCCCAAGGTCTTCTTAACCTTAACTCAAACACACCATTCATATTATAAAAGGTTTACATAAGTAATTCCATCAGATAATAATAATAATTAACATTCATTCTAAACTATTCTTGGATCTTGCCCTTGCCTTTGTCTTTCGTATTCGATCCCTCAGGCTTAACTGAAATAAATGCCATGATATAGCAAGGATAAGCAAATGATTTGCTTAGCAAGTTTATATGCGAGGGAGATATATCATGATTAGAAAGAAGTTTTGCTTTTAATGTTCAACAACAGTATAAGATTGTAAAGGAACATGAATTAATAATCAACAGTTGAATATTCAAATCATTGAATAACATGTACTGAGTGGTTTGAAATAACCATGAACTTTTGCCAAGGTTCTCAGTCATTTAAACTGGACCTCTTAATAAGTTTTGATATTCAAGGGGATCAACCTTTCATACCCCGTGATTTATGCATAAACACTTAATATTCCAACATCGATATCATGCTTTAATCAAATTCGTCCTTTTCTCAGTCAAGAGTTCTTATCATATCAATTTAATAAGAACAGCTTTTTAAAACACATTTGATTTAACAAATTTAAACATGCTTAATCTAGCTGATACAATTAGCATAGATCTATCTCATAAACAGTTTATGAATGAAGAACTTTAATATAATTCGCAGTTCAGAAATAATAGAACAAGAATTCAATTGCACAAAGTGCGAATCTCAATAATCAGTATAGAGGTGAATAATTAACAATAATTATTCACTAACATGTTTCAAAAATAATAACTCGAGTTTGAGTTAGGGAACTTGCCTATTTGACGAGCTACAACTATCTAGCTTTAATTAAACTCTTTGATTGACCTAGCATTGACAATGTTAGTCTACTAATTAGTACTGCGTATAATCATACGTCTATACGCTTACTTATGCTATTATCTAGCAAATAATTCAATCACAATATACACGTAGTATAATGTACCATCATTAGTCTTATAGGTTATTTAATAAACCTTAGGTTAATGATTAAATAAATTTATTTCTTAAGTAATAAACACTTATTAGACCCTTAAACAATTTATTATGATTGTTTAATTAATGAGTCATTTAATTTATCTCCATGTATTAACTCTATCTTCCTTTAATTATCATTTAAAATTAGTTAAATAGTAATTAATTAATTACCTTTAGTTATTATTAAATAAATAATAACTAGTTATATCTACTTATTATTTAATGTTAATTAAATATTGATTAATTAACATTATTCGTCTTTAATTATTATTTAATATTAATTAAATAATAATTTATTAATCATTTATCCTTGAATAATAAATAATTAATTTATTAGTCTTTAATTATTCATTACTATTAATAAATGAACAATTAATTAACCTTTGTCCTTATTTAATATTAATTAATTATTTATTTTTAAATAATAAATAAGTAATTTACTTCATAAGTATTTAATTATTCTTTCTTATTAACTTAAGAATAATTAATTATCATTTATTCTTGTTTATTATGTAATTAATTAATTATTTATCCTTGAATAATAAATAATTAATTTACTTCATAAGTCTTTAATTATTCTTTCTTATTAACTTAAGAATAATTAATTATTATTTATTCTTATTTATTATTTAATATTAACTAAATAATAAATAATTACTTTAATAATTTTATGTCAATGTAAGTAAGTAATTACATTATTACATAATCTTACTTAAGTATTTTTTAATCATTATTTAATATTAATCAATGGTTTAACCTTATTTATTATTTAATTTTAATTAAATAATCAATAGTTACTTTATTAATACTAACTCTACTTAATTATCACCCAATACTACTTAGATAATAATTAAATATTTAATTACATTCAAATTTTATGTAATTAGTTTAGTAATCAATTAACTGCATTAAAAATTAAAAATTAGTGAGTTTAGAATGATTTTAAATGAGTTTAAACACTAATTACTTAATAATTAGCTAACTGTCCAGAAAAATTTTGTATTAAATATTTTTATATTCTTCAGAATTTTAGAAAAATTTGGGTCCAAGAACCGTCGCCGGAACCTACAGGAAAAGTGCCGAATCGGTCACTGGAAAATCTGCGCCAGTTCAGGAATAGTGAACCGACAGTTTGTTTTCAAGGTTTTTGATTTTCTTTCCAGATTTGGGGTCCTTCACTAAAACTTGAATAAAATGAAATCTATAACTTTGATTTAGGCCCAATCGGACTCGTTGGATTCGTATCTTCCCGAGATACAATTTTTATTCATCAAACATCAAATTTGGATCTGTTTTGGTCCTGGAAATGAGCACGGAAGTGACTGTTCTCGCACAAGAGTTCTTAGTTGAGGTGTTTTAGTAATAAATCCATAACTTGCTCATTTCTTAACATTTTTACATACTTCCAAAGAGGTTTTGCTCTTAACTCATAGTTCTAGCATATCAAGAAATAAAATCACCAAAACCATTTGTAGATTTTAAAATGAAAAGCATAGATCACCCCTTTAAATTAGGTTTTTCCCAAAAACTACTTTAGCTTCCTTTTTCCCAAAATTTTCCAACATAAACTATATAGATGAGCATGTTAAACATATAATACGCAAGATTTATCATTCACATAAGACTCTAGCCTTTTAGAACTTGCACTTCTATGAATCTCTCACAAGATCACAAAGAACATACAAAACATAAAACCAGGGATTGATTTTTCTTACCTTGTCTTGTGGGATGCTCTTCTTTTCTTTTCAAAGTAGGTTAGGAACTTGGGATGCATGAACAATATACTCTTCTTCCTCTCCCTAAGATCCGAAACTCACTCTCTCTCTTGCTCTCTTGGTGTTCTTGCTAGTTGAGAGAAAATAGAAGAAGAAGAAGAATGATGGAGAATGAAATGAAATGAAGTATTGTAATGAAATGAAATGGGACGTGGGGATTAAGCTAATATCCCCCATGTTCTTTTTGTCCCTTGGACAATAGGGTTAGCTTTATCTCTTCCTAATTATGTTCTTAAGGATGCTAATTAGATTTTCCACCAATGGGGGCATGACACACTTGTCCTTGATATAAGAACTTCTACTTATGGAATTGGATTAGCCTAATCTTTTTGCCCTAAAAAGCCTAATAGAGCCGATTTTCTCTATGCCCAATAGCCCCTCCATTTTACTTTTATTTTAATGTACAATTTGATTAATCAAAGGTCTAAAATACCCTTAATCAAGTGTCTAAGTATGGGCTTGCATTTTTATTTATTTTGGGCTTCTCCTTTAATTGTTTTGGGCAATGTAACAAACATAGTCCAACAATTTTAATATGTGTTATCCTAATTGTTTATTTAGGGTTTACATTCCCAATCTTATGGAATTTAATTAATTATATATGTGACTTTAGCTCATAACCTAATTAGGTTTACTAGAAATAAAAAAATATTCACTTAAGTTAATATACATACTAAATACTAATCATTCCTTATTACCATATCCCTTAGGTTATTTAATTATCTCACCTAATGTATAATTAGGTTATGAAGCTTTCATTTTTAATGAAATCTATAATTGTATATGTCCATAACTATAATATATATGTTTATTGAGCCATGCACCACTTCACATATGTTATCACATATTAAATCACTACATAGCACAAAGTTTTAAATATCAACAATGTACATACATATAAGGTGACTTGAAATTCATGGTTATTACAAACCATGTGTGTACAAGAAGGTTAGTGGGAGTGCTGTTTCATTCCTTGTATTATATATTGATGATATATTACTAATAGGAAATTATATTCCTATGCTACAGTCATTCAAAATTTGGTTATCTAAACACTTCTCCATGAAGGACTTGGGAGAAACATTCTATATTTTGGGGATAAAGATCTATAGAGATAGATCTAAAAGGATGCTTGGCTTATCCCAAGGAACGTACATTGACTCGATGCTAAAGAGGTTTAGCATGGAAGATCCCAAAAAAGGTCTCATGCCATTGAGCTATGGAATACATCTCTCCAAGAAACAGGCCCCAAAGACACCTGAGGAGAGAGACCATATGAGTAAGATTCTTTATGCTTCAGTAATAGGATCTATCATGTACGGTATGATAGGTACTAGACCTGATGTCGCTCATGCACTTAGTGTAACAAGCAGATATCAGTCGAATCCAGGAGAAGAGCACTGGAAGGCAATGAAAAATATTCTAATGTACTTACGAAGGACTAATGATGTATTTCTTGTCTACAATGAATCTGAATTAAAACTCGAGGGCTTCACAGACTCAAGTTTTCAAACGGACCAAGATGACAGTAAATCCATTTCGGGATATGTGTTTACCTTAAACGGTGGTGTAGTGAGTTGAAAGAGTTCCAAACAGCAAACAGTTGCTGATTCAGTGACAGAGGCAGAGTACATAGCTGTAAGTGAAGCTGCAAAAGAGGCTGTTCGGATGAAGAAGTTCATAACCGAACTTGGTGTTGTTCCTAGCATTGGAGGAGCAGTCCCCTTGTACTGTAACAACACCGGAGCTGTTGCACAGGCTAAGGAACTCAGGTATCATCAGAAATCCAAACACGTGTTACGGTGATTTTACTTGATCAGGGAGATCATTGAAAGAGGAGACGTCACCTTAGAGCGTGTAGAGTCTTAAGACAACACTGCAGATCCATTTACTAAAGTTTTAACACAACAACAGTTTGATTGTCACTTAGAGAAGATGGGTATGAGATACCATGGCGATTGACTTTAGTGCAAGTGAGAGATTGAAAGTAGTATGCATACAAGCTAATCATGTATGATGATAAAGCATATACTTTGTAAACGATCTTATTTATTTATTAATAAAAGTAATCATTTATTAAAGGCATTTAATTATCTACATGATGCTATTTTTTATAATATGTAAATAACCCATAGTTTTAAGCAATGCTTTTAGAATCATGATGTTGATCATGCTAATGAGATCTAAATTCTTAGATAGCTTAAAACTAAAATAGTTCCTAATCGATGGATTACTTAAAAGGGGATTAGTAATTCAGGATAGATTGGTGCATATGTTGCTTGCTCATTGGATGAGGAGGATTGATCTCATGATCATTTGTGTGGAGACACTAAAGCAAGTATGGATGTGTTTAGTTGAGAATAAGTACACTAAACGTGACTTGCTAAGGAATACCTAATGGAGTTTTACTCGACTGTCAATAGGAATTCTTAATGTGATAGTACTACAACTGATCCTCAGACTTGGGATCATCATAGTATCTTGTGTATAATGAATTATACTTTAACTTATTACTTAAGACCCTTAGGGTATATCAAAGGGTATGCTTGGGTGTAATAAGTTATATATAGAGATAGTGAATGATCAATAAAGAATCTGTCGCTTCTAGTAAAAGAAGAGATATATCCTATGTGATTCGATAAATGACAACCCAGTAATCCTTGGCCAAGGTAGAATGAAATTAGAAATGAGTTTCTAATTTGCATTATTTGGAGTTGTGTATTTTCTGATTGAAATACATATAATTAAATAAAATAAGACTTGACAGTAATTTCATGTCTTATATTTTATTAGGACATTGTATGGTGGAAGGATTGAATTATACGGTAACTATTAACTCAAGGGTTCTTTTATGATTAATGTTGAAATCTATATTATCTGAAAAGTCGTTGATCGCTAGGGAGACTTATCCCTATTGTAGAATAAATATTATTTATTTAAATAGATTATTAGTTTAGTTTATTTATTTAAATAAGATTAGAATTGTTCTAATTAATTTATTCACAACCGGTTTAATATGGAGAACCTAAAGGGTCATACCATAAAAGAAAGAATAATTATTTAAGAAGGTAATGACATAATCGTAATAATATGTTAAGTGTAATTAATATAATCTATTGTAATAGGATAAATTAAATATCTTAATGTTTATTATTTAATATTTTGGAAATATTAAATATAAATTAATAAGAGGAATCTTATTAATATTATTATAATTATTATTATTTTAATTTGTAAAGGAGTTTAGGAATTAATTTAATATTAAAACTCTCAAGTATTCCTAATAAGATTAGGAGGTAGATTAATTAAAAGAGTTTAATTAATTATTTCCAATGTGTTGGGAGCCTAATTAATTAAAGGAGTTTAATTAATTAAATAAAACCCTATTTCTAATTAAATTAGAAGGGTTGACCAATATCTATATAAAATGAGTCTTATACTAGATATCAGTTGATACAATTTCAATTGTTGGAGAGTACTTCTTTTCTATAGAGAATAGAAAAACTAGGGTTTAGCCAACCACCCTGCTTCTTGAACAATTCATCTTCCTCGGTGGATCAGCTATAGAGGCCAAACACTTGGGTGACTAACGTTGATCAAAGGAAGGAATCAATCTCGGAGATTCAAGGAGATCGCGAAGAACAAGAAGTTGAACACGTACCTGTGGAAGCTTAGTTCTACAAGGGTATGATTCTATAACTTCTTATTTATCGTTTTAAATTAATAATGTGCATAAAGGATGATCCAGGTAATTGGTTTGTAGAAATTTTTAAGCTCTGATTCTACCATGCTTCCGCTACTTTGTGCAAATTGATTGCGCCATGATTTCTTATAAACCTAACAGTGGCATCAGAGCCAAACCATTATGCGAGTTATTAATTATTTTGATTTGATATATATACTGATATGTGTTTTGAACAATTTAATTGGGCATAATAGTTAGCTAGGAATCAAGTTTTTGGAGAAAAACTGCATAATTCGCGAACTGCGAAAATTGATTCTGCTAACAGGCGCCGCGGCGCCGGATTATAGTGTAATTCCTGGCGCTGCAGCGCCGGTTCAAATTCTGAAAAGGTGACCTGGCGCGGCAGCACCTGATTACAATATAATTAGGGCGCTGCAGCGCCGTCTCTGGTTTTCTGAAAAACTGGTGACGTGGCGCGGCAGCGCCAGATGCTAGTTCACTAGCAGCGCCACCCCACCAAAAAATAAAAATTATTTTATTTTGTTTTTTAAATTAAGACAAAAGGTTTATTTTAATTAAAAATTAAAATTAAATGTTTTTCTGTAATTTTAGATTAATAAATAAGTTTATTAGATTTGAAATTGGATTAAAATAAAGATGTTTATTTTAATTAGAATTGGATTTCATGCTAACTAATTAGAGTTGGAATTGGATTCCATGATAACTAATTAGAGTTGAAATTGGTTTTCCAAACTAACTAGGATTGCCAATTAAATCGATATCAATGTATATATTAAATATTTTATTTATTGATGCATATGCTGATATGTATGAAAATAAATGGAGTTGATTATGGACTGTGCAGTGAAGCACCATATCCAGGGTGAAGGTACCCAGATTTGGGGGCGTCACATCAAGTCTTGATTATTCTGTGGCTTTTTACAGCTTATATATATATATATATATATATATATATATATATATATATATATATATATATATATATATATATATTTCCATTCCAGTCCGGGTATCGGAGTGAAAACCCATCGCCCTTTACAGTTTTTTTATATATATATTTCCATTCTGTCAAGCCTGGATTATTCCGTGGCTTTTTACAACTTTTTATATATATATATATATATATATATATTTTTTTTTTTCATTCCAGTCCAGTAACCGGAGTGAAAATCCATCGCCCTTTACAGCTTTCGTATATATATAATTATACATATATATATTGCTTTACTTATTTTTATTAAATTGTTGCTTTAAATATTCATTTGATATGAATCAGCACTAACATTTCTGCGGGTGAACTAGATTTCTTTAAATCTCGCCAACTCTAACTTTCAAACGGTTCAAAATAGGTCCAGACAGAACCGAGAAGCTAGAATGGCTGAGATTTATTTAAATCTAGCATCTTTTCTAGTTTCAGTTATGAAAGCAACCTCGCATCCCTTAGATCTCTATCTAGTGGGAACAAGACGCTTCGGTCATGTGCAAGCCAGGATTTACTAATGAATCCTTGGTTCTGGAGATATCTGGATGCAGATATATATTTCTGTATATATTTGAGCTGTGCAGGTTTTATTGGCTTCCTTATGTGAGCCTAGGAATCGTGGGATTCATGATCAAACTGATCAGAATCTGATTCCCATGATGGACAAACTCCATTTTACAAATGTACCTTGTCGATTTTTCTGTAAAATGTACATCCGAAAGACCTTAAAACGGTTATCCAGGTTTAAGGTCTCAACATAATGAGAATAATGGTTTGTCATGTCAGAGTCCCTCCGATAGCTATCATGCTCATAAGGAGACCAACACTTGTATATATTTTGTAGTTGAGGATGCTTCGCAGCCCGACAATCACTATTCAAATTGAGCCCAAAGGCTAAAAAGATAAAACGAAAGGGTTGACATACTTCAATTCCTATGTTAGCGCAAGGGTTTGAAAACCTGCTTTCAAAACATCATTTTAATAATCTTGTCTAAAAATGAGACTTTTGCAAATCAAATCAAACCCTTCGTATATAGGTTCAATGAAGCCTGTCCATGCTTTTAATCAATAAAATATAGGCCAGCATTTACACACACATTGCGAATTTAAAAGGAAAATATTGAAAAGATGCGGTACCGTGTTTACACGGGAGTAGTGGGGTGCTTAACACCTTTCCCACACTTAACCAAGCCCTTGAACTTAAAACTTCGATTTCAAAGATCAAGTTTCAACAGTGTCGAGCAAATTGGGCCTCCTTTCAAAACAAACTCGATTGAGTTGGTACAACAATTTCAAAACTACCAACTGGCGACTCTATAAACGTTGAAATCGTCGACATGATACATGTTGGCCTTTCCCTAAAAAACCCTTCAAAACCTTTCAAAACCTTTTTCACAATAAAAAGAATAAGGGTAGACAAAACTTAGGAAGAGAGAGATCCGGGTTTGACCCGACCCGCGGATTTTTTCCCAACGTCGACAGGTGGCGACTCTGCTGGGGAATAGTAGAGGGCTTAGGCCGCATTCAAATATTTTCAAAATTTCCCTTTCATATCGGCGAATGTGTGAATGCTGCGTCTTTACATTGAATGAATGCGTGAATGCTGCATCTTTACATTGAATGAATGTGAATGAATGCTTCCTTGCTTTATTAGTGCTTCACACAAATATTAGTGCTTCACACCAATGTTATCATATGCATACGGTGAGACGCGATGTATGTGAATGTATGTTGTGTGATTCCTCCACCAGGAGGCAAACCCGTCGGTGACAGAGTAATGTCTTCGAGGACGGCTAAGTCTTCGGGGCTCATGAAAAAGCACCACTCAGATTTGCTCCAGTTGAAAGATCGGATTAATTTCCCGTCTAGTAGATTGCGATAATCTGGGGACCTTCATGCTGAAAAAGCCGCGATAGTAGCCTAAGATAGGTCAGACTCTGATTAACCAAATCTGATGGGAAGCCTCTTCATGCCTTCCTCTTTCAATTTAATGTAAAATTTTCAATTCAATGTAAATGTCATAATATACATTCCCTATGTAAAGCCTGTCATGTTATCCTGTCATCAAAACAATTGACCTCTATTTTGCAGGATAAGATTAAAAAAATTCAAAAACACATCATGGCATACATCCTATCCCTACCTATCTTAGGAAATTGACACGCCTACGTTTTGTTGTAGGTGAAAAATTTGTCCTGTCACTAGATCTAACTCTAAGAAAGCACTAAGTCCATCTTTGGACATGACTTCCAGTGCTCAGCCAAAATCCACCACTAGCTCTAGGGAAGAGTTTGAAGGACTAAAGAACTAGATAGCCGAATTGGCCAGTTTCCTTAGAGAGAAAAGTAAAGCTCTTAAAGAGAAATAAGCATAGGGTCACACAGAACCAGGAACACCAGGTGGCAGTCAAGAGACCGGAAAGAAAGACACTCATATTCCTGAATCACAGAATCAGGATACAACTAACAAAACCCCTGAAATCACCACCCTCAACAAAGAACAGGAAGCTGGTGACATTCTGAAGAAAGTCCAACATATGGAAGAAACCATCCGGTCTATCAAAGGGACTAGGGCATTTGGCAGTGTCAATTATTCTGACTTATACATTTTTTCTGGGGCTTGTTATCCCAAAAAATTTAGATCTCCTAATTTTGAGAAATACGATGGATTGGGAAACCCCTAAACTCACTAGAAGGTGTTCATTGGATAACTCGGATCCTATGCAGAGGACTAGAAACTTCGAATGTAGTTATTCCAAAAAAGTCTGATCGGAGAGGCTAGAGCCTAGTATGCCCGTCCTGGACAACTCTAAACTTCACAGCTGGGAAGAGCTGGCACATGCCTTCCTCAATCAATACAGTTTCCAGTCTCAACTAGCTCCAGACAGATATCAAATAACCAAAATCAAGTAACAAAGTACTGAGTTATTCAGAGAATATGCTCAACGCTGAAGACTAATGGCAGCACAAGTCACTCCACCTATGACTGAGTCCGAGATTAGTCATAACCTTCATCGACATCCAAGAAGCCCCGTATTATGAAAGGGTCCTAGCAGGTATAGGAAAACCATTCTCAGAAATGATCAAGCATGGCGAGATGGCAAAAATGGGGCTCAAATCTCGGAAGATAAAAGATCCGACTACCTTGGAGGCCGTTGCTGAAGATATCCAATTCGGGAGTTATGGAAATAATCCCTGAAGGGCACATAACAAGAAGGACGAAAAAGTGTCCTTAGTATTGCAAGGACAGAATCAGAGGGGTGATTCTAGCAGCATGCCCATTCAAAAGAGGAACTATTCCCCTTTTCAAGCTTCAGCACAACCTTCGAACCTGCTATTCCAGAAAAATTTAGAAGCCAGACGTCGGAGAACATTCACCCCCTTAGGGGATTCACTCGAAAGTGTGCTAAAACTGTTGACGGCACAGAAAAAGATTGTGCAACTCCTCCCACTAACCAATACTGATGGATGAAATTTTGACCCAAGAAAAAAGTGTGCTTACCATTCCGGATCTCCGGGCCATGATACACAAGACTGTTGGTCTCTCAAGCACAAAATCCAAAACTTGATTGACAATGGAGAGATTATGGTGACCAAACCGGAGCAACCGCATGTGCAAGATAATCCCCTCCCTCAACACAAAGAGGAGGGTGTCTACATGATTAGCACGCAAAATGGAGAAGGATCCAAATACCTTCGATACGTCGAAGAATCAACTCAATCTAGCCCAGACAGTTGGGAAGTCTCAGAAAGGCGATTCCTGATAGAACAGGAAATTAAATCTATCAAGGAGCAGATTGGGCGGTTAGCGGAGCTAGTCGTATACCAACATCAGGTCACCAGACAGCTGATAAACCAGACCAACTAGTCTGATACAAATCCTTCCACCCCAGAAATCAGTCCCATTCTTATGAGAGACCATTATCGTTTTCATCAGCATGAACCCTAGGGCCGACAAGATGGCCAAGGAAGAGAAGTTCCAGGCTGATAGGGAATTCTCTTTCCAGAGGAATTTCACCAACCTAAACCAGCCGATGAAGGAAATCCTCTAGATGTTAATCAATGAGGGGATGGTGGAATATTTATTACCCCCGGTAAATCCTTGATACAGGAAATTCAAACCTGAACGAATCTGCCAGTACCACTCTAATGCCCCCGACCATGATACGGAGGACTGCTGGGCACTTCGTCATTTAATTTAGAATATAATTAAAAGTGGTGAACTGATAAGAGGGAATTAGGATTATGGCCTCCCAGATGAAGAAACTCTCTTTATTCCCACTGCATGGAAACAGGATACAGTGGCTGTTATTTCCTGTGATAAGGAGCCAGCCCTCACACCCCTAATGCTACCAGGGAAAGGGGTCTAAGAAACACAAAATCCTATGAAGTTGGCGGCGCCCGAACCGTTGATCTTATAATTCAGACCCCAGTTTCGGTAATCAGTCTGAAGAAAGTTCCATGGAACTACGGGAATGATGAAAGTTCCACTTCAAACAACATTGCCATTGTTCCAAAGGAGAATCCATTGTACCTGCCTCAGCGGGTGATCAAAGCAATCATCAAGGCCAAAGAAAAGGTAGCTTAAGAGAAAATAGAAGAGTTTCTCAGTAAAATGGGACACAATAAAATCAAAGTGGTGCAAAGCTTGAAAGACGCACCCAAGCAGATGTCCATTCTAGATCTGGTCTTATCATCGGTGGATCATCGCAACATTCTGGTGAAAGTACTGGAAGAAGCCCACCTGCCACATACCGCGGATATAAAGAACTTTTGTCACGTGGTAGAATATATTTTCAACAACAATGTGATATCTTTCACTGCGGATGATATACCTGCAGAGGGGACGGGTTGTCACAAGTCACTTCATATAGCTGTAATGTCATCCGGATATATGATCGGAGGTGTGCTGATTGATGGAGGATCATCCCTCAACATCTGTCCCTACGACACCTTGGAGAAAATGAAGATCAACCCAAACCGGATCAAAACCAGTCATGTTGTCATCCGGGCTTTCGATGGATCTCACCGACAAGCTATGGGAGAAATTAAGCTTCCTCTGGAGATTGGTCCACACAATTTCTATGTGTCCTTCCAAGTGCTCAACATCACCATAGGTTACAACTCATTGCTGGGAAGGCCATGGATCCATATGGTAGGAGCTATGCCATCCACCCTCCATCAGCAACTCAAATATATTATCAATGGCTACCTAATCACAGTGAATGCCTAACCAAAATACCCTATCTGCATATAGGGAGACATGCCGTTGATCAGCTTGGATGTAGGGATTGAACCTGCTAGTTTTCAAGCCTTGGAGGTAAGCGATACTCAGTACCTACCAGTTGAGGCACCACCCTGGAAGCCTAAAGTATCCCCCAAAGTAATAATAGTGGGTTAGGAGATGGTATCTTTTGGTTTCCACCCTACAGAAGGGTTAGGAAAGAATCAACAAGGTATCCAGAGCCCGGTGCAAATCTTGAGCCAGTCAGGGAAAGTCGGATTGGGTTATTCATCCGGGTCAAACCGTCAGAACCCACATAAGCATCCTAAGGCTTATGCTGCCACTATACTATTGCCAAACCTCACTGATGCAGGGTTTGTGAAACCAATGAGGAAGATCCCTGCTGTGGTGTCAGCCATGTTATTTCCTCTAATCATACCAATAGGTGAGAGAAAGACCCCAAAGCTTAAGGGGGAGAGCAAAAAGGGAAAAGAAAAGTTCCTGTACGAAGGACGAGACCCATTTGCTAACATGTGAGTTCTCATGAAGGTATGAATGATGATATCCCAGACAGTTACGAGGAAAATCAAATCCAAATTCCTCACATCAAGAAAGAAAAGGGATGTAGTTCAAGGAAAAACCCCGGCCCTATTTTAAAGGATGTCTTAGTCATCATCCGAGATGAGGCAGACGAGCACAATTCCTTGATCCTCCCTGTTCATGAAGATCTAACCCTGGACAACTGGAGTAGCGTCCCTTGCCTCATTCAAAAAGGGTAAAAGGGTAGAGAGTCTGTCTGCCTTGTAACATGGTTTTATTTACTGCTTGTTTTATTGCACAGCTATAGTAGTAACTTTTGTCATGCTTTGCCAAATGCTTTGTATATTTAAGCAGTTGCATATATTAAAGTGAAAGCATTTTGTTTTCAGGATTCTAGAGTTGGATTTGTTTGTCACTGCTGATGAAATGCCAACCTATCACAGTGACTACAACTTTGATGTAGAAATGAACTTCGACTTGATGGATATTGATCAAGAGGAGGAAGATGACTATGAGGTGCCTGAGGAGATCAAAGAATGGGTCAAAGACAAACCCAAATTGAACCTCGACCAAACCACCACTGTTAATATTAGAACCTCAGAAAACCTCAAAGAAATTCAGATAGGCCTAGACCTCGCCCAAGATCAAAAAGCAGACCTGATTGAACTCCTAACACAGTTCCAAGATGTGTTTGCATGGTCACATGAAGACATGATTGGCATGTCTATGGATATTTTCATCCATCGAATGCCCATCAAAGATGGATTCAAGCCCGTCAAGCAGAAGCTCAGGCGATTGAAACCTGAATAAAGTTTGAAAGTCAAAGAAGAAGTTGTTAAACAATTTAAAGTCGACATTGTGACACCCCCAAATTCGGACCGCCACTTGGTCACTCGAATTCGGTTCGTCACGTTCTCATGGCAATATGATAATAACTAAAATCACACAATCACAGTGAAAAATCTAGAATAATATACAATAATTTATTATAAGTATTCCCCCAAGTCTCGCAACCTACAGTACTTAATAGATTACATAATAATATCAATTAACGACTTATTATATAATTTAACTTAAGCTTAAACATAGTCAAATCTAGTCTTACTACATCATCTTAATAAAACATTAAAATATTTAAGACATAAAAGAGACAAGCTAGTTGGTAGCCTTGCCCTTGCCCTTATCGACGCTCGAAGGTTCGCCCTGCTCTGCCTTAACTGAAAAGTTTTAGGGAAAGCAAGAATGAGCACAAATTGCTCAGCAAGTAATATACAATAAGGGTGATGAGTATTATATCACGAGTTTGAAATATCAAAGTATAATCTCTAAGATAATTTAGAGTTTCAGAATATGAACAACGAATATCAACAATTCTTAAATCAAATCTTTGGAATATGAAATTCAATATAGATCAACAGATATATATAAGTTCAAAGGCTATCAACGTATCCAACTGGATAAAACAATTTATACTGAGCAGTCACTAAGGACTATCGAACATCTACTAGAATTTTCAATATTAAACTGATAGCCCAAAAGAAATAAGTACGATAGATGATCAGTCTACAATACTCTATGTTATGCATAACACCACAGTAATATTCACGCGTGTGTTGGGGCTTCCAACAATATACACTCCCCTTACCATAAGGGTTGTTCAACTCAATTTTTAAGATTTCTGCACTAGTCAATTGGTTTGGACAGTTTTATAAACATGCATATAGTCTAGCCGAATCAAATGGCATAGACACGTTCACAATATTCAAGAACAATACCAAGTTCAACATGAATAATAGCTTTTATAAGACTTAATGAAATAAGAGTTCAAGTTAGAGAACTTGCACAATAAAAGTAGGGTTCGGATACTTGCAAATAATACAAGAACGGGTTTAAGGAAACTTGCCTTTAGCGTAGTTTATCCATAAAAATCAAATCAACACTTTCGAATCCTTATCGTAATATAGTTACGTATATATATGATATCCATTAGTCATATATTATAGCTTCATGTCTTATCATGGACTTACGATCAACACACAAGCTAAGTCTTAGCCTAGCTACACAGTTATATATATAGTATCATAACAGTATAACCTTTATTGTCCTTTATCCTTAACGTTCTTTTTTTTGAGTTTAATCATATTCTTATATCATTAATATCACATAAGACCCCAATCAATACTAAATATATTTTATTTTAGTAAGTTATGGCATTTTTATAAGTTAACCGTTAAAATCGAATTCAAGAATCAACATATGATATCACATAGCATGTATTCATATTAAAGGATACTTTCATGCTCGTTCAACCTTTTCACGTTCAATTTACATGATATAGGTTCTAAGTTAATACCCTTAATAACTTAAGTCCATTCAAGGTTATAAAGTCACAAAGTCTAACCATGCTCGCCTTTTAAACACATAAGATAATCATATAGCTCATATTAGGCATGCTTATGAGTATTCACATTGCATACACGTAACTGTCATAGATATTAGTTTGAAAAATATGCTTCATTTAGACTTCACTTGATTTCATGGAACCTAGCATGGTAGGCATACATGTATGATACATTAGTGAGTCTAAGATTACTATCAAACATGTTATAAATTATCAGATTCTAACTCTCGACATAACATACCGAAGTTCACGTTCAAACCTTATACTTTGTTAGTATAGTTCACTAATAAGGTCTATCATGTCCATGCTTCCTTATGAAACCTATATATGCAAGTTAACATGTATTACATGTGATTCTAGGTCATGTAAACATGTTTGCAAAATCAGAACATGGATATGGTACATACATGTCAAAGTTTACTTTTAAAACTCGTATTTTTGTTAGTAATACCCACTATCGAGTTCCACATGCTTATGTTACATTATGACACCCACATACATAAGTCAACATGCATCTCATGTGTTTCTAGGTCATACAAACATGTCTCAAAAGTCAGAATATCATTGTGGTATTTATATACCAAAGTCCCTTTTTTTTAAAACTCTAAGTTCATTTCGGAAACCATATGCTTTTCGTTAACCATACATGCTAGTATAGTAAAACATGCTTACATTGCCTTAATATATTCATATATATGTATTAATCATGCTTCCATGCTTGTTTAAACCAAATCAAACAATTAGTACATAACAGTTTTGCAGCAGAAAAACACCAGCTGAAGCAGTCTGTCGGTGCAGCTGCGCTGCGCCTGGGTATAAACCCGGCGCAGCTGCGCCGTGTGCAGTCTATGCCGGACAGCAGTTAGCAACGACAGAATTTAGCCCAAATGACAGAAAATTCATACGAACTAGCAATCAAACCTACTACATTACCTTACAATCACTTAATTTAGCTTATATAACAATCAATTAACATCCTTAAATCACAAACTCATGAATTCCATACTTAATTTAAGAATCTCAGAATTTTGCAGAAATAGAAAATGAAGAACCAAGAATTCTATAATTATACCTCTATAAATGATTGAGCTTGCTGCTATTCAATTCTTACAACTCTAGAATAATATCACTAATGTATATATTACTCTTAATATAAACTTGAACAAAATCTCAGCAAGTGAATTTGTGAGGATGAGAGTTCAATTTATAGAGGAATCCATACGCAGACAATGCAATCTTCTCATGAATAAAACTAACGGACTGAAGGTTTGTATATAGGTTAAGGAGAAGTTGGTGAGTTAGTTGGTGGAATAGTAAAGCTGTAGCAATCAGCCATTCTCCTTCATGGTGATAGCTAGCAAACTGAGTTTGTGAGTTTGAGAAAATAGGCTTAGGCCTCATGAGTATTTCACGTGTGGGGAAAGTGACTATCATTAAGGGACAAAGCAAAATAACTCAGCCTTCTAGAAACATGCATATATACATACTTAGGCTATATACACATACATATATCATACACTTAGGTATATATGTATACTTAGGTAGTAAATTCATTTAGAGTCATAATGTAGTTTTCAATAAGGAAATAATGTTACAATGTAGTGAATGTAATTTATATATAATCCATGTACATTTTATCATACTGGTATAATTTACTCGGATATAATCACATTACATTATCTCCTTTGTTATTAAATTCTACAATCAACAATTGATTACAATATATTCATGATATATTATTTTATTGTATACACACTCACATTGTCACATAGGCATCATGATGTATTCATAACATATAGTTTCAACATATATAATCATATAATATATTTTAAATATACTTGCATGGTCACACTTAAGTGTTTCTCTACACTATATAATATAGTTGTATTCCATATACTTTATATTATTAACTATTGGAAGCCTGTACATAACAATCAATATAATCTGATTATATTAATAACTTACTTATTTGCTTTATTATTCATAATGTCAAATAAATAAATTATTCATCTTACCGATTAATTAACGATAATATTAATTAATCCATTCCTCATTGATTATTAATTTCTATAATAATTAAATAACATTTACATGATTAATTATCACGCTAAATAAATATAAATTTTATTATATTTATAACCAATATACTTATTACTATGCTTTTACTTGCAATAATAATAATTCAACATACTAACAATTAATATAGATTAATTGTTTAATGATTTCTTCGTTAATTAATATCATCATTAATATTTCCCATCACGGTGCCACACAAGGCATTCAACGAGTTTATAATAAACTCCATAATTTCTCAATTATCATAGTTATTCAATTTAATATAATTGAGTTAACTCATCTCATAACACAATTCATTTATATTAAAATAAATATTCATTTCCATTAATATATTCATTTAATAATATATGAAATTTCTCGGGTATTACAGGCATCATCATGATATCAACATATCAGGAGTGGCTATTAAACATAGTCCTTGTGCCTAAGCCCGAATGGAAAGTACGAGTATATGTAGATTACAGGGATTTGAACAAAGCCTGCTTAAAGGACAATTTCTATGTGCTTTTTATCCACATCCTGATCGACAACACAATGCAGTACGACATGTATTCTTTTGTGGATTGCTTTGCTGGTTACCATTAAATCATGGTTGCTGAATAAGACCAGGAAAAAACTGCTTTCATCACTCCCTGGGGAACTTTCTGCTACAGACGACTATCCTTCGGCCTCATCAATGCCGGGGCCACATATTAGCGAGCCATGATGGCCCTATTTCATGATATTATGCATAAAGAGATAGAGGTCTATGTGGATGACATCATCGTCAAATCCCGGTACGAGGATGATCACATTGACCATCTCAAGAAGCTGTTCAATTGGTTACGTAAGTACAACCTTAAGCTGAATCCCGCCAAATGTGCTTTTGGCGTCAAGTCAGGAAAGCTGTTAGGATTTCTAGTGAGCAATAGAGTCACTGAGTTGGATCCTACCAAAATGAAAGCCATCACTGAGATGCCAGTACCTCGAACAGAGAAAGAGATATGCGGGTTCCTGGGAAGGATCAATTTCATAAGTAGGTTCATTTCCCAGCTCACAACCACTTGTGAACCCATCTTCAAGCTACTAAGGAAGAATTCCTCCACCAAATGGAATAAGGATTGTCAGAAAGCCTTCCTTGCCATTAAGAAGTAGTTGATCGAAGCACCAGTCTTGGTACCCCCAAGAGATGGAGTTCCACTATTTATGTACTTGTCCGTCAATGCCAATGCAATGGGCTGTATGCTGGGAAAGAAAGATGATAGTAGCAAGGAGAGAGCTATCTACTACATCAGCAAAAGGTTCAGAAGCGGTGAATAGAAGTACACTTTGATTGAAAAGACATGTTGTGCGTTAACATGGGCCGCCATGAGGTTACAACATTATCTGCATGGGCACACGACCTACCTCATATCCTACATGGATCCGCTGAAATACGTATTCAACAAGCTAATGTTGAATTATCGACTGTCCAAATGGCAGTTGATCCTCCAACATTTCAACATTGTTTACGTGACTCAAAAGTCCATCAAAGGTCAAGGCATTGCAAATCAACTAGCCAAAGCACCATCAGGAGGGTTCGAACCTCTGAAGACTTATTTTTTGGATGATGGGATCATGATAATTCAGTAAAGTCTTCAAGGAAATACAGTGTAACCATGGAAAATGTATTTTGTTGGAGCAGTAAACATAGAAGGTGCCAGAGCTGGGGAAATCCTTATCTTTGGTACAGGAGAGTAATATCCTATGGCTACCAAGCTGCAGTTTGTCAACACTAACAACATAGCTGAGTATGAAGGCTGCATAATGGGGTTAAAGTTAGCCCAATCCATGGCTATCAAGCATCTATTGGTCTTTGGATATTCTGATTTGGTCATCAGACAAACCACCGGGGCATATCACACCAAAAACTACATTTGCTGCGCTATCATCGGCAGGTCGTCAAAATATCCATGGAGTTTGAAGACATAACTTTCATCCATATTCCTTGGAGTAGGAATGACTTCATTGATGCATTGGCGACGTTGGCTTCTTTGATCCACATATTCGATAGGAGTGGGATTCCCGACATCAAATTCACAAGCCAACAGACCCCGACATACGGGAATTACATTGGAGAATTATCAGATGAAATACCTCCTATCAACCAGCCTTGGTATCAAGACATCAATGAATATCTTCGAGATAGATCTACTCCCGCTGGGGCAAGCCAATCTGAATGGAAGCGGATTTACAAAATGGTCATGAAGTTCTATCTGAGTGGAGACGCACTCTACAAAAGTGATGTTGGAATAGGGCTTTTAAGATGCCTTGATAAAGAGCAAGCCCAAAGATTAATGGATGAAGTCCACGGCAGAATATGTGGTCCACGCATGAGCGGTCATCTGCCGGACAAGAAGATATTAAGAACCGGGCATTATTGGATCTCCCTCAAAGCTGATTGCGACGACCATGTCAAGAGGTGCTACCAATGCCAAATCCATGAAAATGTCATCCACGCTCCTCCAAATGAGATGCACAACATGAGTTCGCTATGGCCTTTCTCTTTTTGGGGAATGGATATAATAGGCCCAGTAAAACCCAAAGCCAAGCAATGGTCATCAATTCATCTTCACCATGATTGATTACTTCACTAAGTGGGTTGAAGCCTCTTTTCCCAAAGTCACCAAAGCGGTTATCATCGATTTCATCAGAAACAATGTCGTCTGTCGATATGGGCAATCGGAGGTGATCATATTAGATAACGCCAAGAACCTAAACAATCAGATGATGAGAGAATTATGCAGCAAGTTCCACATCAAGCATCCCAATTTCGTCATCTATCGGCCCAAGATGAATGGTTCTGTCGAAGCGGCCAATAAGAACGTCAAAAAGATCATGCAGAAAATGTTCGCCAATCACAAAGAATGGCCTGACCTATTGCCTCTAACTCTGTTAGCATACAGGACGTCAATGCGCACTGCTACTGGGGCTACCCCCTATTCATTGGTCTATGGTATGGAAGTAGTCCTTCCCATAGAAGTAGAAATGGAGTCCCTGAGAGTGTTAATAGACGCTCAAATGGAAGAAGACCAGTGGTTGCAAGAACGGTACCATCAACTGTCCCTGATAGATGAAAAGAGGGCTACAGCCATTTTCCATGGGCAATTATATCAGCAAAGGATTACTCGATCCTACAACAAGAAAGTTCGAATACGGAAATTCAAAGAAAATGACTTGGTATTGAAGAAAGTCTGGCCAATCAAGACGAAGCCAAAGGAAAGTTCGCCCCAAATTGGGAAGTCCCTTTCATTGTCAAGGAGGTGTTGACAGGAGGAGCTATCAGATTATAAGAAATGGACGGGAACGAATTTCCCTAACTCATCAACTCAGACACCATAAAAAGGTACTATGTTTGAAATACATGCATACCAGCATCCTGGCCCTGCGAATCAAATCTGTTCGGTTCACACAAAACCTGAACTACGAATGACCTGATCTCCCTTAGCCCGGGAGTACGTAGGCAGCCATTCCTGGTGCGGTCAAACCAAACAAAAATTTAAAAACCCATCAAACCAAACTCAGAAGAGACATTTCTCAAACCTCTCTCACACAAAACCTGAACTACGAATGACCTGATCTCCCTACATCCGGGAGTACGTAGGCAGCCGTTCATGGTGTGGTTTGATCTTCAAGAAAAAAAACCAACAAAACTAGTCTTAAGATACTGAAACCATATAAAACCTAAATCCTATCAAGCCTCTATGGTCAACGGGCCCGTCTGAGATATTCTCTGACATCTCATTGTCAATCCATCAAGGAGAAGCTCGTGATACATCAACAACAGCAAGTCATGAAAGAAGTGGTAATCACTCAGCAATGACAATACATATCCAACAGGGAAATGAATCAAAATATATTTCTCTGATATATAATACTGTTTGATATATACACTGTGTCCTGTACATGACAAAAAAATGGCTGATCTAGTATGTGCAGGAAAAATAAAGCTAGTCTATGGACCCATGAACAAGCGGGATAGCAATGCCAACATGGCATCTCGCTCTGAAGATGGAGAAGCCACTGCAAGCGCAATACCCTCAGCCTCCATATGAACCAAAACATCCATAGCCATCTGCATAGTGGCACTATGATCATCAATGTAAACACTCATCTCGGCAACCAGACCATGAGTATAGGATTGGAGAGCAGTACTGTCGGTAATGTGGAAAATTCAGGAAGCTATGGCCTCATCCCTCTCTACAAAAGCAGCATCCTTGGCCATCAAAACCTCCTCAATCTCCTCAAAGGTTGCATCTCTGGCAGATCGAATCTCATCCCTCGCCATAAAAGCTGCATCCCTGGCAATCAAAGTCTCCTCAATCTCGACAAATGCAGTATCTCTAGAAGATCGAGCCTTCGTCTCTCTCAACCAATATCGTATCCCGAGTGGCTCGAGCCTCATCTCTCTCAGCAAAAGTTATGTCTCTGCCAGACAGGGCAGTCAACATCAGCGCCCTAGCCTGATCTCTCTCAAAGGTCATCGTAGCTAGTGAATCTGCCAAAGCTGGATCTGTCCCTGCAGGAATGATTGGTGGGTCACTAACTAAGGCTGCTGTCAGATCCATGAACAAATCATCCTTCGTAGGAGAATCAGGATCCTCCATAGGCTCCTCCTCATTCGAATCCATAATCAGAGCTGACTGGATGAATGCAGCTGATGCTATATCGGTCTCCAACCATGCCGAGTACTATAGGGAACGATCCAGATGGCTAGTAGAGAAATGATCCCTCTCCCTATGAGTCCAATACTCATAAATCCTGATTAGGTTGGCTGATGACATAGAAGAAGCTGACATCCGTTGATCAATAGCCCCCTCAAACTGGTGCAGGCTCTGGAACTGATCAAATTAACCCATAACTGCCAGACGGTGGTAAGTGGTCACTCCCCTCAATCCCGCTAAGGGCAAGTAGTCCATGCCAGATGCATGAGTGATAAAGCTATAGGGGGAGACTAGTCCTGAATAGGGCAAAAACAAAAAAGGATGCACAATATTGGACAGAAAAGCTGACCATGTCTCTACATCCAAACACTACGCCGGCTGAAAGGAGTATGACATGGCTATCTCATGGGTGAAATAATACCCCTGGTGTCTGAAGAAGCCAATCGGGAGCAAGTGGGACATGAGCCACACGTACAACAAGACAGTGATACCTCTGAAAAACCACTCTGGATGGGTTCGACAATAGGTAGCTGACCTCAGTGTCTCAGCCAATATCATCGGCAGAATGGTTCAACCTTGTCTAAGGGCCTAAACCATGACCATCAATCTTACCTCCAAGTGGTCTAAGGGTAGTGGCATATAAACTTAGGCTATGATGCACATCAACAAGACGTTTACACGGGAGAGATGCCATTCATCTACTGAAATGATAAAATTCCCAGAATGTCGCTTGTAGATGTCTAGCCGGCCGAAGCAATCGATTAGAAAGTCTATGGATATCACATGTCCTGAAATAATCTCCTCAGTGATAACTCAGCGTCTCAAACCCGACATAGTCATAAATGGTCTCCGCATGTCACTGATGGCTGTACGAGCACAAGGCAGATCCAGTGCCAAGCCTGTAAGACGCTCATACTCCTCTAAGGTAGGAGTCAACTCGTGGAGTCCAAAATGGAAAACCTGTCGATCAGGTATCCAGCATAATAAGATGCCATCCACAAACCCATACGAAACCTAGAAAGCTAAAAGGGCTAGAGAATGCCCTAGCATCTGGTCTACTGTCTCTCTGGCTATGAGGGGCAGACTGTAATACCCGAGAATTTTTGAATATTATTAATGAAAGTCGAATATGTATTTGAATATAAATATTTATGTGTTATGAGATGAGATAACTAAATTACTTCAAATTGAAATTTATAATAATTGAGAAAAATGTGGAGTTTTATGATAAGCTCGATGAATGCCTTGTGTGACACAGTGATGAGAAATATTGATGATTTAATTAATTAAAGAAGAATTAACAAGTGGATTATTAATTAATAGTATATTATTAATTAATGATTATTATGAGTAATAGCCTATTAATGAATAAATAGTTAATTAATATTTTAAGATTAATGTTTGTTCAATTAATCGTTTAGTATATAGTTATGTAATCACACATTGTATAGTAACTACAACTATATAGTATAAAGTATAATGTGACATTTCGATATAACTATGTAATATAGGGACTATATGATAAAAGGGAGTAAGTCACATGAATTACATAAATAAACCCAAGTGAATACATGTTATGGGTACATTGTGCAATATAGAACCAAACTATACTATAAAGTGTAGTGTGACACTTTAGTGAGACTATGCAATATGGAAACTATGTTGTAAGAGTAATAAATTGTATGAGTTACATAAATTATGTGACCATGTGTTATGTATAGTGCATTAGTGTGAACTTTATAAGATATTAAATTAGACTATATAAATAATTGATATTAATAATTATTCCAATAATTAGACATAATTGGAATAATGAGATTTATGATAATATGGTATGTCACTATTCAAATTAAATCATAACTTGGCAATATCAAAATGTACATGGATTATTTATTAATGTGTGTACATGTACACCAAATTGCTACCATATGATATTATTGTAACATTAGAATCAATGTATGCACCCAATTGGATTTAAACCTAAGTATACATATATGTGTATATAACTTAAGTGTTTATATGTGTATATGTATAATAGACCAAAGTATTGGTGTTATATCAATTTGTAAATGCTGAGTATTGAAAGTGTCCCATATTGAATGTCTCAATTCCTTATTCACGTGAAAGGGCCAATGGCCTATTCTACTTCACCATGTCAACTTCCTAGCTAGCAAATGATGGCCATTATGAAGAAGGGTGTGGGTGATGGGAGTAGTTGGGAACTATTGCACCAACTCTTGAATATCCCATGAACTCTCCTTCCACCTCTTGATTTCAATTTTTGGACAATGGCTTTACTTGGTTAGTAAATTTCCTATAAATTGAGCACTCCCCCTTCATTCTTATGTTTCTAGAATTGTTGCTAAGTGATATAGAAAGAGTAGAGGGAGTGTGCAATATGATATTGAGAGCAATTCTTGTATAACTCAAAGCTTTAAGAGGTATAATCCTTATTCAACTTTGAAGTGTAGCATTTTCGATTCATAAAAATTAAACATGAATTAGTTGTAATTGAGTATGTGAAAGGATGCTAGAATGTTAGTTCAGTTTAGATACATGTTATAAATGTAATGCAGTTAATTCTTAGCATTATTCATGAAGTATTTCTGAAATGGGTTAGAAGCACTGCTCTAGCAGAAAACTGTCTGGGCTAGAACTAGAGTAGAGCGGCCGCGCCACTCCCTAGTACAAACAGGGCATGGTCGCGCCCTTCTGCAGAACCAGTTGATGGTTTGTTGTGGTTTCTGAGATGTTGAGCCCATTAATTGAACTTAAATAAGACTATACAAGTCTCTGACATGCTAGTTTATATTACCTTTCATATAGTCACTCACCATGACTTGGTTTCAAAAGAGAACTTGAGTTTTCAAAGTGTAAACTCAATAAACTATGTATACTTTAAATTCTAAACTTGAGAACATGCTATTATAATCTGATTACAAACGTTCATAAGTATGAGGGCATGAAAGCATGAAATGAATATGTGGACTTACCTTGTATGCTTAAATTATTTCGATAGCCTTCTAATGGAAACTTAGAGTTTCAAATATGAACTTGATAAATTATATGTCCTTTAAGTTTTGAAACTTATGAGCATGCTTAGGTGGTATGATTATGTATGGACAAGCATGAAAACCTTATATGTGTAGTAACTTTGCATACTTGGTGGGTTAATATGAGATTGTCAAGAGAAACCTTAAAGAGTTGAAAACTTGTTTTGTTGATAACTATATGGTGAACATTCTGAAAGTTATGACCATTTTGATAAGATCTCATATGCCTCTAGACATGATAGAATTGAATGCCTAGCTAGTCATATGCATTGTAAACTAGTTGAGCATGAATTAAGATAAGTTGAACGAACTTCATAACTTGAAATACATGACTAAGGTAACCTGAGCATATGTAGTTGAGACATATGGACCTCATTGTATGTGTATATTGAGTAAACGCGAGGAACATTATAATCGAACACGTTAAGCCTCGTTAATTGGAAATTGTTAAGACTATATAAAAAGCATAACATAAGAATCAAACTTATCACAACATGTATGTTTTTGCATGTGTTATCATATATATATGTGGGTGTGTAAGCTAGGCCAGGCATTGTGTTGCTCAGCTCTGATCTGAACTGGGTGCAGTGCAGCGCGGCCGCGCCACCTTGCAGAGAAGTCTGACTGTCCTATTTGTAATCTGAGATGGATGTATGCTTGTATTGTTATCCTAATCTGTAATACATGTCTAGAACATTATTTAAAGTGTCAATAAGCATGATAAGATGAAACCATATAGAATTGATGAATGCTTATAAAACTTTCAAATGATAAGTCGGGTGACGATTATGAGTTATGTTAGTTGGTTTCGTAGTATATGTGCTACGTCTATGTTAAGTGCGTAATGACGGGCATAAAGAATTATACGACTAAGTTAGAATTGTGCGTGTATGTCTAATTTACATATTAAGTTTGTGTATCGAATGTACATAACTAATAAATGTCCTATATACATAACTATGTGATAATAGGATTCGAGAAGTATTGATAAGCTTTACTTTGGTAATCTACTTAAGGAAAGTATCTTAAACCCTTGCATTTCTTTATTCAACGGATATTGTAAGCAAGTATTCTACTCATATTGAACATGTATTGAGCTTGTACTATTATTCTTTATACAAGTAAGCTATTCGAATTACGATTCATGACTTGTTACTTCATAGATAAGATAAGGTTGATTATATTCTTTAAACTTTAATATCAAGTATTGAACTTATAAAGAAGGGTCTATGCCATTTGATTCGGCTAGACTTATATTATGAATTTGAAAAGCAATCCAAACCAATTGATTAGTGCGGAATCTTGTATTGACTAAGAAGAACAACCTTCTTTGAAGGGAAAATATAATTTTCGGGAGACCGACGTGCGCACTTGAGTACGACTGAATGTTATGCATAATGTAGGGTACTTTAGGCTGATCACCTGTTGTACTTATTCTTATTGGATTATCAGTATATTTCTGTTAATTCTAGTAGAAGTTCATAGTCCTTAGTGACTGCTCAGTATTCAATTATCTTGAAATCTTGAATTGATTTAGCATTCAATCTTGATATCTTTCTGTCCTTAGCGACTGTCATTGAGAACTGTTGATATTTCTTACTATCCTTGATCTATCATATTCTGTTATACCCTTTGGGATTCAAAAACTATATTAGTCGCCTTTATTGTCATATTACTTGCTGAGCAAACTTGTTGCTCATTCTTGCTTTTCTCTAAAAACATTTCAGTTAGGGTAGAGCAGGGTGGACCTTCGGGCACCGACAAAGGCAAGGGCAAGGCTACCGACTAGCTAGTCCGTTTATGTTTTAGAAATTCTGGTGTTGTATTATGACAACTATTATAATGTTTTAAGACTAATTCAGAACTATATTTAAACTGAAGTAGGGTTATGTAATAAGTCTTTATTTGATATTATTATGTAATCTACTAAGTACTATAGGTTGCGAGACTTGGGGAATAAATATAATAAATTATTGCATATTATTCTAGATTATCCACTGTGATTTTATGATTTTAGTTATTATTGTTAGAACGTGACACACCGGATTCGAGGCATTGATGGCTCAAATTTGGGGGCATCATAGGTTGGTATCAAAGTTATAATTATAAACCTTAGGTGCGAGTGCCCTTAGATTTTAACTTAGGAGAACTTAGGAAGATAGAAGGAGATAAAACTCATGTAGAGTTTTCTTGGAGAGACTTAGTGTGTTATGAAATGTAACTTCATTCTATACAATGAACTTATATTTTATTTAACATTCTAATGGAGTTGCTTGTTTCCTTGTCTTGTGTTTGTGATTGTAGGATGACAAACATGGGAGTACCTAGTAGAGTGGCAGAGGAGGAGCCCAGAGATATACACATCGTATATGAGGCACTTCTAGAGGTTGTGCCTATGCAGGCAGTTGCATTGTTCAAGTCTGATGACCAGGACGAGATCGAGGTAGAGTCCGATCCAGAGGAGGAGCCGATGGAGGATGAGCCAATAGAGGATGAGCCCGTGGAGGACTCTGATGAGGCTACTATAGAGGAGAAAATGATGGGAGAGTACGAGGAGTGTATTCTAGAGTTGGACTGCAGAGTGCATGACCCGGAAGCTGAGGCTCAGGAGAGAGAGTCTGAGTTCTAGAAGCTGAGGAACGAGGACCATCAGAGGAAGCTCGTGATGCAGGAGTTAGAGGTGGAGATTGTATACCTTTGGGAGGCAGGGATCTAGATGGGGACCATATTTCACAAGTCGGTGGCTAGGAATGGGGATCTGGCAGGAAAGCTGGAAAAGGTAGAGCAGAGGGAACTGAGCGAGAAGACAGAGAAAGAGACACTCCGTACTCAGCTAGAGTTGGAGGTTATGGATAGGATCCACTTCGAGGAGAAATGGGAAGCAACGAATGAGAGGGTAGAAGACTTGGAGGATGAAGTCAGATGCAAGAAGAGGAAGATGAACAAGATGAGGTATGTGTTCTATTCAGCTTTTGAGAGGGTGATTGATGGTGTATACCACTACCCAGCAGAGCAGGGACTGACCCTACATACCATGAGCCGAGAGTTGATGGCGTATATAGCGCAGATCGAGTACAACGGCGCTATGGAGCATGGGATGATGGGATGAGACCCTTAGTCAGTCTAGTAGTAGTTTTTACTTTATGTGTTGTATATACTGTGTTGTAATCCAAACTTTTTGTGTAAAGTATGGGATAGATATGTAAACCCCGAGTAGGCTTATATTAGAGGGGTAGTATGTTAGTGTTTTCCCCCGTCTTTTGTGATATTAGGGGATATATGCTGACATTTATAGCAGTATGCTAGGGATAATCAAGTAATGAAATGATTGGCACATGAATATAAATGAACCGTATTTCAGAAATGTGTTGTAAATTCTATTCTTTTAGCATTAAAGAAATACTTAAGTAATATAAATTGAGTATTAATAAAATAAAAATTTTGTGATGCAGAAAATGCCGCCAGACGTAGATTAACTGCACCTGAGGAATCAGTGAACAATTTGAGAGAACAAGTAGACCCGATCCAGAAGTTAGTGGATTTGTTAGGAGAAACTCTTAGGGGAAGGAACAACAAACCCGTTCGTCCCAATCCTTAAGTAGTACCAGTCACAAGTTTTAAGGACTTTAGGAGTGTAGGGCCCCCAGAGTTCGAGGGTACTACCGATCCGATCATAGCTCAGACATAGGTTAAGGATATAGGGAAGGCTTTCACCATCGCTTGAGTGGGTGAAGACCAGAAGACGGTATTTTCTACTTATATGATGAGAGGCGAAGCAAACTATTGGTGGGAGGACTAATCAACAAAGAGCTGGAGAAGGGATAATAGTGTGGGAAAGATTCAAGACTCTGTTCTTCGAGAACTGTTTCCCGAAGAGCATGAAGAATAGGATGGAGGTGAAGTTCTTAGAACTGAAGCAAGGTGATATGACGGTGGCGCAGTATGCGGCTAAGTTCAATGAACTAGCGCGATTTGCAGAACACCAAGTAGGAGACGAAGAGAGGAAGGCGAGACATTTTGAACAAGGACTGAACCTTGGCTGTTTAATAAGGTATCAGTTCTTCAAATTGATTCCTTTGTGGCAATGCTGGGGAAGGCAATCATTGCGGAAGGTGGAAGTGAGGCCTTAAGTCTTTATAACAAGAAGAAGAAAGGAAAGAATACCGGAGGAGAAAGCCGTATTGGAGGAAGCAGTAGCGGAGGAAGTGACTTGAGAAAAAGAAAATGGGAGAATAACAACAACAACAATAACAAAAATAATCAGTCGGGAAATTTTCGTGGAGGTTTCAAGAAGAGGGCAGAAGGATGCCTGAAGTGCGGAAAGAGTCATCAGGGCGAGTCTTGGAAGGGACGCAACACTTGCTACAACTGTGGCCAAGAGGGGCACATTTCACCCAACTGCCCGAAGCCGAAGAAGATACAAGGGTGTTTCGGTTGCGGCTCAACCGAGCACCGGATCAAGGATTGCCCAAAGAAGGGAAGTGGCAGAGGTAGCAGCTAACAAGGGGGAAACAAACTGATGATCAGCGGACCGGCACAATCCAACCGCCCAACCGCCTAGAACTTTTAACATGAACGTCCAGGACGCAGTAGGCTGCGAAGGACATGGTGTCAGGTATAATCCAAATCAATGATATAAATGCATATGTATTGTTTGATTTGGGAGCCACCTGTTCTTTTGTATCTGAAGAATTTTCTAGTAGACTTAATTCACCCCGAGAACGATTAGGGAATCCTTTAGACATAGAAGTTGCGAATAAGGAAGTAATCCTTGTAGAATACGTTTATCGAAATTATCGTGCAAACATTAGAGATAATGAACTGAGCGTAGACTTGATTCCCATTAGATTGGGAGAATTTGACGTAATATTGGGAATGGATTGGTTGTATAACCATGCTGCAATAATTGATTGTCAGAATAAAAGTGTGAACCTTCAGACTTTGAGTAAGTCTAAGGTAGGGTTTTATGGTAGCTCATCGCTTAAGCAATCGGGTTGTGTTACAATGATGCAGGCCAAGAAATTGTTAAAGGGAATAAAAATTAAGGATATATCCGTAGTGAATGAATTCCAAGACATATTTCTGGACGATCTGCCTGGTCTTCGGCCAGACAGGGAAATCGAATTTGTAATAGACTTAGCACCGGGAACAGCATCGATTTTGAAAGCTCCATACCATATGGCGCCAGTAGAAATGAAAGAATTGATGATACAACTGCAAGATTTATTAAATAAAGGTTACGTACAACCAAGTGTGTCTCCTTGGGGAGCACCAGTGTTGTTCGTTAAGAAAAAGGACGGATCGATGAGGCTCTGTATCGATTATCGAGAATTAAAAATAGTAACGATCAAGAATAGATATCCGCTACCGAGGATAGACGACTTATTTGATCAACTGAAAGGAGCGAAGTGTTTCTCAAAGATCAACCTACGAACAGGTTATCACCAACTGAAAGTACGGGAAGAAGACATACCAAAGACTGCATTTCGAACCCGTTATGGACATTACGAGTTTTTGGTACTGTCATTCGGATTGACTAATGCTCCGGCAGCATTCATGGACTTATGAACTGAGTTTTCAAGCCATACTTGGACAAGTTTATGGTAGTTTTCATCAACGACATCCTGATCTACTCGAAGACAGATGAAGAGCACGCTGAACATCTGAAGATTGTTTTGGAGGCGCTAGGGAAGGAGAAGATGTACGCAAAATTTTCTAAGTGTGAATTTTGGATGGAGAAGGTTCAATTCTTAGGTCACGTGGTGGATAAGGATGGAATCTCAGTAGACCCTGCGAAGGTAGAAGCAGTAAGTAATTGGGAACAGCCGAAAATGCCAACAGAGATAAGAAGTTTCTTAGGGTTAGCTGGGTATTATTGAAGATTTATCCAAGATTTTTCTAAGATAGCGACCCCGTTGACCAATCTAACGAGGAAGATGGTAAAGTTTGTATGGACGGACAAATGCGAGGAGAGTTTTCAGGAGTTGAAGAAAAGATTAAGTGAAGCTCCTGTATTATCACTACCAGACGAGACGGGAGGTTTTGTGGTGTATAGTGATGCATCGCACAAGGGACTTGGCTGTGTGCTTATGCAACATGGTAAAGTCATTGCGTATGCATCACGATAATTAAAGGACTACGAAAAATGATACCCTACTCATGACTTAGAGTTAGCGGTAGTAGTTTTTGCGTTGAAGATTTGGAGGCATTATTTGTACGGAGAGAAATGTGAGATATATAAGGACCACAAAACTCTGAAATATATCTTCACACAGAAGGAGTTGAATATGCGTCAGAGGAGGTGGTTAGAATTAATCAAGGACTATGACTGTGATATTCTTTATCACCCGGGTAAGGCAAACGTGGTTACCGACGCTCTGAGCAGAAAAGGAAGGGAGAAATTGTTTCACTTGACGACTCAAGAGGAGTTAATAAGAGAAATGGAGAAGTTGGAAATAGAGGTAAAAGGACCGAAGAGGTCTGACGAAAAGTTATTTGTAATGGAAGCTCGTCCAACCTTGTTGGATAGAGTAAAGGAAGCACAAGAGGAAGATGAGGACTGCGAGAAAATTTGAAAGAGGATCACAGAAAATGAAGAAGAGAGATTCGGAATGGATAAAGACGGTATCTTGAGATTCGAAGGGAGAGTGTGGGTGTAAGAACCGTGAATTTCATGAATAATTTTTTTTATTGATATAATAAGAAAATGAATACTTATTGGAACATAAATGTGTACGAGTTATGAGAAAAGTAATTCGATTATATTAAATTGAATTTATAATAATTGAGGAAATATGAAAAATTACGACTCGTAAAATGCCTTGTGTGGCATGAGAATGGAAAAGATGATGGTTTAATTAATTCAAGAGAGAAATCGATAAGTGAAGGATTAATTAATATTACATTGTTAATTAATCATTGTGATTAATAAATGGCCTACTAATGAGTAATTATTAACAATATGTTATTATAAATAACAAAACATTTACGAGTAAGTAATTGATGAATATGATAAGAGTTATATTTAATTGATTATTTGTTGAGTGCAATACATGTGATAGTTAATCGTACAATAATGTTATTAATTGTTATTATGAATAATAATCGGTTAAAGAGTAAATGAATTATTAAGTGAATAATTAATCTATATTAATTATAAATTGTTATTATGAGAAATATAATAATAATCTATTAATTTTGTATTTTTGCAAGTAATGATTGGATACTAAGAAAATAGTTTATAAATATAATAGGATTTATATTGTTGAGGAATGTGATTATTTATCGTATAATAATAATCGATAAGAGTAAGTAATGAAGGAATTACTACGTGAACAATTAATCGATATTAATTGTTATTTACTTTCTATTATGAGAAAATAGAATATTAATAATGATTAATTGATAATGTGTTAATTATTATTATCGCGAATAATAGAATGATAATAAGCAATTTGTTTATGAATATAATAAGATTTATATTTATTTAACGTGATAATTAATCATATAAATGTTAGTTAATATGGAGATTAATAACTTCATTAATCTATGAGAAAATAATTGATTAATAATTAATTAATTAATTAATTGCCATTATAAAACAAATAAGTAAGTTATTAATATATTGAGATTATATTAACTGTTATGTGCATGTATGCGAAATTAAATATATAAAATATATGGGATACAACTATATTATATAGTGTAGTGCGACATTCATGTGACTATGCTATATATAGAAACCACATATTAAGAATTATTAAACTATATTATATGATGCAATGTGATTGTACATATTGAAACCATATGTTATGATTAAATAAATTATATAAGTTACAACATGTGGTATGTGGCTACATTAAAAGATGTACTTCGTATAATATTATAAATAAACAAATGTTATGTGATGAATATTTCAATAGATTAATATAATTGGAAATAATAAGAGTTGTAATAATGTTATGTGACAACATGTATATATGGATACATTAATGGTGTACTTATGGATTATCAAATAGAACTAAGTGTGTATTTAATAATATGAGGGGAAACAAATAAATGGATTACCTATTTTAATATTGATGAAGAATTAAAATAATAATTATTTCAATGATTATAAATAATTAAAATAATATGGTTTATGGTAATGTGGAAAGATAATACCCAATTAGATTATATTTGGTATTATAAATGTACATGGATTACATATGTTCAAATTACATTTACTACATTGCAATGTTACCTATTCATTGAATTATATTGGTACATTTCATGATAACTTAAAGTACATATAATATAAGTATATGATATGTGTATTGTAATACAAGTGTAACATGTAGTTCATGTGCAAATGCTGAGCTTAGTGTGCTTTGTCGCATATTGTTAGGCACAACCCTTGTACACGTGAACACCCATCAAACTATCCTATTACCTATATTCCACAGACTCAGTGAATTTCCATAGCTCCTAGCTATCATGATCATGAGAGGAGTGGTTTGATGATTTGATTCACCAACCATTTACCTACTACTCCTTAACCTCCATGCAATTCATAAATCTCGTGGTTCAATTTATTGGGAAAATGCAATGTCTGGATATCATTTCCTCTATAAATATAAACCCATCTCCTTCACCTTTCATATTGCTGAGAATTTCTAAGAGAAGAGAGTATACTGTTATTGTCTATTTAGTTGAGAATGAATTTCTATAGTAGCATTAGCAAGCTCAAACCATTAACAGAGGTATATTAACATTCCTTGTTCTTCATTTCCATTTTCTGTTTTTGCAAATTCTTGAATTCTTGATATTGTGGAAATTGATGACAATTGAAGTATGAATTGCTTAGTTAGTTGATATATAGACTTACAAACATGTTTAAACCACAATGCAACTATTTAGAAAAGTTTTCGTGAAGTAATTTTGTGATTTGAGATAATGTTTTCCGAGGCTAGCTGCTCTCTTGACTGGAACGGGAGCCGCGCGGGCTCGTGTCTCCCTAATACAATTTGGGCGCGGTCGTGCGCCACTGCAGAATTTGTTAATGATTTCTATTATATCTTCTGATATAGTGAGCATGTTGTACTGTTAGGATATGCATATAACTCACAATAACATATGGAATAAGGGTACTAGGTTATAGTAATCCATGCTAGTCGTTTTAGTTGAGTATTTCGAAGAAAATTGAAAGTTATAAAAAGAGGAACTTTGACATGTTAGCTTTATATTGACATTCTGACTTTTGAAACATATTTGTATGACCTAGAAACACATGATATGAATGTTAACTTGCGTATCTGAGCTTTGTAATGTAACTTGAGCATATGAGCCTCAATTGTGAACATTTCCAACCAAAACTCAAACGTTGAACATGGACTCTAACATGTTATATTAGGATTCTAGGTTCTGATTTTTCGAGCATGTTATATGACCTTGAAATGCGTTTCAAACATGTTAACATATGAATCTAGATAGCAGGAGCATGTTAGGCCTTATTAGTGAGCTTTACTAATGAGAATACAAGTTTTAAACCTACACCTTGACATATTAACTTTAAGTTTAAATTCTGAAGTTTATGAACGTGTTGGATAATACTATTGACTTCATGAACGTCATGCATGTATACATACCATGCTAGATGTCATGATTAAAATTTAGCGTAAACGAAGCATGTTTTCAACTAATAACTGTAATAGTTACATGTATGAAATGTGAATACTCATAAGTATGCCTAATGCAAAGTATATGAATACCTTATGTGTTTAAAGAGCGAGCATGATAGGCCTTGTGAATTCCATGACCTTGAATGGCTTTAAATTATTGAAAGTATCAACTTATAATCTATTGCATGTATGATTGGAACAAAGAAAGGTTGTATACACATAAAAGTATCCTTTAAACATGTATACATGCTATGTGATATCATATGTTGATACTTGAATCCGATCTTGACGGTAAACTTATAGCAATGCCATAACTTGCTAAATAAAGTATGTTTGGTACTAGTTGTGGTCTTATGTGATAGTAATAATATATGAAGATGTTTAATTTGAGAGAAGGAATTCCCTAGATAATAATGACCTAATCGGTTAAGCTTTATGATTTAATACAATGCTATATTTGTTATAACTGTGTAGTAAGGTTAAGACCAAACTTATGTGTTAATCGTATATCCAAGATATGATATGATATGACTAATGGATATCATATATATATACGTAACTATATTATGATAGGGATTCGAAAGTGTTGATTTATTTAACAAGGATAAACTACGCATAAGGCAAGTTTCCTGACTTACACTCATTTATAGTGCAAGTATCTGAACCCTACTTTTATTGTGTTGCAATTATCCTATCTTTGTTGTTACTTATTCGAGGATCGTCATAAGCAAGTTCCCTAACTTATACTATTTCATTGTGCAAGTTTCCTTGAAACCATTCTTGTATATTAATTACAAGTATCTGACTACTCTTTTATTGAGCAAGTATTTGATTCATACTGTTCATTGAAAACATATTCGAGCTTGTAATAACTTTGGTCGTACGAGTAAATAGGTGCTAGAATAATTCTTGCCTTACAAACTTATATTTCATAGTTTGATTTAAATTACGATTGTATTCTTCGAATTATTATTGCGAGTATTGAACTCATAAATTGTTCTTATATACATTGTTGAAATTGTCTACGCCATTTAATTCGGCTAGACCAATATCATGAATTGGAAAGCAATCCGCACCAATTACCTTGGTGCAGACTCTTATAAATTGACTGAGTTGAACAACCCTTGTAAAAAGGGGAACTATATAGTCGGGGTGCCGACAGTGGTGTGGTAGGTTATGCATAATTCCAGGTACGATAGGCTGATCCCCTAATTGTACTTGGTTGGGTTACCAGAAATATTTTTGGTGATTCTAGTAGAAGTTCGTGGTTCTTAGTGACCACTCAGTATCCAGTATTTATTTACTTGAAACATTGAATTCTTTGGATTCTTTTATAAATCCTTGGTCCACAGCAACACTTAGTGATATTTATTCATTCACTTGAAATTGTTGAAACTTTTGAATTCTTTAATAACTTCTCGACCCGTAGTAGTCCTTATTCAACTTCATAGAATAAATTTGGAAGTCATTGCTATTTATTTGTTCACAACATTCTTATTTGAAATCTGGAGAGATTAATTACCGTTTACCCTTGAGATTTAGAACTGTATATATTCCTGTTCACATTTATTGGCATATTACTTGCTGAGCAAATTTATTGCTCACTCTTGCTTCCCATAAACATTTCAGTTAGGGCAGGGCAAGGTGGAACCCCAGGACAGGACAAGTGCGAAGGCAAGGCTATGGAGTAGCTGTGCTTTTCTATATTAGGATATTTCCGTTATGTTGTATTAAGACTTATTTAATGTTATGTATTAAGATATGTTTGGTTTAAGTTATGAAGTGTATTAGTAATAGTTTCGAGACTTGGGACGAGAATATTTATGTTATATCAATGTAAATTATTATGTTATTCCATTGTTTGAGATTTTAGTTGTTATTAGAATTAGTACGTGATGAACCGAATTCGAGATCAGTGACGGTCTGAATTTGGGGGCGTCACAAGTTGGTATCAGAGCGGTAGGTTATAAACCTTAGGAGCGAGTCCTTAGACTATAACCTTAGAAGAATTTAGAGAGTAGAAGGAGATAAAACTCATGTAGAGTTTTCTTAAAAAGCTAGTAGTGTTATGAAATATATTTTCATTCCATACAATGAAATTATGTTTTCTTTGGAGATAATAATAAAGTTTATTAGTTATATGATTATGGATGTCAGAGATAGGTAAACCTGGTAGGGTCATGGAGGAGGAACTATGTGATATACATGTGGTATCCGCGACACCCCTTGAAGTTAAGCCTTTTTCAGCAGTAACCTTAACCTAGGAGGAGATGGAATCAAAATATAACCGAAATCCACTGGTGGAAGTTTTCTTTTAGGATTGAGACATGTTTGAGTTTCTTTAAAATGAAAAATAAGATACAGTAGTGGGAGGCAAAGTTCCAGACCTTCAGATTAGTAACTAATAGATAAAAACATGGTGAGAGTGAAGGTAGTTAGATAATAAGCGTCGCGATAGATGTTTATAGATATGGAATAGTGTTGTGGATCCCAATTTTAGGGATAATGTGGGAAGTATCTTTCTAACCCCAACTTTAGTGGTACCCGAGAGGGGTATGTAATGAGACTAGCAGGTTGCTATACGATGTGATGTGTTTTTATGCGGCACATTTTTATTAAACGTGCGTGTAGTAACCAGATTATGTTAAATAATAACAAGGGAGAATAGCAATAAAGCTTATACGTCTTAAGAAGTATTAGATGTTTAAGAAATAGATGATAATACCATTTTATTTCTACGCAGAGAAATGTCAATACCCCAAGGAGGAGAGACTCATCAAGCAGCTGAGAATGGAGATAGGGAACTGAATTAAGAACCCTTACTACAATTGGTAGATCTTATAGTAAATGCTTTTGAAGAAGGAATCAATGATTATAAGAAGAGATAGACGGAAACATCAGAGGTAGGAAAAGATATTAATTTGACTAAGGGAGGAGAGGTTAATAATTCAAAGAAAGTGAATGAAGGTAGGATGGAAGAGAGTAGTAGTTGTAGCAGTAAGAATTTCAAGAGGAAGTGGAATGAGAATAAGTATGTACGAGGAGAAGGACAACTATGGAAGAAGAAGGTAGAAGCCTGTAAGGAATGTGGAAAGAACCACATGGGAGCATGTTTGAAAGGGAAGCATGTATGTTATAAGTGCGGTGAGAAGGGTCATATTTCTCCTAACTGTCCTAGGAAGGAAGAAACCAAAGATTGTTTTACGTATGGATCTGAAAAACGTTAAATACGTTATTGGCAGAAGGAAACGAACGAGAAAGGAAACGGGAACAAAAGAAGACAGGACAACAACAACATCAACAACAATACGATGGGAAGTCACCAAGAAGGACTCAAGAAAAAGAAAAAGGTTTTCCCAAAATATGGAAAAAGTCATCAAGGAGAGTGCTGGAAGGGACGAGGCGTTTGCTATAATTGCGTCCAGTAAGGGCATATTTCTCCGAATTGCCCAAACCCGAAGAAGATTGAAGGATGATTCGCTTGTAGGTCAACGGATCATCAGGTTAAGAACTGCCCAAAGAAAGTAAGGAAAGAAGAAGACGGCAACAAAGGAAGCCATAGTGGGAAGCCGGCAATAATCGAACTAGCTCAATCGAGTGAACCAATGCCAAGTACGACTAACGTTATGATACATGATGTAGTGGCGTTCCAAGTTATGATGTCAGGTGCTGTCTTAATCAATAATATAAATGCATATATATTATCTGATTTGAGTGCTATCTGTCCCTTCTGCATCTGAAGAACTGTGAGAGGACTAAGTTACCCCAAGAACGATTACAAGATCCTTTAAACATAGAAGTTACGAATAAAGAAGTAATTCCCAGTAGAAATTCAGTTTGTCGATATTTTTGTGCATAAATTAGGGAACGTAAGCTAAGCATAGACTTGATTCCGATAAAATTTGGAGAGTGTGATGGGATACTATGAACGGAATAGTTACACAACCAAGTACGATAATTGATTGTTAGAAGAAAAATGTGAACCTCCAGAATCTAAACCGGTCTAAGGAAGTGTTTTATGGTAGCTCGTCGTTTAGGCAATTGTGTTGCCATACGATGATGCAGGCCAATATATGTAAGAAAAGTTGGTATAAATTGTTTCACTTTTATTATAGATACTAAGAGAACAGAAGTAGAAATAAATAATGTATTAGTAGAACCAGAATTTCAAAATGTATTCCCAGGTGATCTGCCTGGCCTTCCACCAGAGAGAGAAAACAAGTCGTAATAGATTTAGTATCGGAGGCTACACTAATTTCGAAAGCACCTATCTTATGGCACCGGTAGAAATGAAGAATTATTAATACAATTGTGAGAAATGTTAGATAAAGGGATATATTCAGTCGAGTGTGTTTTCCCTTAAGGAGCACCAGTGTTGTGAGTCAAGGAGAAGGTTAGTTTTAGGGCACGTCAGATCCGGCAGAGTTGAAGGCGGTAAGTAATTGGGAGCAGACGAAGACTACCATTGCGAAATTCTCTATTACCTGGAAGAGGCAAACGTAGTAGCCGATATGCTAAGTAGGAAAAGGGAATTGAGAAATTATTCAAGTTGATAACTTGAGAGGAACTAATCAGGAAGATGAAGAGATTGGAAATAGAAGTGAAGGAGCCCAGAGAGTCTAAAGGGAAGTTTATAACGGAGGTTTGTCTAGCGTTGTTGGATAGAGTGAAGGGATAACAAGATAAAGACAAAAAGTGCGAGAAGAGAAAGAGAAAAAGTTCAAAAGAAATAATAATGGTATCTTGAGAATTAGTAGATCGAGCGTGAGAGTCAACCGTAACTAAAATTGCGAGATAAGAGTTTTCATGAGGCATATAGTTGGACATATTTTGTTTACCCAAGAAGCACGAAAACGTACCGAGACCTTCGAAGACACTATTGGTGGTCAATATGAGACGAGAAATTGTAGAATGGATCGACCGATTAAAGAAGACAAAGTGCTTTATACCAATAGATATTCGATTCAATTTAAATCAGTTAACGAAATTATGCGTAAAGGGAATCGTTTAGCGACACGAAATATCAGTGTTAATAATTTTCGATCGAGAACCGCGCTCCACTTCAATGTTTTGGAAGAGCTTGCGTAATGAATTTCAAAGGTAACTTGGAATATCATTTACCCTTAGTAGAATTCGCTTATAGTAATAATTATTATACAAATATCGGTAAGCCATCGTACAAAGCTCTCCACAAAAGAAAATTCAGAACACCGCTACATTGGGATGAGGTCAGAGAACGACTACTTCAATTGGGGCCGAATTTAGTACGACGAATGGCAGACGATGTGAAGATAAAAAGAGCCAGATTAGTAGCAACTCAAGATCAACATGGGAAATACGCAGATTGCCATCGTCATAACCAAGATTTTGGAAGACGGTAGTTTCATATTTCTTAAATGTTTCCCTGTGAGAGGAAGATAATATTAGGTAAGAAAGAAGAATTGAGTCTAAGATTCATGAAACCTTTAGAAATATTGCAGAGAGAAGGAAAAGTGGCGTACGAGGTAGCCTTACCTAGTGAACTGGAACATAGCTACAGTGTGTTTCATGTTTCTGTCTTACGATCATATAAGCCTAATTAGAAGCGTGTGATACCCTATGATCCCATTCAAGTAGGGAAGAATCTGACATATGAAGAATTCCTGTCCAAATACTAGATAGGAAATAACAGATATTAGGAGATAAAATTTTATCTCTTGTGATAGTGCTTTGGTAAAACCATAATGCCAAGGAGGCCACGTGAAAATTAGAAGATAGGATGATGAGGATCTAACCCCATCTATTTGTGTAGCCTTGTACCAATTCTGAGGACGGAATTTTTATAAGGGGGGAGGATGTAAGAACCGTGAATTTCATGAATAATTTTTTTTATTGATATAATAAGAAAATGAATACTTATTTGTACATAAATGTGTACGAGTTATGAGAAAAGTAATTCGATTATATTAAATTGAATTTATAATAATTGAGGAAATATAGAGAATTGCAACTCGTAAAATGCCTTGTGTGGCATGAGAATGGAAAAGATGATGGTTTAATTAATTCAAGAGGGAAATCGATAAGTGAAGGATTAATTAATATTACATTGTTAATTAATCATTGTGATTAGTAAAATTGCGAGATAAGAGTTTTCATGAGGCATATAGTTGGACATATTTTGTTTACCCAGGAAGCATGAAAACGTATCGGGATCTTCGAAGACACTATTAGTGGTCAATATGAGACGAGAAGTTGTAGAATGCATCGACTGATTAAAGAAGACAACGCACTTTCTACCAATAGATATTCGATTCAATTTAAATCAGTTAGCGAAATTATACTTAAAGGAAATCGTTTAGTGACACAAAATATCAGTGTTGATAATTTTCGATCGAGACCCGCGCTCCACTTCAAAGTTTTGGAAGAGCTTGCGTAATGAATTTCAAAGGTAACTTGGAATATCATTTACCCTTAGTAGAATTCACTTATAGTAATAATTATTATACAAATATCGGTAAGCCATCGTACGAAGCTCTGCACGGAAGAAAATGCAGAACACCGCTACATTGGGATGAGGTCAGAGAACGACTACTTCAATTGGGACCGAATTTAGTATGACGAATGGCAGACGATGTGAAGACAAAAAGAGCCAGATTAGTAGCAAATCAAGATCAACATGGGAAATACGCAGATTGCCATCGTCATAACCAAGATTTTGGAAGACGGTAGTTTCATATTTGTTAAATGTTTCCCTGTGAGGGGCAGATAAGATTAGGTAAGAAAGAAGAATTGAGTCTAAGATTCATGAAACCTTTTGAAATATTACAGAGAGCAGGAAAAGTGGCGTACGAGGTATCCTTACCTAGTGAACTGGAACATAGCTACAGTGTATTTCATGTTTCTGTCTTACGATCATATAAGCCTAATTAGAAGCGTGTGATACCCTATGAGCCCATTCAAGTAGGGAAGAATCTGACATATGAAGAATTCCTGTCCAAATACTAGATAGGAAATAACAGATATTAGGAGATAAAATTTTATCTCTTGTGATAGTGCTTTGGTAAAACCACAATGCCAAGGTGGCCGCGTGGAAATTAGAAGATAGGATGATGAGGATCTAACCCCATCTATTTGTGTAGCCTTGTACCAATTCCGAGGACGGAATTTTTATAAGGGGGGAGGATGTAAGAACCGTGAATTTCATGAATATTTTTTTTATTGATATAATAAGAAAATGAATACTTATTGGATCATAAATGTGTACGAGTTATGAGAAAAGTAATTCGATTATATTAAATTGAATTTATAATAATTGAGAAAATATGGAGAATTGCGACTCGTAAAATGCCTTGTGTGGCATGAGAATGGAAAAGATGATGGTTTAATTAATTCAAGAGGGAAATCGTTAAGTGAAGGATTAATTACTATTACACTGTTAATTAATCATTATGATTAGTAAATAGCCTACTAATGAGTAATTATTAATAATATGTTATTATAAATAACAAAACATTTACGAGTAAGTAATTGATGAATATGATAAGAGTTATATTTAATTGATTATTTGTTGAGTGCAATACATGTGATAGTTAATCGTACAATAATGTTATTAACTAGTATTATGAATAATAATCGGTTAAAGAGTAAATGAATTATTAAGTGAATAATTAATCTATATTAATTGTTAATTGTTATTATGAGAAATATAATAATAATCTATTGATTTAGTATTTTTGCAAGTAATGATTTGATACTAAGAAAATGGTTTATAAATATAATAGGATTTATATTGTTGAGGAATGTGATTATTTATCGTATAATAATAATCGATAAGAGTAAGTAATGAAGGAATTACTACGTGAACAATTAATCGATATTAATTGTTATTTACTTTCTATTGTGAGAAAATAGAATATTAATAATGATTAATTGATAATGTATTAATTATTATTATCGCGAATAATAGAATGATAATAAGCAATTTGTTTATGAATATAATAAGATTTATATTTATTTAACGTGATAATTAATCATATAAATGTTAGTTAATATGGAGATTAATAACTTCATTAATCTATGAGGAAGGAATTGATTAATATTTTATTAATTAATTAATTGCCATTATAAAACAAATAAGTAAGTTATTAATATAATGAGATTATATTAATTGTTATGTGCATGTATGCGAAATTAAATATATAAAATATATGGGATACAACTATATTATATAGTGTAGTGCGACATTCATGTGACTATGCTATATATAGAAACCAGATATTGAGAATTATTAAACTATATTATATGATGCAATGTGATTGTACATATTGAAATCATATGTTATGATTAAATAAATTATATAAGTTACAACATGTGGTATGTGGCTACATTAAAAGATGTACTTCGTATAATATTATAAATAAACAAATGTTATGTGATGAATATTTTAATAGATTAATATAATTGGAAATAATAAGAGTTGTAATAATGTTATGTGACAACATGTATATATGGATACAATAATGCTGTACTTATGGATTATCAAATTGAACTAAGTGTGTATTTAATAATATGAGGGGAAACAAATAAATGGATTACCTATTTTAATATTGATGAGAAAATTAAAATAATAATTATTTCAATGATTATAAATAATTGAAATAATATGGTTTCTGGTAATGGGGAAAGATAATACCCAATTAGATTATATTTGGTATTATAAATGTACATGGATTATATGTGTTCAAATTACATTTACTACATTGCAATGTTACCTATTCATTGAATTATATTAGTACATTTCATGATAACTTAAAGTACATATAATATAAGTATATGATATGTGTATTGTAATACAAGTGTAACATGTAGTTCATGTTCAAATGCTGAGCTTAGTGTGCTTTGTCCCATAGTGTTAGGCACAACCCTTATACACGTGAACACCCATCAAACTATCCTATTACCTATATTCCACAAACTCAGTGAACTTCCATAGCTCCTAGCTATCATGATCATGAGAGGAGTGGTTTGATGATTTGATTCACCAACCATTTACCTACTACTCCTACCTCCATCCAATTCATAAATCTAGTGGTTCAATTTATTGGGCAAATGCAATGTCTGGATATCATTTCCTCTATAAATATAAACCCATCTCCTTCACCTTTAATATTGCTGAGAATTTCTAAGAGAAGAGAGTATACTGTGATTGTCTATTTAGTTGAGAAAGAATTTCTATAGTAGCATTAGCAAGCTCAAACCATTAACAGAGGTATATTAAGCATTCCTTGTTCTTCATTTCCATTTTCTATTTTTGCAAATTTTTGAATAATTGATATTGTGGAAATTGATGACAATTGAAGTATGAATTGCTTAGTTAGTTGATATATAGACTTACAAACATGTTTAAACCACAATGCAACTGTTTAGAAAATTTTTTGTGAAGTAATTTTGTGATTTGGGATAATGTTTGCCGAGGCTAGCTGCTCTCTGGACTGGAACGGGAGCCGCGCGGCCGCGCTTCTCCCTAGTAAAATTTGGGCGCGGCCGCGCACCACTGCAGAATTTGTTAATGATTTCTATTATATCTTCTGATATAGTGAGCATGTTGTACTGTTAGGATATGCATATAACTCACAATAACATATGGAATAAGGGTACTAGGTTATAGTAATCCATGCTAGTCGTTTTAGTTGAGTATTTCGAAGAAAACTGAAAGTTATGAAAAAAGGAACTTTGACATGTTAGCTTTATATTGACATTCTGACTTTTGAAACATATTTGTATGACCTAGAAACACATGATATGAATGTTAACTTGCGTATCTGAGCTTCATAATATAACATGAGCATATGAACCTCAATAGTGAACCTTTCCAAAGAAAACTAAAGTGTTGAACATGGACTCTAACATGTTATATTAGGATTCTATGTTCTGATTTTTCGAGCATGTTATATGACCTTGAAATACGTGTCAAACATGTTAATTTATGAATCTAGATAGTATGAACATGTTAGGCCTTATTAGTGAGCTTTACTAATGAGAATACAAGTTTTAACCATACACCTTAACATGTTAACTTGAAGTTTAAATTCTGAAGTTTATGAACGTGTTGGATAATACTATTGACTTCATGAACGTCATGCATGTATACATACCATGCTAGATGTCATGATTAAAATTTAGCGTAAACGAAGCATGTTTTCAACTAATAACTGTAATAGTTACATGTATGAAATGTGAATACTCATAAGTATGCCTAATGCAAAGTATATGAATACCTTATGTGTTTAAAGAGCGAGCATGATAGGCCTTGTGAATTCCATGACCTTGAATGACTTTAAATTATTGAAAGTGTTAACTTAGAATCTATTGCATGTATGATTGGAACAAAGAAAGGTTGTATACACATAAAAGTATCCTTTAAACATGTATACATGCTATGTGACATCATATGTTGATACTTGAATCCGGTCTTGACGGAAAACTTATAGCAATGCCATAACTTGCTAAATAAAGTATGTTTGGTACTAGTTGTGGTCTTATGTGATAGTAATAATATATGAAGATGTTTAATTTGAGAGAAGGAATTCCCTAGATAATAATGACCTAATCGGTTAAGCTTTATGATTTAATACAATGCTATATGTGTTATAACTTAGTAGTAAGGTTAAGACCAAACTTATGTGTTGATCGTATATCCAAGATATGATATGATATGACTAATGGATATCATATATATATATATATATATATATACGTAACTATATTACGATAGGGATTCGAAAGTGTTGATTTATTTAACAAGGATAAACTACACATAAGGCAAGTTTCCTGACTTACACTCATTTATAGTGCAAGTATCTGAACCTTACTTTTATTGTGTTGCAAGTATCCTATCCTTGTGGTTACTTATTCGAGGAACTTCGTAAGCAAGTTCCCTAACTTATACTATTTCATTGTTCAAGTTTCCTTGAAACCATTCTTGTATATTAATTGCAAGTATCTGACTACTCTTTTATTGAGCAAGTATTTGATTCATACTGTTCATTGAAAACATATTCGAGCTTGTACTAACTTTGGTCGTACGAGTAAATAGGTGCTAGAATAATTCTTTCCTTACAAACTTATGTTTCATAGTTTGATTTAAATCACGATTATATTCTTTGAATTATTGTTGCGAGTATTGAACTCATAAATTGTTCTTATATATATTGTTGAAATTGTCTACGCCATTTAATTCGGCTAGACCAATATCATGAATTGGAAAGCAATCCACACCAATTACCTTGGTGCGGACTCTTATAAATTGACTGAGTTGAACAACCCTTGTAGAAAGGGGAACTATATAGTTGGGTTGCCGACAGTGGTGTGGTAGGTTATGCATAACTCCAGGTACGATAGGCTGATCCCCTAATTGTACTTGGTTGGGTTACCAGAAATATTTTTGGTGATTCTAGTAGAAGTTCGTGGTTCTTAGTGACCACTCAGTATCCAGTACTTATTTACTTGAAACTTTGAATTCTTTGGATTCTTTTATAAATCCTTGGTCCACAACGACACTTAGTGATATCTATTCATTCACTTGAAATTGTTGAAACTTTTGAATCCTTTAATAACTCGCAATAGTCCTTATTCAACTTCAAAGAATAGATTTGGAAGTCATTGCTATTTATTTTCTTCACAACATTCTTATTTGAAATCCTGAGCGATTAATTACCGTTTTACCCTTGAGATTTAGAACGGTATATATTCCTATTCACATTTATTGGCATATTACTTGCTGAGCAAATTTGTTGCTCACTCTTGCTTCCCATAAATATTTCAGTTAGGGCAGGGCAAGGTGGAACCCCAGGACAGGACAAGTGCGAAGGCAAGGCTATGAAGTAGCTGTGCTTTTCTATATTAGGATGTTTTCGTTATATTGTATTAAGACTTATTTAATGTTATGTATTAAGATATGTTTGGTTTAAGTTATGAAGTGTATTAGTAATAGTTTCGAGACTTGGGACGAGAATATTTATGTTATATCAATGTAAATTATTCTATTATTCCATTGTTTGAGATTTTAGTTGTTATTAGAATTAGTACGTGATGAACCGAATTCGAGATCAGTGACGGTCTGAATTTGGGGGCGTCACAGTGGGTGCTAGCGGTAACTGAATTGAGGGAAGAGATTTTGCACGAGGTACATAATACCACATGTTTCGTTTATCCGGGAGGCACGAAAATGTACCGAGATTTGAGGCAACACTTTTGGTGGCCCAATCTGAAACGGGAAGTTGTAGAGTGCGTTAGTAGATGTCTGACTTGCCAACGCATTAAAGCAGAACACCAACGGCAGAGTGGTTTACTATAACCGTTGGAAATATCGGAGTGGAAATGGGAGCACATTATAATGGACTTCGTGGTGGGACTCCCAGTCACGTAGAAAGGTTATGATGCCATTTGGGTTATTGTGGATCGACTAACGATGACCACACATTTTCTACCAATCAAGATCTGATATAGTTTGAATCTGTTAGAAAATCTATACGTAAAAGAGATTGTCACACGACATGGAGTGTCAGTGACAATTGTCTCTGATCGAGATCTGCACTTCACGTCAAACTTCTGAAAAAGCTTGCAAGAGAGGATGGGAACACAGTTGAGGTTGAGTACCGCTTATCATCCTCAGACAGACAGACAAAGTGAGCGAACAATACAAATGCTGGAGGATATGCTTAGGACTTGCGTGATGGATTTCAAGGAAAATTGGGACGACCGCCTACCCTTAGTAGAATTTGCGTATAACAATAGTTACCATACGAGTATCGGCATGCCACCATACGAAGCTCTTTATGGAAGAAAATGCAGAACGCCGTTATGTTGGGACGAAGTCAGAGAGCGATGAATACTCGGACCAGAGTTAGTACAACAAACTTCAAACGTGGTAACAGTGATAAAAGCCAGACTAGTAGAAGCTCAAGATTGCCAGAAAAAGTACGCAGACTTGCATCGACAAGACCGAGACTTTAAAGTCGGTAGTTTCGTATTCTATAAGGTATCTCCATGGAAGAGAAAAATCCGATTTAGCAAGAAAGAAAAATTGAGTCCAAGATTTATAGGACTGTTTGAGATACTGAAGGGAGTGGACGAAGTGGCATACAAAGTTGTATTACCACCTAAGTTGGAGCACATCCACAACGTGTTTCACATCTCCGTGTTGCGTCCGTACAAGGCCGACTACAAGCTCGTTATTTCTTATGAGCCCATTCAAGTGGAGAAAAACCTGGCATATGAAGAGATTCATGTCCAAATATTAGATAGGAAAGAGCAAGCCTTAAGAAATAAAGTTATATCTTCTGTAAAAGTGTTTTGGCGTAACCACGATGTCGAGGAAGCTACGTGGGAATTAGAAGATAGGATGATGAGGGACTATCCCCATCTATTTGTGTAACCTTGTAGCAATTCCGAGGATGGAATTTTTATAAGGGGGGAGGATGTAATACCAGAGAATTTTTGAATATTATTAATGAAAGTCGAATATTTATTTGAATATAAATATTTATGTGTTATGAGATGAGATAACTTAATTACTTCAAACAGAAATTTATAATAATTGAGAAAAATATGGAGTTTTATGATAAGCTCAATGAATGCCTTGTGTGGCATAGTGATGAGAAATATTGATGGTTTAATTAATTAAAGAAGAATTAACAAGTGGATGATTAATTAATAGTATATTATTAATTAATGATTATTATGAGTAATAGCATATTAATAAATAAATAGTTAATTAATATTTTAAGATTAATGTTTGTTCAATTAATCACTTAGTATATAGTTATGTAATCACATATTGTATAGTAACTACAACTATATAGTATAAAGTATAATGTGACATTTCGATATAACTATGTAATATATGGACTATATGGTAAAAGAGAGTAAGTCACATGAATTACATAAATAAACCCAAGTGAATACATGTTATGTGTACATTGTGCAATATGGAACCAAACTATATTATAAAGTGTAGTGTGACACTTTAGTGAGACTATGCAATATGGAAACTATGTTGTCAGAGTAATAAATTGTATGAGTTACATAAATTATGTGACCATGTGATATGTATAGTGCATTAGTGTGAACTTTATAAGATATTAAATTAGACTATATAAATAATTGATATTAATAGTTTTTCCAATAATTAGACATAATTGGAATAATGAGATTTATAATAATATGGTATGTCACTATTCAAATTAAATCATAACTTGGCATTATCAAAATGTACATAGATTATTTATTAATGTGTGTACATGTACCCCAAATTGCTACCATGTGATATTATTGTAACAGTAGAATCCATGTATGCACCCAATTGGATTTAAACCTAAGTATACATATATGTGTATATAACCTAAGTGTATATATGTGTATATGTATAATAGACCTAAGTATTGGTGTTATATCAATTTGCAAATGCTGAGTATTGAAAGTGTCCTATATTGAATGTCTCAATTCCTTATTCACGTGAAAGGGCTAATAGCCTATTCTACTTCACCATTTTAACTTCCTAGCTAGCAAATGATGGCCATGATTAAGAAGGGTGTGGGTGATGGGAGTAGTTGGGAACTACTGCACCAACTCTTGAATATCCCATGAACTCTCATTCCACCTCTTGGTTTCAATTTTTGGACAATGGCTTTACTTGGTTAGTAAATTTCCTATAAATTGAGCACTCCCCCTTCATTCCTATGTTGCTAGAATTGTTGCTAAGTGATATAGAAAGAGTAGAGGGAGTGTGCAATATGATATTGAGAGCAATTCTTGTACAACTCAAAGCTTTAAGAGGTATAATCCTTATTCAACTTTGAAGTGTAGCATTTTCGAATTCATAGAAATTAAACATGAATTAGTTGTAATTGAGTATGTGAAAGGATGCTAGAATGTTAATTTAGTTTATATACATGTTATAAATGTAATGTAGTCAATTCTTAGCATAATTCATGAAGTATTTCTGAAATGGGTTAGAAGCTCTGCTCTAGCTGAAAACTGTCTGGGCTGGAACCAGAGTGGCACGGCCGCGCCACTCTCTAGTACAAACAGGGCTCGGTCGCGCCCTTTTGCAGAACCAGTTGATGGTTTGTTGGGGGTTTTTTGAGATGTTGAGCCCATTAATTGAACTTAAAGAAGACCATACAAGTCTCTGACATGCTAGTTTATATTACCTTTCATATAGTCACTCACCATGACTTGGTTTTAAAAGAGAACTTGAGTTTTCAAAGTGCAAACTCAATAAACTATGTATACTTTAAATTCTAAACTTGAGAACATGCTATTATGATCTGATTACAAATGTACATAAGCATGAGGGCATGAAAGCATGAATTGAATATGTGGACTTACCTTGTATGGTTAAATTATTTCGATAACCTTCTAATGGAAACTTAGAGTTTCAAATATGAACTTGATAAATTATATGTCCTTTAAGTTTTGAAACTTATGAGCATGCTTAGGTGGTATGATTATGTATGTACAAGCATGAAAACCTTATATGTGTAGTAACTTTGCATGCTTGGTGGGTTAATATGAGATTTTCAAGAGAAACCTTAAAGAGTTGAAAACTAGTTTTGTTGATAACTACATGGTGAGCATTATGAAAGTTATGACCATTTTGATAAGATCTCATATGCCTCTAGACATGAGAGAAATGAATACCTAGCTAGTCATATGCATTGTAAACTAGTTGAGCATGAATTAAGACAAGTTGAACGAACTTCATAACTTGAAATACATGACTAAGGTAACCTGAGCATATGTAGTTGAGACATATGGACCACATTGCATGTGTATATTAAGTAAACGTGAGGAACATTATAATCGGAACAAGTTAAGCCTCGCTAATTGGAAATTGTTAAGACTATGTGGAAAGCGTGACATAAGAATCAAACTTATCACAACATGTATATTTTTGCATGTGTTATCATATATATATATATATATATGTGGGTGTGTAAGCTAGGCCAGGCATTGTGTAGCTCAGCTCTGATCTGAACTGGGAGCAGCGCGGCCGTGCCACTCCCTAGTTCAAATCAGGCGCAGCAGCGCCACCTTGCAGAAAAGTCTGACTGCCCTGTTTGTAATCTAAGATTGATGTATGCTTGTATTGTAATCCTAATCTGTAATACAAGTCTAGAACATTATTTAAAGTGTCAATAAGCATGATAAGATGAAACCATATAGAATTGATGAATGTTTATAAAACTTTCAAATGATAAGTCGGGTAACGATTATGAGTTATGTTAGTTAGTTTCGTAGTATGCGTGCTACGTTTATGTTAAGTGCGTAATGACGGGCATAAAGAATTATACGACTAAGTTAGAATTGTGCGTGTATGTCTAACTTACATATTAAGTTTGTGTATCGAATGTACATAACTAATAAATGTCCTATATACATAACTATGTGATAATAGGATTCGAGAAGTATTGATAAGCTTTACTTTGGTAATCTACTTAAGGCAAGTATCTTAAACCCTTGCATTACTTTATTCAACGGATATTGTAAGCAAGTATTTTACTCATATTGAACATGTATTGAGCTTGTACTATTATTCTTTATACAAGTAAGCTATTCGAATTACGATTCATGACTTGTTGCTTCATAGCTAAGATAAAGTCGATTATATTCTTCAAATTTTAATATCAAGTATTGAACTTATAAAGGGGGGTCTATGCCATTTGATTCGGCTAGACTTATGTTGAGAATTTGAAAAGCAATCCAAACCAATTGATTGGTGCGAAATCTTGTATTGACTGAGAAGAACAACCTTCTTTGAAGGGAAAATATAATTATCGGGAGACCGACGTGCGCACTTGAGTACGATTGAATGTTATGCATAATATAGGGTAAGATAATCACCTGTTGTACTTGTTCTTATTGGATTATCAGTATATTTCTGTTAATTCTAGTAGAAGTTCATAGTCCTTAGTGCTCAGTATTCAATTATCTTGAAATCTAGAATTGATTTAGCATTGAATCTTATTGATATCTTTCTGTCCTTAGCGACTATCATTGAGAACTGTTGATATTTCTTGCTATCCATGATCTATCATATTCTGTTATACCCTTTGGGTTTCAAAAACTATATTACTCTCCTTTATTGTCATATTACTTGCTGAGCAAACTTGTTGCTCATTATTGCTTTTTCCCTAAAAAACATTTCAGTTAGGGTAGAGCAGGGTGGACCTTCGGGCACCAACAAAGGCAAAGGCAAGGCTACCGACTAGCTAGTCCCTTTATGTTTTAGAAATTCTGGTGTTGTATCATGACAACTATGATAATGTTTTAAGACTAATTCAGAACTATGTTTAAACTTAAGTAGGGTTATGTAATAAGTCTTTATTTGATATTATTATGTAATCTACTAAGTACTATAGGTTGCGAGACTTGGGGGAATAAATATAATAAATCATTGTATATTATTCTAGATTATCCGCTGTGATTTTATGATTTTAGTTTCTATTGTTAGAACGTGAAACACCGAATTCGAGGCATTGATGGCCCGAATTTGGGGGTGTCACACAGACTGTCATAACACAACTGCAATGAAGATGCCACCGAGGACGGTGGCGATTGCTTAATACGGCTGACGGTGGGCGACGACATCTGTATCACCGTATCACAAGACCATCCAAGGGTCAAATCTGAACTCATTTGTCTAAATGCATACCCATGACATAATACATGCATAATGATAATGATAAATATGATGCGATAGATAGGAAATATCATGCATATCTATAATAAACTATCTACTGCAAGCATCATCTCTATCTGATAATAAAGTGCTAACTAAAAAGTACAGGGATATGGGGCACAACCCCCCAACTACTAACAGTGGCCTATCAAAATGGGGCACAGCTTCCCAATAACCACAAAGTGGCCTATCAAAAGATATAGCTACAATAGCTATCCAAAAAGGTCATGAATGTCTACACTCAGGTGGTTAACCTGCTCCATCTCCTACGTGGACACAACGTCTCGGCCATCAGGAATGTCAGGGTGGTATAAGAGAGGATCAGCCCTTGTATAACTTGACACCCCCAAATCTGGGTACTTCAATTTTCACGGGATTTGGTATTCACTGTACAAATATCATGTCTATCTACCCATAATAAATGAAAACCATTAAATAGATAGAAATAAATCATCCCCTTATGGGGTTACAACATCTGAATATAAATACATCAATCCCAGGTCATACTAACCTTAAGTCTCAAATGTGAAAACGTAAACAAATAATAAGTCTTACACAACATTAACATAGGTCTTAATAAACATTAATAATAAATCAACAAGTCTTCAACACTTGTTGACTTTGCCCTGGCCTTTGCTAATGGAAGGCTCGTCAGACCTTTTGTTCTTAACTGTAATGTTATTATTACGCAAAAGTGAGCACGATTGCCCACAAGTATAACAATATAACAATAATATAATAACATGCGAGTGAATCAAAGACTTCTGAATAAGAAAACTCAGCTTTTGAATCAAGAATGAATAACAAGAATCAAAAGAACTTCTAAGGGTCATAAGACCTTGAACTATGTCCTAGGTTATCAAGTGTTTATATTTAAAACCTTTAACAGTCATAAGACTATGGACTCTACTTCTCGTACTTAGGGGGATCAGCCCTTAGTACCATACTATGCACAATATCTCAACGCTAAGCGTAAATAATCCCTATACAAGGGTTGTTCATCTCAGTTTGACATCAGAGTCCGCACCAAATGAAGTTTGGTTTGGATAAGCTCAATAATAGTTCTAGAATTTAGAACGCTCATCAACTATGGACTAGTCGAGTTAATAAGGGTTCGCTAGTCGTATAAGTTTTAACAACAACTGATATTCAATTTGAATAATAAAACTTAAGAGGTATTTAATCGAATAAGTATTGTATAATTGGAATCATTCTTTAAAAGAATTATAACATCTAATATAAAATCTTTAACTTGAACAATTAAGAATAAGAACTTGCTGGATATAGAATATAAGTCTAGGACGTGCTCAACAAATAATTTAGAATTTAAAGAAACTTGTTCCATAAAAGTTAAGTTTTGAGTAAGGAAACTTGCTTAACAACAATAAGTTAGGGATAAAATACTTGCTCAAATAAAGGTTTGAGTTTAGAAAACTTGCCTCTTGCACAAGCTATAATTAATTCACGTTCCTTATTAAATCCTACATATCAAGACATTCATAATACCCATTAATCATAAGTTTGATATACTCATCGAATCACAACATTGGTCTTTGAACACGTTATTAGACTTTACAAATAACGATTTAAGTTATGAAATTAACTACTAATTATTCACATAATGTAAGTTATTAACATCTTATTATATGCTTAACATGTCTTCATGTTCATTACATTAGGTTTTAAAACACCTTACTGAACCTTGAACACTTAGAAAAATTTTGAAAATTTTCAAGACAGGCGCGACTGCGCTGCATGGCGCGACCGCGCTGCGGCGCGGCCGTGCTCCAAGTGTTACTTGAAGAGGCGCGGCCGCGCTGCGACGAAGACTCAATTACTACAGTTCGCGAAGAAGACACAGTAAGGCCCAATTAATTTCAATTTACACAATTATAACGATTTGTAATGTTCCCCATGAAGTATAAACATCACAGAAACATTACAAATTGATTCTAGCATGCTTCTAACACGTAGATCACATAATTACACAAATTAATGCATTTGATTTCTCTATTTTCACTATTTTGTAAGGTTTGAAGAAAACTCATGAAATTCAACGTTATAGATTCATTATAACACTGAATCCGTCTGTTTCAATTTCGTTTTGTTCGTTTAAACATGCATAATCATATTCAAGTATCAATTTAGAGTTTAAAGTATCAATTTAGAGTTTAAAGCATATAAATTTGTACATAAGGGCCATATATATAACTTTCATACTTTGTAACTTTTGAAAACCCAATTAAGACATAATTACATAGTTTTAATCATTGTAAATCATGCGTATATGGTTTAAAACATGTTATGAACATATATTAACACACATAAAGCCATATGATCAACAATCATTGACTTTAAGCATTTAATTTGTACGTAAGGCCATACATACAACTTTTATACTCTGAGACTTTTGAATTCCAAATTAAAGCATGCCTTCATGAATTTGATCGTTTTAAACATACATAGATAGTAGAAATCGTGTTCTAATCATTTAGTAACATATACAACATCAATTCATGCTTTAATCACAAATTAAATTTTCACAGAGAACTTCAAAGTACGTAAATGGAAAACTTTGAAAACTTAATTTAAACTGGGTTAAGAATTTACCCTTGCTAACTTTGTTTGATGATATAAACTTAGACTCCTCAAATCGATTCTTCTCTTACTTTCTCTCTTTTTCTCTTTGATATTTTTTCTGATGTTCATATATAGTATAAACTAGATGCTGATATAATATATAAGTTATATAATATATAATACGTATATGTATATAAATAATAAGTAAGTGGTCAGTTAATCCCATAGTGGGTTAACTGCACCAACCTCCCATAAGGCCACGTTTGGTTTTCTTCTTATCCCTCCATTCTCATTATTTGAATTAACTTCTTATCATATAGTTAATTGTCACACTTCTAATTAATCAATTAATTTTATTTAAATCATGTTAAATAAAATAGAATAGTTCCACACTAAATCACATAGTCACATAATTAAAATTCACATTTATTAATTATGTCAATTCATTAAATCTCCAATTAATTATTAAATTAATTAGATTAACATTATGCTTATTTAAATAATTCATTTAATCAAATAAGCTCAATTAAATACATACTTTGAATATAAAAACTCTCCACATTAATTTAACTAATGTAGCACATATAATTAAATTAATCTATCATAATTCTATCAATTAATTATTCAACTCAATAATTAAATCATCGAAAAATATTTATTTAATTCAATAAATATTTAAATTAAATTACAAAAATCTCGTTCGTCACATCTTTTCCCCCTTAAAAGGATTTTGTCCCCAGAATCACGGTTCTATTAAATTCTGTCCCGTTACATTCTCCCCCCCCCCTTACAAAGATTCTGTCCCCAGAATTGCTTACACATAAATTAAGTAAATAACTGTGGTAAGTATTCATCATATGCTCTTCGAGTTCTCACGTAGTTTCTTCAGCGTTGTGGTTCCTCCAAATTACTATAACAGAAGGTGTTACTTTATTTCTGAGAACTTGCTCTTTCCTGTCAACAATCTGAACAGGAACTTCTTCGTAAGATAAGTCTTTCTCAAATTGTAGGGGTTCATATTCAATCACATGTTTGTAATCGAGTTTGTAGGGTCGTAAGACTGAAACATGAAAGACGTTGTGGACATTCTCTAGCGCCGGAGGTAAGGCTACCTCATACGCAACTTCTCCAATCCTTCGTAGTACCTCAAAGGTTCCAATGAACCTTGGGATCTATTTTCTCTTCTTTTCGAATCTGATCTTTCCCTTTTAGGGAGAGACCTTCAAGAAAATAAAACTACTGGATTCAAATTTAACATTCTTGCGGTGTGGATTAGGCGTATTTCTTCTGCCTATCCTGAGCTGCTACCAACTTGTTCAAATCACTTTGACTATCTCTGCTGTTTGCTGTACCAGTTCTGGACCTAGCAATTGCCTCTCGCCGACTTTATCCCAGTATAGTGGAGTTCTGTACTTTTTGCCGTACAACGCTTCGTAAGGCAGCATGCTAATACTTGTGTGATAACTGTTGTTATAACCGAATTCCACGAGCGGTAAGTGATCATCCCAATTTCCTTTGAAATCCATAATGCATGCTCTTAACATATCCTCCAATGTATGGATCGTTCTTTTGCTCTGCCCGTCTGTCTGAGGGTGATATGCCATACTCATTCTCAATTGTGTCCACATACATTCTTGAAGTCACTTCTAAAAGTTCGAGGTAAAGCGCGGATCTCGGTTGAAAACAATCGACACCGGAACTCCATGTCTTGAAATAATCTCTTTCACATATAGCCTTGCCAACTAGTCTAAGTTGAATCTGATTCTGATCAGAAGGAAGTGTGTGGATTTCGTCAATCGATCAAACCCATACTGCGTCGTAGCCTTTCTGAGTCGTCAGAAGGCCAACCACGAAATCCATCGTAAGATGTTCCCATTTCCATTCTGGGATATCTAGAGGTTGTAGCAAACCACTCGATCTCTGATGTTCTACTTTTACTTTTTGACATGTCAGATACTTGGCAACACACTCTGCAACATCTCGTTTCAAATTCAGCCACCAGAAATGCTGTCAGAGATCCTGGTACATCTTGGTACTACAGGTGTGAATCGAATACCGTGAACTATGAGCCTCGCTCAAAATGTCTTCCTTAATTTAAGGCACTGGTGGTACCCAAACTCTGCTCTCAAATCTTAGCAGTCCCTCGTTGTCCATCTTGAATCTCGGTTTGGTTCCTTCAGATATCTTCTTCCTTACCTTCTCACATTCTTTGTTCTGAAGTTGAGCTTCATTAACCTTATCTAGCAAAGTTGTACCAGCTTGCAGTTCGAACAACTTTTCTTTGATTTCCATAAGATACCTCACCTCCAATTCCAGCTCCTCCATTGCTAAAATTACCTTCTCCTGAGCGATCAACATTATCAATTTCTCCTGACCATTTCTGCTTAAGGTGTCGACAACCACATTTGCTTTTACCAAATGGTATAATATCTCGCAATCATAGTCCTTAATTAACTCCAACCACCTTCTCTGGCGCATATTCAAGTCCTTCTATGTAATAATATATTTCAGACTCTTGTGGTCTGTATATATTTCACACTTCTCCCCATAGAGATAATGTCTCTAGATATTCAAAGCAAATACCACTGCAGCTAACTCCAAGTCATGGGTCGGATACCCCTTCTCACAGCCCTTTCAATTATCGTAACGTATACATAATAACCTTGTTGTTTTGTATAAGCACACATCCAAGTCCTTTATGCGACGCATCACTATAAACCACAAAATTTCCTGTGTCATCCGAAAGAGATAACACAGGTGCTATACTCAACCTCTTCTTAAGCTCTTGGAAGCTTTCCTCACACTTCTCCATCCAAACGAATTTCATAACTTTCCTAGTCAAAGTCATCAGCGAAATTGCGATCTTGGAAAAATCCTGAATGAATCTTCTGTAATAACCTGCCAATCCAAGAAAACTTCTCACTTCCGACGGCGTCTTCGGCTGATCCCAGTTCATCACAGCTTCGACTTTGGAGAGATCTATCAAAATTCCGTCCTTGTCAATCACTTGTCCGAGAAATTGTATCCGCTCAATCCAAAATTTGCATTTTGAAAACTTGGCATACAATTTCTCCCTTCTCAACGCCTCTAACGTTACCTTCAAATGCTTTACATGTTCTTCCCTGGTCTTCGAGTATACCAAAATGTCGTTGATAAACACCACCACGAATTTTTCTAAAAATGGCTTGAACACTCTGTTCATTAGGCCCATAAATACTGCAGGAGCATTCGTTAGACCAAACAACATTACCAAAAATTCGTAGTGACCATACCGAGTTCTAAATGTTGTCTTCGAAACATCCTCTGGCCTCACCTTCAGCTGATGATAACCACTTCTCAAGTCAATCTTCGAGAAATACCTTTCTCCCTTTAGTTGATAAAATAGGTCGTCAATCCTAGGCAATGCATACTTATTCTTAATCGTGACCTTGTTTAGTGCTCTATAATCGATGCAAAGCCGCATCGTCTTGTCCTTCTTCTTTAGAAATAACACTGGTGCTCCCCATGGAAAAACGCTCAGTTGTATATACTTCTTGTCCAGTAACTCTTGCAGTTATACCATCAACTCTTTCATCTCTATCAGAGCCATCCGATACGGTGCTTTCGATATTGGAGCCGTTCCTGGCTCCAAATCAATCACAAACTCAACCTCTCTATCTGGAGGAAGTCTTGGCAGATCATTTGAAAATACGTCTACGAAGTCCCTCACGACTGGTATATCTTCCAATTTTGGGTTCTCTTTGTGACTATTGACTATGTAGGCTAAATATCCTATATCGCCTTGTCTTAACAACTTCCTGGCCCGCATCATCGTCAGACAACTCGCTTTTCTAGGTGACTTGCTTCCATAAAATATAACCTTTAACGGAGTCATAAGGTTAATACATTTCTTCTGGCAATCAATTACAACCCCATAATTGAATAGCCAATCCATTCCCAAAATAACATCGAATTCCCCAAGTCTAATCGGAATAAGATCTACGTTCATAAAGTTACCCTTAATATCTACTCTACAGTTCTTGTGTACGTACTTAATAGGGATTACTTCTCTATTCACAATCTCTATGTTCATAGAGTATTCTAATTCATCCTTAGGCAATCCTATGTTCTTAGCAAAGTCATCGGATATAAATGAACAAGTAGCACCCGAATCAAATAATACATAAGCATTAACTTTATTAAACTATCATGTTGAATGTTCTGGTGGTCTATCAGTTTGTTGCGGTTGGTCCCATGATAGTTAGAGCATTGCCAACGCTATTTCCCTTGTTCCCTTCTGATCCTGCCCCTCCAGATGCCTTTTTAGGACAATCCCTTTCCAAGTGGTCCTTCGACCCACATGTGAAGCATGCGCCCTTCTTTGGGTCAGGGCAGTTAGGTGCTATGTGGCCTTCCTGACAACAATTGTAGCACACCCATTTTCCTTTCATACAAATCCCCAGGTGAGCTTTCCCGCAGGTCGAACATGCTTCAATTCTCTTCTTCTGACCTCCTTACTGATTTCCAGTTGACGAGTTGTTAGTCCACCTCCTCTTTTTATTGTTACTTCCTCCCATGTTGCTGCCATTAGCCTTGTTATTTCCTTCGCTTTCATTCTTCTTCTTCTGATCTTGATTGTACTTGGTTATGGCGTCGCTACCACCTTCAGCGAGGATGGCCTTCTCCAGTACCCTAGAAAAAGTGTTCAATTGGAACATTGACACTTTGCTATACAACCAGGGCTTCAGGCCATGTTCAAACCTCCTTGCCTTCCTCTCGTCGGTGTACACTTGGTATGTGGTAAACCTAGCCAACTCATTGAACTTTGCAGCGTAATCTGGTATGGACATGTTCCCGTGTTTCAATTCCAAAAACTGCACCTCCATCTGATTTTGTGAGCTAGTCGAAAAATATATCTCAAAGAACATCTCCTTAAACCTCTCCCAAGTTATGATGCCTTCTCCTCCCCTGACATTATTTTCCTGCCACCAATAGCTGGCTTCTGATTTCAGTATGAACGTTGCGTAGGCGGTCTTCTAGTACTTACTGACTCTGGCGACGTCAAAAACCTTTTCCATCTCTATAACCCAAGTTTGAGCTTCAATCGGGTTCATAGAGCCTTTAAACTCTGGCGGTCCCACCGCCTTGAAGTCTTTGAACGAGGTGTTCGGTGGAGCTTGTGGCTGATTGTTCATTGCTCCCGTTAGAAGATCTACCAACTGCTGAACAGGGTTCGCATTGGCATTAGCGTCATTATTGTTTGTTGACCCTTCTTGGGTTGCTCGACGATTTGGTCTTCTTCTCGATGGCATATTTTTGTTAAAAGATACGCTTATTAGATCTTATTCAAGCTTTTAAATACTTAAAGCTTAACTTAAACATTTAACAAAATCACTTAACACATAATCATCTTAAATAACTCTGATATTTTTATTTAATCAAAAGTTTTAAACATAATACGATAGCATCACTGCTATTTACATCAACTATCCCGAGATAAAGAATCTACAGGATTTAAATCATCAAGATATTCCTCTGTTTATAAGCACATCGGAATTTACATTATTAACTACTCAAAGAAATATTCACATAATCAAACTGTTCATGTCACTGCCTACTAAGGCGTCAAACAGCGTTACTGTGTTCTTCTTCCAACACACAGAACATCGTCCTGTGGTCTAACATATACCAGAGAAGACCTTCGAACTGGACTAGATATTACATCGCCCGATCCTGGGACTCATCAATTGCCTTTTGAAATGTGTAGTCCGTCTACTCAATCTTTGCTTTCTTTGCACGAACATTATCCTCTGCAAGATTGGCACATCGTGAATCCCTCACCCAAGCATCCTCCGCTATAGCAAGCCTTGCTGATTTCTCTTTAATTCATTCTTCAGCTTCTCTATATCAACTAACTTTTCTTCACCTTGGCCCTTCTCGTGGATCAACTCCCACTCTACATCTCCAAGACGTGTGTAAAGAGTCTCAACTTCAACATCCTTCTACTCGATGGTGGATTGTTGCATAACCGTCTGCTCCTTCAGCTCTCGAATAGTATACTGTAACTCGACGTTACGGTCATATAGTTCGTCATACATCTCAGCACTGATAGAGTTCAGTGGGAACTCTTTAGGGTCTTCATCCTCCTCCTCGGCTGCCTCAACCTAAACCTCAATCTCCTCAGGGTCCTCCTCAAAGTCCTCCTCTGATTCAAACACCGGCACATGCTCCTGACCAACGACTGTGATCAAAGGAGATGGCTCTCGTCGAATCAACTGCTCCCAGACTGTGTGAATATCTCGGGGCTCCTCCTTTCTAGCCTCTTGGGGTACATCGTCCCTAGGTTGACTGGGTTCTCCAGCATCCGATATCCTGATAAATCAAATTTTAATTCTTAGTTATTACGTGATGCTAATTGATAATCTCGCGAGTACATAAATATAAACACATAACACATAAGGTAAGTTATTATCTTTCTTAGAACTCGATTAGAGTTATCATTACTATGTTATCGATCTCTTAAAAGGTTACTACCCTAAGGTTTTCCCCCACCTAAGTTTCATAACCTACAGCTCTGATACCAACTTGTGACACCCCCAAATTTGGGTACTTCAATTTTCACGGGATTTGGTGTTCACTGTACAAATATCATATGTCTATCTACCCATAATAAATGAAAACCATTAAATATATAGAAATAAATCCTCCCTTTATGGGGTTACAACATCTGAATATAAATACATCAATCCCAGGTCATACTAACTTTAAGTCTCAAATGCGGAAGCATAAATAAATAATAAGTCTTACACAACCTTAACATAGGTCTTAATAAACATTAACCATAAAACAACAAGTCTTCAACACTTGTTGACTTTGCCCTTGCCGTTGCTACTGGAAGGCTCGTCAGACCTTTCATTCTTAACTGCAATGTTATTATTACGTAAGAGTGAGCACAATTGCCCACAAGTATAACAATGTAACAACAATATAATAGCATGCGAGTGAATCAAAGACTTCTTAATAAGAAAACTAGTCTTTTGAATCAAGAATGAATAACAAGAATCAAAAGAACTTCTGAGGGTCATAAGACCTTGAACTATGTCCTAGGTTGTCAAGTGTTTGTACTTTAAACGTTTAACAGTCATAAGATTATGGACTCTACTTCTCGTACTTAGGGAGATCAGCCCTTAGTAGCATATTGTGCACAATATCTCAACTCTAAGCGTAAATAATCCCCTATACAGGGTTGTTCATCTTAGTTTGACATTAGAGTCCTCACCAAAGGAAGTTTGATTTAGATAAGCTCAATAATAGTTCTAGAATTTAGAACACTCATCAACTATGGACTAGTTGAATCAATAAGAGTTTGCTAGTCGTACAAGTTTTAACAATAACTGATATTCAATTGGAATAATAAAACTCAAGAGGTATACAATCGAATAAGTATTGTATAACTGGAATCATTCTTTAAAAGAATTATAACATCTAATATGAAATCTTTAACTTGAACAATTAAGAACAAGAACTTGCTCGATATAGAATATAAGTCTAGGACTTGCTTAACAAATAATTTAGAATTTAAAGAAACTTGTTCCACAAAAGTAAAGTTTTGAGTAAGGAAACTTGCTTAACAACAATAAGTTAGGGATAAAATACTTGGTCAAATAAAGGTTTGAGTTTAGAAAATTTGCCTCTTGCACAAGTTATAATTAATTCACGTTCCTTATTAAATGCTACATATCAATACATTTATAATAGCCATTAATCATAAGTTCGATATACTCATCGAATCACAACATTGGTCTTTGAACACGTTATTAAACTTTACAAATAACGGTTTAAGTTATGAAATTAACTTACTAATTATTCACATAATGTAAGTTATTAACATCTTATTATATGCTTAACATGTCTTCATGTTCATTACATTAGGTTTTAAAACACCTTACTGAACATTGAACACTTAGAAAAATTTTGGAAATTTTCAAGACAGCCGCGGCCGCACTGCATTTGAACCTTGGAGCGGCGCGGTCGCGCTGTACGACGCGACTGAGCTCCAAGTGTGCCTTGAAGCAACCCGACCGCGCTGCGACGCAGACTCAGTTACTGCTGTTCGCGAAGAACACATAGTAAGGCCCAATTAATTATAATTTACACAATTATAACGATTTATAATGTTACTCATGAAGTATAAACATCACATAAATATTACAAATGGATTCTAGCATGCTTCTAACACTTAGATCACATAATTACGCAAATTATCGCATTTGATTTCTCTGTTTTCACTATTTTGTAAGTTTTGAAGAAAACTCATGAAATTCAACGTTAAAGATTCATTATAACACCGAATCCGTCCGTTTCAATTTTGTTTTGTTCATTTAAACATGCATAATCATATTCAAGTATAAATTTAGAGTTTAATAAACGATTAAAGCATGTAAATTTGTACATAAGGGCCATATATACAATTTTCATACTCTGTAACTTTTGAAAACCCAATTAAGACATAATTACATAGTTTTAATCATTGTAAATCATGCGTATACGGTTTAAAACATGCTATGAACATATATTAACACACATAAAGCCATATGATCAACAATCATCGACTTTAATCATTTCATTTGTACGTAAGGCCATATATAAAACTTTTATACTCTGAGACTTTTGAATTCTAAATTAAAGCATGCCTTCATGAATTTGATCGTTTTAAACATACATAGATGGTAGAAATCATGTTCTAATCATTTAGTAACACATATAACATCAATTCATGCCTTAATCACAAATTAAATTTTCACAAAGAACTTCAAAGTACGTAAATGGAAAACTTTGAAAACTTAATTTAAACTGGGTTAAGATTTTACCCTTGCTAACTCTGTTTGATGATATAAACTTAGACTCCTCAAATCGATTCTTCTCTTACTTTCTCTCTTTTTCTCTCTGATATTTTCTCTGATGTTCGTATATAGTATAAACTAGATGCTGATATAATATATAATACGTATATGTATGTAACTAATAAGTAAATGGTCAAGTAATTCCATAGTGGGTTAACTGCACCAACCTCCAATAAGGTCCACGTTTGGTTTTCTTCTTATTCCTCCATTCTCATTATTTTAATTAACTTTTTATCATATAGTTAATTGTCACACTTCTAATTAATCAATTAATTTTATTTAAATCAATTAAATAAAATAGAATAGTTTCACATTAAATCACATAGTCACATAATTAAAATTCATATTTATTAATTATGTCAACTCATTAAATCTCTAATTAAATATTAAATTAATTAGATTAACATTATGCTTATTTAAATAATTTATTTATTCAAATAAGCTCAATTAAATACATACTTTGAATATAAAAATTCTCCACATTAATTTAACTATTGTAGCATATATAATTAAATTAATCTATCATAATTCTATCAATTAATTATTCAACTCAATAATTAAATCATCAAAAAATATTTATTTAATTCAATAAATATTTAAATTAAATTACAAAAATCTCGTTCGTCACAATAACTGCTGGAAAATAGACCTGTGGAAGGGCTCGCTCCAGAGCTGGATGGATCAAAAGAAGATGCCTTTGATGGATCTCAGCCAAGATGCCTGATATACAAATGAGCTCTCTCCAACTGCTGGGTCAGTCCTGTAATCTGGTCCAAGTGAGTAGGCTCCCTGAGGCAAGCTATCTAGTCTGTCATCATCACAGACCCCGGCACCATATCTGCCATGAACTGGGTGGCACGAGTGTGAGAGCTAATAGTGCGAGGACTCCACCAGCTGTTGAAATTCCTCCTGGCTGTATGGACCCTCTGACAGGGTGAAGCCATCAATGCCCTCCATCGGAATGTCTGTGAGCGGCTAAACTAGTGGCTAATGGTGCCAAGCAGGAGGAACAATGGGAATGCGGATCTGTCCCGTGATGCTCCTGATATCCTAAATAGAGCTCCCAACCTCCCTCTGTCAAAAATGGGACTCTGCGGGTCGATAATTCAAACTCCTGGCCAGTAGGGAAACCTCTCTCAAACCCGACTATAAAAAATTCTAAGGTATACGGTACCCATGAGATCGATCCTGCTGTCAAAAACTCAAGCTGCAGGCGGGAAATCCCTCAGCCACGGGGACCTCTATCAGAGTGGAGTGGTGCCAACGCCATCCCCGAGGATAAGTATCAAGGCCTAAAGTAGTAGCGGGATGAAGGCAAGGAAGCCTCTCATATGCCCAAAACTGGCCATGCAAATATCAAAAGTCCTCAGTGACCAAGACTTACAAATGTAAATGCAGAAATCAAAAAAGGTACAAGAAAGATATACTCACCAGCAAAAATGGGTAGAACCCTAGCCAAGCCTCCGTCACACCTTTCGAGCCCATGCGCATGCCCCGGAGAAAGTAGGCAAAGGTATAGGTACCCTAATAAAACTCACTGAGGCGCTCTACATATTGAGTGGTGCTGACCAGGGCAAAGGGACACCGTCGCAGAATTGTCTGCCAAAAAATAACCCCTGATGATCACTAGAAATAATCGCCGTAAGATGCGATCCCTAACCCTCTGATCATCAGGTAGAGGCTCAAGCAAAGCCCCACTCTGGGAATCTACGCTTAAGAGACCAGATCGGACCGTCTGACCCTTGATCGTTGTCACACGAACTCCAAGAAGGGACCGAACGACAATGGGTGTAATGTCAGCCACGACAGGCGTTGGCTCACTCTCAAACTCTATCCTGATGATGAACCTCCAGTCCATCGGGGTCATCATCACCTCACAGTCCAACAAGTGGAGAGACTGAGTCTGGTGGAACCAGCGCTCAGATAAAGCCCTCATAAAATTGCAGGGGCAACGGCGGGGAAGAATAGAAAAGAATGCCTGAAACCCCAGGCATCAACAATGTCCCTGTAGTTCCGGTGCAGAGTGTGATACAGGGAATACACATTAAACCATCCCTCGAGGCTGCGTAAAGCCCAGAACCTGCATCAAAAACCAACCCATGTCAAAAACCTGTGCCCAGAGACTAGCAAAAGGAAGAAAGAAAATCCAAAAATAAAAAAAGCTTCAGTCACCTCGTTGGCGTGGAGGAACCTCGAGGGATGATGACTTAAATCTCCCAGCAGGTCCTAGGTTGGCACAATAATTCCTAAAAGCTCAGCATGTGGGGCCTGGCCTGGAACAGGAGCAACGAATAGAGCATCCTCATCGTCTATATCGACCGGCGGCTCATCATGGACCGGACGAATCACCGACTCTGCTAACCTACGAGGTGGTCGGGCTAGATGTGGTTGAGGAACATCAGAAGCTCTCCTCCGCCTAACGCCTGAAACGACCCTGCTGGCACTACCAGGTCTATCTCGGTCCATAGCCATGACAAAGTCTCCAAATCACCTCAAAAAGGGTGTGGTAAGCCTAAAATATGTGGCTTATTAATTAAAATCAGTACTTTATGCATTTCTAAGTCTTAAAACATGCATGGGTCAGTCAAAAATCTCTAGTAGAGTCAAAACTGCATGTTTTTTCAAAAGCTAAATCCTAAAAAATGCATGGGTCAGTCAAAAATCCCCAGTAGAGTCAAAACTATATATTTATTAAATGCTCGGGCTTTTAAATTTTTTTTGCCAAAGTCTCCTTTGTAAAAGGGACTATCCGCATGCACACAGGTATGTCTAGGTGGCCATTTAGTAACACACCTTCCCAAAAATAGAAACAGTTCATATTTATAAAAAAAAATCAAAAATAAACTTCACATGGTAGCCAAATTACCATGGACTTTTTTAGTTGAAAATCCAGGCTCGCTAGGCCTCAAAAAGGATGAGTAAACTGATCAAAAAGAGCTGAAATTGACTATCTTAAAATCTAAATTTTATTACATCAAAACGTGTATTGCAGTAAAATATGCATACTTATGAAGTCAAAAATTTTTTAGTAGGTCATATAAGCATACATTTTTGATACATTGTGTTTAAAAGCACCTTACATGGTTTACATACTTCTAACGGTCAAAACATGAAAAGAAAAGATCTAAACGTTACCTGAGATGTGCAGAATGCGTGGCCGCTGACGGAATCTTGAAAAAGCTGCCCGAACTCCGTAGATCTGAAAGAGAAAATCAGATTTCTACCGAAACGAAAAACTAAAAATGACTTATGAGCGCTGCTGTTGCCCAATATAAAAATGCACGAGGGATCGGCCCCACCCACGACAGCCGCACCTCTACCTGCGGCTCCCTAGGGTGGGCCCCACCCCCACCGGCTAGTTCTAGTTCGAGTTGAAATGGAGTTTATGTGAGTTAAAAAGTTAAATCTGAGAAAAATATAGCTACGCAATTGAGCGGTTTGTCCTGAAATCCTGCGTTTAAGCAGCGGATTACCGACAGAAAGAGGAACTTCGTGAAAGCCATTGGTATTCATCCCGAAGCAATATCAGAGGAGCAATGATGAAAAACTGCTGAAAAACTACGCAAAACTGTCGAAAACTGCAACTTTAAAAGTGTCGGATACTGACTGATGACAGTTTAGCCGTTGGCACAACCCCAACGAAGCGTCGGGTTGACAGTTCAGCCGTTGGCACAACCCCAGTAAAGCATCGGGTACTGACTGATGACAGTTCAGTCATTAGCACAACACCAGCGAAGTGTCGCGTACTGAACTGATGACAGTTCAGCCATTGGCACAACCCCAAAGAAGCGTCGGGTACTGACCGATGACAGATCAGCCGTTGGCACAACCCCAGCGAAGCGTTGGGTACTGACCGATGACAGTTCAGCCGTTGGCACAACCCCAGCGAAGCGTCGGGTACTGAACGATGATAGTTTAGCAGTGGGCACAACCCCAGCGAAGCGTCGGGTACTGACCGATGATAATTTAGCCATTGGCACAACCCTAGCGAATCGTCGCGTACTGATCGATGATAGTTCAGCTGTTGGCACAACCACATCAAAGCATCGGGTACTGACCGATGACATTTCAGCCGTTGGCACAACCCCAATGAAGCGTTAGGGTGCTGACTGTTGAAAGTTCAGCTGTTGGCGCAACCCCAGCAAAGCATCGGGTACCGACCGATAACAGTTCAGCCGTTGACACAACCCCAGTGAAGCATCGGGTACTGACCGATGATAGTTCAGCCGTTGGCACAACCCCAGCGAAGCATCGGGTACTGACGGATGACAGTTCAGCCGTTGGCACAACCCTAGCAAAGCGTCGGGTACTGACTGATGACAGTTCAGCCGTTGGCACAACCTAAGCGAAGTGTCGGGTATTGACCGATGACAGTTCTGCCGTTGTCACAACCCTAGCGAAGACTCGAGTAATAACCGATGACAGTTTAACCGTTAGCACAACCCTATCAAAGCATCGGGTACATACCCATGACAGTTCAGTCATTGGCACAACCCCAGCGAAGCGTCAAAAACTGACCGATGACAGTTCAGCCGTTGGCACAACCCCAGCGAAGCGTTGGGTACTGACCGATGATAGTTCAGCCATTGGTATAACCCCAGCGAAAGATCAGGTACTGGCCGATGACAGTTCAGAGCCGTTAGCATAACCCCAACAAAGCGTCGAGTACTGACTGATGACAGTTCAGCCATTGGTTCAACTCCAGCAAAGAATCGGGAATAATCCGGTTGCAGAAATAGTATATCAATCTATCTCCATAAAGGACAAATGATGGAATCTGTTATTCACATCCTCAAAAGGGACACCAAGAAGGATTGGTGATTCAACCCCCTGTTACAAACTACCGGTGTAAATTATCATCAGGATAGGCATCTGAAGCACCTACTAAGGTAACTTGGTAACAGAGATACGTCCCCATCAGAGGAGCCTTAAAAAATGTATAACAGCATCAGCCGAAGTAAAATATGCCCTATGGAAAGTATTGACGGACGGGGAAACCATTGGTCTCAAACTAAGGTAGCATCCATAATATCATCCCCATCAGAGTAGACAGGTCTATCACGAATAACGTCATCCCCAGCAGAAATAGACGTGAACAATCTGTGATAGCCTAACTCTGATAATCTATCATCGATACCTTACCAGTAACCGCTTGACAGTGCTGCCCCAAGGATTATCATGAATGACGGTATACCCAGCAAAGAATGACGTGAACATTGAATGATAACCTTAACCCCTCAAAGTCATCTAATAGTCATCACATATCATGACATGCATTGCCTTGCCCTTACATTTGTATTTTTAGTGTCTAGCAATCTTTATCCTGTTCATTCCACTACATTGCATGAACATGATAAAGAGGGGCATCTGTAGACACTCAAAATTTTGCATCCATTGTTACTAACCCTACAAGAGGGCAAAACCATATTTTCAACTCAGATCATCCCCGATCTCAACCTGGGAAGTATAGGTCAGCCCCAGTCTCAACCCGGGAGGTACAGGTCAGCCCTGGTCTCAACCCAGGAAGTGCAGGTCAACTCTGGTCTCAACCCGGGAAGTACAGGTCAGCCCCGATCTCAACCAGGGAAGTACAGGTCAGCCCCGGTCTTAATCTGGGAGGTATAAATCAGCCCCGGTCTCAACTCGGGAGGTACAGATCAGCCCCGGTCTCAAGCTAGGAGGTACAGGTCAGCCCCGATCTCAACCCGGGAGGTACAGATCAACCCCGGTCTCAACCCAAGAGGTACAGGTTAGCCCTGGTCTCAACCCAGGAGGTACATGTCAGCCCCAGTCTCAACCCGGGAAGTACAAGTCATCCCCGGTCTCAACTCGGGAGATACAGATTAGCCCCAGTCTTAACTCGGGAGGTACAGATCAGCCCCGATCTCAACCCGGGAAGTAAAGGCCAACCCCAGTTTCAACTCGGAAGGTACATATCAGCCCCAGTCTCAACCCCAGAAGTACAGGTCAGCCCCGGTCTCAACCCGGGAAGTACAGATCAGCCCTGGTCTCAACTCGAGAGGTACAGATCAGCCCCGGTCTCAACCTGGGAGGTATAGGTCAGCCCCGGTCTTAACTCGAGAGGTACAGGTCAGCCCCGATCTCAACCCGGGAAGTACAGGTCAACCCTGGTCTCAACCCAAAAGGTATAGGTCAGCCTCGGTCTCAACCCGGGAGGTACAGGTCAACCTCGGTCTCAACGCGGGAGGTACAGATCATCCCTGATCTCAACCCGGGAGGTACAGGTCAGCCCCGGTATCAACCTAGGAAGTATAGGTCAGCCCCAATCTCAACCCGGGAGGTACAGATCAGCCCCGGTCTCAACCTTGGAAGTATAGGCCAACCCCGATCTCTACCTGGGAGGTACAGATAAGCCCCGGTCTCTACCCGGGAAGTACAGGTCTGCCCCGGTCTCAACCCAAGAAGTATAGATTAGCCCCGGTCTTAACCCGAGAGGTACAGATCAGCCCCAGTCTCAACCCGGGAGGTACAGGTCAGCCCCGGTCTCAACCCGGGAGGTACAGGTCAGCCCCGGTCTCAACCCGGGAAGTACAAGTCAACCCTGGTCTCAACTTGAAAGGTATAGGCCAGCCCAGGTCTCAACCCATGTCAACCCCAGTCTCAACCCGGGAGGTACAGATCATCCCCGGTCTCAACCCGGGAGGTACAGGCCATCCCCGGTCTCAACCCGGGATGTACAGGTTAGCTTCGGTCATAACCCGGGAGGCCAACTCAACTTCGGAGACAACCCTGAAGCCTCACATCATCTCTAGAGACAAACTTGGAAGAACCAAGTTAGCTTCAGAGACAACCCTGAGGATAAACAGAATCGGCTGGGATCCAAAACTCGGAGACAACCCTAGGAAGTCAGTCGAAGGCCATGCCAGCACTGAAGGCAACCCCGGGAAGGGCAAAATGGTCATTTTACCAACTTAAAGCCTATTTGTTCAAACTCAAGATGAATTGATGCCACCAAGGTCAGAAAGAACCATAACAATGATCCCGAGTGGAAACAGCGCAAGACAGCTCAACGGACAAATTGTGAGGAATCAAAGACCTGGTTATGAACCCATCTTTTTGGACTCGAAAAAGGTTTTCTCCCATGTTATTACGATGTGCTTGGCAAGGGCTTTCCGTAAAGGTATAGCACCCCTCAAACGGACACTCCAATTAAAAGTTAAAAAGTTTCAAATCTGACCTCGCGTTGCTCGGAGTGCACGTACTTCGATGCAACGGGACCCGCCACATGGATCCGCACCTCTACCTGTGGCTGTAGCAGGTAGAGCTGCTTCTTTTGGATCTATATATATGAGGTGACCCCCAGCTCATTTCAAGAATCAAAAACGCTCTGAACCTTTGCCCGTTTGGTTTCTCAGTCATATTTTTGTTCTTCAAACCCAAATTTTTTCACTCTAACACGTAGATACACCTACATACTACCACATATCAAAAATTAACAGGTAGAAACGGATGTTTAAAGCCTATAATTTGGCAAAAAGCCCGTGTAGCAGTCCAATGTGAGTATTTTTACGATCAGAAAGTTCATATTACTTCATTGCACTTTTATACACTTGCATGTTAAGTTTCACTTTTTGAATATGCCCGGAACTTAGTTTCGTGGCGGTTTTTGCTTACATTTTAGTACATAAAACGCATTTTCTGGCATTTCTACAACTCGGATCGTTGATCCGCAGCTTCTAACAACTTTTATATACATATATCTTCGTTTCTAGCAACTTCGCCGAACTGGGTCATCTTCCCAGTCTGGGTTTGACTTTTTATTGTGTATATTTAACTTTATATATACTAACTTTTTAATTTTGTCAAGCCCGGATGTCAAATTCGAGGTAGTTTACTGCTTTTATATATATAACTATATATATATATATATATATATATATATAATTTTTCTGACTTATTTGGGCCTGGATTTTTACTTTCGTAGCCTTTTTATTGCTTTAATATATATATATATATATATATATATATATATATTAACTATATATATTATTATTTACATTCTAGTTTGGCCTGGATCATTCTATGACCTTTTTACTGCTTTTATACATATATATATATATATGTATATATATTTACATTTCTGTCCGGGCAAAGGATAAAATGTCCATCGCCCTTTACCGCTTTCTTATATATATATTTACATTATGACCAGTCTGGATCATTTTGTGGCTTTTATACAGCTTTTATAAATAGATATATATTTTCATTCCACTTTGGGCCTCGGAGTGAAAACCCACCACCCTTTACCGCTTATATATATATATATATATTTCAATTCTGTCCAGCCTGGATTACTCCGTAGCTTTTTACAACTTATATATATATATATATATATATATATATATATATCCTTCCATTCCAGTCCGGGCATCGGAGTGAAAACCCATCGCCCTTTGTAGTTTTTATATATATATTTCCATTTTGTTAAGCCTGGATTATTCCGTGGCTTTTTACAACTTTTATAAATATATATATATATATATATATATATATATATATATATATTTCCATTCCAGTCCGGGCATTGGAGTAAAAACCCATCGCCTTTTATAATTTTTTATATATATATTTCCATTATGTCAAGCACGGATTATTTCGTGACTTTTTACAGATTTTATAAATATATATATATATATATATATATATATATATATATATTCATTCCAGTCCTGGTACCGGTAGAGAAAACCCATCGCCCTTTACAGCTTTCGTATATATATATAGAGATATATTGCTTTAATCATTTTGATTAAATTATTGCTTTAAATATTAATTTGATATGAATCGGCACTAACATTTTTGCGGGCGAACTAGATTTTTTTAAATCTCGCCAACTTTAACTTTCAAACGGTTCAAAATAGGTCCAGACAAAATCGGGAAGCTAAAATGGCTGAGATTTATTTAAATCTAGCATTTTTTCTAGTTGCAATTATGAAAGCAACCTCGCGTCCCTTAGATCGCTATCTAGTGGGAACGAGACGCTTCGGCCATGTGCGAGCCAGGATTTACTGATGAATCCTTGGTTCTGGCAATATCTGGATGCAGATATATATTTATGTATATATTTGAGTTGTGCAGGTTTTATTGGCTTCCCTTTGTGAGCCTTGGAATCGTGGGATTCATGATCAAACTGATCAGAATTTGATTTCCACGATGGACAAACTCTATTTTATAAATGTATCCTGCTGGTTTTTCTGTAAAATGTACATCCGAAAGACCTTAAAACGGTTATCCAGGTTTAAGGTCTCAACATAATGAGAATAATGGTTTATCCTGTCAGAGTCCCTCCAGATGGCTATCATGCCTATGAGGAGACTGACACTTGTATATATTTTGTGGTCGAGGATGCTTCGCAGCCCGACAATCACCATTCAAATTGAGCCCAAAGGCTAAAAAGATAAAACAGAAGGGTTGACATACTTCAATTCCTATGTTAGCGTAAGGGTTTGAAAACCTGCTTTTAAAATATCATTTTAATAATCTTGTCTAAAAAAGAGACTTTTGCAAATCGAATCAAACCCTTCGTATATAGGTTCAACGAAGCCTGTCCATGCTTTCAATCAATCAAACATAGGCCCAATTTTCTTCCAACATTTATACACACACTGCAGATTTAAAAGGAAAATAATAAAAAGATGCGGTACAGTGTTTACACGGGAGTAGTGGGGTGCCTAACACCTTCTCCACACTTAACCAAGCTCCCGAACTCAAAACTTCGGTTTCAAAGATCAAGTTTCGACATTGTCTAACAAATTGAGCATCTTTTCAAAACAAACTCGGTTGAGTTGGTACAACCATTTCAAAACTACTAATTGGCGACTCTGTAAAACTTTCAAATCGTCGACATGATACATGCTGACCATTTCCTAAAAAACTCTTCAAAACCTTTTTCACAATAAAAAGAATAAGGGTAGATAAAACTTAGGAAGAGAGAAAGATCCGGGTTTGACCCGACCTGTGGATTTTTTTCTCGACGTCGACACCTTACATATGATCCAATAATATTATGTTGAACCTCTATGACATACGGACATAACCCAAGTGGTATCATAGTAATCGAACTTAAAACGAACACGTAGCAGAACTTTTCGTAAAATATGTCAATATACAAACCCTAGCATGGAAATGCAATAATCTTAATTAAATAAGCATTTTTGAAAATTATGTAAGATATCATATATTGTAGATATGAAAGTTTATGAGATATTGAAAGTGGTTTCAACTCATTTGGTTATAAAATGAACAAGTTGTGAAAGATTGAATCAAGAGGTAAGAAATCAAAATGCTGGGAAACCTTAAGCTTGGAAACTCTGCCAGGAAGGCGCGCCCCACGCTGAAAAAGAACAACACCCAGCACGCCCCACGCCAGGGTCGGATCTGAGGATCTGTAGGTGTAGCGATGCCCGCGCTTCCAATAGACTTAAACCGGCGCGCCCCGCGCCAGGCCTAATTCACAGTTGACCCGGATCCGGGTCAAACCGGGTCAGGTCTGTGTGGGTCGGGTCGAACTGGATCATAAAACCAAATTCTTTTAAAATTAAAATAATAATTAATTAAATAATAATAATACTTAATTTGATTAATATTAATAGATTTTATTAATAAAAAATAATCAAACAATTAAAGTATTTTAATTATGAGTTAATTAAAAATAAGTTGAACTTTAAAAGTCTAAGACTTATTTGACTTAAAGAATACTAAACAATTAAAATAATTGTAATTGTTAAGTGATAATTAACTTAATATTCCTAAATTATAAACAATTAAAACCAAATAAGGTTTTACTTGTGAAACGAATAAACAATTAAGATACTACTTAATTGTAAAACAATAAGACTTAGACTAATTGGTAATAGTGAAGACTATTTCTATTCGTATAAGTATGAACAATTAAAGTGACATTAAGGAACATTTTAATTGTGAATAATAATTATTAAATACTTCCAAAGATTATTTAATTGTGAACCAATGAAAAAATAATGTGAATATCCCTAACTAAGATTAAGGGAATTACTAAGATAATAATGAAACAATATATAAATGATAGAGTGATAGAGATAACGATTAAAGAAACAATATAGAATTATTTTAAGAAGTCTTAGATACTTAGGCTAGTGTGTTAGATCGATTTAAGGTTATATATTTATATGTTGATAGAGATTAACCGTTACGATTATAATAGGTTAATCAAAAGGATAAGAAGTCGAGGTTGGATTTAATCAACGACTCAGACAAGTTATTAACCCTACTTTTATTGAGTAAGTTTCCTAACTTTATTTGATTTTATATTGAATGCAAGTATTCAAACCTTACTCTTTACTGAGCACTACTTAAGCTTGTACTATTATTGATAGTACGAGTAAACAATTTATAGCATGAATCTTGTCTTATGAATTAATGCTTCATAACTTAATTTAAAGTCTGTTTATATTCTTCGAACTATGTTACGAGAATTGAACTTATAAATTGTTCGTATATACATTGAAAGAGTGGTCTATACCACTTAATTCGACTTGACCTATATCATAAATTTGAAAGCTATCCAAACCAATTGACTTGGTGCGGACTCTTATAAATCTACTAAGACGAACAACCATCATGGAAGGGGAAATTATATATAACTGTCAGTAGCGCACACAAGTATGATTAAATGTTATGCATAACGTAGGGTACTTTAGGCTAATCACCTGTTATACTTGTTTTTATTGGATTTTGAGCATAATATTGTTAATTCTAGTAAGAGTTCATAATCCTTAGCGACTGCTCAGTGTTCATTATTCTTGAACCTTGAAATAGTTAAACCTTGAATCCTGTTAATATCTTTCTGTCCATAGTGACACTTATTAAGAACTATTGATACTTCTTATATTTCTCGAACTATCATTTACTATTATACCTTGGAGATTAGAAATTTATATTATTCACCCTTATTGCTATATTACTTGATGAGGAAACTTGTTGCTCATTATTGCTTTTCCTAAAACATTTCAGTTAAGGCAGAGCAGTGCGGACCCTCTAGCACAGACTAGGGCAAGGCTACGACGTAGCTTTGTTCTCTTTAGATTATTATGATGATTGTAATAAGACTTATTTCATATTATGTATTAGTTATGTTTAAGATCTATTTAAGTTATGTTTAAGTTACGAGACCATGGGACACGAATATTTATATTAAATAAATGTAAATTATTCTAATATTTCGTTGCATGAGATGTTAGTATGTTATTAGAAATTAGCAAGTGATGCACTGAATTCGAGGTACAGGTATCTGAATTTGGGGGCGTCACAGGTTGGTATCAAAGCATTAGTTATAAACCTTAGGAGCGAGAGTCCTTAGATTATAACTTTAGAAGAACTTAGAAGATAGAAGGAGATAAAACTCATGTAGGGTTTTCCTAGAGAGACTTAGTGTGTTATAAAATATAGTTTCATTCTATACAATGAACTTATGTTTTATTTAACATTCTAATGGAGTTTGTTATTTGTTATCTTGTGATTGTGGTTGTAGGATGACAGACATGGGAGGACCTAGTAGAGTGGCAGAGGAGGAGCCCCGGGATATACATGTAGTATATGAGACTCCTTTAGTAGCTGAGCCTGTGCATGAACTAGCACCGTTCGAGTTTGACGACGAGAACGAGAAAGAGGTAAAGTCTGATCCAGAGGAAGAGCCTATGGAGGACGAGCCCATTGAGGACTCTGACGAGGCTACAATCGAGGAGAGGATGTTGGGAGAGTATGAGGAGCGGATCTTGGTGTTAGACTGCCGAGTTCAGGAGCTAGAGGCAGAGGCCCAGGAGAGAGAGACTGAGTTCAAGAAACTGAGGGACGAAGACCACCAGAGGAAGTTAGTGATGCAGGATATGGAGGTGGAGATTGCTTACCGAAAGGAGGCAGGGATTTAGATGGGGACTCTTTTCTACAGATCGGTATCTAGGAATGTGCACTTGGCACAAAAACTAGAGGAGGTTGAGCAGAGAGAGTTGAGCGAGAAGGCGAAGAATGAGGTTCTCCGTACTTAGCTTGAGCTGGAAGTGATGGAGAGGATCCACTTCGAGGATAAGTGGGAAGGAGCTAATGAAAGGGCAGAGGATCTAGAGGATGAAGTAAAGTGTAAGAAAAGGAAGATGAACAAGATGGTTTATATTTTTCACTCGACCATAGAGAGTGATTGATGGTGTATACCAATACCCGATGGAGCAGGGACAGACTTGACACACTATGAGCAGAGACTTGATGGTACACATATCACAGGTAGAGTACAAGAGCGCCGTGGAGCGAGGGATGTTGGGATGAGACCCATTAGTTTAGTGGTGGTGGTGGTGGTGGTCGTAGTAGTAGTAGTAGTTGTAGTAGTAGTAGTAGTAGTAGTAGTAGTAGTAGTAATAGTAGTAGTTCCTTTTATGTGATGTACACATTGTGTTGAAATCCTAATCTTTTGTGTAAGATATGGGATAGATATGTAAACCCTGAGTAGGCTTATGTTAGAGGAGTAGTATGATAGTGTTCCCCATCTTTTGTGATATTAGGGGATATATCTTGACATTTATAGAAGTATGCTACGGATGATCATATTAATCTAATGATTTGGCATATGAATATAAATGTTCTTATTTCATAAACGTGTTATAAAAATTTATATTCCTTGTGCGTTTATGAAATACTTGAATAAAATAATTAGATAATAAAAATAAAATTTTGTGATGCAAATAATAGGCGCTCAGACGTAGACTAGTTGTACCAGAAGAGTCAGTTAACAATGAAACGGAGCAAGTAGAACCAATACAAAAACTAGTTGACTTGTTAGGAGAAGACCTTCGGGGAAGGAACAATGAACCCGTTCACCCTAATCCCCAAGCGGTTCCAGTTACGAACTTCAAGGACTTTAGGAGCGTAGGACCCCCAGAGTTTGAGGCTACTACCGATCCTATAATGGCGCAAACATGGATAAAGGAGATAGAGAAGGCATTCACCATTGCTTGTGTGGGCGAGGATCAAAAGACTGTATTCGCTATGTATATTATGAGTGGTGAAGCAAAATACTGGTGGGAGGCAAATCAGCAAAGAGTAGGAGAAGGAATTATAACATGGGATAGGTTTAAGACTCTGTTCTTCGAGAATTATTTCCCGAAGAGCATGAAGAATAGGATGGAGGTAAAATTCTTAGAACTTAAGCAAGGGAGATGACGGTGGCGCAATATGCGGCTAATTTCAATGAGCTTGCCCAGTTTGCAGAACACCAGGTAGGGGATAAAGAAAGAAAAGCCAGACGTTTTTGAGCAAGGACTAAAACCTTGGTTGCTCAACAAGGTGTCGGTTCTCCAGATTAACTCATTTTCCGCTCTATTGGAAAAGGCTATCATTGCAGAGGGAAGTGTGAGGCCTTAAGTCAGTATAACAAAGAGAAGAAGAGTAAGAACACTGGAGGAGAAAGCCGTGGAGGGAGCAGCAGCGGAGGAAGTAATCTAGGGAAGAGGAAGTGGGATAGTAATAACAACAACAACAATAACAAGAACAACAATCAAGCGGGTAGTTACCAAGGAGGGTTTAAGAAGCGAGCGGAAGGATACCCGAAGTGTGGGAAGAACCATCAGGGAGAGTGCTGGAAGGGGAGCAGTACGTATTACAACTGTGGCTAAGAGTGGCACATTTCACCCAATTGCCCGAAGCCAAGGAAGATCAAGGGATGTTTCGCTTGTGGCTCAACCGAGCATCAGATCAAGGATTGCCTATAGAAGGGGAACAGCAGAGGAAGCGGCTAGCAAGGGGGAGGCAGCAAACTAATGATCGGCAGACCAACACAATCCTACCGTCCAGCCGCCAGAACCTTTAACATGACCGTCCAGAATGCAGTAGCCAGAGGCAAACCCAAGCACGGGGCAGGGAGCACCTGCCCCCGGTAAAATTTTAGGGAGTTAGGGGGTCAACTTAATAAAAAATATTATTTGAGTGAATGTTAAGTGAAATTGTTATGTTTGATTTAAAAAAGTATAGTCTAAAAGAAGAGATACTGCTGTAGGATTTAGTACTTTATATATATTTATATATACATATATATATATATATATATATATAAGTTAAACTTCAGTTGCTTCACCTTAAGATGCACATTGAAGATGACGAAATTTAGGGGAGCAAACCGTGGAACCATTGCTGGGGGTTTTCTCTTCTAGTGGGCAAATATTTTTTGTGCTTGTATGGAGCTACTTTGTCTATTTAGATTTGAGTGTTTTACAAGAGAGATTAAATGTCAACCTTTAATGCTATTGGGATTATTCTTTTTCAAGAGGCTAGTTGGTTTGCTTGTATGAAAATTGGGTTTTTAATATTTATAATGCAACTCCGTGTGGCCTTATCCAAATCTTGTGAATTTGTCACATTTGTACTACATTTAGTTTTTAATAAAAAATATTGCTAATCAATAAAAAAGCTAGTATTTTCCTCATAAGAAAATTATGAATATATATATATATATATATATATATTAAATCTAACGACTTATACTGGATTTAGAAAAGTATGTATATATATCTATAATTTTTATTCTGAAGGATTTTTTTTTGTGAATTTTCCCACACTAAGCTTCGCAGTTGGATTCGCCCCTGGTAGTAACTGTGAAGGACGTGGTGTCAGGTATTATCCCAATCAATAAAATAAATGCTTATGTATTATTTGATTTGGGTGCCACCTGTTCATTTTTGTCTGAAGAATTTGCTAGTCGACTAAACATACCCTAAGAACAATTAGGAAATCCTTTAAACATAGAAGTTGCGAATAAGGAAGTAATCCCCTTAGAATTCATTTATCGGAATTATCGCGCAAACATTAGAGATCATAAACTGAGCGTAGACTTAATCCCGATTAGATTGGGAGAATTTAACGTAATATTAGGAATGGATTGGTTGTATAACCATGCTGCGATAATTGATTGTCAGAACAAAAGTGTGAACCTTCAGACTCTGAATCGGTCTAAGGTGGTGTTTTATGGTAGCTCATCGCTTAAGCAATCATGTTGTCTTACGATGATGCAGGCCAAGAAATTGTTAAGAAAGGGATGTGTAGGTTACTTAGCTTACATTGTAGATACTCGGAAGAAGGGAGTAGAGATTAAGGATATATCCGTAGAGAGAGAATTCCAAGACATATTTCCAAACGATCTGCTTGGTCTTCCACCAAACAGAGAAATTGAATTTGTAATAAACCTAGCACCGGGAACTGCACCGATTTCGAAAGCTCCATATCGTATGGCGCTAGTAGAAATAAAGGAATTAATGATACAATTGCAAGAATTGTTGGATAAGGGTTACATATGACTGAGTGTGTCTCCTTAGGGAGAACCGGTATTGTTTGTTAAGAAGAAGGACGGATAGATGAGGCTCTGTATCGATTATCGAGAATTAAATAGAGTAACGATCAAGAATAGGTATCCATTACCTAGGATAGACGACCTATTTGACCAATTGAAGGGAGAGAAATGTTTCTCTAAGATAGACCTACGAACGGGTTATCACCAGTTGAAGGTACGGGAGGAGGACATACCAAAGACGGCGTTTTGAACCCATTATACGAGTTTTTGGTAATGTCATTCGGATTGACTAATGCTCTGGCAGCATTTATGGACTTGATGAACCGAGTTTTCAAGCCATACTTGGATAATTTTATAGTAGTTTTCATCGACGATATCTTGATCTACTCGAAAACGAAGGAAGAGCACGCTGAACATCTAAAGATGGTTTTGGAAGCATTAAGGAAAGAGAAGATGTATGCAAAATTTTCAAAATGTGAATTTTAGATGGAGAAGGTTCAACTCTTAGGACACGTGGTAGACAAGGATGGAATTTCAGTGGACCCTGCAAAGGTAGAGGCAGTAAGTAATTGGGAGCAGCCAAAAACGCCAACCAAGGTAAGAAGTTTCTTAGGGTTAGTCGGGTACTATCGAAGATTCATCCAAGATTTTTCTAAGATAGTGACCCCGTTGACCAATCTAACAAGGAAAACGGTAAAGTTCGTATGGACGAAAAGATGCGAAGAGTGTTTTCAGGAGTTATAGAAAAGATTAAGCGAAGCGCCTGTATTATCATTACCAGACGATGCGGGAGGTTTCGTGTATAGTGATGCATCGCACAAGGGACTTGGCTGTATGCTAATGCAACATGGAAAGGTCATTACGTATGCATCACGATAATTGAAGAATTACGAAAAACGATACCCTACTCACGACTTAGAGTTAGCAACAGTAGTTTTTGCGTTAAAGATTTGGAGACATTATCTGTACGGAGAGAAATGTGAGATATACACGGACCAAAAGATTCTGAAATATATCTTCACACAAAAGGAGTTGAACATGCGACAGAGAATGTGGTTATAATTGATCAAGGATTATGACTGCGAGATTCTTTATCACCCGGGAAAGGCGAACGTAGTTGTCGACACACTAAGCAGAAAAGGAAGGGAGAAATTATTGCAATTGACGACTCAGGAGGAGTTAATAAGAGAGATGAAGAAATTATAAATAGAGGTAAAGGGACCGAGGAGGTCTGAAGAAAAATTATTTGTAATAGAAGCTCGTCCAACTATTATTGGATATAGTAAAGGAGTTACAAGAGAAGGATGAGGAATGTGAGAAAATAAGGAAGAGAATAGTAGAAAATGAAGAAGAAAGATTTAGAATGGATAAAGACTGTATCTTAAGATTCAAAGGAAGAGTGTGGGTCCCAGTTGTAAGTGAACTAAGGGAAGAAATTTTGCACGAAGCACACAATACGACGTATTCTGTTCATCCAGGAGGCACAAAGATGTACCGAGATCTTAGGCAACACGTTCGGTGGCTCAATCTAAAACGAGAAGTCGCAGAGTGCATCAGCAGATGTCTCACTTGTCAATGAGTCAAAGCAGAGCACCAAAGACAGAGTGGTCTACTTCAACCGTTGGAGATACCAGAATGGAAATGAGAGCACATTACGATGGACTTCGTGGTGGGACTTCTAGTCACGTAGAAAGGTTATGATGCCATTTGGGTTATCGTGGATCGACTAACGAAGACAGCTCATTTTTTACCCATTAAAATCCGATATAATGTATATCAGTTAGCAAGTCTGTACGTAAAGGAAATTATTTCACGACATGGAGTGTCGGTCTCAATTATCTCCGATCAAGATCCGCGCTTCACGTCAAATTTTTGGAAAAGCTTGCAAGAAAGGATGGGAACATATTTAAGGTTGAGTACCGCTTATCATCCTATGACAGACGGACAGAGTGAGCGAACAATACAAACGCTAGAGGACATGCTTAGAGCTTGTGTGATGGACTTCAAGGGAAATTGGGACGACCACCTACCCCTAGTAGAATTTGCTTACAATAATAGTTATCATGCGAGTATCGGTATGCCACCGTACGAAGCTCTTTACTGAGAGAAAGTGCAGAACGCCGTTATGTTGGGACTAAGTTGAAGAACAAAAATTTTTGGGACCAGAATTAGTTCAACAAACAGCAGATGTAGTAACAATGATAAGAGCCAGATTAGTAGAAGCGCAAGATCGTCAGAAGAAGTACGCGAATTTACATCGTCAGAACCGAGAATTTGAAGTCGGTAGTTTCGTATTTTTGAAAATATTTCCCTGGAAAGGAAAGATACGATTCGACAAGAAAGGAAAATTGAGCCCGAGGTTCATAGGACCATTCGAGATATTAAGATGAGTGGACGAAGTGGCGTAAAGAGTAGCTTTACCACCCAAACTGGAACACATCCACAATATGTTTCACATCTTTGTGTTACGCCCGTACAAGCCAGACTATAATCATATGATATCCTATGAGCCGATTCAAGTAGAGAAGAATCTAACTTACGAGGAGATTCCTATCCAAATAATAGATAGGAAAGATCAAACTTTGAGGAATAAAGTTATAGCTTCTGTAAAAGTAGTTTGGCGAAACCACAACGTCGAGGAGGCTACGTGGGAATTAGAGGATAAGATGAGGAGAGACTATCCCCATCTATTTGTGTAACCTTGTATCAATTCCGAGGACGAAATTTTTATAAGGGGGGGGGGGGAGGATGTAATACCCGAGAATTTTATAAATAATTTTAGAATTTAAAATAAAGGTTATTACAATTATTTGTGTGTATATGAATATATATATATATATATATATGTATATATATATATATGTGTATATATATATATGTGTGTGTGTCATATGATTAATAATTAAATCAAGTATGAAATGATGAAGAAGTATAATGATGATAATGATAAGCTTAATTAAGCTTAAGTGTTAAGCCTTTGTGGCATAATTAATTTCCTAATTGGATTAGTTGGGTTATGATTTAATAATGTTTTGGAATTAGGTTATATCCAAGCCCAACAATATTAATATGACATGATATAAGAGTTAGGAGATGTGGCCCAATCAATTTATGTCTTAGATTAAATAATAGAGTCCATGTGCTTTATTGTATGCCTAGCCCAATTGATTTAATTTGATATGGCCTAATGTGTAATATAAGTTGATGAATACATGTATACATATATGTACAGGTATATATCTATATGGATGTATAAAGGAGGTATTTAAATATGTATGGGTGTATAAAGACTTGTATTCTAGCATTATGTACAATGTGGGTTAATAAAATGTGACATGGTGCAATAAGACCACTTCCATGACCAACTGAATGCTGATTTTTAAGCTTGTATAAGCTCACAAGCTAGCCCATGTGATAGCAATGATGGTTAGGGCAATGGTTAGGGTACAATGAATAGTAATAGTTGGTGGGAGTTAGCCACTAACTCTTCATTGCTGTTTGTGTATTGACCATAGGAGGGTAATAGATTGGCTATAAATAGAAGACTTGTATTTTTGTTTAGTGTTTACCATTTCATTTGCTAAGTGTAGAGAAAAAGAAAGCTACAGAGAGTTGAGAGAAAAAGAAGAGAGACTAAGAGGAATTCTTGCTAATTGGTGGTTCAAGGAACAAAGTGGAGGCCTACTCAAGATTTTTAGCTAAGAGAAAGAGAGCCATAAAGAGGTATATCATTAACTAAGTTCTTATTTCACTTGTCTTAGTTGAGTTAGTATGGATAGAAATGCATGTTTAGCTTAAAACCTAGTTAAACACTAGTGAGCATGAAATATGTTGTTATGAATCATAAAATGTATAAGCCTTACATATGATCCAATAATGTTATGTTGAACCTCTATGATATACGGAAATAACCCAAGTGGAATCATAGTAATCAGACTTAAAACGAACCCATAGCGAAACTTTTCGTAAAACATGTTAATATGCAAACCCTAGCATGGAAATGCAATAATCTTAATTAAATAAGCATTTTTGAAAATTGTGCAAGATATCATATATTGTAGATATGAAAGTTTATGAGATATTGAAAGTGGTTTCAACTCATTTGGTTATAAAATGAACAAGTTGTGAAAGATTGAATCAAGAGGTAAGAAATCAAAATGCTGGGAAACCTCAAGCTTGGAAACTCTGCCAGGAAGGCTCGCCCCGCTCCGACAAAGAACAACACCCAGCGCGCCTCGCGCCAGGGTCGGATCTGTAGGTGTAGGGCGGCCCGCGCTTCCCATAGTCTTAAACTTGCGTGCCCCGCGCCAGGCCTTGTTCACAGTTGACCCGGATCCAGGTAAAACCGGTCGGGTCTATGTGAGTTGGGTCGAACCGGATCAGAAAACCAAATTTTCCTAAAATTAAAATAATAACAATACTTAATTTGATTAATATTAATAGATTTTATTAATCAGACATAATCAAACAGTTAATGTAATTTAATTATGAGTTAATTAAATACAAGTTGGACTTTAAAAGTCCAAAACTTATTTGACTTAAAGATTATTAAACAATTAAAATAATTGTAATTGTTAAGTGATAATTAACTTAATATTCCTAAATTATAAACAATTAAAACTAAATAAGGTTTTACTTGTGAAACGAATAAATAATTAAGATAGTACTTAATTGTAAAATAATAAGACTTAGACTAATTGGTAATAGTGAAGACTATTTCTAATTGTATAAGTATGAACAATTAAATTGACATTAATAAAAATTTTAATTGTGAATAATAATTATTAAATACTTCCAGAAATTATTTAATTGTGAACCAATGAGATATTAATGTGAATATCCCTAACTAAGATTAAGGGAATTACTCAGATAATAATGAAACAATATATTAATGATAGAGTGATAGAGATAACAATTAAAGAAATAATATAGAATTGTTTTGAGAAGTATTAGATACCTAAGGCTAGTGTGTTAGACCTATTTAGGGTTATATGTTTATATGTTGATAGAGATTAACTGTTACGATAATAATAGGTTAATCAAAAGGATAAGAAGTCGAGGTCGAATTTAATCAACGACTCAAGAAAGTTCTTAGCCCTGCTTTTATCGAGCAAGTTTACTAACTTCATTTGATTTTATATTGAATGCAAGTATTCAAACCTTACTCTTTATTGAGCACTACTTAAGCTTGTACTATTATTGATCGTATGAGTAAACAATTGATAGCATAAATCTTGTCTTACGAATTAATGCTTTATAACTTAATTTAAAGTCTGTTTATATTCTTCGAACTATGGTGCGAGTATTGAACTTTTAAATTGTTCATTTATACATTGAAAGAGCGGTCTATGCCACTTGATTCAGCTAGACCTATATCATAAATTTGAAAGCTATCCAAACCAATTGACTTGGTGCGGACTCTTATAAATCTACTAAGATAAACAACCCTCGTGGAAGGGGAAATTATATATAACTGTCGGGGAACCGACGTGCGCACACAAGTATGATTAAATGTTATGCATAATGTAGAGTACTTTAGGCTGATCACCTGTTGTACTTGTTTTTATTGGATTTTCAGCATAATACTCATAATTCTAGTAAGAGTTCATAGTCCTTAGTGACTGCTCAGTGTTCATTATTCTTGAACCTTGAAATAGTTAAATCTTGAATCCTACTAATATCTTTCTGTCCATAGTGACACTTATTAAGAACTATTGATACTTCTTATATTTCTCGAACTATCATTTACTGTTATACCTTGGAGATTCAAAATTTATATTATTCACCCTTATTGCTATATTACTTGCTGAGCAAACTTATTGCTCATTCTTGCTTTCCCTAAAATATTTCAGTTACGACAGAGCAGTGCGGACCCTCTGGCATAGACAAGGGTAAGGGCGAGGCTACGACATAGCTTTGTTCTCTTTAGATTATTATGATGATTTTAATAAGACTTATTTCATATTATGTATTAGTTATGTTTAAGTTACGAGACCATGGGACACGAATATTTATATTAAATAAATGTAAATTACTCTATTATTCCGTTGCATGAGATGTTAGTATGTTATTAGAAATTAGCAATGATGCACCGAATTCGAGGTACAAGTATCTAAATTTGGGGGCGTCACAGTAGATGCAAAATAGAATCTGCACACAAGACAACCAGTGTTCAAGGGATGCTAAGTACCAGATGGAGTCTACCTGAAGTGCAAAGACTTAGCCGATCCTCAATGGTGATAGTGAGCTATGCTGAAATCAGATGAAGTCAAGCATCAACAACAAAGATCAGCTGCACCAAAGAAATATGATAGACTACTAAGTACTCAAGGATGTCGAGCTTCATGATCATCTTAGCAGTCCATCAGTGGTGATGCAGTCTCGATGCAGAATTCTAGAAGATCACACCAAGCTGCTAAGTACCAGAAGATGAACAAGCTTAATGTCATCTTAGCAGCTCAGCACCAACAACAACAAATCAAAAAATAACCTGAGCCTGAGGGGTCCTTGTCTTCGTGACTAATTAATCAAAGTCAAGTCTGCTGGGCTTGCTGAGTACCGAAGGGTACAAGAGATTCTAAAGTCTGCTGGGCTTAGTCTACAGTTCCAAATCTGTCGGGCATGAAGAGAGTGAACCAGAGTTCCAAGGCTGCTAACCTTGAAGGAATCTTAATAATTCAAGAGTTACCCTTTCCTTAGTGGAATCCCTGCTTGTTGAAGCAGAAGAGTGGATTAGGAGCTTTAGTCTCTAAACCACTTAAAATCCCTTGTGTCATTTACTTTATGTCATTTACATTATGCACTATAACTGGTATAACTGCTATAACCACTTACACCTAAACTAATATTAGAACTAAGTTTAACAAGATATCTTTGAAGGGGATCTTTAACTTATTCCGATGTGCATGAACTGATTCTTATGTTTGTCATATGCTAATTACTTAGCAGTACAAAAGAAATGGAAAAAGCTTTTACAAGTAGAAAGATCTATTCAACCCCCCTTCTAGATCTATTGTGTGCCCTCTGAGAACTAACATAATATCATAATATTAATAATAGTTCTCCTAAGTTTAAAGGACTAAAGCTATTCCGAAACCTTGCCCTTTTCTTTGTCCTTCCGCGAGGTACCGCCTTGCTCTGCCTTAACTGTAATGTTTTTAGGAAAGCAAGAATGAGCAACAAATTGCCCAGCAAGTAATATAGCAATAAGGATGAACAATATGAAATTCGAATCTCAAGGGTATAACAGTAAGTAATAGTTCAAGAATAACAAGAAGTATCAATAGTTCTCAATAAGTGTCGCTATGGACTGAAAGATATCAACAAGATTCAAAGGTTTAATCATTTCAAGGTTCAAGAATAATGAACACTAAGCAGTCGCTAAGGACTATGAACTCCTACTAGAATTAATAGTATTATGCTGAAAATCCAATAAAAATAAGTACAACAGGTAATCAGCCTAAAGTACCCTACATTATGCATAACATTTAAATATGCTTGTATGTGCGCACGTCGACTCCCCGACAGTTATATAATTTCCCCTTTAATGAGGGTTATTCATCTCAGTAGATTTATAAGAGTCCGCACCAAGACAATTGGTTTGGATAGCTTTCCAACACATGATAATAGTCTAGTTGAATCAAATGGCTTAGATGACTTTTACGAACAATAAGTTCACTTCTCGTAACATGAGTCAAGATATGAAATCAATTTTATGATTATAAATAGTAATCATACGAATGTAGATATTTTCTCAATATAAGTCTGTTTGATATAACAATAATTCAAAGTTTCTCAATAGGAATTAAGATCTAGATACTAGCATTCAATTATAAGAATGAAGTAAGGGAACTTGCCTTGTGCGTGGATTACAAACCTAAAGCTTAACATCACCGCGAGATCTTATAGTATCCTATTTATATATATATATATATATATATATATATATATATACAAATTAGTTGTGCCAACTCGATATAAATAAGTCGATGATCCTACACGTATTCCGTTACACACATTACATAATTAGTTTACACGTTACTATGTAATCAAACAACATAGCTTTGTAATCGTCGTTGACTTAGCGTTTTGAAAGTTTTAGAAACACTTATCAATTCTTAGTTTCCTATAGTCAACATATACATTAACACTTGAACATCCTATTGATCATGTATTGCAGTTTTAGGATATCAATATAAGCATGCATCAAGTTTCAGATTACAAATAACATAAACTGCTCACACTACAGGGCGGCGCTACCGCGCTGGATTTAGACTAGGGAGTGGGGCGTGTGACACCCCCAAATCCGGGTACTTTGTTTTCACATGATTTGGTGTTCACTTTCTAATTAAAACATACATCTACCCAAATATAAAGACTTGCAAAGTAAATTATAACCTTCATAAAACCTTAATAAAAATCTTCCTTTAAAAAGGATTACAACTTGTCCAATAAAATCCCAGGGTTAACTAAACCTTAACATCAAACAACAAATGTGGAAATAAAATATAACGTAACGTAATCGACTAAATCTTATTACAATAAAAACTTGAAACAACAAGCCTTCACTTGTTCATCTTTCCTTTTTCTTTACTTGTTGACGGTATGTCAACATTCTTTGTCTCAACTGCAAGTGATGGTAAAACATGCAAGAGTGAGCAAACAAAAGCTCACTTGAAATTTTAACAGTGATATGACATATATGAATAGTTTCAAAAGAGTTTGAATAACTTTACTTTCATCAAAATAAAAATTGAATAATAATTCTTTCATCATCTTTAAAGTTCGAATATAGAATCTATCTGAGGGTCATACGACCTTAAACAATGTCCTAGGTTATAAATATTTATATTTAAACCTTTAACAGTCATTAAGACTATGGACCTTTAGCTCGTATTTAGGGGGATCAACCCTTTGTACCATGAATTGTGCACAACCATCTTAACGCTTTCAGCATAAATATCCCCTAATAAATAGGGTTGTTCATTCTCAGTAATTGAATACAAGTCCTGCACCAAAGAAAGTTTGGTTTGGATAGATAAGGGAACTTTAGAGTTTCAACTATGATAAACTAGGAGTAGTTGAATCGACTTATAGTACTTTAACAGTTCGATAATATAAGAATCATGAACCAATTGCAAGATATAGAACAAATCTACATAATAGATAGGCATGCTTTAGAAGTAACTCAAAGCAACTGAAAGAATAAGTAGATCTTGCTTGAACAACTAAGTCAAGATCACAATGCTTCAATAATATTTCAATATTTGTGCAATAAGAATATTAGAATACAACAAAACTTGTACAAAGTAAACCACAAGTTCGAAATGGAAACTTGCTTAACGTAAGAGAATAAGGATTAGAAAACTTGCACAATAATAAGTTTAGAGATAGGAAACTTGCCTCAAGCGCAAGCTACACTTAATAATTACAAGCACTTCCACAATTACCCTACACATACGTTACGTTCAAAACATCTATTAGTATCCAAGTACAATATTTAAACCATTGAACTTCATACTCAAGTCCAACTCACAATGTAAGTTACCACATTGGTTACTAACTAGTCAAGTACGTGAGTCTATACTCACGGCATACATTCATAAGCTTATAACTCAAAGAATCGTGTTGTGTACCTTATGAAAGTAACACATCCACACACATATAACACACTCATATACAACTTCAATCCATCTTAAACACATCAAAAATAAGTTATCTTATTACCTATTTCACTTTCTAAGTCATAGAATTAAGTTAGCTAAACAAACGTGGCACGAAAACTCAACAAGCAAAAGCCAACAATCCCGGACATCAGAGAACCTTGATGGGGCGGGTCCCCAAGGTCTAGGAGCCCCGCTGGGGCGGGTCACCCCTGGTGCACCTCCCAGTTCGCGAACTGGAGGAGAAATAAGTCAATTTGGCTTATTCCTTCACACCGAATTCAATTTTTCGCAACATGAAACTTGATACAAACAATATTTTAAACTCTTAAACATGATCATAACATATGAAATCCATATAACACATAATAAAAACCAAGATTTCATGATTTTTGAAGAAAACTACGAAATCAAGCGTTCTTGACAAAAATTGCTACTACGAATTCGTTTTTAACCCAATTCAAGTAATTCCAATTGCAATAACTCATATTCTTAACATACTAACATAATACATGATCAATTTTAACAATAACTCAAAATCAAACATCAATTTGATAGTTTCAAAAGCTATTTTTTAGAAATTAATTCACAAAAAATCACTACAAATACCATTCTTCTTGTTTATCAAAATTTCATGAATTGAATTGTTAAAACAACCATATAACTCATATATAATCATGCTATATCACATATTACACATAACTTCATGCTTCCATCCATGATTTAAGAACAATTTCCCACATAACTTCATAATCAAACACTATGAACATGATTTCATCATGTTCATCATGTCCTTGTAAATTGAAACACTTAAACAACTATAAAAATCTCATGTAAGCGTATATATATATATATATATATATATATATATATATTTACATACACATCGCATTCACATAACAAAATTATGAAGTTTCACCAAAAGATTTTTACATAGAATTCTAAAGCTATGGAAATATAGAAGAACATGCTTTTAAAACTTATTTTTGCAACAATTGTATTTTGAAAACCCTTTCATGGCATACAATTACATATGAAAACATATGAACACCATATCTACATATAAATTCATAATCATAAAAACCTAATTTAACAAAGACTAAATACAAAATATCTTAATTGAGTGTAAGGGTTAGTATGATACCTTTCTAGGTTAAATTAGGAGAAAAGATGATGAAGATGATGATCTTCTCTCTTGTTTTCTTAAGCTTCTCTTCTTCTTCTCTCTTCTTCTTCTCTGTATTCTCTCTTCTTCTCTTGTTTCTTTCTTTCTCTTTGTTTTAGACTTAGGCTAGAATAAACTACGTAACTATATAACTGATATATAATAATATACGTACTTAATATATTATTTAATTAGCAGTTACACAATTTCAAAAGCCACTAAGGCTTGTTTGGCAAAAGAAGATTATTTTTAAAAAATAGATTTTAGTATTAAGGCATTGTTTGGTTATAATAGGTTTAAAACAATGCAAGAGCCCTGTTTGGCAAAATCCTTTTAAAACAAAAATAAGGGCCTTGTTTGGATACAAAAATTAAAAAGTTTTTTTATTTTAATAAATCCTTTTAACACATACTTTAATGTTACACTTCAATTAATTAAATCTTTTAACATCTAATTTAATCAATTAAAATCTAACATCAATTAATCACATCACAATTTTGCCACATAATTATAATTACTCGTTAATTATAATTCATGTAACACTCAACACATAATCATCCAATTTAATTATTCTCAATTAAATAAATCCACAAAATCACATAATTTATTTATTTAACTCAAAAAATAAATCATAAAAATATTTATTCACTCAATAAATATTAAAATTTAATATATAAAATCTCAATCGATACAATCTTCCCTCCTTAAAAGGATTCTGTCCCCAGAATCACAATATAAAAAAAAATTCTCATAAAAATTCTCATCTGTTACAGCGCGGCCGCGCTGCTCCCTGTGAAAACCAATACTGCATTGAGCCTGCATGAACCTGGCCCACTGTTGCGCCGTTTCGGTATCAACAAAACTGGCATAAAACACGTGCAAGCATAAACGGGCGACAAGTAATAAAGTGATAACTCGAGATCGTTCCCACGGAGAAAAGGAGTTAGGTTTAAACTATCATGCAACAGTTCTATAGTTATCTTCAGCTACTCAAACGAGTATTAAAGTGTGACTTAATAACTAGACTGATTTTAACATAAACTTAACTAATTAACAGACGAGGGGTTCAAATTAGAGAAATATGGGATCCTAACTTCACCTATTGCATTGTCTAGATTACCAACACCTCATGTCAAGTATAAATAATCACATAGGAATTCTAGTCGAGAGCACGAATGTGAGACAAGGCTATTTGTCAATAAACCCAGCCCATATCATATAATATCCACAAAAGAGATAGAAATCATATGAACACCAATAAAACCTAAATCACAATATGTCTATGTGATTTACAAGCTATATCAGTTTAAGTGCAAGCCCCTAATAGACTACATATGGTAATACGGTATATTTCTATCCGGATTACGAATCACAAAACTCATTGAATGCAAGTTTCATGAACATAAGCTAGCATAGCAAAATCTAAGTTTACAATTCCTCTTTTAATTCCATATAAACTATTACAGTAGATGTTGATCAAGCATCTAAACAGTATAATACAACCATGCTAGGAAATCCATACATTTTCACTCATACATTTCAAAGAGGCATAAAACCCTAGACTAAGCAATAAGATCCATTAGAATCCCATAATGGTAGTTAGTTCATCTCTAAACCACCAACCATTATGGGATTTAAGCCAAGCATTGAAAGCAAATAATGAAAGTAAGAGAGTAGAGAGAATGGAGAATGCAAATCTTGTGGTTCCACTTCCAATAGAATGTTAGCAAGCTCATGTTTAGACCACAACAAGCTCCAAATTGAGCCCTAAAAATGGAAAATTCTACTAGAACTAGAAGAGAAGAAGAGTTAAGCTCTCAAGCTCTCTAACCCTAAAAATGTAAGAACTTGTAATAAATTTTTACTCTGAGAAGTGATAAGTGATAAGTGATATATTTCGTTCAATGCAACATAAAGCCTTATAAAGATTACACTCAGCCGAAAAAATTAAAAGTCAGCAATTTTTGACTGGCCGCGGCCTTGCTTTGCTTTCACGGCGCGGGCGCGCGTGTCTCTAGAGCAGCCTCTGGCTCTGCCACTCGATGCGGGACCACACTTATCCCTTGTATTCCTAGCGCGGCCGCACGTGCCTGTTTTTTCTGCTGGTGTCTTGCAGGTTTGGTGCTGCTTTCTTGCTTTCTTTCATGCTTCTAATTCCTTCACTTTTGCTGCTTTAAGACCATCATCATATGCCTTGTTCTGCCAGTCTTCGTGCCAACTCCATCATTTGATCATCATAAGCTTTGTCATCTTGCCTTTACCAATTCTATGCCAAAACCTTGCCATTCTTCGTCAAAAGAGTTTCCTGCCTAAAATGCATAACACACAGATAAAACGCATTAAAAGACACTAAAGTACTTGAGTTTAAGTCATAATCAAAGCAAGTTGATAGACAATAAGTAGGTATAAAACCTACTTATCAAATATCCCCAAACTTGAACTATTGATTGCCCTCAAGTAACAAGCACAATTGCAAATTACATGTTTTTGCAACTAAACTACATAAAAATGAATCCCAATATATCAGCCATGTTATGAATTCCAATAAGATGCTCCTCAGAGAAATAACAAGAACAATGAACAAAGCAATAACTCAAGTAACAGTTATAAAGACATACAATCTGTAAATCACAACCTGTTACTAAGATGTAGTGTGTGTGTGTGTGTGTGTGCAATGTCATAAACAAGCTTGACAGAGGTAAAGATTCCACATGCTATACTTCTAAGGAAGGAAAGTTGAGGTTTTAAATCAAGAATTTTTCATTTATATAAAATAATGACCAAACCAACACATAGATACAAGCTAAGGAGCAACAAGGGCTTATTATGCTTTTATTCACACACGGGGGCGATATTCGCACTTTTCCTGCGGTTACACCTGATTGTACAGTGCTAGGCCCCTTAGTCTTTTCAATGATACCCATTTATCGAGCTTTCGACCAACGACTCCCATACCATAAAGGCCTTAGGGCACTGGGTGCAGAGACAATCCCCTAGGGCGTACTTGCTCGAGTATTAAAGGCCACAAGACTTCGCTAGCCAAGGTGTTTATTCTATTTTTTCTTTTTCACAGCTTATTTTCTTTTCTTTTGCTTTTTTTCTTTTTTTTTTATTTGTAATAGCATGCATACCCAACGTTTTCCCTCAAACTTGTATTCAAGTGTTGTTAAGGTCATTATTGCTTTTATTACACAATTCTAGCAATTAAAAACAAAAAATTTTCCCTCAGAAGACAAGCATGCACTAATCTAACCAACAAGCAAGTAAAGACAGAACTGTGCTATCCAGTGACATCAAAGCAACATGTATAGATTACATCATGTATAAAAATATAACTGAGCTTAAGCTACTAACATTGTTCAATAATCTATCATATCTTAACGTCATCATCGGCCATACTAGAGTTCAACAGGCTAAACATATGGGATTATGCAATGCAATGCAATTAAACACAACTAAATAAACAAAATAAAATCAAACTAAAAAAATTTATGCAGAATTTAACTAACACATACTAGAATGCAATGAAACTACTATATACAACCTATCATGCAATAAAAACTATATGCAATTAACTAAATGCAATGAACTAAATGCAATTAAAACTAAATGCAAAAAATTTAAAACTATATGCAACTACTACTACTAACACCCAATACCCCCAAACTTGAAATATTCAATGTCCCCATTGAAGGTAAAGGGTCAGAAAAACTCCCCTATTGATCGGCATGGCCACCCTCCTCGGGTGGTGAATCTGGTGGCGGGTATGGCATATCAGAACCTAAGGTTGGCCACTCCAGCATCGTTCCTTATTGAGCAAAAGCCTCAGCCAGCGCACGAGTCAGTCCATCTGCGAACACGGCGAAGCTTCCATGTAGTTCATCTATCCTCCTCTCTAAATGACACAATTGGCAACCCTGCTGTATGTCACCGGCTAGAGGAGGGGCTGCGCCCTCTAATGGCTGTGGTTGCGGTGGTGGGACTGCTGGAGAAGGTGGCAAGATGAATCCTTTTCCCCTTGGGTATGTTGTGCCCCCAGCCCAACCCTCAAAGTGCTTGATCATGGCATGAGTTATGTCGCCGCTCGGCATCTGTACCTGTTCATCTCCTCATTCAATTCCTGCCTCAGCACAGAGATGGGCCACTATGGATGCGTGTGGAATCTACCCGATGGTACTGCCTCTTATAAAGCGCAGCATATTCTGATTCAGCAAATACCCGACGTCGATATATTTTCCTGTGATTATCCCACATAATATGATAGCCCTCTCGATTGTAATCTCATGCTGGTGCGAGGATGACATCAAGTTCGGCACAGCGGAACAGATTCCATGCCTTGGCATATCTGTTGAGACCGGAGGCAGGGAAAGTGGTATACTCACCAGTGGTGTCCTTCTTAATTTTCCACACTGTGCCTGGTGCGCATAAATCACGTACCAACTGGTCAAGGTCCGTCTCAAACCGATACGCCACAGTCCAATTTACTTGATCAGCTGGGGGTGGAGGCAAATTATACACCTCAAGGATCGCCGCCGGACGATAATCAATGGGTTGGCCCCAAACAAAAGACCGGTCGTTCTGCGTAATTTTGGCGTTGGCATAGAATTCATGGACGATAGCCAACAGTAGAGGCGACGGTGTTGCACAAACACCCTGTGACACTCCTAAATTCGGGTACTTCGCTTTCACATGATTTGGTGTTCACTTTCTAACTATAACAAACATCTACCCAATATATCTCAAAATAAATTACAACCTTTATTCAAAATAATAAAATCTCCCTTAAAACAATGGTTACAACCTTCTCAAAAATCAATCCCAGGGTTACTCTAACCTTGACATAAATAATAAAGTGCAGAATAAAAATATGACATAAAAGTCTTATTACAATTATTTCAAAATAATTAAACAAGTCTTCACTTGTTCATTTTTCCCTTACCTTTACTCGTAGACGGGGCATCAACGTTATCAACCTTAACTGCAATTATTATTTAATGCAAGAGTGAGCAAACAACAGCTCACTAGAGTTTAACAATAATAATTACATGAAAGAATATCTTTAAAAGAATCTGAACAACTTAGCTTGCTTCAATAATAAAGAATTGAATAATAATTCTCTATCAATATTAAAATTTGAATATGGAATTTGTCTGAGGGTCATAAGACCTTTGAACTCTTGTCCTAGGTTATAAATATTTCTATTTAAACCTTTAACAGTCAATAAGACTACGCGCCTTAACTCGTACTTAGGGGGATCAGCCCTTCGTACCATGTATTGTGCACAAACATCTTAACGCTATGAGTAGTAACCTCCCCTAGTAAATAGGGTTGTTCAACTCAGTAATTTGAATTCAAGTCCACACCAAAGAAAGTTTAGTTTGGATAAGCTTACAAGGGTAATTTAGAATTCTCATTTATCAACTAAGGGATTAGTTGATAAGCTTACAAAGGAAATTTAGAGTTCACGTTCATCAACTAAGGATTAGTTGAATCGACTTTCAATAATTCATAAATAAAAGAATTATGAATTAACAAGTTTAGGGTTAGAAGACTTGTCTTAAGCGCAAGCTACTTAACACAATCACGTACTTTAACACTTCCTACATACATACATATTCAATCACAATAACTTAAATTAGTTAACACGTAACTAATTCACATAAGTGGTTAACCCTCATGGTTAACTCACTCTAACTAAATAAATAATAATAATCAACTATCACATAGTTAATTACAACATAATTAAATTAATTATGTATTTAACTAAATTATAATTAAACAATTATAATTCAAACATTTAATCTAATTATAATTACTTAAATTATAAACAAATTATAACTTAAAACCAATTAAACTACATCATGCATTATAATTACACAAATTATAATTAATCATGTGATTATCCAATTGTAATCTATAATTAAACATGCATTTATTAAATTACAATTACATAAATTATAATTTAAATTAACATCTAATTGATTAAAATAAATCAACTATTATTCATTATAATTTAACAAAATTATAATTTCAATTAAATATTTACTATTAATTATAATTACTCAAATTAAATCAAGTAGTTCACATTACAATTAAACAATTATAACTTATAATTTAAATACTATATTAGGTTTGCAAAACTCTTTTATTTTCCAAATATGAATTTCCCAACTTTATGTTAACACATACTATAGCAACTAGATACATGCTCATTGTCATAGAATAATTAAACTAAGCTTAGAAATAACACTGCACAAATAACTAGCATTCACTGCCTTAGAACAGGCAGCGGCGTAACTGCGCTGCTTCTGTCCTTGCTGCCAGCGCAGCTGCGCAGGCACGCGGACAGAAGCTGACAGTTCGGCACTCTGGTTCACTGCTCGACCCCCATATGCCAACAATTGGCAAATCACAGCAATACAAACAATATAGGACACATACATGCAACAACACATATGTACAACATGTACTTAAACACAAAAATCACCTACATAACAAGAATTAGTGTTTTAAAAACTCAATTTTTTGATATTTTCATATAAACTCATACTTTAACAAAATAAGTCACTGTAAATCCAATTCTTAAGCAACCCAACTAATAATACATTTATTATATCCTTAATTGAAAATAGCATCAAACAAATTCTTAACAAGCATATTAACATATACTAATTTCATTAATTTTTTACTCTAAAATCAACCAAAACATGAAACTCCATATGAACTTCTACTCTCCATTCAAAACATATTCTTACGACAATTTGATTTCTGAAATTCGTTCATAGCATACAATTCCATTATAACTAGTATATAAACACAATTGCTACATATGTACATCAAAATCACCATCTTTCATGAAGAATGTTTTTACAGAGAAGTTTTATAAACACGAAGAACATAAAACACAATATTAAAATCTGAATTTAAAGATTATACCCATTGATTTGTATTAGGAGAAGAAAATGATGTCTTAGCAAGGACTCTTTCCCTTTTCTCTTCTTCTTCCCTCTTCTTTCTCTAATTATCTCTAGTTTTCTTAGTTTAGGCTTAGGAAAACTAACGTAGTTTTAAACTTAGTTAGTATATAAAAAATATATTACTGACATATAATAATATACGTACTAACTCTAATTAAATTAACAGTTACAAAATTCAAAAGCCATCTTGACTTGTTTGGCTATAAGAAAATTAGAAACTAGCTTTATTAAATCCAAACATAGTTTAGGTAATTTAGGGTTAGGCTATTGTAAGGGCCCTGTTTGGCAACAGTCCTTTAAAACAAAAGCAAGGGCCTAGTTTGGTATAAATCATTTTAAAAATTCTTTTCCTTTTATTTTAACAAATCATTTTAACACATGCTTTAATGTCATATTTTAATCAATTAAATATTAAACAACTAATTTAATCAATTAAAATCTAACATCAATAAATCACATTAAAATTTGCCACATAATTATAATTACTTGCTAATTATAATTCATGTAACACTTCATCACATAATTCATCTAATTCAATTATCTCAATTAAATCAGAACTATAATATAAAATTTATATACATTAATTAAATAAATATTATATATTCATTTAATTAATATATCACACTTAATTAAATCACTCCATAAATCATATAATTTATTTATTTAACTCAATAAATAAATCACATAAAATATTTATTTAACTCAATAAATATTTAAAATTATTATATAACATCACAATCGTTACAATCTTCCCTCCTTAAAAGGATTCTGTCCCCAGAATCACACATAAAAAAAATTCGTCTATTACATTCTTCCCCCTTAAAAGGATTCTGTCCTCAGAATCGTTACATAAGGGGTTACACACAAAATATTTAAGCAAATAATTGCGGATAAGCTTTCATCATAACATCTTCGAGTTCCCACGTAGCTTTTTCAGCACTGTGGTTCCTCCAGATTACCTTAACAGAAGGTATCACTTTATTCCTAAGTACTTGTTCCTTTCTATCAACTATTTGAACAGGCACTTCTTCATATGTTAAGTCTTTATCAAACTGTAAAGGTTCATATTCTATTACATGTTTATAATCGTGCTTGTAAGGTTTTAACACAGAAATATGGAAGACATTATGTATATTCTCGAGCTCCGGAGGTAATGCAATCTCGTAATCAACCTCGCCCACCTGTCGTAGTACCTCGAAAGGTCCAATAAATCGGGGACTCAGCTTTCCCTTCTTACCAAATCGAATCTTCCCCTTCCAGGGAGATACCTACAGGAAAACGAAACTCCTTGGCAAGAATTCTCGGTTCTGTCGATGTAGATCGGCATACTTCTTCTATCTGTCTTGAGCAGCAACTAATCTTGTTTTGATTAGCTTCACGATTTCGGCGGTTTGTTGTACCAGTTCTGGTCCCAACAATTGACGTTCACCGACTTCATCCCAGCACAAAGGAGTTCTGTATTTTTTGCCGTATAATGCTTCGTAAAGTGGCATGTCGATGCTCGTATGGTGACTATTGTTGTAGGCGAACTCCACCAATGGTAGATGATCCTCCTAGCTTCCTTTGAAATCCATTACACAAGCTCTCAGCATATCCTCAAGCGTTTGAATCGTTCTTTCTCTCTGGCCATCGGTCTGAGCATGATACGCTGTACTCATTCGCAATTGCATTCCCATACATTCTTGCAAACGCTTCCAAAAATTTGACGTGAAACATGGATCTTTGTCAGACACAATCGATATCGGAACACCGTGTCGAGAAATAATTTCCTTCACATACAGTTTCGCTAGCTGATCCAAGTTGTACTTCACCCTGATTGGTAGAAAGTGGGCTGACTTCTTCAGTCGATCCACTATAACCCATATCGCATCAAATCCCTTCTGAGTCGCTGGAAGACCTACCACAAAATCCATCGTGATGTGCTCCCTACTTCCACTCTGGAATTTCTAACGGTTGTAGCAATCCTCTAGGTCTCTGGCGTTCTGCTTTTACTTTCTGACACGTCAAGCACTTCGCAACGCATTCTGCAACGTCCCTCTTCATATTCGGCCACCAAAAATGATGCCTGAGATCCTGGTACATCTTCGTACTCCTGGGGTGAATCATCTAGAACAGTGAGCTTCGCTCAGAATCTCTTCTTTGACCTTTGGTACTAGCGGTACCCAGATTCTACCTTTAAACCGTAGCAGACCTTCACCATCGATCTTGAACTTGAACTCTTCATCATCGGTTATCCTTTTTTGAATCTTCACACATTCCTCATCATGGAGTTGTGCTTCTTTCACTTTGTCTACCAGCGTAGAACCAACAGTTACTTGAAATAAAATCTCATCTGATTCCTTCAGAAACTTCACTTCCAATTCCAATCTAGCCATCTGTTCTATCAACTGATCATGGTCAGTTAACATATTCAACTTCTCCTGACCTTTTCTGCTCAAAGCGTCAGCGACGACGTTAGCTTTACCCGGATGGTAAAGTATCTCGCAATCGTAGTCTTTGATCAGTTCCAACCATCTTCTTTGGCGCATGTTCAAATCCTTCTTGGTAAATATATACTTCAGACTCTTGTGATCTGTGTATATTTCACACCTCTCTCCATATAAGTAGTGCCTCCAAATCTTTAGGGCAAACACTACTGCCGCCAATTCTAGATCATGGGTTGGATATCCCTTCTCGTAATCCTTTAGCTAACGTGACGCATAGGCAATGACTTTGCCGCTCTGCATAATACACAGCCTAATCCTTTATGTGATGCATCGCTATACACCAAGAAATTTCCCGTACTATCCGGTAACGACAAAATAGGCGCAGTACTCAGCCTCTTCTTCAACTCCTAAAAACTCTCCTCACACTTCTTCCGTCCAAACAAACTTAACTATTTTACAAGTCAAATTCGTCAATAGAGTTGCGATTCTAGAAAAGTTTTGGATAAATCTTCGGTAATAACCAGCCAATCCCAAGAAACTCCTCACTTCGGACGGCGTCTTCAGCTGTTCCCAACTCATTACGGCCTCAACCTTCGACGGATCCATCGAAATACCATCCTTGTCGATCACATGGCCAAGAAATTGCACATGTTCCAACCAGAATTTGCATTTCGAGAATTTAGCGTAAAGCTTCTCTCGTCTCAGCGCTTCTAAGGTTAGTCATAAGTGTTCAGCATGCTCCTCCTCGGTCTTGGAATAAACTAGGATGTTATCTATGAACACTACCACGAGCTTGTCCAGAAATGGCTTGAACATCCTGTTCATTAGGTCCATAAATGCAGCTGGGGCATTCGTGAGACCAAATGACATCATGAAGAACTCGTAATGATCATATCGAGTCCTAAAAGCCAGTTTTCGGTATATCTTCCTTCCTCACCTTCAATTGATGATACCCACTTCTCAAATCAATTTTTGAGAAGTACTCCGCACCCTTCAACTGATCAAACAAGTCATCAATCCTAGGTAAAGGATACCTATTCTTGATCGTAACTTTATTCAACTCCCTATAATCAATGCAAAGACGCATCGACCCATCCTTCTTTTTCACTAATAAAACAGGGAACACCCCACGATGAAATGCTCGGTTGAATATACTTCTTGTCATCTCGACTAGAGCCATTCGGTACGGAGCCTTTAAAATAGGAGAAGTTCCCGGTGCTAAATCGATCACGAACTCTGTCTCCCTATCTGGCGGAAGTCCTAGCAAATCACTCAAAAAAAACTGTCCACAAACTCCTTAACTACCTATATCTCCTCCACCTCCTAGCTTTCCTTACACGTATCTATTATGTAGGCTAGATATCCTACACAGCCTTGCATCAGAAGTTTCTTGGCTTGCATAACCGTCAGACAACTCGCTTGTTTAGGTGATTTGCTACCGTAGAACACTAACTTCGACGGAGTCGTAAGGTTTATCGACTTCTTCTGACAGTTGATTATCGCCCCATGGTTGAACAACCAGTCCATACCTAGTATGACATCGAATTTCCCAAGTTTTATCAGAATTAAATCTACTCTAAGCTCCTGACCCTTAATGACCAATCTACAGTTCATATAAACGCTCCTAACAGGAATAACCTCCCTATTGGCAATCTCTATATTCAAAAGGTAAACTAACTCCTCTACAGGTAAGTCTAAAGTTTTAGCAAAATCATCAGATATGAATGAACAAGTAGCACCCAAATCAAATAATACATATGCATTTATACTATTGACCGAAATAATACCTGACACCACGTCTTTTGATTGCACAGTATCCTGTATCATCATATTGAATGTCCGTGCAGTGGGTCGAACAGCTTGCAATAGTGTAGCGATGATCACGGAACTGCCGCTTCCATTCTCTCTTCTTCCTGTTGACCCTGTCGTCAGCTTCTTCGGGCAGTTGCAAGCCATGTGGTCCTTGGATCCACATATGAAACAAGCTCCCTTCTTCAGGTTTGGTCAATTAGGAGCGATGTGGCCTTCCTGACCACAGTTGAAGCACACCCGCTTCCCCTTCACGCACACGCTAGTGTGATTCTTACCGCATGTAGCACATGCTTCAAGCTTCCTCTTCTGCTGGCTTCCTTGCTGACTCCCAGCAGAGGTATTATCAGACCACTTCCTCTTCTGGTTCACAGCGCTGCTACCCCCAGCCTTGGTTTCTACTTCATTCTTCTTCTTCTTATCTTGGTTGAACTTCGTTACCGCTTCGCTTCCTCCTTCAGCGAGTATGGCTTTCTCCAGTACAGCTGCAAATGTGTTCAGCTGGAACATGGAAACCTTACTATAGAGCCAGGGCTTTAGTCCCCGCTCAAACCTCCTCACTTTCCTAGCGTCAGTACTAACCTGGTATGTAGTGAACCTGGCCAACTCGTTGAACTTATCGGCATACTCGGACACCGTCATCCCTCCTTGCTTAAGTTCTAGGAACTAGACCTCCATCTGGTCCTGCGAACTCACTGGAAAGTATATCTCGTAGAACATTTCCTTGAAACGTTCCCACGTTATGAATCCCTATCCCTCTTGGGTCTTGTTAGCCTGCTACCAAAAGCTAGCATCCGACTTCAATACGAAAGCCGCGGATACTGTCTTCTGGTCTTCACCTACTCTGGCTATGTCGAATACCTTCTCCATTTCCATAACTCACGCCTAGCCTCGATAGGGTTAGTCGATCCTTTGAATTTAGGCGGTCCTATAGCCTTGAATTCCTTGAACGTAGTACCCTGCACCTGCGGCTGATTCGCAAGAGCTCATGTCAACAGGTTCACCAATTGCTGAACCGAGTTGAGATTCGTCCCATCATTATTGTTGTTGTTCGTCGAACCCTCAGGGTTTTGACGCGTTGGTCTTCTTCTAGGAGGCATTTTTTGTTAAGAAAATATTATTATTAGATCCTTTATTCAACTATTAAGTATCCAAGTTGATACTTAAACATTTTAACCAATTCAGTTCACATGAAATACATAACACGTCAAATAAACTTCTTTTATTAATTAGTCGTATTTTAAAAACATCAAACAGATAGCATTTCTGCTCTATCATCCTTCCTGAACTGGAAAAGTTACAGGATTACATTATTAACTCGTCCCATTCTTATCTCAATTATGGGATTTACATTATTTATTTCAAAAAAATAATACATAACCAACTCTACTACTGCCTAGGCATGTTAATACGTCGCACAGCCTCTCTACGTTCCTCTTCCAATACCCGAAATGCCGTTCTTCGGTCCACCACATACCATGGTAAACCTTAGAACTGAGCTGGGTAGTAGAAAATACAGTCCTAAGCTCTCTCTATCGCTGTACTGAAAAGCATATTTCGTTTCCCTCAGCTTGGCCCTCTTGGCTTCAGCTTCACCTTCAGCTCGATCGACTTGTTGATTATCCCTCAAGCTTGACTCTTCAGCTCTGGCACGCTTCCTCAACTCCTCCTGGATGTTTTGCTTCCGCTTTGCCAGTTTAAATCGAGCAGCATCTCTATTATTCTCCGCATGTATCAGATTCCACTGTGCATCTCCTAGGTCACTTACCATTTCTTCGATCGTCTTGTCTCGTTGCTGGATAATTTCCTCGAGATATTCTACTCGTCCATGAAGCTCCACGTTGCTATCGTAGACTGCCTCGTACATCTCAGCAATAGTAGAGTGAGGTGGTAATTCCTCTTCGGGATCCTCTTCCTCCTCTTCAGACTCGTCCTCGTTCTCATCCTCTGGAATAGGTGTCAGCTCACGCTCCCGACCAACTATGGTGATCACTGGAGATGGCTCTTTCCTAACCAACTGCTCCCAAACAATATGTATGTCACGGGGCCCCTCCTCTCTAGGCATCTGAGGTACATCCTCTCTAACCTGACTAGGTTCTCCAACGTTCGACATCCTGACAAAAGAATTTTAAAGTTCATTATTACGTGATATCGAGTCGTCACTCTTCGAATACTAAAATGTAAACACACAGCATATAAAGTAGTTTATTATCTTTTACCTATCACATCTATCTTTTCGATCTTACCTATAAGGCTACTACCTAAGGTTTCCCCCCACCTAAGGTTTCATAACTTACAGCTCTGATACCAACCTATGACACCCCCAAATCCTAGTACATCGCTTCCATATGATTTGGTGTTCACTTTCTAACTATAACAAACATCTACCCAATATATCTCAAAATAAATTACAACCTTTTATCAAAATAATAAAATCTCTCTTAAAACAAGGGTTAAAACCTTCTCAAAAATTAATCCCAGGGTTACTCTAACCTTGACATAAACAATAAAGTGCGGAATAAAAACATGACATAAAAGTCTTATTACAATCATTTCAAAATAATTAAACAAGTCTTCACTTGTTCTTCTTTCCCTTGCCTTTACTCGTAGACGGGGCATCAACGTTATCAACCTTAATTGCAATTGTTATTTAATGCAAGAGTGAGCCAACAACAGCTCACTGGAGTTTAACAATAATAATTACATGCAAGAATATCTTTAAAAGAATCTGAACCACTTAGCTTGCTTCAATAATAAAGAATTGAATAATAATTCTCTATCAACATTAAAATTCGAATATGTAATTTGTCTGAGGGTCATAAGACCTTTGAACTCTTGTCCTAGGTTATAAATATTTCTATTTAAACCTTTAACAGTCAATAAGACTACGGGCCTTAACTCGTACTTAGGGGGATCAGCCCTTCGTACCATGTATTATGCACAAACATCTTAACGCTATGCGTAGTAACCTCCCCTAGTAAATAGGGTTGTTCAACTCAGTAATTTGAATTCAAGTCCGTACCAAAGAAAGTTTGGTTTGGATAAGCTTACAAGGGTAATTTAGAATTCTCATTTATCAGCTAAGGGATTAGTTGATAAGCTTACAAGGAAATTTAGAGTTCACGTTCATCAACTAAGGATTAGTTGAATCGACTTTCAATAATTCATAAATAAAAGAATTATGAATTAACATATGCTTTAGAAGTAAACTTAAAGCATTTAAAATAATAACTGGATCTTACTTGAGCAATAAGTTAAGATCATTTCAATTAAATAAACAATTGCCCAATACAGAAATGGAAAAGACATTCTCAACAATGAATATATGAAATCAAGAAATTGTATAGAATTAACAAGTTTAGGGTTAAAAGACTTGCCTTAAGCGCAAGCTACATAACACAATCACGTACTTTAACACTTCCTACATACATAATATTCAATCACAATAACCTAAATTAGTTAACACGTAACTAATTCACATAAGTGGTTAACCCTCATGGTTAACTCACTCTAACTAAATAAATAATAATAATCAACCATCACATAGTTAATTACATCATAATTAAATTAATTATGTATTTAACTAAATTATAATTAAACAATTATAATTCAAACATTTAATCTAATTATAATTACTTAAATTATAAACAAATTATAACTTAAAACCAATTAAACTACATCATGCATTATAATTACACAAATTATAATTAATTATGCGATTATCCAATTATAATCTATAATTAAACATGCATGTATTAAATTATAATTACATAAATTATAATTTAAATTAACATCTAATTGATTAAAATAAATCAACTATTATTCATTATAACTTAACAAAATTATAATTTAATATAAATATTTACTCTTAATTATAATTACTCAAATTAAAATCAAGTAGTTCACATTACAATTAAACAATTATAACTTATAATTTAAGTACTATATTAGATTTTCAAAACTATTTTATTTTCCAAATATGAATTTACCAACTTTATGTTAACACATACTATAGCAAATAGATGCATGCTCATTGTCATAGAATAATTAAACTAAGCTTAGAAATAACACTGCACAAATAACTAGCATTCATTGCCTCAGAACAGGCAGCGGCGCAGCTGCGCTGCTTCTGTCCTTGCTGCCTGCACAGCTGCTCAGGCACGCGGACAGAAGCTGTCAGTTCGACACTCTGCTTCACTGCTCGACCCCCATATGCCAACAATCGGCAAATCACAATAATACAAACAATATAGGACACATACATGCAAAACACATATGTACAACATGTACTTAAACACAAAAATCACCTACATAACAAGAATTAGTGTTTTAACAACTCAATTTTTTGATATTTTCATATAAACTCATACTTTAACAAAATAAGTCACTGTAAATCCAATTCTTAAGCAACCCAACTAATAATACATTTATTATATCCGTAATTGAAGATAACATCAAACAAATTCTTAACAAGCATATTAACATATACTAATTTCATCAATTTTTTACTCTAAAATCAACCAAAACATGAAACTCCATATGAACTCTTATTCTCCATTCAAAACATATTCCTACGACAATTTAATTTCTGAAATTCGTTCATAGCATACAATTCCATTATAACCAGTATATAAACACAATTGCTACATATGTACATCAAAATCACCATGTTTTATGAAGAATGTTTTTACAGAGAAGTTTTATAAACACGAAGAACATAAAACACAATGTTAAAATCTGAATTTAAAGATTATACTAGTTGATTTGTATTAGGAGAAGAAAATGATGTCTTAGCGAGGACTCTTTCCCTTTTCTCGTCTTTTTCCCTCTTCTTTCTCTGATAATCTCTTGTTTTCTTAGTTTAGACTTAGGAAAACTAACGTAGTTTTAAACTTAGGTAGTATATAGAAAATATATTACTGACATATAATAATATACGTACTAACTCTAATTAAATTAACAGTTACAAAATTCAAATGCCATCTCGACTTGTTTGGCTACAAGAAAATTAGAAACTAGCTTTATTAAATCCAAACATAGTTTAGGTAATTTAGGGTTAGGCTAGTGTAAGGGCCCTGTTTGGCAACAGTCCTTTAAAACAAAAGCAAGGGCCTTGTTTGGTATAAATTATTTTAAAAATTCTTTTCTTTTTCTTTTAACAAATCATTTTAACACATACTTTAATGTCATATTTTAATCAATTAAATATGAAACAACTAATTTAATCAATTAAAATCTAACATCAATAAATCACATAAAATTTGCCACATAATTATAATTACTTGCTAATTATAATTCATGTAACACTTCATCACATAATTCATCTAATTCAATTATCTCAATTAAATCAGAACTATAATATAAAATTAATATACATTAATTAAATAAATATTACACATTTATTTAATTAATATATCACACTTAATTAAATCACTCCATAAATCACATAATTTATTTATTTAACTCAATAAATAAATCACATAAAATATTTATTTAACTCAATAAATATTTAAAATTATTATATAAAATCACAATCGTTACACACCCTGCCATCCCATCTCTCGGATTATGGCACGCATTTCCCCATCCTTTTTTGTCGGCTTTAAACCCCGTTCCTTCAAGACTATCTTGGTCGCGATCCGATAATACTCGATTTGGGCCTCGATGCTAATGAATTTAGTCAAATCCAATGGGTTCTCACTTTCGTCACTGTGAGCAGGTGTGGCGGGAGCGGCTGATCGTGCACGTTTAGGACCCATGATGATTTTCAAAAAAATTCTTGCACAAACCCTTGATTTGATGAATTCTGAACAAAACCCCCAAACTTGTCTCTGAAAATTTTGGCAAACTGTAAGCAAACCCTAATTGTGCAGAATTTGGAGAACACCCCCAAAGTAATCTCTAAAACTTTGTATCTTAAACCCTAATAATCTTACTGTGATGAAATTTGGAATGGAAACGGGGAGAGTGTGATTGTATGTGAGAACGAGTTAGGGCTAGATTGTGTAGAAAATAGGCTTGTGAGAATGAGATTTGAGAGAGGGAGAGTTGTGTAAGATATCGTATTTGGGTTATGAGAGGAAGGGCTCGGTTATATTAGGAAGAGGATATAAGGGCTGAAATAACTTTTGCAAAATTAAAAACTATCAGTTGCTGGGTTCGGGTGCGGGCTCGTCGATTTGGGCTCTTTCTGGGGCGCGGTCACGCAGGTCAAGGACATTTTTGGATTTACTGAACATTGGCGCGGGTGCGCCGGGGTATGCCCTGAGGTTGGCGCTGGCGCGCCGCCCTGAGCTTGGCCAAAATTTTATTTTTTTTCTGCTTTTCTGCAGTAACTAAAGTTGCTTCTCTTACCTTACCTTACCTTACCTTACCTTACGAGAAGCAACTTTAACACTTACCTTACCTGAACATATAGCAATCGAAAATTATGATATAACTTGATTCCATATTTATAATTTGCCAATAATAGATGAAGGTACGCTGAAATCTTTAGCAATGCTATTTAAGTGAATCATTTCTATGTGAATTCCCCAATAATATTGCTATAGGCTTATATGCAATATGCTAACACGTCAAATATATGTTCAATGAGCTTCCAATGCCAAAAATATATGTGCAATTATGCCTAAACCCAAAAATGTAGGCAATAATCGTTCACATCCCATGAATATATGCAATGAGTTTCTAACTCCCAAAAATATATGCAACATGCCAAATGTCCAAAAATGTAGGCAATGAGCATTCTAACACCGTGACTGTTCAAAAAATTTCACAATTTTTCAAAATGATTAGAATAAAACGAGGGAAGGGAAATGTAGAGATTAGTAACCAGAATTAAACATGAGAGAGATATATAGAGGAATGTGATGCAAGAATTAAACTGAGGGAGAAAAGAGATGATGGAGTGCCTCCCATCGAGCGCTTGTTTACAGTTCATAAGCTAGACTCTGTCTGGTTTGGTCAAGTGGTGGACAAAATCAATGCAACCTTCTCTCGATTCACCTCGCTGCCATAATAGTGCTTTAATCTTTAGTCTGTTCACCTTAAAGGGCTTGTCCGGGTATTGATCATAGGATTTCCAATGCGCCATGCGGGAATACGGTTTTCACCGTGAAGGGGCTCGACCACCTTGATTTTAGCTTCCCCGGAAAGAGTCTGAGACGCGAGTTATACAGTAACACTGCCTGCCCCGGCTCAAATGTTCTCTCCATAATCTTTAGATCATGCCACCTTTTAACCTTCTCCTTATATAGCTTTGAGTTCTCATAAGCTTGCAATCTGAAATCGCCAAGCTCATTAAGCTGAAGAAGTCTTTTCTCCCACGCAGCCTTCAAATCAAAATTCAACTTCTTAATTGCCCAGTAGGCCTTATGTTCAAGCTCCATAGGGAGGTGGCAGGCCTTCCCTTATACAAGCTGATATGGGGACATCCCCAACGACGTTTTGTAAGCAGTCCTATAAGCCCACACCGCATCGTCTAGCTTGAGGGACCAATCTTTTCTTGTGGGATTCACAATCTTTTCTAATATTCGCTTTACCTCACGATTAGATACCTCAGCCTGGCCATTTGTTTGTGGGTGATGTGCAGTACCAATACGATGATTCACCCCATATTTGGCCAAGAGTGCAGAAAACTGATAATTGCAAAAGTGTGTACCCTCATCACTGATGATGGCTCTAGGCATCCCGAAGCATGTCAATTTGCTTTTCTGAAGAAAATATAGGACCACCAGAGCATCATTGGTTGGTAAGGCTGCTACCTCTACCCATTTGGACACATAATCGACCGCTAGCAATATGTATAAATTTCCACAAGACGAGACAAAAGGCCCCATAAAATCTATCCCCCAGACGTCAAAGATTTCGACTTCCAGGATCATATTCAGAGGCATCTCATTTCTCTTGGATATGTTACCCACGTGCTGACAACGGTCATAGCTCTGGACAAAGTTATGCGCATCCTTAAACAGTGTTGCCCAATAAAAACTGGCCTGAAGCACTTTGGCAGCTGTCCTCTCGCCCCCATAATGGCCTCCATAAATAGATGAGTGGCAGTCTCGCAGTATGCTCTCCATTTCGGTCTCGGGGACGCACCGTCTAATCATCATATCAGCGCACTGGCTAAATAAGTACGGCTCATCCCAACTATACCAGCGAGCATCGTGCAGAAACTTCTTCTTTTGGGCTCTATAAAAGTCAGACGGGATAATATTGCTTACTAAGAAGTTTGCAAAATCCACGAACCAGAGCATCTCGCCTTGCACCACGAACAACTACTCGTCTGGGAAAGACTCATTGATCAATACTTTGTCATTTCTGTCCATCCCCAGATTTTTCAGTCGAGATAAGTGGTTCGCCACTTGGTTCTCCGTCCCTTTTCTGTCTTTAATTTCTAAGTCAAACTCTTGGAGAAAAAGTATCCACCAAATGAGTCGAGGTTCAGCATCCTTCTTCAAAATCAGGTATCTGATCGCAGCATGATCTGTGTATACAATTACCTTTGTGCCAATCAAATATGACCTGAATTTGTCAAAAGCATATACCACTACAAGAAGTTCCTTCTCGGTGGTGGTGTAGTTTAACTGGGCGTCTGTCAGGATTTTGCTTGCGTAATAAATCACATGAAAGATCTTATCCCTGCGTTGTCCCAATACCACCCCCACGGCGAAGTCGCTTGCATCACACATCAGTTCGAAGGGGAGAGACCAGTCTGGTGCTGTAATGACGGGAGCCGTAGTCAATTTCTTTTTCAAATGTTCAAAGGCTACTAGGCATTCCTCGTTAAATTTGAACGGGACATCTTTCTCAAGTAAACTGCACACAAAGGCTTCGTTATCTTTGAGAAGTATTTGATAAAACGCCGGTAGAAGCCTGCATGCCCGAGAAAACTACGGACTCCTTTTACAGAGGATGGTGGCAGTAAACTTTCTATGGTATCCAATTTATCTCTATCCACCTCTAGACCTTTCTCAAAAACTTTGTGGCCCAGAATGATGCCCTCCTTTACCATAAAATGGCATTTCTCCCAGTTTTGAACGAGGGTAGTCTCAACACATCTTTTTAACACCAATACCAGATTCTCTAAACAGATGTCGAAAGAGTCCCCAAAGACAGAGAAATCGTCCATGAAGACTTCTACGTTATGTTCGACCATGTCTGAGAATATAGCCATCATGCATCTCTGGAACGTGGCTGGTGCGTTACATAGCCCGAAAGACATCATTCAGAAAGCAAAAGTTGTTAGAGTTTATGCCCTAGAGGCTAATTCTTTGATGTAATTGTTTATACATTTTTTGATATTATATTTGATTGAATAAATGAATTATTTTATTATGGTTTTATTTACTGTGTTATATAAATGTTAACATAATAAAAGTCCTTAAAATAGTGATACAAATTATATGGCTTCAAGTATGTGACTTGAACATGAGATCATATAGTTACAATTAGTATCATTACTCTTAAATGTCCCTAGTCAAGTGTCATTGTTAATGGGACAACAATGATACATTGAGACTAGTATGTGGATTGACTGATGGCCAAATCTCATTGGTCATAAATATATGAGATATTGAGTCAATGCATAGGTACATGTTAGAGAACAATGTACTGGGCAGACCCACCATGAGAATTCTACGTGGAGCATTATGGAAAGTGTCATAAGCAATTCTCATAGTGACAATGATGTAATGATCCTCCGACCTGAAATCACTATATTACTACACGAGAATTTATGTACTTTGATATCATCAAAGGCCACCTTTAATAGGTGGACGATAAAGGTGATTATTGGGTATATCATGAATCGTGTGAGGAATATGAGTGATCTAGATGGAATTTAACCCTCCTATATATTAGGGGTGATATCCATAGGCCTCTTGATTGAGTAGGACTATGAAATGCATGGCCATGCTCAAATAGTGATTTGTTTCATATAGTCTACTCATCGATCAAGAAAACTCAGATTAAATTATGAAGAGGATGACACATTCCATGCCTCGAGTTTAATCTAGGATGTCAAGGTTAAAAGGATTAAATTACATTGAAACATTGGTCACGAAAAGGTTGTATCGAATCACCGATCTTATTATTATTTGGGTAGCAGTGATGCATTACTAGATGCCGCTCACTATTTATAATTTTATAATATGATTTTAAAATTATTGCCAACATAATAATAACCTATAGGGTCACACACTTAGAACGTAATTAAAAGGGAATTAATTTAAATTGTATGGATTTAAATATATCAATAATTGATAGTATTTAAATTATGAATTTAAATTAATAGGATAATTTGTATATATATATATATATGTATATTAATTAAGTAAGACTTAATTAAGATATAATATATATATATATATATATATTCGGATTTTATATTTCTAATTGGATTAGATTTTGGTTAATTCCTTTAACTGCTACATATATGATATATCAGCCGTTTAGGGTATTATCGATATCAAAACCCTAGCCGCTCTTAGAGGGAGACTAGAGAGAAAAATTTCGGAAAATCCAGATCCTTGGCGGCTAGTACCGCAGCTTTCTTTGCTGCAGATCGTGTGACGATTCGCGGAACGTTCGTATGGATACCATAGAGGCGCTAGTTCTGTTGGATTGCGTTGAGGATTCGAAGCAGTTCCAGAATCTCCATCGTCTCCTTTCAGGCTTGAATAATCGATAAAACATATCTTAACCTCTGAATTAATATGTTTTCGCATGGATCCTGTTTTAGGGTTTCGAAAATTTTTAATTTCCGCTGCGTTTATGTGCCGAAAACCCTACAGTGGTATCAGAGCTACTTGCGAAACGATTAATTCAGATTACGTGTTTTAATTGTATTCGTTATATATGATATATGATGATGCATGTTTACCGATCTGAAATTGAATATATGATATTCTGCATGTATGCGTATTCTGGAAATCTGTAATATATATATGCATGTATATGATGTTCTGATATTTGTATCCTAGAAGGTGGAATAACAATTCAACTTCTGTTCTAATTGGATTAGAAACATGAAGATTCGATTTAATATGATTAATCGAAACTGGACATATATGATATGTTCTGGGTGTATTGTTAGTATGAGTGTGTTAGCGGATTGTATATGATACACATGCACAAGAATATGGTGATTATACATTAAAAATATTTAATGTCACCAACCTACTATAAAATAATTCTATAAATTATTTAATATCTATAGATAATTCTTATCCGTCTTCTTACTCCCAATAATTTGCCTCTTTATTAACAAATATATATTAATAATATATTTATTAAAAACAAAATCACATATTACATAGTCCATATTACCCTATGTAATAAAATACCACATACCTCATATCACACATATATATTTTTATTCGAACCCATCTCACAGTTTAAGAATTTTATTTATTAAATCCTTATTTAATAATATCTAAAATTTTGGGTTCTTACATCCTCTCCCCCTTATAAGGATTCCGTCCTCGGAATCACCGAAACTTCCTCTACTCGGTGCTATTCCGATTATTACATATTCTCTTGAATAATTTTATTCATTCTCTTTTCAGAAGTTTTATTACTATAACTTTCTCAATCTCATTCTACCACTTTCTCCTTTCTAAGGAACATTCTACATACTACATTCATCCTTTAGAAGAATAAGAATCTTCCACGATTTTTCAATAATCGGGAAGTAGTATGAATAACTCAGATTCCAATTTATGCTGAGGGGTCACAAGACCGTGAACTTTTCTCCAGGTTTACTAATGCTTCAACACAATTCTTCACACCGCAAACCAGAGTGTTTATCAATCACAAAGACTGAAAACACTCTCCACGCGTACTCTAGGTGGCCAACCTATTGTACCACTACGTTGGGCCGCAACGTAGTGTTTTGTAACGACTATATGCGTTACGCTCGGAACCATTGTCTCCGAAAACATGTTCCCTTATAGGGTTGTTCACCTCAACTTTTCAACATATGAATCCGCACCAGAGCAATCTGGTTTGGCATAAATACACAAGAATGCTTGAATTCTATAATCTCTTTTCAATAGTCGCCTAGCCGAATCAAATAGCTTAGACTCTCATCAACAATTCGGATATCAATCGAAATAATTTAGTCAACTTTTCATAATTCGAAAGAAAACCAAAAATCATTTTATGACGTCATGATACCATACTAGATTAGTAGTACGTTGAGGATTCCGCCATTTTATGACTTTGTCATATTACAACATACCATAGTGGGCTGACGATCTTTCGATCACAACCAACACTAGGTTCGATTGCATTGATGACTCCATCGTTTACCATTCTACATCATATCAAATGATGCACATGGTCAAAATATATTTTGAAAGATTGTCAAATCATTTTTGTCTTAGCCGAAACAAATAGCGTAGACATACGAATAACGGTGTTATTTTTTTTTAAAAAAAAACTCATTGGTTCATGTCACCCGACCTAATGTTTTTCTCAAGAAAACCGAAGTGCAAACACTAGCACGAAGTCAATAAATTTTGAAAACCTAGCATAGCTAGAAGATTTAGAAAAATCCAAATTTCTTCATCACTTCAATCTCATACTACCATCAATGCTCACTATTCCAAAACTCTTATATAATATATCTATTCCCAGTACAGTTCGCCAACTTACCACAATCATATGGGTGTAGGAACTTATCCTAGTCAGACTAAAATCGTCCATTCGCTGAGGGATCCCACCATACGATTATGAGTCACGAACTTGTCATAGGCATGAGTCTTAAGAACTCGCACCTAATCTTAATATTATCTAATTATATCTTAGAAATCTCTATCTATCAAAATAAACATGAGAAAAGAATCACCTTTCCGTCATATGTATAATGATACCGCGACAGTAACATTCCAACGATTATCAATGTGACGCACTCAGTGCAAGCACAAACCTCTGCCCATACAAAAGTTTGTACAACTAAGCCATCACACGAGTCCTCAATGGAAGTCCAATACTTAACTCTATCTTACTCTATCACTTGCTCATTACGAACTTTCTATATTTCACCACATACAACTCCTCATGAGTTTATCTCGTACTTTATATAGTACATTCCCTTATAGCATCAAGCTATATACACTTAGTCATTACAGACTATCTATCATTTCACAGTTCAATCTGATCACGTCGTGATCATCACTATACCTTAGGGTTCTTTCCCTATTATCAACCAAACTCCATCTGAGTTTATTCTCACTATCTTTGTCATATTCATAATATAGACATCGTCTTCACATTTTTATTACCGGAGTTAGGTAACTCCTGATTCTCATTCTCTAGATATTTCGAGATTCTTCTTTGAATCTTCACGTATATATTTTAATCTTATCTTTTCCTTTCTCAGGCTATAGTCTAATGTACACTTAACTAAGGTTTATAACCTACAGCTTTGATACCAACCTGTGACGCCCCCAAATCCACGTTCCTTCGAAACCTCGAATTCGGTGCAGTCACGATACTACTATCGTCAAACTATTACATCTTTTAATCATTAGTAAAAGAATACAACTTTGTTTATTATAATTTAGAATATAAATTCTATTCATATCCAAGATCTCGTCTTTACATCATATTCGATATTACTAAAATACGGAATAATGTAAACTTTTCAATATCCTTTGAATAAAAATCTTTTTATTGATTCCATAACTTTGATACCAATTACAAATCTTGAATCAACTATATAATATGATTCCTTCTTATCTGAGTTATCGTATAAACATTTACAACTCAACTCGATATCCTCTATGTATTAATTAATACATTCTTACAATACAACAAGTATTAAACAGTGTAAGCAACTATCGAGTACATCATCTAGAATCTAAACATGGTCCAGACAATATTCTAAGTAATATTCTTCAATGCGATACTATCTATCTTTATCAATCAAGAAGCACGAAATCTTTACCGTGAATCCTTAACCTGCAAAAGTGGTTATTTGCAAGAGTGAGCTCGACAGCTCAGCAATTCTAACAGTCCTCATGCATCACATAGCATATAACATCATACTCAGTTCATGCATTTATAAATAGTTTATATTTACTACGCATGTTACTTTTCACATAACAAGTATATCATCAAAGATCAACTTTCAATCTCATTTATATCTCATATACAGTTCATATATAAGTTCACATTATCACAGCATAATATAATTCAACTAACAGTTATTGGATTCATATATCAAATAGGAACTGAAAGACTTGCCTGATTTGTAGTTTAATAACTACGACTTAACTGCTTAAGAATCTCTGCACTTTGTGTAATCCTACACAGTTATATTAACCATAGAGATCACACTCATCAGTTATATGCATCCACACATTCTCAATGTAATAATAAAGGTTACATTGTTGTCTAACTTGTTTCTTAGAACCTTGTTTCACTTTCTTAACATACTCCTATAATAGCTAGTATAGGTATACTTTTAATATCAACATTCATACACCTTTACTCGACTCGCTATGTGTTCGACACGTATTTAAAGCTCATAGATACATGATCTATATTGCTTTCATGTTTCTCAAACCTTATCGAAACCATTACATTCAAACTTTTCTAAGTTTCACCTTTCAAAATCCTTGTCATATTTTAAACTAGGCATGCAAGGTTATTATGTTTATCATATAGTCATAAACCAGTAGGGGTCAGACCATGATTTGCAGTTTAAGTAATAATACAAGTCTACTACAAAATCAAGAACAAACAGACTGCACAAATCCTGAAAACAGGATGGCGCAGCTGCGCAGGTATTGGCCTTAAGAGTGGCGCAGCTGCGCCACTCACTGGTCAAACCAGAAATGACCTTTCATTCTGCTGGACAACCCGAGGTCATTCACTAGCATTCAGATTACTGATATCTCTTACGTACATATGTCTATACGGTCATTAACTCAAGTTTGAAACCTAGCATGCACATTCAAATCTAATTCAAAGTTACATGGTTTTCATGTCGGACTTTCATATACCTTAAGTAATTTAAGTCCATACTTCAAGGCCAACTACTAAGGTCATATTACCACATAAAGAGGCTAAACAATACTAAGTAGGCATGCTCGTGCTTATACTACACATGTATACCTAATCACATAGTTTATGCTTTAGAATTTTATTTCTTGAATACGTTGGCATAGGTGATATCCATGCTCCATCAAATGATGCTCATGTCAACATGTCTATAGGCATAATGACATCCTAATGCATATGCTTGCATGATCACAACATAATTCATATGGTAATTGATGTCCTTAGCTTTTCATTGGAAATCACACTAAGTCAACAAGGAATCATAGTACATGCATGACATCTATATGAATTTCATATACACTAGAAACTCATATTTAAACCACATAAATATTCTCAAATGGTCAGAATCTAAAAGACATTAGTCTTGGTTAAGTTCGTTTTCGAAAGTCTTAAGTTTATCATTTCGAAAATTATCTTAACTTCTAATACTAGTGTACGGTTAATACTTTAAGCATGCATTTCATGTCAATATAAACCATACTATCATGTTTAAAATATCAGATTATATACATATTACATATGTGTCCAAGTTCACAATCGAAACTATAAGTTTCATTTCAAAACTATAAGTTTTTCTTCAATCGTGTGTACTAATATCGTTACACATGCTCATTTCATATCAAGGTAATCATATATGTATGTTATCTATGTCCACATGCTTGTTCTAATTATATATCTCATGCTAGCACTTAACAGTACTTAACAGACAACAGAAACTGGGACAGGGGACCGGCGCAGCTGCGCTGCGCCTTAGTTATAAACCGGCGCAGCTGCGCCGTGTCTGGTTCATGCCAGAGAGCAGCCTGCTTCGGCAGTTTTCCAGCCCAAACACATAAACTTAATACGAACTTGATTCTAATCAGCCATATGACAGTCTAAACATATGTATAAGCTAGTATAGCAACTAAGGATCAATTAACAAACATTGCTTGATCACATAATCATGGATTCCATACTCAATTCTAAAACCGAAAAATTGACAGTAAAATATAAATGAAGAACAATGAAGGAGGGATTATACCTCTGTCAACATTCAATTAGAACTTGCTAATCCTCACTTCCTCTACTAATATGTATACAAGTATCCACCCTCTATATGCTCTCAACTTAAGCAATTCTCAGCAATTGAAATAGAGAAGGAAGAGAGTTCCTTATATAGGCAAATGGATATCCAGACAACTCAATTACCTTCCAAATTAATTCAAAGGATTGCAAGAAAGCTCAATGGATAAGAAAGAGTTGGTGAGAGTTGGTAAATCTCATCATGAATCCCACACCCTTTGCAATTATTAGCTAGCTTGTGTTGAAATTGAGAAGAGTAGAGTAGCCATGTGGGTTCACGTGAAGAAGAAATGGGCACTCAATGTTGGACAAGGAGAGAACTCAGCAACTTGTTTTCCCACATACTAATGTTATATATGTATATAGTATATACTTAGGCTATATATATTTATTTCATATATATTTAAGTTATACACATTCCCTTTTATATAACTTAAGTTATAAATTAATGTGTCACAATGTAGTCCCAATAATACTATCGTGTAGTAAATTTTAACTTGCACATATAAATTCATGTACATTTCATTCTACCGGATATAATTCTATCGGGTATCATCATAGTGTATTGTCTCCTTTATTATTAAATTTCATTAATTCAATAATTGTTTGCTATATATTCATGATATATTATTTTATTGTATACTTAATATACACATTGTCACACCCACATTTCATGTACCTATTACAACTCAATAACTTTACTATATAGTTTATATTCATATATAACATAGTCGCATTGCACTTTATACTTCGCATAACATATAGTTAACTATCATACGTTATACTTTAATATCGCATGGTTGCACATAGAAATTAATAAATTACTTATCTTATCAATTAATTAATAATAATATTAATTAATCCATTTCTCATTAATCCATGGAATTATAATTTCCACGCTAATTGATTAACACTTTATATGATTTATCACGTTAAATAAATATAAATCTTTTTATATTTATAAATCATTTACTCATTAATCATATTATCAAATAATTACTTGATAATAGTATATTGTTCATAACAATAATTAATATTATAAGACAATTTATCTCATCACAAATCCGATTATACTTATAATCGATTTCCTTATTATTATACTATCACTAGCCATAATAATTTAACATACTATCATAATAACAATTAACAATTAATTTAGATTAATTGTTTAATTAATAATTCCTCCATCATTAAATTAGTCAATTCATTACCGAATCTATTATTGTGCCACACAAGGCATCTCTCACAAGCTCAAACTTAAGCTTATCATTATTCTCATCACTTACTCATTTCTCACCACATTACTACTTATAACCTGTTCAATTAAATTAGAACTATTAAATCCAAGGTCCACATATAAATATTTTATAAATCGAATATTCAAATATTATATATAACCTTTACGGAAATATAATAACTCAAGCTATTAAAATGTTAAATTACTTCAATTAATTATACTTATAATAAGTATAACCTTTACGCTTATAATAATTAATATATACTCTATTAATTATTCCAATAATAATATTCACGATCAAATAATAACTTAAGTTATTTAATATATTAAAATAACTTAGTTCTCTTTCATTAATTAAACTCCCTTGAAAATACATTTAAAATTATGTATTTAGCCATATCATAAAATATTATGTTTTCTCCAAATAAGCACATTCGTTATTAGAAAATAATTTACTTATTGTCTCATGATATTATTTTTAATATAATATCAAATAACTATGTGTACGACACATGTACATATATTATATATAGAAAATAGATAATAAGTTTATTTTCTATTATAATAAATCGTTTCTATCAATTTAATTACATATAGCAAATACGTTTTTAATATATTTACCATATTAATTAATCATACCTATTACCTCATACAAAAATATATAAGGTAATATTATTATTCAAAAATAACATTTCCTCCTTTTATTAAAATAATTCAATATTAGAAATTATTTTAATATCCTTTATTAGAAATATATAATAACTATTTCTCTTTCTTTTCTATAAATTGTTCTCCAAAATAATTTCTTCAATATACATTTAATCATATAATGATTTCCATCTCCCTTTAATAACGTATATATATATATATATATATATATATATATATATATATATATATATATATTAACGTTATTCGTACATTAGACTTTCTCACATATTACTATTCTAAGTAATATATATAAAAGTACCAACTATAATTACATATTCAACACACATATTAATTCACTCATTTACTTAAGTAAATTAAACACTGTACTATATCATCATAGTTAATTAAGGTTCAATACTCTCATTATATTATTCCATAATATAACTCACAACTTATATTAACTAATATTTATTCTTATTAGTTAATTCCTTAACTAACTCATGCTTCACTATCCAAACCTATTCACGGATAGCTTAAGTGCTATTAATAACCTATATTATAAACATACTAGTTATTAATACACATGCACAAGAATATGGTGATTATACATTGAAAATATTTAATGTCACCAACCTACTATAAAATAATTCTATAAATTATTTAATATCTATAGATAATTCTTATCCGTCTTCTTACTCCCAATAATTTGCCTCTTTATTAACAAATATATATTAATAATATATTTATTAAAAATAAAATCACATATTACATAGTCCATATTACCCTATGTAATAAAATACCACATACCTCATATCACACATATATATTTTTATTCGAACCCATCTCACAGTTTAAGAATTTTATTTATTAAATCCTTATTTAATAATATCTAAAAATTCGGGTTCTTACATAATGTGCATGTTTAATAAGATTAAAATTGGTGAGATCTAAATTAATTATTAAAATCCCTCATAAAATTATTAAGTTTAAATCAGATGTCTTCCAATGAATAACACTCATCAAGACCTTGACCGATGGATGTAGGTTTGCCAAAGTAAAGTACCCCATTTATCTTGGTAAGATGCGATAGGATAATTGTGATATCCAAACTGTTAAAATCATTGGGCCAGACTTAACTAAGTTATCACAATAGGATTGTGGACTTAGAGGCATAAAGTTTGGTAGGTACCATTAGATGGACTAGAAATAAATGTTGTTCACCAAACTATCTAAGAGTTATATATGATATAATTGACAAAGGGTTGTCTACCTAAATAATTATGTTTTGAGAGAATAGCCAAAGCTAACTTAAGGCATAATGAAATATGGATCTTAGCTCACTAGAAAGATTTAATTGAAAAATGCTTTCCGAATTAATGGTGAGGGCTATTAATTTGAATAAAATAGTGGGAGGTATATTTTGAATGTACTATTATCAATTACATAATATCAAAATTCTGCAATTTGACTTATTATTTTTTGCACTTATAAATTGTAGATATCAATGGCAAACAACAACACAAATAGTCTTTCACTACGATCAGTCCTTGAGAAGGAAAAGCTGAGTGGAGTTAATTTCCTAGACTGGCATAGGAACTTGAGGATTGTCCTCAAACAGGAGCGCAAGCTATATATCCTTGATGGGCCCATTCCTGCAGCACCAGCTAACTACTGCACCACGTGTAGAGCATAATGCTTACAAGAAGCATCAAGATGATGCTCTGGACGTGAGTTGTCTCATGCTAGCAACTATGAACTCTGAGCTTCAGAAGCAACATGAGTTAATGGATGCTTATGAGATGATCGAGCATCTCAAGAAATTGTTCGAAGGGCATGCTCGACAGGAGAGGTATGATACAAGCAAGGCGTTGTATCACTGCAAGATGGGTGAACGTGATCCAGTTGGTCCACATGTGCTGAAAATGATTGGGTATATTGAGTACCTTGGTAGGTTGGGTTTTCCGATTACTCCGGAAGCCCAAACTGATCTTGTTTTGCAATCTTTGAACAGCAGCTACTCTCAATTTGTTATGAATTACCTCATGAATGAAATTGAGAAACCACTTACTGAGTTGTTGAGCATGTTAAGAACTGCCGAGAACAACATGAAAAAGACAGGACCCGCTCCCATAATGATGGTGCAAAAGGGGAATGCTAAGGGAATGGGAAAAGGCAAGAAGAAGATAGGATCTAAATCTGCCAAACCCAATCCCAAAACCAAACAGGCTTTAAAACCTAAAGGTGGGGTGGCTAAAGAAGGTGATTGTCACTTCTGTGAAAAATCTGGACACTGGAAGAGGAATTGTCATGCTTATTTGGAAGAACTAAAGAAAAGGAAAGGAAGTATGACTTCTGATTCAGGTATATATGTTATAGAAGTCAATTTGTCCACTTCTACATCATGGGTATTAGATACTGGATGTGGTTCTCACATTTGTGTTAATGTGCAGGAACTCCGAAAGAGTAGGACTTTGGCGAAAGGCGAGGTTGACCTATGAGTTGGGAATGGAGCAAAAGTTGCTGCACTAGCCGTAGGAACTTATCATTTATTTTTGCCCACTGGGCTAGTATTAGAATTAGAGGATTGTTATTATGTGCCTGCTATGAGCAAAAACATTATTTCTGTTTCTTGTTTGGACAAGAAAGGTTTTTCATTTTTAATAAAGAACAACAGTTGTTCATTTTACTTAAATGAAATATGTTAGGGTGTTGCACAATTGTTTAATGGTCTTTATATTCTTAATTTAGAAATGCCTATCTATAACATAAATACAAAACGATTTAAATCAAATGATTCAAATCCGACATATCTTTGGCACTGTCGTTTAGGCCATATAAATGAGAAACGCATATCCAAACTCCATAAAGATGGGTTTTTGGATTCATTTGATTTTGAATCATATGAGACATGCGAGTCTTGTTTATTAGGCAAGATGACTAAGGCCCCTTTCACTGGACACAGTGAACGGGCTAGCGATGTATTGGGACTTATACATAGTGATGTATGCGGACCCATGAGTTCGTTAGCAAGAGGTGGGTTTTATTACTTCATTACATTTACTGACGACTTCAGTAGCTATGGATATGTGTATCTTATAAGACACAAATCCGAATCCTTTGAAAAGTTCAAGGAATTCAAGAATGAAGTTCAAAACCAATTTGGCAAAAGCATAAAAGCCCTTCGATCCGATCGAGGAGGTGAATACTTAAGCCAAGACTTTGATGACCTTCTAAAGGAGTGTGGTATTATATCACAGCTCACTCCACCTGGAACACCACAATGGAATGGTGTGTCTGAGAGGAGGAATCGCACCTTGTTGGACATGGTACGATCGATGATGAGTCATGCAGATCTTCCAATAAGCTTCTGGGGTCATGCCCTAGAGACAGCTGCATTCACACTTAACCGTGTTCCTACAAAGACGGTTCATAAGACACCATATGAGATGTGGACTGGGAAACGTCCTAGTATGTCGTTCATGAAGATTTGGGGTTGCGAGGCGCTTGTAAAACGTCTGGCTTCTGACAAGCTCGGACCCAAATCTGACAAATGTAATTTTGTGGGATACCCAAAGGAAACAAAAGGGTATTATTTCTACAAACCTTCTGAGAACAAAGTATTTGTTGCTCGAACTGGTATTTTTCTAGAAAGAGAATTTGTCTCTAAAGAAAATAGTGGGAGGAAAGTAGAACTCGAAGAAGTTCGAGAACCACAAAATATCATTGAACCTGCGTTGGAACATGAGCAGGAACCACAAGATATTGTGGAAAGTGAACCTGCTCAAATTACACGAGGCATTCATAGATCTGGTAGGACACGCCAAGAGCCCGAGAGATATTATGGATTTCTTGTGACTCAAAACGGCGATATGATGCTCATAGATCATGATGAACCTGCTTCTTACCAAGAAGCTATGAATGGACCAGATTCTGAGAGATGGCTTGAAGCCATGAAATCTGAGATGGACTACATGTATACTAACCAAGTATGGACTTTGGTTGATCCACCCGAAGGGGTAAAACCAATCGGGTGCAAATGGGTTTTCAAGAAGAAAACCGACATGGATGGTAATGTACAAACCTATAAAGGTCGACTGGTAGCAAAAGGTTTCAAACAAGTTCAAGGTGTTGACTATGATGAAACCTTCTCTCCAGTGGCAATGGTTAAATCCATCAGGATCTTACTTGCTATTGCAGCCTTTTATGATTACGAAATCTGGCAGATGGATGTCAAAACTGCTTTCCTTAACGAAAATCTCCTTGAGGATGTGTATATGACACAACCTGAGGGTTTTGCCAATCCAAAGGATGCTGGAAAGGTATGTAAGCTGCAGCGATCCATTTATGGATTGAAGCAAGCCTCTCGGAGTTGGAATCTTCGATTTGATGAAGCAGTCAAAGAGTTTGGCTTCATAAAAAATGAAGATGAACCTTGTGTATATAAGAAGGTTAGTGAGAGTCACATTGTATTCCTGGTATTATATGTTGACGACATATTAATTATTGGGAATGACATTCCTTCCTTACAGGCTGTAAAAACATGGTTAGGAAATTATTTCTCCATGAAAGATTTGGGCGATGCAACCTACATTTTAGGTATCAAGATCTATCGAGATAGATCGAGAAAAATGCTCGACCTAAGTCAAAGTACATATATTGATAAAGTGCTGAAACGGTTCAGCATGCAAGAGGCAAAAAGAGTACACTTACCCATGTCTCATGGTGGTAAGATCTCTAAGGCCCAATGTCCTAAATCACATGATGATGAGGAGCGTATGAGAAAGATCCCTTATGCTTCGACAATTAGATCTATCATGTATGCAATGATATGTACTCGTCCGGATGTCTCGTATGCTTTGAGCATGAAGAGCAGATACCAGTCGAATCCAGGTGAAGGTCACTGGACAGCAGTCAAGAATATCCTCAAGTACCTGAAAAGGACTAAGGATTCATTCTTGGTATATGGAGGTGAAGACGAACTGACAGTAAAGGGTTACACAGATGCTAGTTTCCAGACTGACACAGATGACTATAAGTCTCAGTCAGGTTTTGTGTTTTGCCTTAATGGTGGTGCTGTTAGCTGGAAAAGTTCGAAGCAGGAGACAGTAGCCGATTCTACAACAGGGGCTGAGTATATTGCTGCTTCTAGTGCGGCCAAGGAGGCTGTATGGATTAAAAAGTTCGTCACTGAACTTGGTGTTGTTCCAACCATTATTGATCCAGTTGAACTATACTGTGATAATAATGGAGCCATTACACAGGCTAAGGAACCCAGATCTCACCAACGATCCAAGCATATACTTAGGCGGTACCATCTCATCCGTGAAATCATTGATAGAGGAGATGTACATATAAGCAGAGTGCCAACAGATGATAATGTTGCAGATCCACTGACCAAAGCTTTGTCGCAGCATAAGTATGAAGGTCACACTAGTTCCATGGGTATTAGATACATGAGTGATTGGCTCTAGTGCAAGTGGGAGACTGTTAGAGTTTATGCCCTAGAGGCTAATTCTTTGATGTAATTGTTTAAACATTTTTTGATATTATATTTGATTGAATAAATGAATTATTTTATTATAGGTTTTATTTACTGCGTTATATAAATGTTAACATAATAAAAGTCCTTAGAATAGTGATACAAATTATATGGCTTCAAGTATGTGACTTGAACATGAGATCATATAGTTACAATTAGTATCATTACTCTTAAATGTCCCTAGTCAAGTGTCATTGTTAATGGGACAACAATGATACATTGAGACTAGTATGTGGATTGACTGATGGCCAAATCTCATTGGTCATAAATATATGAGATATTGAGTCAATGCATAGGTACATGTTAGAGAACAATGTACTGGGCAGACCCACCATGAGAATTCCACGTGGAGCATTATGCAAAGTGTCATAAGCAATTCTCATAGTGACAATGATGTAATGATCCTCCGACCTGAAATCACTATATTACTACACGAGAATTTATGTACTTTGATATCATCAAAGGCCACCTTTAATAGGTGGACGATAAAGGTGATTATTGGGTATATCATGAATCGTGTGAGGAATATGAGTGATCTAGATGGAATTTAACCCTCCTATATATTAGGGGTGATATCCATAGGCCTCTTGATTGAGTAGGACTATGAAATGCATGGCCATGCTCAAATAGTGATTTATTTCATATAGTCTACTCATCGATCAAGAAAACTCAGATTAAATTATAAAGAGGATGACACATTCCATGCCTCGAGTTTAATCTAGGATGTCAAGGTTAAAAGGATTAAATTACATTGAAACATTGGTCACGAAAAGGTTGTATCGAATCACCGATCTTATTATTATTTGGGTAGTAGTGATGCATTACTAGATGCCCCTCATTGTTTATAATTTTATAATATGATTTTAAAATTATTGCCAACATAATAATAACCTATAGGGTCACACACTTAGAACGTAATTAAAAGGGAATTAATTTAAATTGTATGGATTTAAATATATCAATAATTGATAGTATTTAAATTATGAATTTAAATTAATAGGATAATTTGTATATATATATATATATGTATATTAATTAAGTAAGACTTAATTAAGATATAATATATATATATATATATATATATAAAAATTTAGATTTTATATTTCTAATTGGATTAGGTTTTGGTTAATTCCTTTAACTGCTATATATATAATATATCAGCCGTTTAGGGTATTATCGATATCAAAACCCTAGCCGCTCTTAGAGAGAGACTAGAGAGAAAAATTTGCAAAAATGCAGATCCTTGGCGGCTAGTACCGCAGCTTTCCTTGCTGCAGATCGTGTGACGATTCGCGGGACGTTCGTGTGGATACCATAGAGGCGCAGTTCCGTTGGATTGCGTTGAGGATTCGAAGCAAGTTCCAGAATCTCCATCGTCTCCTTTCAGGCTTGAATAATCGGTAAAACATATCTTAACCTCTGAATTAATATGTTTTCGCATGGATCCTGTTTTAGGGTTTCGAAAATTTTTAATTTCCGCTACGTTTATGTGCCGAAAACCCTACAAAAGTGCCATATGGGCACGTGAAGGTGGTCTTTTCTTGGTCCTCGGGGGCTATTACAATCTAATTATACCCCGAGTAACCGTCCAAGAGGCAATAGTAGTCGTGGCCTGCTAGCCTATCCAACATTTGATCAATAAACGGTGAGGGAAATGATCTTTCCTAGTAGCTTTATTCAGTCTGCGATAATCCATGCAAACTCTCCATCTCGTAATTATTTTGGTAGGAATAAACTCGTTCTTTTCGTTAGTCACGACTGTCATGCCCCCTTCTTCGCGACACACTGCACCGGGCTCAACCAGGAACTATCTGATATTGGATAGATTATCCCAGCATCTGACCACTTAAGGATCTCTTTTTTGATAACTTCCTTTATGATCGGATTTAATCTTCTTTGTTGCTCTATTGATGGCTTGCTATCATCCTCTAAGAGTATCTTATGCATGCAGTAAGAAGGGCTGATCCCCTTGATGTCGGCTATGGTCCACCCAATAGCTTATTTAAACTCTCTAAGGACCCTCAACAATTTACCCTCTTATTCGGATGATAAAGCAGAAGTGATTATAACCGGTAACATAGAAGATTCTCCCAGCTATGCATATCTCAAGTGATCTGGAAGAGGTTTCAAGTCAAGTGTGGGAGCCACCTCTAGAGAAGGCTTTAGTCGCACTAAGGGCTCCCCCATTTGTCCTAGTCGTTCGATGGGAATTTTAAACTTGCGTATTTGAGGCACCGTATTCAAAATCTGGATGCACTCCACCACATCTGTCTCTTCCATGTCAGATTCTCCCAGAAGAGCACTCTCCAATAGATCCATACTCAGCAAGTTTTCAGATTCTTCTTGCAGTATCCTATCGACAGTATCAATTCTGAAACATTCTTCCTCATCTGCGGGAAACTTCATAGCCTTGAAGATATTGAATGTCACCTCTTGGTTTTGAACCCTCATAGTCAATTCTCCCTTTTGTACATCTACGAGTGTTCTCCTGGTGGCTAGAAACGGTCTCCCTAGGATGATTGGTATGTTCTTGTCTTCCTCAAAGTCCAGGATTATAAAGTCTGCAGGGAATATGAACTTATCTACCTTCACCAACACGTCTTCAACAATGCCTCTGGGGTAGGTGATGGATCTATCAGCTAGCTGCAAAGATATGCTTATCGTCTTAGGAGCTGGCAATCCCAACTGAGTGAACACCGATAGTGGCATCAAATTTATGCTTTCCCCCAAGTCGCATAGGCACTTGTTGAAGGACAACTCCCCAATAGAGTATGGAATTATGAAGCTCCCTGGATCCTTAAGCTTTGGAGGTAACTTTCTTTGTATGATGGCACTGCACTCCTCTGTCAAGGCCACTGTTTTATAGTCTTCTAACCTCTTATTCCTTGACAGTATTCCCTTCATGAACTTTGCGTAGCTCGGCATTTGTTCCAACGCCTCAGCAAAGGGAATATTGATTTGCAGTTTCTTGAATACCTCTAAAAACTTAGCGAACTGCTTATCCAATTTCTGCTTCTGAATTCTTTGTGGTTATGGTGTAGGAGGGTAAACTATTTGGGGTGGAACATTGGTTTTCTCAGTGTTTTCCTCCTTATCTGCCTCAACTGCAGTTCCCCTATCATTCCCATCCTTCAGATTTTCTTCAACATTTTCTGAACTTGGGTGCGGGCGCGCCGGGTTTTGGCCTTCCTGGGGCGTGGCCGCGCCAGCCTCTGGTTCAGCAGTTTGCTTCCTAGACCTAAGTGTGATTGCTTGGCATTGCTCTTTGCAGTCTCTTCTCCACGGATTTGCTTCTGTACTGCTTGGAAGAGTCCCTTGCGGTCTATTTAGGACTGCACTGGCAATTTGGCCAATTTGCGTCTCTAATATCTTGAGAGATACCGCTTGACTCTTAACCAACAACTTAAGTTCTTCTATTTCAGCTCTCTCCCCTAATTGATGACTAGGAGCTGGAGGGTGTTGATGTTGTGGTTGATGAAATTCGGGTGGGTGTGACTGTCTCGGTGCATACTGCTGTTGGGACTGCTATGGCTGAGACTTTGGTTGGTAGGGTTGATATTGGGAATGTTGTGCATTTTGGTATGTTTGATGTGGTTGTTGTTGAGGATGTTGGTATTGATTTGGTTGTTGTGGTGTATGGTATTGGGTTTGTTGAGATGTTTGAGGCTGTTGGGTTGTCGCTCCAACTGAAGTTAGGATGGTTCCGATTGTTTGGATGGTAGGAGTTTGGGAACTGATTTTGAGGCTTTTGGTAGTTGCTGACGAACTGGACCGACTCTGTAGTGATGGCACACTGCTCAGTCGAGTGTGCTCCGGCACACAACTCACATACAAATGCAACTTGCTGAACTCTATTCTCAGCCATAGAATCTATCTTCTTTTTCATTGCCGCCATTTGTGCCGACAATGCTGTGATGGCATCAACATCCAATACTCCGGCTACTTTAGGTTGAACCATTCATGCTGTTGGATTCTGATATTCATTGGCCACCATGGTCTTAAGTAAGTCATATGCTGTCGGATAGTCCTTAGCCCACAAAGCTCCTCCCAATGCGGCATCAATGATTGGCCTTGACTGCCACCCCAAACCATTATAGAACGAATTTATCACCATCCAGTCAGGTATTCCATGGTGCTGGCATTTCCTGAGCATCTCTTTGTAGCGTTCCCATGCCTCATACAACGATTCCCCTTGTTGTTGTGCAAACTGAGATAGAGCACTCCTCATAGAAGTAGTCTTAGCCATGGGGAAGAATTTGGATAGAAATTTCTGTGCTAAGTCTTCCCACGTGGTGATTGATCCTGAGGGTAATGAATGCAACCAACTCTTCGCCTTATCCCTCAAGGTGAATGGGAATAATCGAAGTTTCACTGCATCATCCGAAACGTTGTGGAATTTAAAGGTGTCGCATATCTCTATGAAGCTCAGGATATGCTCATTCGGATCTTCTGTAGGTGCACCTCCAAACTAGACTGAATTTTAAACCATCTGCAGTGTCCCTGGTTTGATTTCAAATGTATTTGCAGCTATCGCTGGCGTAACTATACTGGACTGCAGATCAGAAATTTTTGGTATGGAGTAGTCCCTCAAGGCTCTATTGTCGGCTCTTTTCTCTTCGTCAGCCATTTGTTCGGGTTGTTTAGGTTCCTCTTGTCGGTTAGTATTTCTAGTGTTTGCTCTCCAAGCTCTGCCATTAATGTTCCCTTGCAGAGGCACCAACTCAGGATTAGAGGCTCGTGTGTGCCTAAACTAACCACAAGTACCTGAAACACAAATAAAGATAAAGTTAGAAATGAGATAAGAAGAGATTTGTTCAAGTAAGATAAATCTAACAATAACTGATGTCAATAGTAATAAACTAACAAGGACTCCCCGGCAGCGGCGCCAAAAACATGTTGCGCCGTTTCGGTATCAACAAAACGGGCATAAAACACGTGCAAGCATAAACGGGCGACAAGTAATAAAGTGATAAATCGAGATCGTTCCCACGGAGAAAAGGAGTTAGGTTTAAACTATCATGCAACAGTTCTATAGTTATCTTCAGCTGCTCAAACGAGTATTAAAGTGTGACTTAATAACTAGAGTGATTTTAACATAAACTTAACTAATTAACAGACGAGGGGTTCAAATTAGAGAAATATAGGAACATAACTTCATCTATTGCATCGTCTAGATTACCAACACCTCATGTCAAGTATAAATAATCACATAGGAATGCTAGTCGGGAGCACGAATGTGAGACAAGGCTATTTTTCAATAAACCAAGCCCATATCATATAATATCCACAACAGAGATAGAAATCACATGAACACCAATAAAACCTAAATCACTATATGTCTATGTGATTTACAAGCTATATCAGTTTAAGTGCAAGCCCCTAATAGACTACATATGGCAATACAGTATATTTCTATCCGGATTACGAATCACAAAACTCATCGAATGCAAGTTTCACGAACATAAGCTAGCATGGAAAAATCTAAGTTTACACTTCCTCTTTTAATTCAATATAAACTATTATAGTAGATGTTGATCAAACATCTAAACATACAATACAACCATGCTAGGCGATCCATACATTTTCACTCATACATTTCAAAGAGGCATAAAACCCTAGACTAAGCAATAAGATCCATTAGAATCCCATAATGGTAGTTAGTTCATCTCTGAACCACCAACCATTATGGGATTTAAGCTAAGCATTGAAAGCAAATAATGAAAGTAAGAGAGTAGAGAAAATGGAGAATGCAAATCTTGTGGTTCCACTTTCAATAGAATGCTAGCAAGCTCAAGTTTAGACCACAACAAGCTCCAAAGTGAGCCCTAGAAATGGAAAATGCTACTAGAACTAGAATTGAAGAAGAGTTAAGCTCTCAAGCTCTCTAACCCTAGAAATGTAAGAACTTGTAATAAATTTTTAGTCTAAGAAGTGATAAGTGATATATCCTGTTCAATGCAATACAAACCTGATTAAGATTACACCCAACCGAAAAAATGAAATGTCAGCAATTTTTGATGGGCGCGGCCGCGCGGCCTTGCTTTGCTTTTACGGCGCGGGTGCGCGCGTCTCTAGAGCAGCCTCTAGCTCTGCCACTCGGCACAGGCGCACGCCTCTTTCTTGTATTCCTGGCGAGGCCGCGCATGCCTATTTTTTCTGCTGGTGTCTTTCTTGTTTGGTGCTGCTTTCTTGCTTTCTTTCATGCTTCTAATTCCTTCACTTTTGCTACTTTAAGACCATCATCATATGCCTTATCCTGCCAGTTCTTGTGCCAACTCCACCATTTGATCATCATAAGCTTTGTCATCTTGCCTTTACCAATTCTATGCCAAAACCTTGCCATTCTTCATCAAAGGAGTTTCCTGCCTAAAATGCATAACACAAAAATAAAACACATTAAAAGACACTAAAGTACTGGAGTTTAAGTCATAATCAAAGCAAGTTGATAGACAATAAGTAGGTATAAAACCTACTTATCACCCGCTTACTAGCATACCTTGATGATGATATATGTAGAAGATATATGTTATAAGGTTTATGATTAGGTTTGGTTCCCGTCTTACTTTAAGTTTACCTCCAACCTACATAGTTTTATATCAACTTTTCATTTAACAAGGCCTAATGGGTTCAATTCTCAAAAGACTTCTCACGTTTAACCATTATACCACATAATGAGGTTAATAAACCTTAAACATACATGCTCAAGTTATTCTACTCATGTATTCTAAATTAGCGTAGTTTTACTTCTTTAGAACTCATTTGAAACTATGATTGACTAGTTCGCAACATACTTAGCTAGATAGGAGTACATGTCAATCAAGTCTAGATGCATAACATATCCTATCATGATGGTCCTAAATTTTAGAATGTAACATAGGGTAGTTATCGACAAAGTTAATTTTCAAACTCCTAAACTTTTCTTGAAAATCTCATGTTAAATCAACTAAACATGCAAGACACTTCGGATTCATATATCACACTATTATATACTAAACCAAACCATATAAGCATGCTCAAGGTTAGAACTTAAAGTATACCAAGTCCGTCAAGTTTCATTTTCAAACGTTATGTTTCTTTTAGAATTTAAGCTCACGTAATTCATATCATGCAAAGGGCTTTGGATCACATGTTACACTCATACATTTATAAGTTACTTATGTTTAGCATGTCAGGGACATTTATAACTAGATTCAAGTCAAACTAGCATGCTCATCCTAACAGAAAACAAAAAATGGGATTTTATGACTACTAGACGGCGCCCCGCGCTGTGTTTATGGCGCCCCCAAAATCTCTACATTTCCTGTAGCAGATTCAGTGCTCACATAAATATTCTATAAGATAATAATTTCTATAAATCCAAAATTCACAGTATCCTAATCAGTTAAGAGTTCTCGTCAGAACAGTTACCATATCTGGATACCCTCACTTAGATGTATAGATTTATGATCTTACAGATATTTATTGCATATCAATAATTCCTATCTATCTGACATTTACAGTACAAATGATAAGATTGTTCTTGGAACTGAGGAGCGACCTCAGTGCTTACAGAACTCCCAAGATCATTCAATACCCTCATTCAGATGTATAGTTCATATAGATACTGTACTTGATTCTCTTCATTATTAACAATATAAAACCATTTAACTAATAACTTAATAATATAGTAATATCTGGTTGCTTACTGTTCAACTGTTACATCATAGAACTTCCAAACTACATTTTTAGTATTAATTTAGTAAACATTTGTTTCCATAAATTTTACTGCTACCCACATGTATGATTTCCTGAACCTTCGGGGGTATTCAACGTAGCTGCAAAGGAAAAGAATAATTGCAAGGATGAGCTTTAAAATGCTCAGCAAGTTTTAAAGAATTTCAATTTATACTCACACAGTGTCTGAATTGAAACAACATAAAGCTCAGAGTATTTTCCACATTCCTAAGAGTCATAAAGACTTATAGGAGTTCTATCATTCCTAGGAGTCATAAAAACTTATAGGAGTTGTGACTCCCCCAGAATAGGTCCAATCCAACCAACCCATTCTGAATCGCCAAATACATGGTACAGAATCCAAATACAACTTTTATATCACACGGTCGTGCAAAATACGACCACACAATTGTGAGTGTCAATACAAATATGTAGAAAATATAAATATTCAAACTAAGTCATCATTACAATTATTATCACACTATTTTATAAAAATAGTGAGGACTACTACTGCTCTAACTCGGACCATCACTCTGTCCCCCGACTAGTCCCTGTGACATTCTCATTTCCTGAAGAGGACAAAAGATGAAAAGGGTGAGCTTAACTAGCCCAGTAAAGAATATTATGACTAAGATAATAAAGAACAATTTATCATTAGTCTTCAACAAATCAGATAAAATATTATGGACCACAAGTTTTAGATCAACAACTGCAGCGGAAATAACAATGCATTAGAAGAATTAAGTAAAAAATAATGTCTACTATCTTCTATGATTTGAAAGTCCATAATCAATATTTTATCCCTGTAACATCAATCAATATATATCTTGAATCAAATATTCATCTTTGCACTACGGGCCAAAGATATTCATTAGGTAATCATTCATCTTTGCACTACAGGCCAAAGATATTCATCAAATAATCATCCATCTTTGCACTATAGGCCAAAGATATTCTTTTGTATCACCATTTAAGACTGAAGATGATGAAAAATATTTTAAAGAACGAATCCAGTGATATAAAGGACCAAAATTAGGGATTCGTAATTTAGTTTATCCAAGTTCAAGAATACTCCATAATAATAAATTGTGGAGCAAAATTCAAGAATGAAGATCAAAACTTGGATCAAATCAAATATAGGAACCATAACAGCCAACTTGGACAAAGAAAAGAAAATTTAATTTTTCTGTGAATAGTACCGTATTCGTGAATAGTGCCGTATACGTGAATAGTGCCGTATACATGAATAGTAACTCTAATATGAAAAGGTAAAAATTTCACAATAAAATTCATACAAATATTTCGGTGTCATGATATTAAAAGAAATAACATTATTTTTGAAAAAAATAATTAACATCCCTTACCTCAAAATAACAGTATTTCTGACTGGAATATCGGATATAATACTGAGGGAAACTTGCACTGAATAGCAACACTCAAAGTATCGAAATACTCACAAAAATACGCTCGATATTATAGAGAAAGAAACTTATGATTCTGGTGTAATTTTCAAATTCTAATTCAGCACCTTATTTATAGGAAAATGCTTAGAACGCCAAAGTAGAAAATTTAATAAAATATTATAGTTATTAAAAATCTTCCGCACACCTCCTTGACCAATTCATCAGCCCACACAAGTGGGGCCCACCATCAAAAAAATGTTTTTATTAAAAAAAATATTTATAACCCCAAAAATCAATTATTTCGAAACTTCAATAATTCATAATAAATAACTCTTTTATCAAAAAAAAAATCAAATCTTATGTCCATTCTGTAGGAAATTTAATTCTCTACAACTTTGTAGAAAAACGTTTTTCTAAATTCCAAATATAAATTGTCCGAAATCCACATACGGATGATTTTTCACACCTCCATTCTAACAAAATACTGATAAAACACATCAGCACTAATTCCTTCTTTTATATCCACAAATAATATTACAAAACTACAATATTGACAACCAGGTCGTTCCCAGGAAAGAGGGGGCCTTCCGATAAGGATTTCTCCTTACTGGCGCGCAATTAAATAACCACTCCTAGACAGAACTTCCTTAGACATTGACAATAATGTTGTCTAATAATATTATTCAAATAATATAAATTATTGATCAGATAATGGGAAATATTATGCAGTGACAATTATTAAATTAACCATAATATAAAAATACTGTGTAATACCGTGTGCTACTGTGCAACAACGCGTATTACTTTACTTTACCCATCGGGTATTCCAACAGTGTTAACGATAACAACTACACCGTTATTTATAAAAACTTATTCTTGTCATTTTCTTCATCTGACTGTTTTTCGTTATGGGGCCCATAATTGGCTGCGCCGTCATACGAATATTCCCCCACAGCAAGAATATTCCACGGCCAAACGAATATTCCCCGACAACAATGAATATTTTATAACCACTTGCTTATTTAAAATATTTGCGCATTTTACCCATAACATTCCACATTATCAAATTAACCCCTGACTATTTCAAAATAATATAAAGAGGAAATTCAATTTTTTATTCATAAAAGTTGGGGTCTTACAACCTCCCCTCCTTATGAAATTTCGTCCTCGAAATTGACGTGCGTACCTGGTTTTTTCGAAAAGGTGAGGATACATCGCTTTCATTTCCGATTCTAACTCCCAGGTCATTTCCTCAATAGCATGGTTCCTCCACAAAACTTTGACTTGTGGTATAACCTTTGTGCGTAGGACATGCTCCTTCCTATCCAAAATATTGACAGGTACCTCCTTGTACGTTAAATCTTTGGCTATCTCGTCCGGTTTTAACTCAATAATGTGGCTCGGGTCTTTCACATATTTACATAACACAAATATGTGAAACACGTTATGAACACGAGACATGCTTAGAGGTAATGCGAGTCTATAGGCCACATTTCCTACTCGATCAAGAATCTCAAATGGACCAATGAATCGTGGATTGATCTTTCCTCTCTTCTCAAACCTCGTAACTCCTTTCACTGAGCAACAAGTAACAATACATGGTCCCCAACATTAAATTCCGCGTCCTTTCGATGAATATCCGCATAACTCTTTTGTCGATCCTGTGCCGTTTGTATACGTTGTCTGATCATTTAGATCTTTTTCGTAGTCATACGTACTAACTCCGGTCCCAACAATGTTGCCTCACCCACCTCATCCCAACATACTGGAGAATGACACTTTCTTCTATACAACGCCTCGAATGGAGCCACACCTATACTTGCTTGATAACTGTTGTTGTAGGAGAATTTCACCAATGGTAGGTACTTATCCCAACTCCCTTTGAAGTCTAGAACATAGAGTCTCAATAGATCTTCAAGAGTTTGAATAGTCCTTTTCGATTGCCCATCCGTTTGAGGATGATATGCCGAACTGAATCGTAAGTCCGTGCCCATAGCTTTCTGCAAGCTAACCCAAAATTGTGAAGTGAATCTTGGGTCACGATCCAAAACTATGGATACTGGCATGCCATGCAATCTCATAATCTCATTCACGTACATACGAGCAAGACGTTCAAGGGAATAGGTCTCCCGTATCGGCAAGAAATGAGCAGACTTGGTTAATCTATAACCAATAACCCAAATCGCATTTATGCCTTGAGAAACCTTGGGAAGACCCATAATGAAATCCATGGTAATGTGTTCCCACTTGCACTTTGGAATCTCAAGTGGTTGTAATGGACCATTCGGCACTTGATGCTCCGCCTTTACACGTTGACAAGTTAAACATCTCGAAATAAACTCCGCGATCTCTCTCTTTATATTGCTCCACCAAAATGTATGTCAAAAATCATGATACATTTTGTTACTTCTAGGATGGATTGCAAATGGTGTGTTGTGTGCCTCCATTATGATTCTATACTTTAAATCAGAATCGTTAGGAACACAAAGTCTGGAGTTGACTCAGAGTATTCCTTCTTTATCTATTCTTTCTTCTGGAACTGCACCTTCTTCTTCATCTTCATCAGCTCCGGATCCGTAGCTTGAGCAGCTTTAACTTTATCAATCAAAGCTGGTTCTATGCGTATACTTGACATCATCATGTGTGTCCCCGAAGTCTTGAACTCTATCTCTATCTTTTGTAATTCACACAGAATATGCCTTTGTGTGGACATCATCTCACTCGTTCCCGCATATGATCTTCTACTTAACGCGTCAGCTACCACGTTCGCTTTTCCCGGATGGTATTGGATGGTATGATCATAATCTTTCAACAGCTCAAGCCAACGTCGTTGCCGCATGTTGAGTTCATTTTGAGTGAAGAAATATTTAAGGCTCTTATGATCCGTATAAATCTCCACTTTCTCCCCGTACAGGTAGTGTCTCCAGATCTTTAACGTAAAAACAACTGCTGCCAACTCTAGATCATGAGTAGGATAATTCCTCTCATATTCCTTGAGTTGTCGCGAGGCATAGGCTATGACTTTCCCATGTTGCATGAGAACGCATCCTAACCCTTTGCCCGAAGCATCACTGTAGATAACAAATCCATCTGAACCAGATGGAATTGTCAGAATAAGTGCCGAGATAAGTCTCCTCTTGAGCTCTTGGAAGCTCTTCTCGCATTTCTCGCTCCATACAAATTTTATATCTTTCTGAGTCAACTGAGTTAATGGAGTAGCGATTCGTGAAAATCCTTCCACGAATCTCCGATAATAACCAGCTAAGCCCAGAAAGCTAAGTACTTCAGTCACCGACTTCGGTTGCTCCCAACTTTGTATTGCCCCAATCTTCGCTGGGTCAACAGATACTCCATGTTTTGACACCACGTGCCCAAGGAATGCTATTTCCTCAAGCCAGAACTCGCATTTCTTTAACTTGGCATATAACTTATTTTCACAAAGCCTTTGCAGGAATGACTTCCATATTCGCAATTTCTATGTTCAAAGGGTAAGCTAACTCCTCTATAGGTAAGTCTAGGGTTTTAGCAAAATCATCAGATATGAATGAACAAGTAGCACCCGAATAATACCTGCCACCACATCCTTTGATTGCACCGCGTCTTGCAACGTCATGTTGAACGTGCGGGTAGTGGGTTGAACGACTTGCAATGGAAACGGTTCGGCAATAGTCAGAGTGCTGCCGCTGCCATTTCCACCATTCCCTATTGACCCTGCCGCTGGCTTCTTAGGGCAGTTATGAGCCATGTGATCCTTGGATCCACATATATAGCAAACTCCCTTCTTCGGGTTTGGATAATTTAGCGCGATGTGGCCTTCCTGACCACAGTTGTATCACACCCATTTCCCTTTTATGCACACTTCAGTGTGTGTCTTCCCGCATGTTGCACATGCTTCGAGCTTCCTCTTTTGCTGGCCTCCCTGCTGACTCTCAGCAGAGGTGTTGTCGTTCCACTTTCTTTTCTGATGGATAGCCTCGCTACCACCAGCCTTGTTTTCCGTCTCAATCTTTTTCTTCTTGTCTTGGTTGAATTTAGTCACGGCGTCGCTCCTTCCTTCAGCTAGAATGGCCTTTTCCAGCACAGCTGCAAACGTGTTCAGCTGGAACATAGAGACCTTGCTGTAAAGCTAGGGTTTCAGTCCTCGCTCAAACCTCCTCGCCTTTCTAGCGTCTGTACAGACCTCGTAAGTAGCGAACCTGGCCAACTCGTTAAACTTTATGGCATATTCCAAAACTGTCATCCTTCCCTGCTTCAGCTCTAAGAATTGGACCTCCATCTGGTCCCTGCGAACTAATAGGGAAGTATATTTCAGAGAACATCTCTTTGAAACGTACCCAAGGTATGACTCCTTCACCTTCTCTGGTCTTATTAGCCTGCCACCAGAAGCTAGCATCTGACTTCAATATAAAAGTCGTGAATGCCATTTTCTGGTCTTCACCGACCTTAGCCACGTCAAACACCTTCTCCATTTCCATATCCCAAGTCTGTGCATCTATCGGGTTTGTCGATCCCTTGAATATGGGCGGCCCTACTGCCCTGAATTCCTTAACTGTAGCACCCTGCACTTGCGGTAGATTCGCCATTGCTCCTGTCAGCAGGTTCACTAACTGCTGAACCGAGTTAGGGTTTGTTCCATCGTTATTGTTCGTCGAACCCTTGGGGTTTTGACGTGTTGGTCTTCTTCTAGGAGACATTTTCTGTTAAGAAAAATTATTAGCTCCTTTATTCAATTCTTAAGTGTTCAAGTAAACTTAAACAATTAAATAACTCAGTTCATATATGAACACATAAGACATCCATAAACTTCTTTTATTCATTACTCATAGTTTTAAAAACATAGGATAAATAGTATTCTTGCTATATACATCATCTTTCCTGAACTGGAACAAGTTACAGGACTACATCATCACTTTATCCCATTATTATCTCAAATTATGGGAATAACATCTATTTATTACAAAAAGAAACACATAATTTAAAAGCTCTAATGTCTAGGCATATTAAGACGTCGCACAGCCTCTCTTCGTTCTTCCTCCATCACCTGAAACGCTGTCTTTCGGTCCACCACATACTATGGTAAACATTGGAACTGAGCTGGGTAATAAAAGATACGGTCCTGGGCCCTATCTATGGCCGTATGGAAAGCGTATTCTATTTCCTTTAGCTTGGCTCTCTTAGTTTCTGCCTCGTTCTCAGCCCGGTCGGCTCGTTGAGTAGCCCTCAAGCTTGTTTCCTCAGCTCGGGCACGCTTCGTCGACTCCTCTAGAATGTCTTGCTTCAGCTTCGCTAGCTCGGCTCGAGCCGCGTCTCTATCATTTTCTACGTGGATTAGCTTCCACTGCGCTTCTCCTAGGTCATTAGCTATCCCTTCGATAGTTTGGTCCCGCTGCTGGATGGTTTCTTCGAGATCACCGACTCGACCATATAGCTCCACATTACTGTCGTAGACTGCTTCGTACATCTCAGTACTAACAGAGTGATGTGGGAATTCCTCTTCGGGATCCTCTTTAGACTCGTCTTCGTCCTCTTCCTCTGGAATAGGTGTCAGCTCACGCTCCCGACCAGCTACGGTTATCACTGGAGATGGCTCTCTCCTAACCAGCTGCTCCCAGACAACATGGATGTCTCAGGGCTCTTCCTCTCTAGGCACCTGAGGTATATCCTCTCTAGCCTGATTGGGTTCTCCAACGTTCGTCATCTTGAGAAAAGAATTTTAAAGTTTATTATTACGTGATATCGAGTCGTCACTCTTTGAATACCTAAACGTAAACACATAGCACATAAGATAGTTTATTATCCCTATTCTCTTACGTTAAGCAAGTTTTTATTTCTAAACTTGTTATTTACATTGTACGAGCTTTGTTGTATTCTATTATTCCTAATGCTCAAATATTGAAGTATTATTGAGGCATTGTGATCTTGACCTAGTTGTTCAAGCAAGATCTACTTATCTTTCAAATGCTTGGAGTTATTTTTAAAGCATGCCTATCGATTATGTAGTTTATTGTCATATCTTATAATTGGTTCATGATACTTATATTATTGAACTATTAAAGTACTGTGAGTCGATTCAACTACTCCTAGTTGATGATAGTTGAAACTCCAAAGTTCCTTTACCTATCCAAACCAAACTTTCTTTGGTGCGGACTTGTATTCAAATACTGAGAATGAAACCCTATTTACTAGGGGACATTTATGCGAAAGCGTTAAGATGGTTGTGCACAATTCATGGTACAAAGGGTTGATCCCCCTGAGTACGAGTTAAAGGTCCATAATCTTATTGACTGTTAAAGGTTTAAATAGAAATATTTATAACCTAGGACATAGTTCAAGGTCTTATGACCCTCAAATGATTCTATATTCGAATTCTACGTATTGATGAAAGAATTATTATTCAATTCTTTATTTTGATGAAAGTAAAGTTATTCAAACTCTTTTGAAACTATTCACTTATGTCATATCACTGTTGTATGGCCAAGTGAGCTTTTGTTTGCTCACTCTTGCATGTTTTACCACCCATTGCAGTGGAAACCAAGAATGTTGACATACCGTCAACAAGTAAAGGAAAAGGAAAGATGAGCAAGTGAAGGCTTGTTATTTCAAGTTTCTTTTGTAATAAGTCTTAGTTGACTATGTTTAATTTTTTCGCATTTGTTAGTTTGATGTTATAGTTTAGATAACCCTGGGATTTTATATTGTACAAGTTGTAAGTTTTTCCAAGGAAGGTTTTATTTAAGTTTTATGAAGGTTGTAATTTACTTTGCAATTCTTTATTATTGGATAGATATATGTTTTAATTTAGATAGTGAACACTAAATCATGTGGAAACGAAGTATCCGGATTTGGGGGTGTCACAGCCGTTCATTTTCAACAATTCAAAAACGCAGTGAAGCCCTGCCAGTTTGATTTTCTGACCATTAACACCTCTTCCAAACCCAAATATTTTCACTCTAACACGTAGATATACCCATATACTACTACATATCAAAAAATCACCGATAGATTTGGATGTTTAAGGCCCACTAAGTGGCAAAAAGCCCGTTTTGTAGGCTATTGTAAGTATTTTTACGATCAGCATGTTGCTATTACTACTTTGCACTATTTTACACTTGCACAAAAAGTTTCACCTTCTAAATATTCTATACATATTTGGTATATTCTGTACATAAACGCATTTTTTTGCATTTTTACAACTCAGATTAACGATCCGTCAGCTCCAGCAGCTTCGATACACTAGCACACACATTCTGGCAACTCCGTCGGACTGGGTCATCTTCCCAGTCCGGGTTTGGCCCTTTTTTGTACATATTTAATAGTAAATGTACTAACATTTCAATTCTGTCAAGCCCAAATGTCAAATCCGAGGTAGTTTACCGCTTTTATATATATTTATGAATATATAAACGACTTTCACCATCGCTGGTTCTCATATTAGTCCTGGTTGACTATATTTCTGTCAATATATATATATATATATATATATTTATATATTTTCAGTCCGACCTGGATTACTTCGTGGCCATTTTACTGCTTTTGCACACTTCGCCATACTAGGTGCTCTCCCAAGTCACTGGTTGTTTACTTTTCTGTCAATTTCAATTCTAGTACGGGCACCGGCGTGAAAACCCATCACCCTTATTACTGTTTTTCTATATATATATATAAATATATATTTCATTTTTGCCACAGCCTGGATTATTTAGTGGCACTTTATAGTTTTTATAAATATATATATTTCAATTCGAGTCCGAGCTTGCGAGTGAAACCCCATCGCCCTTTTTACATTTTTGTATATATATAACTATATATATATATTGCTTTACTCCATCTATTCAACTGCTGCCTGTAATATTCATTTTTATGAATCTTCACTAACATATCTACAGGTGGACTAGATTTATCCAAATCCCACCAATTCTAGCTTTCAACGGTCCAAACAGGTCCCGACAAAACTTGGAAGCTATAATGGCTGAGAGTTCTTTAAATCTAGTTATTTTTATATAGTTTCAGCTTTAAAAGCAAACTCGTGTCCCTTAGATCGCTATATAGTGGGAACGAGACGCTTTATCCACTCGCAGCCAGGATTTATTGATGAATCCTTGGTTCCATTGCGACGTGATGATGTATATATATCCATTTATGTGAAAATTTGAACTGTGCAGGTTTATGGGCTACTCATATGTGAGCCTAGGAATCGTGGGATTCACGATCAAATCAATCGGGATCTAATTCCCATGATGGACAAACTCCAGTTTACAGATGTACCCTGCCAGTTTTTTCTGTAAAATGTACATACACAGACCTTAAAACGGTTATCCGGATTTAAGGTCTCATCATAATGAAATATCAATTATCGTGTCAGCGTCCCTCCGATGGTTTTCATACCTATGAGGACACCGACACTTGTCTATTTTTGTGGTCGAGGATGCTTCGCAGCCCGATAAATCACCATTCACATGCAGCCTTAAGGCTATAAAGATAAAAAAAATTGAAAGTAGTGATACGATTCAACTCCTATGGCAGCGTAAGGGTTTGATAAACCAGCTTTCAAAACATCATTTTCAATCAAAAGAAAAGCTTTTGTACATCAAATTAAATGCTTTTGCAAATCAAATCAAAGACTGATTTTCAAATAAAATCAAACCCTTCGTATATAGGCTCAACGAAGCCTGTCAAAGCTTTCAATGAATCAAATCAATAGACCCAATTTTCAAACAACATTCACTCACGCATTCACAGTTTTAAGGGAAATATTAAAAAGATGCGGTACCGTGTTTACACGGGAGTCGTAGGGTGACTAACACCTTCCCCACAGTTAACCAAGCCCCCGAGCTCAAACTTTGTTTTCAAAGATCAAGTTTTGACAGTGTCCAGCAATTGGGCCTCTTTCAAACAAAACTCGGTTGAGTTGGTACAACCATTTTCAAATCTACCAACTGGCGACTCTATAAAACGTTTAAATCGTCGACATGGTACATGTTGGCCTTTTTCCTAAAAAACCCTTCAAAACCTTTTTCCTAATAAAAAGAATAAGGGTAGAGATAACTTAGGAGGAGGAATTAAAAGTTCCGGGTTGTGACCCGACCCACAGAATTTTTAAACCGACGTCGACAGGTGGCGACTCTGCTGGGGACAGTAGAGGGCTTAGGCCGCTTTCTAATCTTTTCAAACATTTCCCTTTCAAAACTATTGAATGCGTGAAATCCTCCGTCTCCACAGTCAATGGATGAGTGAATGTTACGTCTTTAAATTGAATGAATGTGAATGAATGCTTTCCTGCTTTAGTGCTTAGCACCCTTATTAGTGCTTCGCACCCAACTGTCATTGCATGCATAAACGGTAAGGCACGATGTATGAGAATGTATGTTGTGTATCCCTCTCATAAGAAGGATAACCCGGTCGGTGTTAAGTAATGACTTTGGGAACGATTAAGTCTCTGGGGGTGCCTCATGAAAATACACCACTCAGATTTGCTCCAGTTGAACGATCGGATTAACTTCCCTTCTAGTAGATTGCGATGATCTGGGAGCCTTCATGCCGAAACAAAAGCCGCGAGAGTAACCTAAGATAGGTCAGCCTCTGATTAACCAAATCCGAAGAGAAGCTTCTTCATGCGTTCCTCTTTCAATTCCATGTCAAGTCTCCAATTACTGAGGAGTAGAATGTAAATGACATACTGAAAGATTTATTTTCCTGTCAGATAAATATTCTGTCATCCTGCCATCAAAGCAACTAACCTCGATTTTGCAGGATAAAATCTAAAAAACACATCATGCATCCTGTCCTTACTTACCTCAGGAAATTGACACTCCTACGTTTTGTTGTAGGTATAAAAAAGTGGTCTCACTACTAGATCATAATCTGAAAAGGCACGAAGCCTATCCACCGACATGGTTTAAAGTAGCCAATGCGAGTCGGGTTCCGTATCTCGAAAAGAGTTTGAGGGACTTAAGAATCAAATAGCAGAGTTGGCTATCCTTCTAAGAGAACAAAGTAAAAGCACTCAGGGCCAGCCAACACTTAATCAAATAGAGTCCTCCTCACAGGGTGGTAATCAAAGTGCTGACAAAAAGGGGGAAATGCAGATCCCTGAACCTTGATACAGTAAAAGAACCAACCAAACCCATGAAATCACATATCTCAGGGAAGATCGAGAAATTGGCGATATCCAAATGAAAGTCTAACAAATGGAAGAAACCATCCGTTCAATCAAATGGACTGGAAACCTTGGAAGTGTCACCTATTCAGATCTTTGTATATTCCTAGGGGCTAGATATCCTAACAAATTCCAAGTCCCAGAGTTTGAAAAGTACAATGGGGCAGGCGATCCTTATACGCACTTGAAAGTATACATTGGCAAGCTAGGGTTTTATGCTGAAGATGAAAGCCTCCGAATGCAGCTTTTCCAAAAGAGTCTCACTGGAGAGGCTAGGACATGGTATGCTCGACTTGATAATGCAAAAATCCACAGTTGGGAAGAGATAGCTCATGCCTTCTTAACTCAATACAGCTTCCAGTCTCAGATGGTTCTGGATCGGTATCAAGTGTCCAAAGTCAAAAAGAAGAGTACCGAGTCTTTCCGTGAGTATGCCCAAAGATGGAGACGTCTGGCAGCACAAGTCAGCCCGCCTACGACCGAAGCTGAAATTGTGATGACTTTCATAGACATCCAAGATGCACCTTACTATGAGAGGACACTGGCCGGAATAGGAAAGCCATTCTCAGAGATGGCGAAATGACAGAGATGGGCCTTAAAGCAGACAAGATCAAAGATCTCACAGCCTTGAAAGTAGTTGCCGATCATATACAGTCTGCCAACTATACGAGTGATCCCATAAGGGTACCCAAGGAAGGCGATAAAGATGTATCCCTCGTTGTACAAGGGCAGTCTAGGAGACCTAAGCATAGTTCCCCTATTTGGAAGAGGGAAGGCATTCTGCCGTCACAACAGACTGCATTCAACAATTACCAGGACAGAAAGAGAAAATTCGAAAGAATGGAAAATCGGGTGTTCATTCCACTAGGCAATTCCCTTGAAAACATGTTGCTGATGTTCATAGATCACAAGAAAATTACCGAGCGAGCTCCACCTCTGGATCCAAAAAGCAAAAGATACAATCATAGCCAGAGATGTTCTTACCATTCAGGTTCTCCAGGACACGATGCACAAGATTGTTGGTCCTTGAAGCATAAAATCCAAAACCTGATCGAAAACAGCGATATTGTGGTCCAACAACATGACCATCCCAATTACAACCCCAACTTTCTGATGTCGTATGATATAGAGGAAGTAAATATGATCGGGTCAGGAAGTGATGAAATGTATCCAAATCATAAATACATACGAAGGATAGAGGAATAGCCCCAAAAGAACATAACAAATGTCCTCAAGTTGGAAAATCAAGAGGAGGGTATGACAATAATGCAAAAATTGGATACGATCCAACATCAAGTAACTCTGCTGGCTAATCTGGTAGTGCGCCAACATCAGGATACAAGGCAGGTTTTCACTCAACTATCAGAAAACCAAGAGAAAGAGAAGGTTCTTCAGAATGCAAGCCTATCTCCCTCCAATAGTAGTCAGCTAATTGAAGAAGATCAAAGCATTCTGAATAGACAAGAAAAGTGGAGTGATAAAATTCCCGGAAGATCCCGATAAAGTAAAAATAGTCCGGAGGAATGTGAATTCCCAAATAAGAAATATCAATCAACATGCCAAACACTGGAAAACCCTCGAAATCCTACGGCACCGAGAGTCAGGGAGAGTAGGCGGAGAAGGGTATTCACACCTTTGGAGGACTCATTGGAAATATGCTAGCATTGATGGTTACGCAGAGAAAGATTACTGAGTCGCTGCCTCCTAACAAGCCCGGAATGAAAAATTATGATGCCACAAAGATATGTCGCTATTATTCTAACTCACCTGGACATGCAATTGAGGAATGCTGGTCTCTAAAGCACAAAATCCAGGATCTCATTGAAAATGGCGAACTAAAGAAAGAATTTCCCATGACCAGAAAAGGCGAGAGGGAGATAAAGAGCTCAAGATGTCCACTCGAAGCGGGTAGTTCAAAAGATGTGACGGCTATGAGCACCAATCCTGGCAGAACACAAGGTGGACCGATCCTAATACTGAGAGTGACCGAGGAGAACAAAGAATCTCCCAGTGAAGTTCATCCACCATCATCAAATATCTTGTTGCCTAAAGCCAACAACTACATGCCCGACCTTATCCTTCTGGAAGATGAGGAGGAGATATTGATCCTTCCTCGTATAGAAAGAGCACAGAAGGAAAGTTCCTTACAAGAGATACCACATCAGTGCAAGGAGGATTTTATACTCAAATCCTCTCAAGGTTATGAGAAAGGTGAAGAAGAAGACGAAGAAAAAGGTGGCTAAGTTCTCAAGGAAGCCAACCCCTCGAGGAATCTGGAGTTCATACTTTTCTGCGACGAGTCTAGTTTAAGCCCCCTTAAGGGATACGCTGATTCAGGAGGCGATCAATTTATGGCAGGGATTGAAGATATTCAGAGCCAAGAGGGAACCTCTATCATAAGCCTCGAAGGCGACATAATCACAGATGACTGGACTATCAGGCCTCAGCTAGTCAGGAGGACGTAGATCTAGAGGAAAGTTGCGAGTTCCAGAGGATGTTGGGACGTTATCCTTTTCCTAGCATTATGCCTTTTATTTTCCATGTATACAAAATCAAAAGACCAAAAAAAAATAAAAAAAATAAAAAAATCAATTAAAAAACCAAAAAGAAAAAAAATCAAAAATCTAGCCTTTCAAGCCAAAAACATGAACTACGAAAGACCTGATCTCCCTCAACCCGGGAGTACGTAGGCAACCATCTTGGTGCGGTCAAACTAAACAAAAAATTTAAAAAGCCTCGAATCCCAACATAAAAATTCAAAAATATATCAAACCAGACTTAAAATCCAAGATAAACTCATTTCAAGCCTCTCCAAGCAAACTAGCAGGAACTACGAATGACCTGATCTCCCTCAACCAGGGAGTACGTAGGCAGCCATCTACGGCGCGGTTTGATCTTCAAGAAAAAAAGAAGAAGGAAAGACCAGTTCCAAGACACCAACGACAAATAAAAGCCAAATTTTATCAAACCACCTGGTCAACAAGCCTTGCTGAGGAAAATCAAAGGAAAATCAAAGCTAGTCTCTGAACCCTTGGATAAGCAGGATAATAGTGCCAACATGGCATCTCTCTGAAGATAGAGGAGCAGCTGCAAGCTCCTAACCCTCGGTCTCCAAACGAGCCAGAACATCCACTGCCATCTGTATACTATGGTCTAGTCCTTCTCAGCAAAGGCAGCCTCCCGAGAGACTCGAGCCTCGCCTCTATCAACAGAAGTTATATCTCTACTAGAATCGGCCGTCAACATCAATGCCCTAGCCTGATCTCTCTCCAAGGTCATCCGAGCTATCAAATCTGCAATAGCCAGATCTGTTCCGACAGGGACACTCGGTAGGTCACCAATCAAAGTCGTGGTTAAAGCCATCACCACCAACCATCACAAGCCCTTGAGTCCAATTCATTGGAGTTCGAAGGCATTTCAACATCAATCGTCAAAGTTAGAACAACAACACAGCGATATTTCAAGCATAAACATCCGCAAGGACCTTCGAAGAGCTGAAGCCTCAATCTGAAACCTTCATCAAACTAGAAGAAATGTCATCAAATCCAATTGCTCCTACAAATTAAAAACAATAATTGGGGCATCCAAGCATTAAAGCCAAAATCCACTACCTGTTCACCATGGGGGTCATGCAAGTAAAGACTCTTGCGACCTCGGCATCTTATCAGCCCATCGGTTAAACATACAACCAAGCAATCCTCCCAGATGACAAACAAGACTGGGGCAAGTTCAAAGTCAACAACAACCCGATGTCGGGACTGTTACAACAAAACTAGACAAATTTTGGAAATGGCGCAACTTAATACTGGGGAATTTATCAACCACCCAATCAACATGCACCAGTCGGCACCATCAGCATGGTCCATCATCATCCAACCTTCCATTATTGGTATATTTCTGTATGTAAACGCAGTTTTTTGCATTTTTACATCTCGGATTGACGATACGTCAGCTCCAGCAGCTTTGATACACTAGCACACACATTCTGGCAACTCCGTCGGACTGGGTCATCTTCCCAGTCTAGGTTTGGACCTTTTTTGCACATATTTAACAATAAATGTACTAACATTTCAATTTTGTCAAGCCCGGATGTCAAATCCGAGGTAGTTTACCTCTTTTATATATATTTACGCATATATAAGCGACTTTCACCATCACTGGTTCCCATATCAATCCTGGTTAACTACATTTCTGTCAATATATATATATATATATATATATATATATATATATATATATATTTTCAGTCCAGTCTGGATTACTTCGTGGCCATTTTACTGCTTTTGCACACTTTGCCATACTGGGTGCTTTCCCCAGTCACTGGTTGCTTATTTTTCTGTCAATTTCAATTCTAGTACGGGCACCGGCATGAAAACCCATCACCCTTATTACTGTTTTTCTATATATATATATATATTTCATTCCTGTCACAGTCTGGATTATTTCGTGGCTACTTATAGATTTTTATAAATATATATATTTTAATTCCAGTCCGGGCTTGCGAGTGAAAACCCATTGCCCTTTTTACATTTTTGTATATATATAACTATATATATATATATATATATATATATATTTCTTTACTCCATCTATTTTGCTGCTGCCTGCAATATTCATTTCTATGAATCTGCACTAACATATCTGCAGGCGGACTAAATTTATCCAAATCCCACCAATTCTAGCTTTCAACGGTCTAAATAGGTCCCGACAAAACTTGGAAGCTATAATGGCTGAGATTTCTTTAAATCTAGTTATTTTTATATAGTTTCAGCTTTAAAAGCAAACTCGTGTCCCTTAGATCGCTATCTAGTGGGAACGAGACGCTTTATCCACTCGCAGCTAGGATTTATTGATGAATCCTTGGTTCCATTGCAACGTGATGATGTATATATATCCATTTCTGTGCAAATTTGAACTGTGCAGGTTTATGGGCTACTCATATGTGAGCCTAGGAATCGTGGGATTCACGATCAAATCAATCGGGATCTGATTCCCCTAATGGAGAAACTCAAGTTTACAGGTGTACCCTTCCAGTTTTTTCTGTAAAATGTACATACACAGACCTTCAAATGGTTATCCGGATTTAAGGTCTCATCATAATAAAATGTCAATTATCGTGTCAGCGTCCCTCCGATGGTTTTCATACCCATAAGTAGACCGACACTTGTCCATTTTTGTGGTCTAGGATGCTTCGTAGCCCGGCAAATAACCATTCACATTCAGCCTTAAGGCAATAAAGATAAAAAAATTGAAAGTAGCGATACGCTTCAATTCCTATGGCAGCGTAAGAGTTTGATAAACCAGCTTTCAAAATACCATTTTCAATCAAAAGAAAAGCTTTTGTAAATCAAATTAACTACTTTTGCAAATCAAATCAAAGACTAATTTTCAAATCAAATCAAACCCTTCGTATATAGGCTCAACGAAGCCTGTCAAAGCTTTTAATCAATCAAATCAATAGGCCCAATTTTCAAACAGCATTCACTCACTCATTCACAATTTTAAGGGAAATATTGAAAAGATGCGGTACCGTGTTTACACGGGAGTCGTGGGGTGCCTAACACCTTTCCCACACTTAAGCAAGCCCCCGAGCTCAAACTTGTTTTTCAAAGATCAAGTTTCGATAGTGTCCAGCAATTGGGTTTCTTTCAAACAAAACTCGGTTGAGTTGGTACAACTATTTTCAAATGTACCAACTGGCGACTCTGTAAAACATTCAAATCGTCGACATGATACATGTTGGCCTTTTTCCTAAAAAAACCCTTCAAAACCTTTTTCCTAAATAAAACGAATAAGGGTAGAGATAACTTAGGAGGAGGAATTAAAAGTTCCGGGTTGTGACCCGACCCGCGGAATTTTTTAATCGACGTCGACAAAGTTCACGTAGAAAATAGAAACCGAAAGATTTGCCTTGATCGTTATTTACCAATAACAGTTTAACAGCTTACAGCTATCTGCACTTCACGTGCCCTGCATAATTATATAATCATGCACATCAACTATTAATCACATAGCAATGCATAGTAGTTGTAATGTAATTTTACTCTACATCTCATAATCCTTCCTGTTAATTAATACACAATGTTCAATTAGATTACGTTAACTTTCAATTTATATCTCACTATATTTCTTATTAGTCACACTCGAAGTTCATTCAAGTGTTTAAGTCTTGCTAGGACTTATTGGTTTTATATTAACCCCCTTCCATATCTTATAGTGTTCATTTCAGTTGAATTGAAACACTTTTTACGTACATTAACAATTGTCACGGCGTTTCGACGTTCATTCATCACACGCCCGATTCGTCTCTCTTGTGTATGCTTAGTGTGCTTATATAACTTATCTAATACATCATATATTAATATTAAGCATCATTATATTTACTAACATTCATGTTTTATAACTTAGAACAACATCTATTATCATCGACAGCACTATACTTGCGTATTTGCTTGTCCGACGCCCTCCGATTGTCTCTGAATACGTATCAGTCACAAAGATGACCATTTTTACCCCTTCTAACGACCTCAAATTGAAAAGGTTAAAGAACTAAAGTTGTAGGCCTACTCGTGCTCGTTCAGGATCATCTTGAATCTCCTCAATCGGAGTTCCTATGAAAACGTTATGGCCGTTTTACTACAGGAGGTCAAAGAAGTTTTGCATTACTCTATAATCTCTCCGAACAGCTTGTAGCCCCGTTGGGGCGGGAGTTCCTAGGCCAAAATCCCCACTGGGGTGGGGCCCTCTTCGCACCAAAGTCCAATTTTAACAAACACAATGTACATGAAACTTTACACAAATAAAATCTTACACTTCTAACATGATTTTAACATACAATAACACCACAACACATAATCAAAACACCTAATTTCATGATTATGAAGAAAACACCATTTTTAAGCGTTCTGAACGAAAATTAACACTGTGAGTTCAGTTTTTAACCCAAATCACATGATTCAAATCATGTTTTGTTCATTTCTTGACATATTATTATAATCTATGATCAATTTACATAACATATCACAACCAAACACTAATTTTGATATTTAAGAAACTATTTTTCAAGTTAGTTCATTGTAAATTGCTATTTTCATAAAACTTATACTTTTAACAAAATAATTCACCAAAATTTCAATTCTCAATCGATTCTATTCATAATACATGCATTATTTTCGTTATTGAAGATAGTATCATGAACATCTTTCAATTTTGCATATTAATACATACTACATCATCAATTTTAATTCTAAAATCAACCAATATAATAAAAACTCATAAGAACACAATTCTTAATGTAAAACTTGTTTTCATGGATTTGATTGCTGAAAACTCACTTATAACCACATAGACCAAATTATTTATACTCACGAACCTATATTATAGATTCCTTAACAAATAAATCATGAAAATCCATTTTTAATAAGAACTCAAGAAATAATAAACTAGAGATTCTAGAGCTAGATTATTACCTTCAATTCTTAGAATAGAAGATGATTAACAATCTTCTTCTTCCTCCTTGATTCTCAAAAATCTTCTCAACTCCTGAGAGAATTTCTTCTCTTCTCAACTTTCTCTGAACTCTCTTCTCTGTTTCTACCTTTCTCTTTTCTTCTTTTAGTTTAGGCTTAGAATAACTTAGCGTAAACTCATATAACTGATAATACGCATACTAATATAATATAACTGCTAATTAATTAACCCGTATAATAAATATATTAAATATACTTAATACACGAGTTACAAAGTTTGGAATTTAAAAAGCCCTAAGGCTTGTTTGGCAAAACAAGTTATTTTAAAAACAGATTTTTAGTAGTTAAGGCCCCGTTTGGCAAAACGAATTTAAAACAATGCAAGGGCCTTGTTTGGGAAAACGAGTTTAAAAACTCTTTTTATTCTTTTAATAAATTCTTTAACACATCTTTTTAATGTTATCCTACAATTAATTAAATCTTAACATTAATTTAATTAATTAAAAGTTTAACATCAATTAATCACATAAAATTGTCACATTATAATTACTCGCTAATTATAACTTCATGTGACAATTACCACATCACAACATCTAATTTAATTATCTCAATTAAATTAGAACTATAGCATAAAATCATTACATATTAATTAAATTAAATATGAAATAATTATTTAATTAATATAATACACTTAATTATATTATTCCATATTAATCACATAATTATTTATTTAACTCAATAAATAATTCAATTAAAATATTTATTTTAATTCAATAAATATTAAAATTAATATTTAAATCATCTTCACATCAATTCATATATTTCACAATATATGACACGTATACACATACTCAAATTCAAAACATCAGATAATAAAAATTTTATTTATTAAATTCTCATTTATAAATTCTTCAAAATCCGAGATGTCACATCCTTCCCTCCTTATAAGGATTCCGTCCTCTGAATTAACGAAACCTCCCTTACTCGGTTTTCACAAAATCTCTTTCACAATTTCATTGTTGAATAACTTCAACACATTAACTCCACAAAAGTTTTATATATATTACACATATATTTTACTCCATTCATTTCTTCAACAACTTTTAGATTTTATTATATAACCTTCAATTAAACACAATCATATATCAAATATTATATATTCTTTAACTCGTTCATTTCCTTTCTAAGGATCATTACTATAAACTCTACTCGTAGTATTCATATACTTCATAGTTTACTATCTTATAAGTATTCGGGTTATCACATTGATACCAACTGTAACGACCCCAAAATTCTTACAATATAATTCTCATTCTCGATCGTTAACAATACAACTTTAATCTATCTTTACAACATTATTCGATATTAAAATTACTAAAAATGCGAAATATTTAAAACTTTTATACAATCTTCCTTTATTACCCTGAATCGCAACCTTTACATTACAAATATTTGATTCAATTCTATTACATGAATCGCTTCCTCTAAGTTACTATACAAAGTATGACATCACAAGCAATATCCACTATACATCGGATAGCTCAACTTTACAACTTTAACAAGTATAATACATCCAAAACAAACACATTACTCATCTAGAATAAATAATTTCTTGCATCGCTATTGATCTTAACATTCAATTAGCACGCATCATTATCTTGCATCCTTGACCTGCAAAAGTGGTTATTTGCAAGAGTGAGCTCGACAGCTCAACAAGACCTAACAGTTTTCATGCATCACATAGCACATAATAACATGCTCCACATACATCTCATAATCATCAAAGTAACATGGCATACATGCTTTAATTCATATAACAAATATAAAGATTAAGTTCCTTACTCAATCAATAATCTTTAATCAATCAATGTAGTCAAAAATTGACTTTAACATTTTATGCTTGCAACATATATAACATATCATGCTCTTTGCAAAACAATTTAAATAGTTCATCATCAAGTTTGTAGACACTCGAAATTTCGTTCTCTTCTTACTAACACTATAGGAGGGCAAAGCCATCTTTTTAACTCAACCTCGGTCCTGATATCGAGCCTCCAATACAAACCCGGCCACCCATGCCGGTCCTTCAACTCAAATTCGATCCTCAATAGCGGTAATCCAGTTAAATTTGATCACCGATATCGATAATCCAGCCAGCTCCGATAGTCAATTGGACCGTCAATCCAGCTCTGATAGTCAATTAGATCGTTAATCTAGCTCCGATAGTCAATTGAACCGTCGATCCAGCTCCGATAGTTAATCGAATCGTCAATACAGCTCCGATAGTCAATAGGACCGTCTATCCAGCTCCGATCGTCAATCGGATCGTTCATCCAATTCCGATCGTCAATCAGACCGTCAGATCATCCCTGATCTCAATATCTGGATATCAGCTCAAACCCAGTCACCAATGTTGGGATAAACACAGCACCGATCAACCATATCAGGATGTCAATTCAGCCCCGGCAGCAAGCCAGGAAGTGCAGGTCATCTACGGCAGCAACCCGGGAAGTCAGGTCACCTTCTGGCATAAACCTGAAGCATCACAACACCTCCAGAAGAAAACCTGGAATGACCACGTCAGCCACAGAGGCAACACTGGGGACAAATAGACTCGAATGGGAACCAAGTCTTGGAAACAGCCCCCCAGAAGTCAACAAGAGGCCATGCCGACACCAAGGGCAATCCCCGGAGGGACAAAATGGTCATTTCACCAACTCTCATCCGATTCAGTCAAAATCAAGCTGAATTAAATCCGCCAAGGTCATAAAGAACAACAACGGTGATCCCGAGTGAAAACAGCACCAGACGGCTTGACTAACAAACTTCGGGGAAACGAAGACCCGGTCATGAACCCACATTTAGGGACTTAAGAAGGGTTAAAACCAATGTCATCGTGACACTCTCAGCGAGGGCTTTTTCAAAAAGCTATAGCACGCCTCAAACGGACTCTCCGATCAAATGTTATAAAATTTTGAACCTGACATCGCGTCGCCCGGCATGCACGCACCTCGAGACGACCAAATCGGGTATGTGGGCCCCACTTAGGGGAGCCGCACCTCTACCTGCGGCTGCCCTAGGTAGAGCTACTGCTCCCTGGCCTATATATAGAGGTGCACCCCCGTTCATTTTCAACAATTAAAAAACGCAGCGAAGCCCTGTCAATTTGATTTTCTGACTTTTAACACCTCTTCCAAACCAAAATATTTTCACTTTAACACGTAGATATACCCATATACTACCACATATCAGAAAAACCACTGGTAGATTTGGACGTTTAAGGCCCACTAAGTCGCAAAAAGCCCGTTTTACAGGCTATTGTAAGTATTTTTACGATTAGCAAGTTGTTATTACTACTTTGCACTGTTTTACACTTCCACAAAAAGTTGCACCTTCTAAATATGCCCGGAACTTAGTTTCGTAGCCGTTTTCATCAAAATTTGGTATATTTCTATTCATAAACATACTTTTTTGCATTTCTACAACTCGGATTGACGATTCGTCAGCTCCAACAGCTTCGATACACTAGCACACACATTCTGGCAACTCTGTCGGACTGGGTCATCTTTCTAGTCCGGGTTTGGCCCTTTTTTGTACATATTTAACTGCAAATGTACTAACATTTCAATTCTGTTGTAGACACTCAAAATTTTGCTTTTGTCGTACTAACCCTGCAGAGGGTAAAAACATCATTTTACTTCGGAGACAACCCCGAAGTAGGGCAAAAGATCCCGGTAATCTCAGAGACAACCTCGGGAATGGTGAAGAGGACCAATGAAGTCTGAACATACCGCAACCTGATCAAAGATCGACGAGCTGAGACAGTGATCATCAAAAACCACCTCAGTAAACCTTGAACGACGTGCCATCAAAAGATATGCCTGCAGACTGATATCTGGACCTAGAAGGTATCTCGACTACGAGTATCAACTTCCCAAACCCTAACTCTGTCAGACTCGATCATATCTCGCTGCGTTCGTCAAATACGGTCCGAAAGATCAAACGGCAGACGTCAACTTCTGCCGAATCAAGACCGAAGGAGCCATAACCAAGCTGGGGGGGTCCCACTTGGGTAGCCTCCACCATGTATGCGGCTAGCCACATACATGTGTGCTGCTGCCCCGGACAGGTTATCCCCCACTTAGTACATTTTAAAAAAAGAGAAGAGATAGATATAGAGAGAGAATGACATTTCTAGAGAGAGAAAGGCTCGGGTTGGACATCAACATAGCAACTTGAAGCTTATTTCTTCCATCTAGCATCTCATTAAAGCCATCTTAGTGTTCTTACTGCATCCTGGGAGTCAAAACACTTGTTCACGCGTCCCCCAAGGTGAAATAACGCACTTCTAGCTTTATTTTCTTTGTAAACTATATTCAAATGATAGATTAATGAAGGATCATGTTTGAATCTAGCTATATTTGTTGTATTATAAGCATATTGTGTAATAGTTGGTAGTTTTAACGTTTCTATCGGTTATTTATTGCTTTAATATGTTGTATATAGCTTCGAAAGCTAGATATACCTCAAGCTAAGCTTAAGCTAGTTCCCGAGAGGTTGTTAGCATGATGCTTCAACCCGGGAGCTAGAACGGCTTAGATCCGTGGTATATCTATGGATGTATTTACTTGTAAATGGTCCCGGCTAACCCGTATAGCCCTAAATATATATTTAGAGGTGAAAGGGGGGCCGAATCGGCATGAACGGTGATTTTAACCGATGAAACCACTTAGTAATGAAGCTGTGGACGTTATGTATATATGAAATGGTACAAATATTGTGAGCCTAAGAATCCCGGTGTCAAGATCCCTGAACGGATCCGACTTGATTCCCACTATGGACCGATATTTACGTTGTAAATGCTTTAAATACCGTAACTATCGATGTGTATGTAATATTTGGATCCTGAAGACGAACTCGAGGGGTTAGTCTCGAGAGCTCGGATTCAAGACCCCGTGATAGTGAAAACCTTCATTACGGGAGCTTGGTTCATCGAGATGGCTTTTATGCCCGATGATGATCCGAACCTTCTTAACGCTTTAGCATACATATCATCAAAATGATTTCTCAAAGAAAACCACAAAGAGCTTTTGATGAAAAATAAAGCGATTCGGGGTAGATCACGTAATTAACGTAAAGAATAAAAGGAAGTATCGAACTCCTCGATTCCTAGTCGGGCAAAGGATTTGAAAACCTTACTTTCTAAAATCTCATTTCAATTCAGATATCTTGCTAAAAATGAACTTTTGATTAAATCAAATCCTTCGTACCTAGGCACAAAAGAGGTACAACACTACTTTCAAGTCACCAAAAAGACTTTGAAACCTACTAATAAAGCTTTTAAAATCAAACACACACACACACATAAACACTTTTTGCCTAAAAAATCAATAAGATGTGGTACCGTACTTGCACGGGAATCGGGGGGTGCCTAACACCTTCCCTCCGTTTAACCTAGCCCTCGGATTCCACGAATCTCGGGTTTCAAGACCAAATCAAAGAGTCACTCATTGGACCATCTTGCAAAAAACTATTAAAACCTGGATGAGTTGGTACATCCATTTCCAAAATACCAACTGGCGACTCTATCTCAATCGGTCCAATCAATAAAATCAATCTTTCAAAATTGTCGACATATATGTCGGTACCGGTTTCCTATGAAATTCACCCTTTAAAACGGAACCCCAAAGACAAAGCGAAAACGAAAGGGAAAAGAATAAAATAAGGAAATCGGGGCACTCCTCTTTCGTCCCACAGAAAAGAGACGAGGGCAAACAACTCTAAATGAGAAAAAAGAGACCTCCTCCTTCAACAAAAGGGAGACCGAGGACTTGATTTTCCGCCCGACGTCGACAGGTGGCGACTCTACTGGGGATCAAAGTGGGCTTAAGCCGTGATTAAACTTTTTGATTTTCATTCTGCATATGCATTTGTGTGAATGATCTTTGTGTGTGTCAATCTTTTAGCATTTTGTATTAGTGCCTCGCACAATATATTAGTGCTTCGCACAATGTCATCATATTATATGCGGTGAGGACGTGAATGTATGTGAATGTATGTTGTGTGGTACCTCCATTAGGGGGCAATCAAGTCGGTTGTTTATTACTGGACTACTATGGATGTTTCCATTGCGAGGCTCAAGAAAGGCACCACTCAGATCCGCTCCAATCAAAACATGGATGTTTTCCTCAAGTAGATTGCGAAGATCTGGGAACCAATTTCAAACAGCCCATGAGAGTAACCCTAAGATAGGTCAGCCTCTGATAAACCAAACACGCGGTGTGCTTCTTCATGCCCCATTTAAATCTTCCGTGTATATAAATGACCGTTATCTTGAACTGTCATACATACATCTTTCACACCCTGTCATCAATTCGACTAACTAATTGTATTGCAGGAAAAGATTAAAAAACCATTAAACTGATGCATAGCATATCATGCATCTCTATCCACCAGTATCCAGTCTAAACTAGATATCGGTTGTTGTGCAGATTGGTCCTAAAACCCGATCTTGAGCCAAAATGGCCCTTTCACCAGTCCAGATGGCTGAAGCAAGTTCATCAGAACCCATCCCTGTATCTCGAGATGAATTCGAGGAGTTTAAGAAGCAAATGGTCGAGATGACGACCCTGTTAAAAGAAAAGTGCAAGGTGTCTCAGGAATCTATGCAAGGAGACATGAAAGTACCCAAAAAGGAAGGTGATACCCATACGTCCAAACCTATATCTCCCCTCGATGTTGAAGTACCCAAGGAGGCCCCGATCCAGAAGACGACACGGGACATCACAAACCTCCAGGAGGATAAAGACACTGGAGACATTAGGAAGAAAGTTAGACAGATGGAAGACGCTATCAGGTCTATGAAAGGGACGGGATCCCACAGGAGCGTGAATTACTCGGATCTGTGTATTTTCCTAAAGGCGAGATACCCGGATAAGTTTTAAGTCCCCGAGTTCGAGAAATACAACGGACTGGGAGACCCGTACAGTCACTTGAAAGTCTACATAGGTGAACTTGGAACTTATGTTGAGGATGAAAACCTCAGGATGCAGCTATTTCAGAAGAGCCTTACCGGTGAAGCCCGCACGTGGTACGCATGGATAGACAATTCCAAAGTCAGAGGTTGGGAAGATTTGGCCCATGCTTTCCTCAACCAATACAGTTTTCAATCCCAGATGGCACCTGATCGCTACCAGGTTACCAAAGTCAGAAAGCTGGGCAATGAATCATTCAGAGAATATGCGCAGCGGTAGAGGCGAATGGCGGCCCAAGTCAACCCACCAATGGATGAGGGTGAAATGGTGACCACCTTCATTGATATACAAGAAGCCCCTTTCTATGAGAGAGTCCTCGCCGGGTTAGGAAAATCCTTCTCTGAAATGATCAAACACGGGGAAATGGCAGAAATGGGTTTGAAGTCTGGAAAAATCAAAGACCTCGCTGCTTTGGAAGCCGTAGCCGAGCATATACAGTCTGGAAATTATGCAAGCGCTCCCAAGAGAGGATCAAAGAGGAAGGAAGAAAATGTCTCGTTAGTATTGCAAGGACAATCTGCTAACAAGAGCCCTAACTCACCTATCCAGAGGTAAAACCCTCATCCAGCGAAATTTTGAAATCGTACAGCAATGAAAGTTGGGGAAAACAAGTGAAGAAGGATATTCACTCGTTTAAGAGACTCCTTGGAAAACATATTAGCCCTACTGATGGCCCAGAAGAAGATCGTTGAGCTCGCTCCACCTTCCGATCCAAATGGAAGGCAATTCGATTCCAACAAGAAGTGCGCCTACCATTCCAACTCACCGGGGCATGATACTCAGGAGTGTTGGACTCTGAAGCATAAAATTTAAAACTTGATTGATAGTGGGGAGATTATAGTCAAAACTCTTGAGTAGCTGAATGTCAACAACAACCCTCTGCCTCAGCATGCGGAGGAAGGAATCAACATGATCAGTGCCGGAAGCAGGGAAAATCGTAAATACCTGAGTAACATGGGAGAGTTACCCTCGGCACATGACCCTGCAATATGGGGATACCCTGAAGAAAATTATGGGGTAGAATAAGAATTGGCTTCAATCAGAGCGCAAGTGGATCAGCTAGCTGAATTGGTGGTATACCAACACCAGTTAACCCGACAGCTCATCGACCAGGTCTTATCAAAGCCAAATGACCCCATATCTGTCCAAGATGTTTCCAACTCCAAAAGGGATCGGATCCGTTGCCCAGAGCAGAACAAATGGACTGAAAAGATGGCTCGAGAAGCTAGATTGCAGAGCCGTCGAGATTTTACCGCCAAACAGAAATTCACCCCGTTGAGGCAATCAAGGGAGGAGATTCTCTATACCATGATTGAGGAGGGGAAGATTATAGAATTTCTACCACCCCCAGATATGAGATCGAAGTTTTTCGCTCCTTCCACATCCTGCCTTTACCATTCTAATGCTCCTGGACATGCCACGAAAGAATGTTGGGCTATGCGACATCTAATCCAGAACTTGATTGAATCCAGAGAGCTGGACTCAATAAACAAAGCTGAGATCTTCCCTGAGGAAGAAATATACTACCCTCAGGGATCAAGGAACGTAGAAGGTATGATAGCCGTTATCCTTCTCATGGAAAGCATATCCGGTGGACCCATAACCATCCAAGGGGTACCTGAGAAGAGAAATAAAGCCACTCTCGAGATACCAGCGCCTAAACCACTGATGTTGGCCCCTTAGCCACAACTCCCAATTCTCAGCCTAAAGAAGGTACCGTGGAATTATGGAGAAGGGATAAAGTTGGCACCTGACTATACCGCCATCATACCTAGGGAGAATACATGTTACCTCCAGGGGCGTTTGGCGAAATCGGCAACCAAGGTAGTAGGGAAGGTATCTACTGGAAAGATCACAAAGTTCCTCCACAAAATGGGACACGGTGAAGCCAGGACGGTGAGGCTATTGGAAGCTGAACCCCATCAAATTTCTATCCTGGATTTGGTATTAGAATCTGACGACCATCGTCAAATTCTGATCCAAGTATTGGAGGAAGCACACTTACCCAAGACTATCGATACTGAGAAATTCTAGCAGTTGATCAGCCATATAATGGACAGTAACGTGATATCCTTCACTAACGATGATATACCAGCCGAAGGAACTGGGCATCACAAACCATTGCATATCGTCGTCGTTTCATCCGGATATGTGGTAGGTGGCGTGCTAATCGACGGAGGGTCGTCTTTAAACATCTGTCCACAAGATAGTTTGGAGAAGATGAAGATCAACCCGAACCGAATCTAGGACAGCCATGTCGTGGTACGGGCTTTCGATGGATCAAGAAGGTATACCGTGGGGGAGATTGAACTTCCTGTGGAGATTGACCCTTTCACTTTCAACATACCTTTTCAGATCTTGAAGATCACTACTGGGTATATTTTGTTGTTAGGACGACCATGGATCCATATGGCTGGCGCTGTCCCTTCAACTCTTCATCAACAACTGAAATATATCATCAACGACAATCTGGTGACTGTCAGTGCAGAACCTGATTATCCTATTCATGACCTGGGAGATATACCCTTGATCCGTGTGAATGAAGGGGTCGACCCCGCCAGTTTTCAAGCCTTCAAAATTAGTAATTTGTGATATAACTCCGTGGGAGCCTCGGTCTTAATTCCCCAGATATCTACAGAGGTGGTGGTAGTTGGCCAAGAGATGCTGTCCCAAGGACATCGACTAGGCTGAGGATTGGGGAAGAATGGCTAAGGAATCAGGAACCCAATCTGTATACCCACGCAGTTGGGAAAGGCTGGACTCGGATACCATGGTGGATCCAAGCATCAGAATCCTCACAGGCATCAACCAGTTAATCAGTTAATTCACCTCAAGCCAAACCTAGGTGAAATCGGATTTAAAGAGCCACTCAAGAAGATCCCCCTCATTATTTCAAACCTTCTGATTCCTAAAGTATATCAAAGAGGACATCAGACAGACGGGGATGAAAAGCCTCTCAAGGATGCGGCCCAGAAGGCCAAAGACCAAAAGTTTCTGGAAGAGATCTAGTTGCAATTCATGAGCAGTTTTTGCCTCTCTGAAGATGACCTGAAGAAGTTCGACGGGGCAGATCTGCCAAGTGATCAACCTAACCCCCCGACACTTAACTGGGGAAATGTAAACATCCCAAGCAGTGATCCAGGGACCAGTTCCAAACCAGTTATGGCCATCTTGGAAGACTGCAACTCCAGTAGCGCATCTATCTCAACGACTCCCCAGGAACTGCAGACCAGCAATTGGACAATCACTCCACGGATCGTCCGAAAATGGTAAAAACCGAGAAGCGACCGCTGACAGGGAGCTCCATCTTTTTCTATATTTATGTCTATTTTATTTCATCTGTAGCTTGTTATTGCCAATTGTCATATTAACTAATGAATCTTTTTGTAATTGACTACTACTTGTATATATTTAGCAATCAAGTTTTTGTATTAGGTTTCCAAATTTGCATGTCTCTAGCCACGTCCATGGTTTGCCAAATTTGAGTAATGATTATGATTTCGATATAGAATTGGACTTTGACTTGATGGGAATTGAGCAGAAGGAAGGGCATGATAACGAGGTGCCCGAGGAAATCAAAGCATGGGTCGAAGATAAACCTAAACCCAACCTCGATCAAACCACCACCATAAATATCGAAACCCCCAATGATCCCAAAGAAATACAGATCGGAACCAACCTTCCCTCTAACCAAGTAAAAGAACTAATCCAACTCTTAACACAATTTAAGGATTTTTTAACCTGGTCTCATGAAGACATGATAGGTCTTTCCACCGATATCGTCGTCCATCGACTACCAATTAAAGAAGGGTTCAAACCAGTCAAGCAAAAATTAAGACGGTTGAAACTAGAATGGAGCCTGAAGGTCCAAGAAGAAATTATCAAAGAGTTCAAAGATTGAATCATTATGGTGTCAATGTACCCTGAATGGTTGTCCAACGTAGTCCCAGTGCCAAAATCTGGGGGAAAGGTGCGAGTTTGTGTGGATTATCGAGATCTCAATAAAGCTAGCCTTAAGGATGACTTCCCAGTGCTGTTCATCCACTTATTAATCGACAATACTGCACAATTCGAGATGTATTCTTTCGCTGATTGCTTTGCTAGATATCACCAGATCATGGTTGCTGAAGAAGACAGGGAAAAGACCGCCTTCATTACCCCGTGGGGAACCTTCTATTATCGAATACTAGCTTTTGGCCTTACCAACACTGGGGCTACTTATCAAAGAGCCATGATGACTTTATTCCATAATATGATGCATAAAGAAATCGAGGTGTATGTGGTGATATCATCGTAAAGTCCCGATAGGCTGATGACCATTGCACCCATCTTTGGAGGTTGTTTCAATGACTCTGCAAGTTCAATTTGAAATTAAACCAAATAAAGTGTGCTTTTGGGGTGAAATCCGGTAAACTACTGGGATTTCTGGTGAGCAACCGGGGCATTGAGTTGGATCTTGCCAAAATCCAAGTCGTCACAAAAATGCCTGAACCAAAGACCGAGAAGGAAATCCGAGGTTTCCTAGGAAGAATCAACCTCATCAGCCGGTTCATATCGCAGTTGACAGCAACCTGTGAACCCATTTTCAAACTATTAAGGAAGAACCCTTTGGGAAAATGGAATGAAGACTGCCGGAAAGCCTTTCATATCATCCAAAAGAGGTTGATTGAAGCACCTATTTTGGTACCCCCAAAGGATGGGATTCCGTTGTTCATATATAGCTCGGTCAACTCCAATGCTATGGGTTTTCTACTGGGGTAGAAGGATGACATGGGGAAAGCAAGAGGAATTTATTATCTCAGTAAGCGCTTCAGCAGTGGAGAATAGAAATATACTCTGATCGAAAGAACCTGCTGTGCATTAGCTTGGGCAGCCACCAGGTTATAGCATTATCTTCATGGCCATACCACTTATCTCATATCGAGGATGGATCCTTTGAAATACATCTTTAGCAAACCAATTTTGAACTGCCGTCTATCTAAGTGGCAGTTAATCCTTCAACAGTTCGACATCATATATGTCACCCAAAAGTCCATCAAAGGGCAAGGGATTGCGGATCACCTGTCGGCTGCACCAACAGAGGGTTTTGAGCCTCTGGAAATGTATTTCCCTGAGGAAGAAGTGTTGACTGTTCTCCTAATTGATAAGGAGGATCAAGGTCAATTCTGGAAAATGTACTTTGACGGCGCATCAAACGCTGAAGGTGCCGGCGCCGGGGCAGTCCTGGTATCCATCACGGGAGATCAATACCCCGTGGCAACCAAGTTGTATTTCAACAACTCCAATAATATCGCCGAATATGAAGGGTGCATTGTGGGGTTGAAGCTGGCTCAGTCCATGGGAGTGAAACATTTAGCGGTGTTTGGAGATTCGGATCTAGTCATCAGATAGTCTACCGGGGCATACACCACCAAAGAACTGCATCTACTGTCGTATAATCGACATGTTCTCAGATTGGCAGGGGATTTTGAAGACATTGCCTTCATGCATATCCCACAGAACCGAAATGATTTTGCCGATGCAATTGCCACATTAGCTTCACTGGTGAACCTGTTAGCAAGAAGGGGAATGCCTGTCATCACTTTCACTGTGCAGAAGACAACGTTATATGGGAACAATGTAGGGGAGATATCAGATGAGATACTACCTGCGGGGCCACTTTGGTACCACCATATAAAAGAATATCTGCAAGATCAGTCAACCCCGAAAGGGATGAGTCAAGCCGTGAAGAAGCGAATACAAAAAATGGCTATAAATTTCTACCTAAGTGGAGATGCTCTCTATAAGAGAGATCTAGGTGTAGGCCTCCTGAGATGTCTAGACCGGGAGCAAGCATAGCGACTTATGAATGAAGTACATGGTGGAGTATGCGGAGCATATATGAGTGGACCTCTGCTTGCCAAAATGATTTTGAGGATAGGACACTACTGGATATCCCTCAAAGAGGATTGTGATGATCATGTCAAGCGTTGCTATTAATGCCAAATCCACGCCAACATTATTCATGTGCCTCCAAATCAACTGCATTGCATGACATCACAATGGCCTTTTTCCATGTGGGGAATGGATGTGATAGGACCAGTTGAGCCTAAAGCCAGTAACGGTCATCGATTCATCTTCACTATGATTGACTACTTTACCAAGTGGGTGGAAGCAGCTTCTTTCCCCAGAGTCACCAAAGAGGTCATCGTTGGTTTCATTAGAAATAATGTCATCTGCCGATATGGACAACCTGAGGTTATCATATCAGACAACGCGACGAATATGAATAACGAGATGATGAGGGAACTGTGCACTAAGTTTAATATCAAACACCTCAATTCGGTTATTTATCGTCCAAAGATGAACGGCATGGCGGAAGCAGCTAACAAAAACATCAAGAAGATAATGATGAAGATGTTAGCAAATCACCGGGGATGGCCTGAGCTATTGCCGTTAACCCTACTTGCATATCGGACGTCGACTCGAACCTCGACTGGAGCAACACCCTACTCATTGGTATATGGTATGGAGGCTGTACTTCCTGTCAAAGTGGAGATGGAATCACTAAGAGTGATCCTTGATGCCCAGCTAGAGGAGAGCTAATGGATACAAGATCGATACGATCAGTTATCCCTGATAAATGAAAGAAGAGCTGCTACTATATTTCACAGTCAACTCTATCAACAGCGAATGTCTCGATCTTATAACAAGAAGGTACGACCTTGAGAATTCAAAGAGCATGATTTGGTACTGAAGAAGATCATTCCGGGCCAGGATGCAGCTACGGGAAAATTTTCCCCAAACTAGGAAGGACCCTTTCTTGTCAAAGCAATCCTATCAGGTGGAGCTTTGAAATTAGAAGAGATGGACGGTGAGGAATTCCCGCAACTGATCAATTTTGACTCGGTGAAACGGTATTATGTCTGAGACCCCTTTTCACTTTCTGACTGGACTGCTATGTCTTGATAAAAAAAAGAAAAGAAAAAAAAGAAAAAAAATATATCAAGTCTAGTTTTTCAGGTCTAAGCCTGAACTACGAAAGACCTGATCTCCTATCTATAGGAGTACGTGGGCAGCCATTTATGGTGCGGTCTAACCCTAGAAAAACATCGAAATACTATCAAATCTTACCCTTGAAAAACATCCAAAACCTCATCAAATCAAACCGAAAAACATCAAAATCTTATAAAATCAAACTCAAACCCAAATAAACCCCGTTTAAACTTTTCAGGTCTGAGCCTGAACTACGAAAGACCTGATCTCCTATCTGTGGGAGTACGTAGGCAGCCATTTATGGTGCGGTTTAACCTTCAAAAAAGTCAAACACTTTCCTAACCTATACAGAAATCCAAAACCTATCCATCAAGCCCAAACCAATCGACGGCTCATGCGGAGATGACCTAGCGACATCTCATCATCATTCCTGTGGAATCTGATGCCACATGACGAGACTAGTTCCATGTTGACATAATAAATCATGAAGCAAAAATGACAACAGTGGACATAGTTAGACATGCGCAAACAAGGGAAGTGAACTAAACTTGCTTCTTTTTAATATATACAACTGTTTAGAATACAAAAGTTGATTCTAACCTATAACAAGTGATAATAACAAAGTCTCTACAGGAAAATAAAACAGAGCTATAAATCAGTGGTAAGACGAGCCAACATCGCCAAATATCCAGCAGTCTCTGTAGTCGGGGGAGCAGCTCTGAGCTCCTGCTCCAACATATCAACCCGCCTCAGCATCTCCGCTGCCATGCTGAAAATCTCCTCTCGACTCTGCACTACACTTTGTACGTGATCGATGAGTCCATTTGAGAAAGTCTCAGCTGCATCTCTATCAATGATGGCCTGATCTCTGGAAGCACGGGCTGCATCTCTCTCAGTGATAACAGTATCCCTACCAGCTACGGTGGTCAACAATAGAGCCCAAACCTGATCTCTCTCAAATGTCACTAGCTAAAGCTGTCTATCCATCGCCTCCATGGAAACTGAGGCCAAACTCTACAAATAACGCATCCTCAGTCAGAGATATAGGATTCTGCATCGGTTCTGCCGCACCCGTGGACCAACCATTGTCATAAGATAAAGATCCTGTACCAACCTGATCTACGATCTCTGGTGCCAAATCAGACTCAAGCCAAGCCGAATACTCTGTAGAGCAGCCCGGATGGCAATCTCTAAACTCTGCTATCTGTCGATGAGACCAGAACCCATAAACCCGAGCCAAATCAGCCTCGGTAACTGAGCAGATGGGGAATCGATAATCCTCAATCCCCTCAAATGCATGGACCTCATGGTACTGATCAAACTGACCCATCTCCGCCAAAGGATGATAGGTCGTCACACGCCTCAAACCCGCCAAGGGGAAGAAATCCAGGTCAGCGGCATGGGTGGTGAAACTCATAAAGGAGCAGTACCCAGAATACATGACTATAGCAAAAGGCTCCTCCATGGCACCCAGAAATGAAGTCCAGGACGCCTCATCGACGAAAGAAGTCGGGCGATATGAATAAACCTGAGACAGGCCATGTCCAAAACAGAAACCATAATGGCGAAGCCGCCCTATCGGTCGGAGGTGCGTCATTAACCAGATGTATAAAAGCACTGGACTACCTCTGAACTCCTGATCACCAGCGTTATGGCATATAGATGCTAAAATTAATGTCTTTGCCAGGATAAGGGGCAATATAGTAAAGTCCTCTCGAAGAGCCCTAACAGCCACCGACATCGCCACATCCAGATGATCGGTATAAAATAGCATGTATAGATAAGCTACGAGGCACATAACCAAGGCATCCACTCCTCCGAAATGGAGAAGTCTCCGTGATAAACAGCGAAGCTATTCGCAGAAGCAAAATGCCTAAACATAAAGTCCATGGAGATGATGTGGCTACCACCCACCTCAGCCATCACAGCTGGTCTCCTCAATCCAGTCATCGTCATGAACTGGCGGCGCATATGGCCAAAAGCCACTCGAGCACACGGCCCCTCTATCGACAGTCCTGAAATGCGACTATACTCCTCCAATGTAGGAGTCAACTCGGCTGAGTGTTGTGTCGGAAAACCGATCACTAAACACGCGCAAGTATACGCGGTCTAACAAGTAATACAGTGATAAGAAAAGTGTCGTACCCACGAGGAACTATCACTAATATTTACCAAGTACCAACTTTGTATCGCTTAAGTCTTATTCGAACAGTAAACTAATAGGAGTGTGGTTAAACTAGTTATAACTAATTATAAAAGCAAGTAAACGGATAACGAATGGTAAACGAAGGAATTACAAGCTAAGGTTGCAACTTCACCCCACACAGGCATTCTGTCGAACACCTGGTGTGCTATGCTTCATCAAACTTCCTATCCTTCTCTCTTTGGTCTTAATGGTCACGACAGTTTGTTGACCGAGAACACACAGGTGTTCATACACCTCTGTCGAGGTATGCACAAACATATCCTCTCCAGATCCACCCTAAAGGGAATAGAACAGAAAAGAACATCCAAACTAGGTGATAATCCTACACATGTCTATGCGAATTAACCTAACAAGGATTTAAGCATAAGTTCTCAATTAGGTCACACGTGGCACACAGATATATGTCTATTCTACGCACAACTTATGCAGTCGAAACCCATAATCACATGCCAATATATTTAGGTGTAAATCTACAATTCTTCTTTCGATATCATATAGATTACCAAAATCATCACTAATGTCTTAGCGAGAATCATTAAGCATGAATATATTAAACCAAACCATATGGTGCCAACCAAAGAGATAAGACAGTCAATTTAACTAACAAAGGGTTCCATTATAACCTTAGAGCCAATACTTAGTTCATTGCTATTGAACAAAATATAAGTAGCAATACAGACAACATTTATGGATTACAAAATTAGAGGAAATGAATGGATAAGAATAAACTCTGTCAAGGCTCTTCAGTCTCCAAGCATTTCGCTCCTTTCAAGCTCTCCAATCCGTGTAGCTCAATGCTCTTGTTGCTCCAAGGAACACCCAAACTTTACCCTAATCTACCTAATCTATATTTACAAACATTACCTAATAACTAAAGAGAGAAAGTACAAAAGAGAAGAGAAAACTATATTATCCTAAGCTAAGCTAACCGATTCTCTATCAGTATCCCCCCTCCTCTCCTTTTCTCTTGCTCTCTCTTTTATATATCTGTTCTTCTCTTTTTCTAGGTCAAAAGCAAGCCTTCTCTGTCTGGGCACCGGAGGTCGCGCTGCGGCGCGGGATATAGGCTTATGGATGGCGCTGCGGCGCCATGTTAAAATCAAAAGACCGGAGGTCGCGCTGCAGCGCGAGTTATAAAGGCTCAGGGACGCTGCAGCGTCATGGTGACGTCAGGCTGAATAGGTAGGTGGCGCTGCGGCGCGAGATGGAGGTATAGCATTGACGCTGCGGCGCCAGTGTATGTAAATTGCCCATTTTGCCTAGAAAAGTACTGCAGAGCCTGCAACACAACGGTTAAGCATACTAATACTAAAATAATATAAAAATATATAAACAAAGCGAAGATCAGGCAACTATTTAAGCCATAAAGTATCCGATTCGCGGGTGTAAATCCCACTCATCAAATACCCCCAAACTTAAGTCTTTGCTTGTCCTCGAGCAAACTATCTAACACAAACACACAGTAAAACACACGCAAAAGAACAATAAAACTGCACTAGCATCACGGCTTCTAAGCTCGAACATAGCTATTCCCAGAGAACAGGGCAAACATAGATATTAGCAAGAGTTCATTCAGCTTCAAGCATAAGACTGTATTCGATCCGTTCTATGTGTGTGTGTGGGGACCAACCATCCTAACTAATCATTGCTCAAATAAGATCGCACAGTCAATTGCTAAAAACAATATGCACACTACGCAACTTAAACAATCAACAAGCATTAAGACTAGGATGCAATCATAGGAAAAGATCAAAAGGCTCTAGCATGAAGACAACAAAAATCTGACTCGGACAGTCCTTAATTACCTTAGGCTAGACAGAGCTACCCATAAATGAGCTTTTGATCAGTGACTCCCAAGCCAGACGGCTTTAGGGCACTAGGCGTAAAACACCCCTATGAATCTAATCACTCGAGCAGCAAAGGCCACGTAATCAACATAAGCCAAATTAGACTTTAAGAAATCTGAAGATTATATGACGAGTGCATTTTATGCTCCATCTCAACATCGGTCCTGCGTTTATGGATGAGTGCGTTTTACGCTCCATCTCGACCCACCGCAAGACTTTCGATATTCAATCTCCTTTTCAAATTTTTTTTTTTTTTTTAATTTTTTATTATACAACATGCCAGAATCCAAGATCCAAAACTGTATATGCGTCGAAGTCTTTTATTACCTTGTAAAAATGAAAGTTTATAAAAGTGAACATACTCCCAAAGCAATAAACAGGCGAACTAAATTCAAAAAATAACTAGTTAGCACAGTTGGTCGGTGCTTGCTAAGAAGGACGGATCAATAACAGTCTCAACTTATCGATTGAACAACCCCTAGCTCATACATGCTTGACACGATTCTAAGAGATAAGCATAATTACTTGACGCTTGTCATTAGCCACAATCAAAAATCAGCGAAAAATATACCACCCTCGCATAAAAGCAGCTCAAAATAGGGTAATAAAGCCATTAACATGGCACAAGCATATAAATCTGTAAAAGCCCCAAAAAGATGGCTATAAACCACAAACATGCTAAAAACAAACAAAGTGCTAATAAATAACCAAAAACTGTTCATGGCATCCATCATAATAAACCCAAAACATAATACCGCAGTACAAAACGACTGCACTACACTCCTGATAAAAACCTAAATAAAGTACTAAAATAACAACCTATCATGGCAATAGACAGAAATAAAACAGATAATAAACCATAACACCCCCAAACTTAAGGTGAGCAATGCCCTCATTGCTAAACATATGTCACTCTAAACAAGAGAGCTTCCCTGAAGTCTGGTCACTCGGCAGCAGCTGAGTCCTCGTCAGCTTCGGCGGGCGGTGATGGTGGAGGGTATGGTGGGAAGACAGGAGGCTCCGGGAACTGGAATGGCGTGAACTCTGAATCCTCGCCACTATACACAGTGTAGATGCTCTGCATCGTGTTGACCAGCTCAGCCTGATACTGCATCGCTATGTCCTGCCTCAAGGCCACCGCTGCTATGTGCCTCTGCTGCCTCTGAGCATTAGCTTCCTGGTTCTGATGTAGCAGAGTGAGGGATGCCATGATTTCTGCCAGTAGTCCCTGTGAAGCTGTGCCTGCGTCTGATGGCTGCGAAGGCTCTGCTGTAGGAGGTGGCTCAGTAGGTGGCCCGAATCCTTCGCCTCTAGCATGAGAAATAGCCCCATCCCACACATCGAAGCGTGAAATGGTCTGATGGTCAATGACTGACATGGGCGGCAAAGCTATCTCTTCTGGCCCCCAATGTATACCTGCCCTCTTGCACAGCCGGGTGATCAAGGATGGATGTGGAAGTCCCGTAGATACATTGCTCTTGATTGCCTTTATGATGGACTCATGGATGAGAACTCCGATGTCCACGTTCAGCCCCGTGACAATGGCAAATAATAGGATCGCTCTATCCTTAGTCACGTTGCTCAGGTGACGAGTCGGGATCATGTTGGCACAAATAAAACTGAACCATGCCTTCCCATAGCGACTGAGTGCAGCATGTGGGAAACTGGTCCTCTCACCCGTGAAGTCATTTGTCTTCCATGTAGTCCCGGGCTTGCAGAGCCTCCGAACAATCTCCTCGAGGTCATAGCTGCGGAGTCCCGGCCCCATATAATCCTTACCCTCGAAACCGGGCGTCGCGAACAGTGCATTGATGGCTTGGCTTCCAAACGCCACTGACCGCCCCCTGACTTGGACAACAGCAGGACCCTCGGCACTAGCATTAGCGTAGAACTCACGAACCACAGGAACAATGGCCGATTCGGGTGGTTTTGTGAAGTGCACCCACTGGCGACCCGCAATCATGGTTAACAACTCGCCATCCTTTGTTTTGTCAGGCCTCAAACCCCGTTCAGGAATCAAATTTCGTGCGGCAAAGGAGCTTTTGTATCGTTTCCATGCCTCTTCGTTAACAAATTTGGTGTTGTCCCATGCCGTTGGTGCTGCGGACGAGGAACCGCCGACGCTCAGGCGTTGCCTTTTTGAAGCCATGTCAGAATTTGTAGCAATTGGCTTGAACACAAGCAGGACTCGATTCCACACTTCGCCAAACTTAGGCTAGAATAATTCCCAATGCAACTTCAATGTCAAACAATCCCAAACAGTCAAATTATCTCTCAGTCAATTTATCAAACACCTTGTGCGCGCTTTCAAAACCCAACTAGATAACCCTTGCTTGACAGTGCTCTTTCCCGATTTCCGTCAGTGGAAATCACCCAAATCACACAACAAGAAAAACACCAACAAAGCACCAACCAAACAATTCTATCAAAATATCTTAGTGAATGGTTGAAATCCAAATAAAATACCTTGAAGGGGGGAAAAACCCTAGTTAGCTGCTGATCTCCTTTTGGAGCCTGACTTGATGAATTTGTGAATGTTGTCGTGAGTAGGTTTTGTAATGCAAAGGGGTGGGGGTTTTGTGGAGAAATGGGGCGGTTGGGTTGCTTGCACTGCCGAGTGGTCGAGAGAATTGGGAGGTAATGGGCACAAATGCTGGCTTCAGTTGTGCTTTTAAAAACCAAAATTCGCTACCGGCGCTGCGGCGCGAGTATTCCTTCTTTGCCTGGCGCCGCGGCGCGACTTGGCAGTAGCTTTGCCTGTTTTTGGCGCTGCGGCGTGAGTCCCCCTTTGTTTCTGGGCGCTGCGGCGCGAGGGAGAAAATCTAAATTTTTAGCATGGCGCTGCGGCGCGAAGTATAGTGCAAATGCTGGCGCTGCGGCGCCAGCCTTGTATCTGAGTTTTTCCTGCACAAAAACCATGAATTAGACAACATATATTACACAGGTATCATACTAAGTAAACAACATGCTATGTACTAAATTCTAACTAAAACATACACTAGCAACATACTAAATAACATGCTGCCTGCTATAATCACAAAAACAAACGCATTGACAACAATGTTTACATGGTAAAAAGAAAAGACACAATATAAACTAGACATAAGTAAAGAAAACAGAGAAAATTGATACTGAGATGGGGTTGCCTCCCCACCAAGCGCTTGTTTTAAAGTCGTCAGCTTGACTATACCGATGCCGCTCAATCCGGCTCATAAGCAAAAACGACCATTTCATGCCGCCTATTTGTCAATTCCTTTAAATTTGTGGCGGACATGGATGATTGATCATCCTCGTTTTCTTCACCCATTGGCACAAAGAATCTTTCACCACTGGAATTATCCAATAATTCGCCTTTTTCATCAAATTGAAAGCGTTCTTTGTGCACTAGCGGGTCCTCCAGGGTTTCCACAATCGTGAGCGTGGCATCCGGTTGTTGATTAGTCTTGACAATATAGCCACTCTTTATCCTCTTCTCTCCAACTTCAGTCTCCACCTGTTGGACAATTTGCGCTATGACATCTCCCTCAACAACTTCGTGAGACTCCCCGCCTTCTCCTTGCGTATCCACCGTGCAATGCTCTACTGCTTCACTGTTGAGATTGGTTATGACCGGTAGATTGCCCTGTGGTAGATTTATGATGGCATTGACGAGTTGTCCCAATTGATTTTCGAGGCTTTGCAATGCGGCATCTTGGCTTGCCATTCGAACCTCATTTCTTTCTATAAAGTTGGTGAGGAGCTCTTCAAGCCTTTTCTCTTCTATTAAGTCTGCCGAAAAGCTCTCATTGGGTTGGAATGTCACCTTATATTGCAGAGGTGATGGACATTCAAATTGATTCGGATAGGAGTAATTCAGATCATGATATTGCTCTTGACTATAGTCCCAAGAGTTTGGATAACCCTGACAGTTTGGATGATAGGAACTTGGTTCAATGTCAGCTCGCTCCTGACAGTAGGCAGTCTGAGTGGACTCACACTCAAGATTATCAGAAAACCTCAAGACATTTGCAATTTGATCTCGCAATTGCTCGAGTCCTTCTTCCGAGCTTGGTTGTGTAGTCCTCTCATAAGGCCATTGATAATATTGATCGTCCATAACCTGTAAACTTAAAAACACAACGGAAGATCAAACAAATAAAAGAAATATATACACGTTCAAATTAAGACTAAATTGATTTAAATCAATATTGGACAATATTAGAATAATAGCTCCCCGGCAACGGCGCCAAAAACTTGTTGTGTCGGAAAACCGATCACTAAACACGCGCAAGTATACGCGGTCTAACAAGTAATACAGTGATAAGAAAAGTGTCGTACCCACGAGGAACTATCACTAATATTTACCAAGTACCAACTTTGTATCGCTTAAGTCTTATTCGAACAGTAAACTAATAGGAGTGTGGTTAAACTAGTTATAACTAATTATAAAAGCAAGTAAACGGATAACGAATGGTAAACGAAGGAATTACAAGCTAAGGTTGCAACTTCACCCCACACAGGCATTCTGTCGAACACCTGGTGTGCTATGCTTCATCAAACTTCCTATCCTTCTCTCTTTGGTCTTAATGGTCACGACAGTTTGTTGACCGAGAACACACAGGTGTTCATACACCTCTGTCGAGGTATGCACAAACATATCCTCTCCAGATCCACCCTAAAGGGAATAGAACAGAAAAGAACATCCAAACTAGGTGATAATCCTACACATGTCTATGCGAATTAACCTAACAAGGATTTAAGCATAAGTTCTCAATTAGGTCACACGTGGCACACAGATATATGTCTATTCTACGCACAACTTATGCAGTCGAAACCCATAATCACATGCCAATATATTTAGGTGTAAATCTACAATTCTTCTTTCGATATCATATAGATTACCAAAATCATCACTAATGTCTTAGCGAGAATCATTAAGCATGAATATATTAAACCAAACCATATGGTGCCAACCAAAGAGATAAGACAGTCAATTTAACTAACAAAGGGTTCCATTATAACCTTAGAGCCAATACTTAGTTCATTGCTATTGAACAAAATATAAGTAGCAATACAGACAACATTTATGGATTACAAAATTAGAGGAAATGAATGGATAAGAATAAACTCTGTCAAGGCTCTTCAGTCTCCAAGCATTTCGCTCCTTTCAAGCTCTCCAATCCGTGTAGCTCAATGCTCTTGTTGCTCCAAGGAACACCCAAACTTTACCCTAATCTACCTAATCTATATTTACAAACATTACCTAATAACTAAAGAGAGAAAGTACAAAAGAGAAGAGAAAACTATATTATCCTAAGCTAAGCTAACCGATTCTCTATCAGTATCCCCCCTCCTCTCCTTTTCTCTTGCTCTCTCTTTTTATATATCTGTTCTTCTCTTTTTCTAGGTCAAAAGCAAGCCTTCTCTGTCTGGGCACCGGAGGTCGCGCTGCGGCGCGGGATATAGGCTTATGGATGGCGCTGCGGCGCCATGTTAAAATCAAAAGACCGGAGGTCGCGCTGCAGCGCGAGTTTATAAAGGCTCAGGGACGCTGCAGCGTCATGGTGACGTCAGGCTGAATAGGTAGGTGGCGCTGCGGCGCGAGATGGAGGTATAGCATTGACGCTGCGGCGCCAGTGTATGTAAATTGCCCATTTTGCCTAGAAAAGTACTGCAGAGCCTGCAACACAACGGTTAAGCATACTAATACTAAAATAATATAAAAATATATAAACAAAGCGAAGATCAGGCAACTATTTAAGCCATAAAGTATCCGATTCGCGGGTGTAAATCCCACTCATCACTGAGCCGAATCAAAAGACATGACGCTCAGGAGTCCAATACCTGAGTATCCCGGCAACAAATCCCTTCGTATTGGCCCAACATGCGGCTGACATCGATACGATCGGTGGATGGTAGCTGGTCATACCAAACCCTCAAGTTGGTAGCTATATGGCTAGCAGGAAGGTGGTCCAAACGTACCACTGTAGAGGATGACATCTGTAAAACCTGTGTCAATAAGACCATACAGGGGTCAATCTCTATCCAATCATTTAAATATATCAGAAGCATGCATCATACTAATGGTAAAACAGCATATGTGATGAATAAATAAGAAGCATCATATATAAATATCTGCCAAGTACATTAGTTTCATAAACATCACTGTCATACCTATGATACATGTGAAAACTAAAAATAAAAAGTACAAGATATTGGGGCACAAATGCCCAATGACTAACAGAGGACCTATGGACTCGCCCCCTCATCTAAATTATCCAAGAAGGTGAGGGTCTCATCAAATTAATCAACCTGAGGTCGTCGACCTGGAGTGGGTGCATTCTGCTGATCCGACCGATAAGGTGTCTCCTGCGTATCCGGGGGAACGGTGAAGGGAACATCTCTATCTTGGAAGCCACCAAAACCTGAGGGTCCAGCACCATGGGAGCCACCACCGCCTGACGATCTAGCCTCATGACTCCGAGAAGCAAAAGTGTGAGCCAAGGACGGGTCCAAGCCATTGCAACTACAATAGGCTGACAACTCCTCCAACTCAAGTCTCAAGGCAGCAATCTGATCCTGATGAGACGGGTCCTGAAAATATGATATCCAGTCCCTCATCATAAGGGATCCTGGAACCAGATCGCCCAAGAACTGGGTAGCCCGGGTCTGAGCTCCTATCATGCGCCGGACCCCCCAAGTGATAAAGTCCGCCGAAGAGATAGGACCCTCAGACAGAACGAAACCATCAAACCCCAAGGTGGGAATCGATGCAACTGACGAAGTCAGTGGCCAAAAGCGCTGGGCTGGAGGAAGATACGGCATGCAAATCTCCCCAGTAATGCATCGAATAGTGTGCTCTCCAAGGTAGAGCTCCCAACCTCCATCAAAAAGGAGTGGAATCCGGCGAGTCGATAAATAGAACTCTGGCCCTGTCGGCATGCCATCCTCAAAACCCTCGGCCAAGTGCTCTCCATTATATGGGGTCCACAATATGTCTCGAGCAAGTAACGTCTCCAACTGAAGACGGGCATAGGCAAAGTCCTCCGTGACTGGGACCTCAGACAGAGTAGACTGATGCCATCTACGTCCCCGAGGATAAGTATCCAAGCCTAAGACAGAGGTAGGGCGAAGACCGGGAAGCCTCTCATAAGCCCAGAACTGTCAATTCAAACAAACCCTCCATCAGTTGTGGGAAAAGAGAAATAAATCAAAAGGCAAATAAATGAAATTCGGTCAAAAAGACTTACCAGAAGAAATGGGAAAAATCCGACCCAAGCGTCGGTAACTCCCTCGGATTGCAGTCGCATCCCATGCAAGAAAAGAGCGAATGTGAACGACCCCCAATCGTAGTCCCCAATACGGTCTACATATCAAATAGCCCCTACCATGCTGAAGGGCACAGTGGAGGAGTTGTTCACTATAAAATAACCCCTCATGATGGTCAGGAACAGACGTCGCAAGATGCTATCCCTCTCTGCCAAATCAACAGGCGAGTCCTGCTGCAAGGTGCCTCGAGCTGAATCAACGCCCAGACATCCTGATCGAATACTATGAGCCTTGAAGGCTCGCTTATGAGGAGAAAACCCTAGGAGGGCACGTACAGCAGCCCCGATGATAGACGGCTCCAAGCCAGTGATGTACCTCCAATCCATGGGAGTCATCATCACCTCACAATCCAATAGATGCAGCGACTGACTCTGGTGAAACCATCTCTCACCCAAAGCCTGGAAATAGCCCCCAGGGCAACGACGGGGAACAATGGTGAAGAAGGCCCCGAATCCCCAAGAATCTATGATATCTCTGTACTCGGGATGTAACGACTGATACAGAGCGTAGATACTGAACTAGTTACCCCTCAGCTGGGTAAATTCTGGCACCTGTACGACGTCAAGGTTAAGAAAACCCGTATATATTAGAAAGAAAAACAAAAAAAAAACAATTAATCCCATACCTCATTCGCCTGCAAGTGAATGGACGGATGGTGACTCAAATCCGTGCCCAGCAAATCTGGAACCTCTACCTCAATGCCCGAAAGAAATCTAGGCGCAGTAGGGAGTGGAGGCAGAACCTCAGGCTCGAGAATGTCCTCGTCCAAGAGTGGCTGATCCTCCCTAGCCGGCAAGCAAGCGGGCTCGGTCAAACGCTGCACCCGTCGGCTAATACGTGGAACTGAAACCTCAGAGGGGGTCCTACGCTGGCGAACACCCTATGAAATCGGCCATCCAGTGGCACGACTAAGCTCCTCAAGATCCATGTCTGAACAATGAGTTCGTAGGAATTAAAGCCAAGTCAGGTATATTCTTACCATTTTCAAATTTCAAATTAAACCCATAAAATATAATCATCACATCATGCATGTCTTACATGTGTCATTAAATGTGTATGTCATTTGCATCTTAGTACATCTATAATGTATCTATGATCCGGACATTTCGTTTATGAATTTTTTTTGCCAGAGTCTCCTTTATAAAACGGATTATCCACATGCTCAAAGCATGTATTAAATCACCCTATGAGGGTACATCATCATAACCAAGCATGCAAACATCAATTTCAACTGTTATTCTAACACATATGTAGAATGTATGTCTAGATTAACTGATAAATGGCAATATCTCGCATTTATATGATCCATAAGATGATTTGTATACATGCATTGCATCATTAACACATTTATCCATCTATACATGCATACATATTAGATATATTGCCTTTAAGAAAGGAAATACGTGCTTCCGCCAACGAAAACATGAAAGAACGGAGTTTAGATGTTACCCGTAGTCCGAAGAAGGAGTGTATGGTGGCGGATTGCTCCAAATTATGCCGGAATCGAGTATAGATGAAGAAACGCTCGATTTTCTATAGAGAAACAAGATGAAATCCGAATGGAATGGGTGAAAATAAGGTCTCCCGAAGGTATAAGCTCGAACGCGGGTAGCCTTGAACATGGTTGCTCTAGCCGCAACCATGTATGCGGCTACCTTAAGTGGGTCCCGTACCATTCTGTTTGGCAACACGACATCCAAAACGTGTTCTTTTGGGTTTAGAATGGTCACATTATGAAAAATGATGCCTTTCTGGGACAGTTTGAAACCCCAAAAACCCTAAAACTCCTCTAAAACAGCAGAAGTTCTGCGAAGAACTAACAACCCGACGTTAAACGCCGGAAGACCAAGAAATCAATCAACATCAACCTTACAACATGTAATCCATCGATAATAAATCAGTGAAGGCGTCGGCTTGACCCCAACGATGTAATCCACCTACAATGAATCAGTGAAGGCGTCAGCTTGTCCCCGACGATGTAATCCACCGACAATGAATCAGTGAAGGTATTGGCTTGACCCCGACGATGTAATCCACCGACAACAAATCAGTGAAGGCGTCGGCTTGACCCCGATGATGTAATCCACCGACAATGAATCAGTGAAGGCATCAGCTTGACCCCGACGATGTAATCCACCGACAATGAATCAGTGAAGGCATCGGCTTGACCCCGACGATGTAATCCACCGACAATGAATCAGTGAAGGTATTGGCTTGACCTCGACGATGTAATCCACTGACAATGAATCAGTAAAGGCGTCGGCTTGACCCCGACGATGTAATCCACAGATAATGAATCAGTGAAGGCGTCGGCTTGACCCCGACGATGTAATCCATCGACAACGAATCAGTGAAGGCATCAGCTTGACCCCGATGATGTAATCCACCGACAATGAATCAATGAAGGCGTCGACTTGACCTCGACGATGTAATCCACCGACAATGAATCAGTAAAGGCGTCGGCTTGACCCCGACGATGTAATCCACCGACAATGAATCAGTGAAGGCGTCGGCTTGACCCCGACGATGTAATCCACCGACAACGAATCAATGAATGCGACGGCTTGACCCCAACGATGTAATCCACCGACAATGAATCAGTGAAGGCGTCGGCTTGACCCCGACGATGTAATCCACCGACAACAAATTAGTGAAGGCGTCGGCTTGACCCCGACGATGTAATCCACCTACAATGAATCAGTGAAGGCGTCGGCTTGACCCCGACGATGTAATCCACCGACAACGAATCAGTGAAGGTGTCGGCTTGACCCCGATGATGTAATCCATTGACAAAGAATCAATGAAGGCGTCGGCTTGACCCCGACGATGTAATCCACAGACAACGAATCAGTGAAGGCGTCGGCTAGCCCTCAACGATGTAATCCACCGACAATGAATCAGTGAAGGCGTCGGCTTGACCCTGACGATGTAATCCACCGACAATGAATCAGTGAAGGCGTCGGCTTGACCCCGATGATGTAATCTACCGACAACGAATCAGTGAAGGCGTCGGCTTGACCCCGATGATGTAATCCACCGACAATGAATCAGTGAAGGCGTCGGCTTGACCCCTACGATGTAATCCACCGACAACGAATCAGTGAAGGCGTCGGCTTGATCCCGATGATGTAATCCACCGACAATGAATCACTGAAGGCGTCGGCTTGACCCCGACTATGTAATCCACCGACAACGAATTAGTGAAGGCGTCGGCTTGACCCGACGATGTAATCCACTGACAAAGAATCAGTGAATGCGTTGCTTGACCCCGACGATGTAATCCACCGACAATGAATCAGTGAAGGCGTCGGCTTGACCCCGACGATGTAATCCACCAACAATGAATCAATGAAGGTGTCGGCTTGACCCCGACGATGTAATCCTCTGACAATGAATCAGTGAAGGAATCAGCTCAACCCTGATGAATGTAATCCGTTGGCTACAACCCTACACAGGTCGGCAAATCCCCGATGATGTAATCCATTGGCTACCACCCATTGAAAGCGTCAGCTCAACCATGATGGTGTGATCCATTGGCAACAAACCAGTGAAGGCATCGGCATAACACCGATGGTGCAATCCGTTGACTACAATTCAATGCAGGTCGACTGTGACATCCCAGATTTTTAGAATTTATAAATGAGAATTTAATAAATAAAATTCTTATTATCAATTAGATGTTAATATTTAAATAAATAATTTAAATATTAATGTTAATCAATTAGATGTTAATTTAAATTATAATTTATGTAATTATAATTTAATAAATGGATGTTTAATTATGGATTATAAATTGATAATTTTATGATTAATTATAATTTGTGTAATTAAATGCATGATGTGGTTTAATTGATTATAATTATTATAATTTGTTTATAATTATAATTTGATTAAGTGTTTGAATTATAATTATTTAATTATAATTTAGTTAAATACATAATTGATTTAATTAACTATGTGATAGTTGATTATTATTATTAGAGTAAGTTAACCATGAGGGTTAACCACTTATGTGAATTAGTTACGTGTTAACTAATTTAGGTTATTGTGATTGAATATATATGTGTAGGAAGTATTAAAGTACGTGAATTGTGTTAAGTAGCTTGCGCTTGAGGCAAGTTTTCTAAACCCTAAACTCGTTAATTTTATGCAAGTCTTCTAAACCCTAAACTCGTTAATTTTATGCAAGTTTTCTGTACCCTAAACTTGTTGATTATATACAAATTCTTGAATTCATATATTCATTATTGAAAATGTCCTTTCTATTTTTGTATTAGACAATTGTTTATTTAATTGAAATGATCCTAACTTATTGTTCAAGTAAGATCCAGTTATTATTTTAAATGCTTTAAGTTGATTCTAAAGCATATGTTAATTCATAATTATTTTATTTATGAATTATTGGAATTTGATTCAACTAATCCTTAGTTGATGACCGTAAATTCTAAATTACCCTTGTAAGCTTATCCAAACCAAACTTTCTTTGGTGCGGACTTGAATTCAAATTACTGAGTTGAACAACCCTATTTACTAGGGGAGGTTACTACGCATAGCATTAAGATGTTTGTGCACAATACATGGTACGAAGGGCTGATCCCCCTAAGTACGAGTTAAGGTCCATAGTCTTATTGACTGTTAAAGGTTTAAATAGAAATATTTATAACCTAGGACAAGAGTTCAAAGGTCTTATGACACTCAGATAAATTCTATATTCGAATTTTAATGTAGATAAATTCTATAGCATAAAGGTCTTATGACACTCAGATAAATTCTATATTCGAATTATAATTAAGCCTAATTAATTATAGATGGTGAATTATATAGTATATTAATTCTACGAGTAGAATATATGGTAATGATCTTTAGTAAGGGAAGGAATGAGTTAAAGAAAATATATTATATTTGATATACGATTGTGTTTGATTGAAGGTTAAGTAATAAAACCTTAACCTTGTTGAAGATGTGAGTTTAGTAGAGATATATGTGTAGTTTATATAAATGTCGTTATGATAATGAGTTAAAGTTATTCAACAATAAAATTGTGAAAGAGATTTATGTGAAAACTTGACTAAGGTAGGGTTTCGGTGATTCCGAGGACGGAATCCTTATAAGGAGGGAAGAATGTGACATCCCAGATTTTTAGAATTTATAAATGAGAATTTAATAAATAAAATTCTTATTATCTGATGTTTTGAGTTTAAGTGTGTGAATACGTGTCATATATGGTGAAATATGTGAATCTATGTGAAGATAATTTAAATATTAATGTTAATATTTATTGGAGTAAATAAATATTTTAATTGAATTATTTATTGAGTTAAATAAATAATTATGTGATTATTATGGCGTAATGTAATTAAGTGTAGTATATTAATTAAATGAATATTTAGTATTTAATTTAATTGATATAATGATTTTATGTTATAATTCTAATTTAATTGAGATAATTAAATTAGATGAGTAATGTGATGAGTGTTACATGCAATTATAATTAGCAATTAATTGTAATTATGTGACAATTTTATGTGCTTAATTGATGCTAGACTTTTAATTAATTAAATTAGAATATTAAGATTTAATTAATTAAAGAGTAGCATTAAAGTATGTGTTAAAAGGATTTATTAAAATAAAGAAAAGAGTTTTTAAATGATTTTTTTCAAACAAGGCCCTTACTTTTGTTTTAAAACTGTTTTACCCAAACATGACCTTAACTACTAAAAATCTATTTTTAAAATAATTTGTTTTGCCAAACAAGCCTTAGGGCTTTTAAAAAAAAATTCAAAGGTGTAACCTCTATTTTAATTGTAATTAGTATAGGATTTATTATATACATTAATATTGTAAGTTACATATTATGTATATATGTTGTATGTATATTTTGTATATACGTTGGTTAAAAGAACAAAACAAAGGTTAGTCTGTGTTAGAGGGGAAACACAGAGAAAGATGGAGTGAAAAGAGAAGACGGGAAGAAGAAGAGAAAGAAAGGGGAAAGAGACCTTGAAAGAATTCTCGCTAAGCCATTATCTTCTTCTCCTAAGCATAATCAAAGGGTATAACTTCTAAATTTAGTTTTAATAATGTGTTTTATGTTGTGGAACTTCTCTGTAAAAACGTTTTTCATGAAAGTTAGTAATTTTGTTGAATATATGTTGGAATTTTGTTAATATACTGTTTATAAATTTAATTAGATGCCATAAACAATTATTTTCAGAAATCAAATTGATTGTAGAAACATGTTTTAATAGAAAAGTTATGTTCATATGAGTTCATATGAGTTTTAGGTATTATGGTTGATTTTAGTTTGAAGAAATTGATGAAATTGATATATGTTAATATGTTTATTAAGAATTTGTTTGATGCTATCTTCAATTACGTATATAATGCATGTATATAGAGTTAAATTGCTTGAGAAAGTGATTTACAGTGAATGGTTTTATAAAATATATAAGTTTTATGAAAATATCAAATTTGATTTCTAAAACTTTTGATTTTTGTTGTTTAAATGTTTTTGTGTTTGGAGATATGTTATATGAGTGTATTGTATCAAGTATATGCTATACATTGTTCTAGTAGCTTGTTATTACCGTTTGATGGCATGTTGGGTTTAATCGGTGAAACAGGGAGGCTGCACTGCCTGCTTCTGTCTGCGTACCTGCGCAGCTGCGCCGGGAGCACAGCCAGAAGCAGCGCAGCTGCGCCACTGGGTTTTCTCAGGCTGGTCTCCTGCGCGGCTGCGCCGGTGCCAAGGCTTATGTCTACGCCGCTGCGCCGTGTCCTGGGCAGAGGCAGTGAGTTTTATTTAAGTGTGCAGTTTATTTTTATGACTAAGTTACATTGTTGCTAAAATAATGATCATATATTTAAGTTGCAATAGTATGTTGATAACATGAATTTGACAATTTGGTAATTGTAAAAGAAATGAGATTTTGAAAACCTTAAAGTATTAATTGAATTATTGTTTAATGGTGAATTGGTTAATTATAATTTGTATAATTATAATCAAGAGTAAATGTTTAAATTAAATTATAATTTTTGTTAAATTATAATAAATATTAGTTGATTTATTTTAATCAATTAGATGTTAATTTAAATTATAATTTATGTAATTATAATTTAATAAATGCATGTTTAATTATGGATTATAAATTGATAATTGCATGATTAATTATAATTTGTGTAATTATAATGCACGATATAGTTTAATTGATTATAAGTTATAATTTGTTTAATTATAACTTAATATGTGATTATAATTTGGAATAATTAAAATCAAGGTAAAAGTGTAATTTAAATTATAATTTATATAATTATAATTTAATGAGGGCATGAATAAAAATTGAGTATTTATAATCTAAGTAATGGGTTAAGTTAAGTATGCTTAAATTATGATTTAATGCATGATGTAGTTGATTCATTATAAATTATGATTGTTTAATTGTAGTTTGATTAAAGTGGATGTTCAAATCATAATTTGTTTAATTATAATTTAAAATGAGTATGTAATTATTAGTTGATTAATCATGAGAAATCTAAAATGACTATATGATGTGATTAATTATGTGGTAATTAATTATTAACTTATGAGTTAAAGAGGAATGAGTTAACCTAAACTAGATAACTAAATATTAGGATTAGCTATGTGATAATTAACTGATATTGTTAATTATACATAAGGTTTGATAGCGAAGGTCAAACGAGTAAATGGAAGAGAATTAGAAAGTATAAAGTATTATTTACTTAGACATTTGATAAGCATTGCTAGGTGACTAATAATTTATGCGTATGGTAATACGTTATGTAGGATCATGAAGCAGATTATATTAAGCTATTTTTCGGTAATTGGTAATCTACGAGCCAGGCACGTCTTTCGGTTCCTATTTTCTATGTGAACTTGATGATATTATGAACTGTTTTAAATTGTATTGCAAAGAGTATGCTATGTTGTATATGTTGCAAGCATGAAATGTTAAAGTCAATTTATGACTACATTGATTGATTTAATAATGTTGATTGAGTAAGGAACTCAATCTTTATATTTATTATGTGATTAAAGCATGTATGCCATGTTACTTTAATATTGAGCATGTTAATTATGTGCTATGTGATGCATGAAAACTGTTAGATCTTGCTGAGCTGTCGAGCTCACTCTTGCAAATAATCATTTTTGCAGGTCAAGGATGCAAGGTAAAGATACGTGTTAAGTGATTTATAGAGATCAATATTAAAGAATATTAATTTTGTTAAATTTTAAATTGTAGTTGATGTTTTCATTGTAACTTAATTGTTAAGTTGTAAGTTGAGCTATCCGACGTATAATGGATATTGCTTAGTGATGTAAGACTTTGTATAGTCCCTTCGTTGTAGCGATTCATGTAATAGAATTGAATCAAATATTTGTAATGTTAAGGTTGCGATTCAGGGCAATATAGAAAGAAAGTTTATAAAAATTTTAAATATTCCGCATTTTTAGTGATTTTAATATCGAATAATGACGTAAAGATAGATTAAAGATGTATTGCTAATGATCGAGGATGAGAATTATATTGTATGAATTTTGGGGTCGTTACAGTTGGTATCAAAGCTGATAGGTTATACACCTTAGGTAAGAGTACCTTAGGCTATGACTTTAGAGAATGAGAAGTTAAGTTAAGTTACGTATAATGAAAAGGTGATTCTTTTCACATACGTGGAAGTGTAGGATGTGTGAAGTCCTAGTAATGTTATAAGAAGAAAGTGAGGATAACGAGGAATGAAATTCGAATAAAATATTGAACTATATGAACGAAGTTAGAAATTCTTAAAGGAAGAGTTGTTTAATAAACAAAAAGATTCAAAGAAGAATCTTGGAAAGATATGTAGATGAGAATCAGGAGTTGTCTAACTCCAATAATAATATAGTTAACGAATAACGATGAATAGACGAAGTCTATGAGATTAAAAGCATGACTGAAATCATGGTATAATATGATATAAGTATAGATAAGAAGTTTTAAAACAAAACGATAATGAGATAAGGAATAATCATAAGGGAGATGATTATAGAATAAGATCACGACGTGATATCTTATAAGTTGAAAGACAGATGATCTGTAATGATTGAATAGTTATAGTTTGAGACTATAACGAGAATGTACTATGATATAGTACGAGATTAACTCACGAGGAGTTATAAATGATGGGATACAGGAAGTCTGTATCGAGTATAGAACGAGATGTTATAAGTAAGATAGAGTTAAGTGGGATTTCAATTGAGGACTCATGTGGTGGCTGAGTTGTACAAACTTCTGTATGGGCAGGGTTTTGTGCTTACACTTGGTTTATCATATTGATAATCGTTGGAAGGTTGGTGTCGCGCTATCGATATATATATGACGAGAAGGTGATTCTTTTCTCATATTATTTTTGATAGTTAGAGTCAATAGAGGATAGATTAGATGATATTAAGATTACATTAGATGATCTTAAGGTTAGGCGAGTTCTTAAAACTCATACTTATGGTAAGTTCGTGACTCATAGTCGTATGTACGTTTTTGAACCCCTAAGCATATGGACAGTCTCTGATCAGTTCTTTGACTACATATTGCTAGGACAAGTTCTTAAACTCATATTATTGTGTCAAGTTCCTGAACTTCCAAAGTGTGGTAAGTTCGATGAACTATACTGGGTATAGAAAGGTTATGGTATAGAAAGCATTGAGGTTATTTAAGATTGATATAATGATTAAGTAATGGTGGAGTAAAGATTTATATTGACGGAGAAAGTTTTTATATTCTAAATCTCCTAGCTTTGCTAGTTTTTCAAAATTTATTGACTTCGTGCTGATGTTGCACTTCTGTTTTTGTGAAAAACATTGGATCAATGATGGAACCAATGAATTTTTAAAATAGTGCTATTATTCACATGTCTATGCTAATTGCTTCAGCTGGACAAAATGATTTTAAATCTTCAAAATGTATTTAATATGCATCATTTGATATGGTGTAAAAAATAATCGAGGAAGTTATCAATGCAGTTAAACCTAGTGTTGGATGTGATCGTATGATCATCAGCCCACTATGGTATGATGTAGTATGACGACATCATGTAATGACGAAATCCTCAACGTATCATTACTACGGTACGGTATCAGGATATTATGAAAAGATTTACTTATTATTTTACTTTCCTTAAAAAAAAGAGATTTATTTACTTTTAGTTTCTTTAAACGAAAAAAAAAATATATATATATATATATATATATATATATTTTGAGTTGGTTAAGGATATATATATATATATATATATATATATATATGTATATTTCGATTGATGTCCGAATTGTTGCTAGAAGTCTATGCTACTTGATTCAGCTAGACAAATATTGAAAGATGTTTATGAAATTCGAGCGTTTTTGGTCAAACTATGCCAAACCAAATTGTTTTAGTGCGGATTCAGATGTTAAGAAGCTGAGGTGAACAACACTATAAAAGGGGACATGTTATCGGAGATAATTGTTCCGAGTGTAACGCATATAGTCGTTACGATGTACTACGTTTGGGCCCGACGTAGGGGTGCGATAGGCTGGCCACCTAGAGTACCGATGCGGTTTTATAGTGTGAAGTACCGGGGGTGAAGCACTAATAAACCTAAAAATAAGTTCAAGGTCTTGCGACCACTCAGCATGATTTGGAATCTTTTAAATTCCTGAGTTGTTTATATCGCTTCCCAATTATTGAGCAATTGTGGAAGATTCTTATTATTCTGAAGGAGAATGTAGCGAGAAGGATATTGCTTAGAAAGAAGTAGTTGTTGAACACTTTAATCCAGTGAATAGAGATTAACGTAAAAATCTATTTTGATAGAATGATATATATAGATTGATATACTTGAATTTCGAGGACGAAATTCTTAGAAGAAGGGGTGAATGTGATAACCCGAATAATTATAGATGGTGAATTATATAGTATATTAATTCTACGAGTAGAATATATGGTAATGATCTTTAGTAAGGGAAGGAATGAGTTAAAGAAAATATATTATATTTGATATACGATTGTGTTTGATTGAAGGTTAAGTAATAAAACCTTAACCTTGTTGAAGATGTGAATTTAGTAGAGATATATGTATAGTTTATATAAATGTCGTTATGATAATGAGTTAAAGTTATTCAACAATAAAATTGTGAAAGAGATTTTTGTGAAAACTTGAGTAAGGTAGGGTTTCGGTGATTCCGAGGACGGAATCCTTATAAGGAAGGAAGAATGTGACATCCCAGATTTTTAGAATTTATAAATGAGAATTTAATAAATAAAATTCTTATTATCTGATGTTTTGAGTTTAAGTGTGTGAATACGTGTCATATATGGTGAAATATATGAATCTATGTGAAGATAATTTAAATATTAATGTTAATATTTATTGGAGTAAATAAATATTTTAATTGAATTATTTATTGAGTTAAATAAATAATTATGTGATTATTATGGAGTAATGTAATTAAGTGTAGTATATTAATTAAATGAATATTTAGTATTTAATTTAATTGATATAATGATTTTATGTTATAGTTCTAATTTAATTGAGATAATTAAATTAGATGAGTAATGTGATGAGTGTTACATGCAATTATAATTAGCAATTAATTGTAATTATGTGACAATTTTATGTACTTAATTGTTGTTAGACTTTTAATTAATTAAATGAGAATGTTAAGATTTAATTAATTAAAGAGTAGCATTAAAGTATGTGTTAAAAGGATTTATTAAAATAAAGAAAAGAGTTTTAATATGATTTTTTCCAAACAAGGCCCTTACTTTTGTTTTAAAACTGTTTTACCCAAACATGACCTTAACTACTAAAAATCTATTTTTAAAATAACTTGTTTTGCCAAACAAGCCTTAGGGCTTTTAAAAAAAAATTCAAAGGTGTAACCTCTATTTTAATTGTAATTAGTATAGGATTTATTATATACATTAATATTGTAAGTTACATATTATGTATATATGTTGTATGTATATTTTGTATATACGTTGGTTAAAAGAACAAAACAAAGGTTAGTCTGTGTTAGAGAGAAAACACAGAGAAAGATGGAGTGAAAGAGAAGAAGGGAAGAAGAAGAGAAAGAAAGGGGAAAGAGACCTTGAAAGAATTCTCGCTAAGCCATTATCTTCTTCTCCTAAGCATAATCAAAGGGTATAACTTCTAAATTTAGTTTTAATAATGTGTTTTATGTTGTGGAACTTCTCTGTAAAAACGTTTTTCATGAAAGTTAGTAATTTTGTTGAATATATGTTGAAATTTTGTTAATATACTGTTTATAAATTTAATTAGATGCCATAAACAATGATTTTCAGAAATCAATTTGATTGTAGAAACATGTTTTAATAGAAAAGTTATGTTCATATGAGTTCATATGAGTTTTAGGTATTATGGTTGATTTTAGTTTGAAGAAATTGATATATGTTAATATTTTTATTAAGAATTTGTTTGATGCTATCTTCAATTACGTATATAATGCATGTATATAGAGTTAAATTGCTTGAGAAAGTGATTTACAGTGAATGGTTTTATAAAATATATAAGTTTTATGAAAATATCAAATTTAATTTCTAAAACTTTTGATTATTGTTGTTTAAATGTTTTTGTGTTTGGAGATATGTTATATGAGTGTATTGTATCAAGTATATGCTATACATTGTTCTAGTAGCTTGTTATTGCCGTTTGATGGCATGTTGGGTTTAATCGGTGAAACAGGGAGGCTGCACTGCCTGCTTCTGTCTGCGTACCTGCGCAGCTGCGCCGGGAGCACAGCTAGAAGCAGCGCAGCTGCGCCACTGGGTTTTCTCAGGCTGGTCACCTGCGCAGCTGCGCCGGTGCCAAGGCTTATGTCTGCGCAGCTGCGCCGTGTCTTGGGCAGAGGCAGTGAGTTTTATTTAAGTGTGCAGTTTATTTTTATGACTAAGTTACATTGTTGCTAAAATAATGATCATATATTTAAGTTGCAATAGTATGTTGATAACATGAATTTGACAATTTGGTAATTGTAAAAGAAAAGAGGTTTTGAAAACCTTAAAGTATTAATTGAATTATTGTTTAATGGTGAATTGGTTAATTATAATTTGTATAATTATAATCAAGAGTAAATGTTTAAATTAAATTATAATTTTTGTTAAATTATAATGAATATTAGTTGATTTATTTTAATCAATTAGATGTTAATTTAAATTATAATTTATGTAATTATAATTTAATAAATGCATGTTTAATTATGGATTATAAATTGATAATTGCATGATTAATTATAATTTGTGTAATTATAATGCATGATATAGTTTAATTGATTATAAGTTATAATTTGTTTAATTATAACTTAATATGTGATTATAATTTGGAATAATTATAATCAAGGTAAAAGTGTAATTTAAATTATAATTTATATAATTATAATTTAATGAGGGCATGAATAAAAATTGAGTATTTATAATCTAAGTAATGGGTTAAGTTAAGTATGCTTAAATTATGATTTAATGCATGATGTAGTTGATTCATTATAAATTATGATTGTTTAATTGTAGTTTGATTAAAGTGGATGTTCAAATCATAATTTGTTTAATTATAATTTAAAATGAGTATGTAATTATTATTTGATTAATCATAAGAAATGTAAAATGACTATGTGATGTGATTAATTATGTGGTAATTAATTATTAACTTATGAGTTAAAGAGGAATGAGTTAACCTAAACTAGATAACTAAATATTAGGATTAGCTATGTGATAATTAACTGATATTGTTAATTATACATAAGGTTTGACAGCGAGTGTCAAACGAGTAAATAGAAGAGAATTAGAAAGTATAAAGTATTATTTACTTAGACATTTGATAAGCATTGCTAGGTGACTAATAATTGATGCGTATGGTAATACGTTATGTAGGATCATGAAGCAGATTATATTAAGCTATTTTTCGGTAATTGGTAATCTACGAGCCAGGCAAGTCTTTCGGTTCCTATTTTCTATGTGAACTTGATGATATTATGAACTGTTTTAAATTGTATTGCAAAGAGTATGCTATGTTGTATATGTTGCAAGCATGAAATGTTAAAGTCAATTTATGACTACATTGATTGATTTAATAATGTTGATTGAGTAAGGAACTCAATCTTTATATTTGTTATGTGATTAAAGCATGTATGCCATGTTACTTTAATATTGAGCATGTTAATTATGTGCTATGTGATGCATGAAAACTGTTAGATCTTGCTGAGCTGTCGAGCTCACTCTTGGAAATAATCATTTTTGCAGGTTAAGGATGCAAGGTAAAGATACGTGTTAAGCGATTTATAGAGATCAATGTTAAAGAATATTAATTTTGTTAAATTTTAAATTGTAGTTGATGTTTTCATTGTAACTTAATTGTTAAGTTGTAAGTTGAGCTATCCGACGTATAATGGATATTGCTTAGTGTAGTGTAAGACTTTGTATAGTCCCTTCGTTGTAGCGATTCATGTAATAGAATTGAATCAAATATTTGTAATGTTAAGGTTGCGATTCAGGGCAATATAGAAAGAAAGTTTATAAAAATTTTAAATATTCCGCATTTTTAGTGATTTTAATATCGAATAATGACGTAAAGATAGATTAAAGATGTATTGCTAATGATCGAGGATGAGAATTATATTGTATGAATTTTTGGGGTCGTTACATCGACTCAACCCCGACAACGTAATCCTTAACTTCCCCAACCGGGGAAGTAACCCTTTTATACATCTCATATATCATTGCATCGATCATACATGACATTGCATCATCAGACATACATTGTCATGCATTCTCCGTGTCTATTAAATCTTTGTCGTGTTCATTCCATTACATTGCATGAACATGACAAAGAGGGGCATCTGTAGACACTCAAAAAATTTTCTTTTGTCGTACTAACCCTACAGGAGGGTAAAATCGTTATTTTACTTCAGAGACAACCCCGCAGTACGGCAAAAGATCCCGGTAATCTCGGAGCCAACCCCGGGAATGGTGAAGAGGACCAATGAATTCTGAACATACTGCAACCCGATCGAAGATCGACGAGTTGAGACAGTGATCATCGAAAACCACCTCAGCAAACCTCGAACGACGTGCCATCAAGAGATAAGCCTGCAGACTGATATCTGGACCTAGAAGGTATCTTGGCTACGAGTATCAACTTCCCGAACCCTAACTCAGTCGGACTCGGTCATATCTCGCTACGTTCTTCAAATACGGTCCGAAAGATCAAACGGCAGACGTCAACTTCTGCCGAATCGAGACCGAAGGAGCCATAACCAAGCCGGGAGGTCCCACCTGGGTATCCTCCACTATGTATGCGGCTAGCCGTATATATGTGTGCGGCTGCCCCGGACAGGTTATAACCCCCCACTTAGTTCATTTTAAAAAAAGAGAAGAGATAGATATAGAGAGAGAAGGACATTTCTAGAGAGAGAAAGGCTCAGGTTGGACATCAACATAGCAACTTGAAGCTTATTTCTTCCGCATCTCATTGAAACCATTTTAGTGTTCTTACTTCATTTCGGGAGTCAAAACGCTTGTTTACGCGTCCCCCAAGGTGAAATAACGCACTTCTAGCTTCGTTTTTTTGTAAACTATGTTCAAATGATAGATTAATGAAGGATCTTGTTTGAATCTAGCTATATGTAATAGTTGGTAGTTTTAAATTTTCTATTGGTTATTTATTGCTTTAATACATTGTATATAGCTTCAAAAACTAGATATACTTCAAGCTAAGCTTAAGCTAGTTCCCGAGAGGTTGTTAGCATGATGCTTCAACCCGGGAGCTAGAACGGCTTAGATCCGTTGTATATTTATGGATGTATTTACTTGTAAATGGTCCCGGCTAACCCGTATAGCCCTAAATATATATTAAGAGGTGAAAGGGGGCCGAATCGGCGTGAACAGTGATTTCAACCGATGAAATCACTTAGTAATGAAGCCGTGGACGTTATGTATATCTGAAATGGTACAAATATTGCTAGCCTAGGAATCCCGGTGTCGAGATCCCCAAACGGATCTGACTTGATTCCCACGATGAACCGGTTTTTATGTTGTAAATGCTTTAAATACCGTAAATATCGTTGTGCATGTAATATTTGGATCTTGAAGACGAACTCAAGGGGTTAGTCTCGAGAGCTCGGATTCAAGACCCCGTGATAGTGAAAACCTTCATTACAGGAGGCTCGGTTCATAGAGATGGCTTTTATACCCGATGATGATCCGAAGCTTCTTAACGCTTTAGCATACATATCATCAAAATGAGTTCTCATAGAAAACCACAAAGAGCTTTTAATGAAAAGTAAAGCGATTCGGGGTAGATCACGTAATTAACGTAAAGAATAAAAGGAAGTATCGAACTCCTCGATTCCTAGTCGGGCAAAGGATTTAAAAACCTTACCTTCTAAAACCTCATTTCAATTCAGATATCTTGCTAAAAATGAACTTTTGATTAAATCAAATCCTTCGTACCTAGGCGCAAAAGAGGTACAGCACTACTTTCAAGTCACCAAAAAGACTTCGAAACCTACTAATATAGCTTTCAAAATTAAACACACACACACACACACACACACACACTTTTTGCATAAAAAAATCAATAAGATGCGGTACCGTGCTTGCACGAGAGTCGGAGGGTGCCTAACACCTTCCCCCCGCTTAACCTAGCCCCCGAATTCCACGAGTCTCGGGTTTCAAGACCAAATCAAAGAGTCACGCATTGGACCATCTTGCGAAAAACTATTAAAACCTGGATGAGTTGGTACATCCATTTCAAAATACCAACTGGCGACTCTATCTCAATCGGTTCAATCAATAAAATTAATCTTTCAAAATCGTCGACACATATGTCGGTACCAATTTCCTATGAAATTCACCCTTTAAAACGGAACCCCAAAGACAAAGCGAAAGCGAAAGGGAAAAGAATTAAATAAGGAAATCGGGGCACTCCTCTCTCGTCCCATGGACAAGAGACGAGGGCAAACAACTCCAAAAGAGACCTCCTCCTTCAACAAAAGGGAGACCGAGAACTTGATTTTCCGCCCGGCGTCGACATCTCTCAAGCCTGGATGTCAAATCCGCTTTTATGTATATTAACGCATATATAAGTGACTTTCACCATCACTGGTTCTCATATCAGTCCTGGTTGACTACATTTCTGTCAATATATATATATATATATTTATATATTTTCAGTCCGGCCTGGATTACTTCGTGGCCATTTTACTACTTTTGCACACTTCGCCATACTGGGTGCTCTCCCCTATCATTGGTTGCTTAGTTTTCTGTCAATTTAAATTCTAGTACGAGCACCGGCGTGAAAACCCATCTCCCTTATTACTATTTTTCTATATATATATATATATATTTCATTTCTATCACAGCCTAGATTATTTCGTTGCTATTTGCAGTTTTTTATAAATATATATTTTTTAATTTGAGTCCGGGCTCGTGAGAGAAAACCCATCGCCCTTTTTACATTTTTGTATATATATAACTATATATATATATTGCTTTACTCCATCTATTCAACTGCTGCCTGTAATATTCATTTTTATGAATCTGCACTAACATATCTGCAGGCGGACTAGATTTATCCAAATCCCGCCAATTCTAGCTTTCTACGGTCCAAACAGGTCCCGACAAATCCTGGAAGCTATAATGGCTGAGATTTCTTTAATTCTAGTTATTTTTATATAGTTTCAACTTTAAAAGCAAATTCGTGTCCCTTAGATCGTTATCAAGTTGGAACGAGACGCTTTATCCACTCGCAGTCAAGATTTATTGATGAATCCTTGGTTCCATTCCGACGTAATGATGTATATATATCCATTTCTGTGCAAATTTGAACTGTGCAGGTTTATGGTATACTCATATATGAGCCTAGGAATCGTGGGATTCATGATCAAATTAATCAGGATCTGATTCTCATGATGGACAGACTCCAGTTTACAGATGTACCCTGCCAGTGTTTTCTGTAAAATGTACATACACAGACCTTAAAATGGTTATCTGAATTTAAGGTCTCATCATAATGAAATGTCAGTTATCGTGACAGCGTCCCTCCGATGGTTTTCATACCCATGAGGAGACCGACACTTGTTTATTTTTGTGGTCGAGGATGCTTCGCAGCCCGGCAAATCACCATTCACATGCAGCCTTAAGGCTATAAAGATAAAAAAAATTGAAAGTAGCGATACGCTTCAATTCATATGGCAGCGTAAGGGTTTGATAAACCAGCTTTCAAAACATCATTTTCAATCAAAAGAAAAGCTTTTGTAAATCAAATTAAATGCTTTTGCAAATCAAATCAAAGACTGATTTTCAAATCAAATCAAACCCTTCATATATAGGCTCAATGATATCTGTCAAAGCTTTCAATCAATCAAATCAATAGGCCCAATTTTCAAATAGCAATCACTCACGCATTCACAGTTTAAGGGAAATATTGAAAAGATGCTGGTACCGTCTTTACATGGGAGTCGTGGGGTGCCTAACACCTTTCCCACACTTAACCAAGCCCCCTAGCTCAAACTTTGTTTTCAAAGATCATGTTTTGACAGTGTCCAGCAATTGGGCCTCTTTCAAACAAAACTCGGTTGAGTTGGTACAACCATTTTCAAATCTACCAACTGGCGACTCTGTAAAACGTTCAAATCGTCGACATGATACATGCTGGCCTTTTTCCTAAAAAAATCCTTCAAAACCTTTTTCCTAAATAAAAAGATTAAGGGTAGAGATAACTTAGGAGGAGGAATTAAAAGTTTTGGGTTGTGACCCAACCCGCGAATTTTTAAACCGACGTCGACAGGTGGCGACTCTGCTGGGGATAGTAAAGGGCTTAGGCCGCTTTCTAATCTTGTCAAACATTTCCCTTTCAAAACTATTGAATGCTTGAAATCCTGCATCTCCACAGTCAATGGATGAGTGAACGCTACGTCTTTACATTGAATGAATGTGAATGAAGGCTTTCCTGCTTTATTGCTTCGCAACCTTATTAGTGCTTCGCACCCAACTGTCATTGTATGCATAAATGGTAAGGCACGATGTATGAGAATGTATGTTGTGTGTCCCTCTCACAAGGAGGATAACCCAGTCGGTGTTAAGTAATGACTCTGGGGACGATTAAGTCTCTGGGGGTGCCTCATCAAAATACACCACTCAGATTTTCTCTAGTTGAACGATCGGATTAACTTCCCTTCTAGTAGATTGCGATGATCTGGGAGCCTTCATGCCGAAACAAAAGCCGCGAGAGTAACCAAAGATAGGTCAGCCTTTGCTTAACCAAATTCGAAGAGAAGCTTCTTCATACCTTCCTCTTTCAATTTCATGTCAAGTCTCCAATTACTGAGGAGCACAATGTAAATGACATAATGAAAGATTTACTTTCCTGTCAGATAAATATCCGATCATCCTGTCATCAAAGCAACTAACCTCGGTTTTGCAGAATAAACTCTAAAAAACACATCATGCATCCTGTCCTTACCTACCTTCTGAAATTGACACTCCTACGTTTTGTTGTAGGTATAAAAAAGTGGTCTCACTACTAGATCATAATCTGAAAAGGCACGAAGCCTATCCACCGACATGGTTGAAAGTAGCCAATGCGAGTCGGGTTCCGTATCTCGAAAAGAGTTTGAGGGACTTAAGAATCAAATAGCAGAGTTGGCTATCCTTCTAAGAGAACAAAGTAAAAGCACTCAGGGACAACCAACACTCAATCAAACAGAGTCCTCCTCACAGGATGGTAATCAAAGTGCTGACAAAAAGGGGGAAATGCAGATCCCTGAACCTCGATACAGTAAAAGAACCAACAAAACCCCTGAAATCACATATCTTAGGGACAATCGAGAAACCGGCGATATCCGAATGAAAGTCCAACAAATGGAAGAAACCATCCGTTCAATCAAAGGGACTGGAAACCTTGGAAGTGTCACCTATTCAGATCTTTGTATATTCCCAAGGGCTAGATATCCTAACAAATTCCAAGTCCCAGAGTTTGAAAAGTACAATGGGGCAGGCGATCCTTATACGCACTTGAAAGTATACATTGGCAAGCTAGGGTCTTATGCTGAAGATGAAAGCCTCCGAATGCAGCTTTTCCAAAAGAGTCTTACTGGAGAGGCTAGGACATGGTATGCCCGACTTGATATTGCAAAAATCCACAGTTGGGAAGAGCTAGCTCATGCCTTCTTAACTCAATAAAGCTTCCAGTCTTAGATGGTTCTGGATCGGTATCAAGTGTCCAAAGTCAAAAAGAAGAGTACCGAGTCTTTCTGTGAGTATACCCAAAGATGGAGACGTCTGGCAGCACAAGTCAGCCCTCCTATGACCGAAGCTGAAATGGTGATGACTTTCATAGACATCCAAGATGCACCTTACTATGAGAGGATCCTGGCTGGAATAGGAAAGCCATTCTCAGAGATGATCAAATATGGCGAAATGACAGAGATGGGCCTGAAAGCAGGCAAGATCAAAGATCTAACAGCCTTAAAAGTAGTTGCCGATCATATACAGTCTAGCAACTATATGAGTGATCCCATAAGGGTACCCAAGGAAGGCAATGAAGATGTATCCCTCGTTGTACAGAGGCAGTCTTGGAGACCTAAGCATAGTCCCCCCATTTGGAAGAGGGAAGGCAATCTGCCGTCACAGCATTCAACAATTACCAGGACAGAAAGAGAAAATTCAAAAGAACAAAAAATCAGGTCTTCACACCACTAGGCGATTCCCTTGAAAACATGTTGGTGATGTTAATAGATCACAAGAAAATTACAGAACTAGCTCCACCTCTGGATCTAAAAAGCGAAAGATACAATCCTAGCCAGAGATGTTCTTACCATTCAGGATCTCCAGGACACGATGCACAAGATTGTTGGTCCTTGAAGCATAAAATCCAAAACCTGATCGAAAACGTCGATATTATGGTCCAACAACATGACCATCCCAATGACAACCCCAAGCTTCTGATGCCGCATGATATAGAGGAAGTAAATATGATCGGGAGCGATGAAATGAATCCAAATCGTAAATAACATAACAAATGTCGTCAAGTTGGAAAATCTAGAGGAGGGTATAACAATAATGCAAAAATTGGATACGATCCAACATCAAGTAACTTTGCTGGCTAATCTGTTAGTGCACCAACATCAGGATACGAGGCAGGTTTTTACTAAACTATCAGAAAGCCACGAGAAAGAGAAGGTTCTTCAGAATGTAAGCCTATTTCCCTCTAATATCTGTCAGCTAATCGAAGAAGATCAAAGTATGCTGAATAGACAAGAAAGGTGGAGTGATAAAATTCCCGGAAGATCCCGACAACGGAAAAATAGTCTAGAGGAATGTGAATTCTCAAATAAGAAATATCAATCAACATGCCAAACACTGGCAAACCCTCAAAATCCTACGGCACCGAGAGTCAGGGCGAGTAGACGGAGAAGGGTATTCACACCTTTGGAGGACTCATTGGAAAATATGCTAGTATTGATGGTTGCGCAGAGAAAGATTACTGAGTTGCTGCCTTCTAACAAGCCCGGAACGAAAAATTATGATGCCAGAAAGATATGTCGCTATCATTCTAACTCACCTGGACATGCAACTGAGGAATGCTGGTCTCTAAAGCACAAAATCCAGGATCTCATTGAAATTGGAGAACTAAAGAAAGAATTCCCCTTGATCAGAAAAGGCGAGAGGGAGATAAAGAGCTGAAGATGTCCACTCAAAGCGGGTAGTTTAAAGGATGTGATGGCTATGAGTACCAATCCTGGCAGAACACAAGGTGGATCGATCCTAATATTGGGAGTGACAGAGGAGAACAAAGAATCTCCCAATAAAGTTCAGCCACCATCATCAAATATCTTGTTGCCTAAAGCCAACAACTACATGCCCGACTTTATCCTTCTGGAAGATGAGGAGGAGATATTGATCCTTCCCCGTATAGAAAGAGCACCAAAGGAAAGTTCCTTGCAAGAGATACCACATCAGTGCGAGGAGGATTTTATACTCAAATCCTCTCAAGGTTATGAGAAAGGTGAAGAAGCATACGAAGAAAAAGGTGGGGAAGTTCTCAAGGAAGCCAACCCCTCGAGGAATCTGGAGTTCATACTTTTCTACGACGAGTCTAGTTTAAGCCTCCTTAAGGGATATGCTGATTCAGGAGGCGATCAATTTTTGGCAGGGATTAAAGATATTCAGAGCCAAGAGGGAACCTCTATCACAAGCCTCGAAGGCGACATAATCACGAATGACTGGACTATCAAGCCTCAGCTAGCCAGGAGGACGTAGATCTAGAGGAAAGTTACGAGTTCCAGAGAATGTTGGGACATTATCCTTTTCCTAGCATTATGCCTTTTATTTTTCATGCATACAAAATAAAAAATAAAAAAAATCAATTAAAAAACTAAAAATTAAAAAAATCAAAAATCGAGCCTTTCAAGCCAAAAACATGAACTACGAAAGACCTGATCTCCCTCAACCCGGGAGTACATAGGCAACCATCTTGGTGCGGTCAAACCAAACAAAATATTCAAAAAGCCTCGAATCCCAACACAAAAATTCAAAAACATAGCAAACCAGACTTAAAATCCAAGATAAACTCCTTTCAAGCCTCTCCAACCAAACTAGCAGGAACTACGAATGACCTGATCTCCCTCAACCCGGGAGTACGTAGGCAGCCATCTAAGGCGCGGTTTGATTTTCAAGAAAAACAAAAAAAGGAAAGACCAGTTCCAAGACACCAACGACAAACAAAAGCCAAATTTTATCAAACCACCTGGTCAACAAGCCTTGCTGAGGAAAATCAAAGCTAGTCTCTGAACCCTTGGATAAGCACGATAATAGTGCCAACATGGCATCACTCTGAAGATAGAGGAGCATCTGCAAGCTCTTAACCCTTGGTCTCCAAACGAGCCAGAACATCCACTGCCATCTGCATACTATGGTCTAGTCCTTCTCAGCAAAGGCAGCCTCGCGAGAGACTCGAGCCTCGCCTCTATCAACAGAAGTTATATCTCTACTAGAATGGGCCGTCAACATCAACGCCCTAGCCTGATCTCTCTCCAAGGTCATCCGAGCTATCAAATCTGCCATAGCCAGATCTGTTCCGGCAGGGACACTCGGTAGGTCACCAATCAAAGTCATGGTTAAAGCCATCACCACCAACCATCACAAGCCCTTGAGTCCAATTCATTGGAGTCCGAAGGCATTTCAACATCAATCGTCAAAGTTGGAACAACAACACAGCGATATTTCAAGCATAAACATCCGCAAGGACCTTCGAAGAGCTGAAGCCTCAATCTGAAACCTTCATCAAACCAGAAGAAATGTCATCAAAGCTAATTGCTCCTATAAATCAAAAATAATAACTGGGGCATCCAAGCATTAAAGCCAAAATCCACTACCTGTTCACCATGGGGGTCATGCGAGTAAAGACTCTTGCGACCTTGGCATCTTATCAGCCCATCGGTCAAACATATAACCAAGCAATCCTCCCAGATGACAAACAAGACTGGGGCAAATTCAAAGTCAATAACAACCCGATGTACAGGACCGTTACAACAAGACTAAAAATTTTTGGAAATGGCGCAACTCAATACTGGGGAATTTATCAACCACCCAATCAACATGCACCAGTCGGCACCATCAGCATGGTCTATCATCATCCAACCTTCCATTATTAGCGATCTGGTATGACCAATCGACCTTTGCCAATCATAATTTTCTTAGAATACTACTATCCGCTGATAAGTTATGACTCTTTCATCTCTTTATATGCTTTCAAATTCCATGCATTAGCGATAATACACATCAGTCCTGCATTAGGGTCTCAGAAAAAGAGAAAAGAGATTTTTGCTTAACTTGTTATGAATTGGATTAATTCTGATAAGCATCCGTGGAGCAAGAATCATGAAAGTGATTAGAGAATTAAGACTATTCAACCTTTTGATTAGGCATGACGTCCTAGTTCAAAGCACTTTTTAGAGCAAACTTGACCTCATATGTATGTATGCACTTTGCGATTAACCTGACTCTTAGTTGTGGGGTATGAAACCATAACGACAAGGATGATGATTTGTAGCCAATCTAATGTCTCGAATCGTGGTCTGGGTTACTCGAGTAATTAAGCCCGAGGAGTGTCTCTGCACCTGGTGCCCTAAAGCCATCTTGTTTGGGAGCCACCGGCCCAACGCTCGTTACATGGGTAACTTAGTGCCTAAGAAAATGAGCATTACAAGAATCAAAACCAAATCAGATCCGAATCGTGGCCTAGGTTACTCGAGTAATTAAGCTCGAGGGGTATCTCTACACCTGGTGCCCTAAAGCCGTCTGGTTTAGGAATCACCTGCCCAACACTCGCTACACGGGTAATTTAGAGCCTAAGAAAACAAATCTTGTACAGGCTCAGGCGAAGATCAAAAGAGTAGACCGCCTAACTTATCTCGAAGTGTGGCCTTTGTTACTTGAGTCAGTAAACCCTAAGGGGTGTCTTAACACCTAATGCCCTAAAGCCATCTAGTTTAGGAGTCATTGGTCCAAAACTCGTTACATGGGTAACTCTGAAAAGCCTAAGAAAATGAGACGAAGTTAAGCGAGGAAAGCAGAAAAATTTTACAAGAAAATGAGGTCATCTAGAGTCATAAAAGAGAAACCCCTGCTAAGGGTTGCATCACACATAGTGCACATGTCATATGATCTTAATCTTGTGAAGAGCAGTGTCTAGAGCGAAGATGAGGTGTCTTTGATGAAGGGAGATAAGTCTTTTGAATCTAATCCTACCCATGAAAAATGACCATGGACGCTTAAAAGTTTTCTTACGATTTCAGAACTTGTCAAATGAAAATTTCAATTTCCTTAGAAAAAATTCATTTTCATACTACCTTTCAAAATCTTTAGTGATAAGATAAGAGCGCATTAAATACAAGCATTCATTTCCTAAACTTTAACTACAAATGCCTCATCATGCTAATCCTGATGGCCCGAGCCATCAAGCTTTCGGCACATATGGTTGTTTGTCTGAATGTGCAGGATATTACTCACCATGGACATGGTCAACAAAGCGAGTTTCTTCTATGAACCCCAGTAACAACATGCAAGAGGACTGGGGCATTTTGCCATTCAATAAAATGGAAGGAGTATACGACGGGACCAAACCTCTCATCAAAAGGAAGGGGAAAAGCTCCTGAAAGAAATCAAGGAGACATCTGTTGTCCCTTCACAAAAAGGGAAAAATCCCCAACAGAATCCTTAACTCGGGAAGAGCAGATGCCCGATGACAAAAAGATCTAGCGAAGGAAATCTGCATCATCAAATATGTTAACCTGCGACAAGTCCTCACAAGTCGAGGCCTCTACACTGAAGTTCAAATCTAGGCAGTGAAAGAACGGGCTACATCCTGAAGGACGTCAGCATCACCCGGGTCATCAGCCGAGCCAAAGCTAAACCAGCAGGGTCGCAAGTAAAGAGCTGGCCCCTTTCGCATTCAAGGATAAGCCGTTGCCACAACCCCAGCAAAGCATCGGGGAATGATCCAGGGACGAAGACAGTATATCAAATCCGATCCCCAATATCGGTGCTTTAACCCAAATCCGATCCCCAATATCGGTCCTTTGACCCAAATTCGATCCCCAATATCGATCCTTTAACCCAAATCCGATCCCCAATATCGGTCCTTTAACCCAAATTCAATCCCCAATATCGATCCTTTAAACCCAAATCGGTCCCCAATATCGATAAAATCAAATCATATCAACCCCGATCTCCAATCAGGCCGTTAGATCAACTCTGATCCAAGCCTAAAAAGAAACTCCTAATCACATCAATTCAATTAAGCATATACATTAACCTAGAACAAATTAAGATCACCTTATCATGTCTGGTCTGCACATGTGCAACAAGCGCTACATCAGCACACATCTCCATCAAAACATTAGGCATACATACCCAATAGATTCAAAAATGCATACATGTTAAATACACACTCGATGAAAAAGTCTGCTACCATTCGAGTAGGCATCAGGACAGTCTAATGATCAACCATTGCTCCTACCATTAGGGTAGGCACTTTTGCAAACTACTGGTGTAAGTTATCATCAGGATAAGCATTGGGAGCACCCAATGAGGTAACTCAGCAATAGAGATATATTCCCATCAGAGGAGCCTTCAGAAAATGTACAACAACATCAGCCAAGAGAAAATTACCCCTGATAGTATCGACAGATTGGGGAAACCATTGACCTTAAAACCAAGGTAACACCAAGGGCCATCACAAACGACTTTATCCCCAACAGAAATATGGAAAACGTTTCAGTTTATCTTCATCAAACAGAGCATCGACAGCACCGATAAAAATTAAACCATTCAAGTCAACACCAGTATAGACATCTGCAGCACTGATGAAAGTCAACTATTGAGATCAGCCCCAACACAGGCACCGGTAAAGGAAATGCGATGCGATGCAATTTGCAAAGCGATATGCGATGTGCGATGCGATTTGCGATGCGATGTGATTTGCGATACGATATGCAATTTGTGAAAACGTGTTAACATTCATTGCATTGCAATTTACATCATTAATATCTTGTCATATTTCAATTGTCTAGCAATCTTTCTCCTGTTTATTCCATTGAATTACATAAACATGATAAAGAGGGGCATCTGTAGACACTAGAAATTTCGTTCTCCTGTTACTAACACTGTAGGAAGGCAAAGTCGTATTTTTAACTTAACCCTGGTCCTGATATAGAGCCTCTAATCCAAACCCGGCCACCCATGCCCGTCCTTCACCTCAAATCTGATCCTCAATATAGGTAATCTAGTTAAATTTGATCACCGATATCGGTAATCCAGCCAGCTCTGATAGTCAATCGGACCATCGATCCAGCTTTGATAGCCAATCGGACCGTCCATCCAGTTTTGATAGTCAATCGAACCGTCTATCCCGCTCCGATCGTCAATCGGACCGTTCATCCAATTCTGATCGTCAATCGAACCGTTAGATCATCCTCGATCTCAATATCGGGACATCATCTCAAACTTGATCTCCAATATTGGGACAACTACAGTGCCAATCAACCATATCAGGATGTCAACTCAGCCCCGACAGCAACCCGGGAGGTACAAATCAACCCCGGCAGCAACCCGAGAAGTGCAGGTCATCCCCGACAGCAACCCGAGAAGTCAGGTCACCTTCAGACATAAACCTGAAGCATCACAACACCTCCATAAGAAAACCTGTAATGACCACATCAGCCACAGAGGCAACACTGGGGATAAACAGACTCGAATGGGGTCCAAGTCTTGGAAACTGCCCCCCCCCCCGAAAGTTAACTAGAGGTCATGCCGACACCAAGGGCAACCCCGAGAGGGGCAAAATAGTCATTTCACAGACTCTCATCCAATTCAATCAAATTAAAGCTGAATTGATGCTGCCAAAGTTAGAAAAAACAACAACGGTGATCCCGGGTGAAAATAGCACCAGACGGCTGGGTGGATAAACTGCGGGGAAACGAAGACCCGGTTATGAACCCACCTTTAGGGACTTAAGAAGAGTTAAAACCAATTTTATCGTGACACTCTCAGTGAGGGCTTTCCAGAAAGCTATAGCACGCCTCAAACGGAAGCTCCAATCAAAAGTTATAAAGTTTTGAACCTGATATTGCGTTGCCCGGCATGCACGCACATCGAGATGACCAGACCAGGCATGTGGGCCCCACTTAGGGGAGCCGCACCTCTACCTGCGGCTGCCCTAGGTAGAGCTGCGGTTCCCTGGCCTATATATAGAGGTGCACCCCCGTTCATTTTCAACAATTAGAAAACGCAGCGAAGCCCTGCCAGTTTGATTTTCTGACTTTTAACACCTCTTCCAAACCCAAATATTTTCACTCTAACACGTAGATATACCCATATACTACCACATATCAAAACACCACTGGTAGATTTGGACGTTTATGGCCCACTAAGTGGCAAAAAGCCCATTTTGCAGGCTATTATAAGTATTTTTACGATCAGCAAGTTGCTATTACTACTTTGCACTGTTTTACACTTGCACACGAAGTTTCACCTTCTAAATATTCCCAAAACTTAGTTCTGTAGCCGTTTTCATCAAAATTTGGTATATTTCTATACATAAACGTAGTTTTTTGCATTTCTACAACTCGGATTGACGATCCGTCAGCTCCAGCAGCTTCGATGCACTAGAACACACATTCTGGAAACTCCATCGGACTGGGTCATCTTCCCAGTCCGGGGCTGGCCCTTTTTTGTATATATTTAACTGCAAATGTACTAACATTTCAATTCTGTCAAGCCCGAATATCAAATCCGAGGTAGTTTATTGCTTTTATATAGATTTACGCATATATAAGCAACTTTCACCATCAATGGTTCTCATATCTGTCCTGGTTGACTACATTTCTGTCAATATATATATATATATATATATATATATATATATATTTAGTTCGGCCTGGATTAATTCGTGGCCATTTTATTGCTTTTGCACACTTCGCCATACTGGGTGCTCTTCCCAGTCACTGGTTGCTTACTTTTCTGTCAATTTTAATTCTAGTACGGGCAACGGCGTGAAAACCCATCGCCCTTATTACTGTTTTCCTATATATATATATTTATTTTATTTCTATCACAGCCTGGATTATTTCGTGGCTATTTATAGTTTTTTATAAATATATATATTTTAATTCCAGTCCGGGCTTGCGAGTGAAAACCTATCGCCCTTTTTACATTTTTGTATATATATATAACTATATATATATATATATATATTGCTTTACTCCATCTATTCAACTGCTGCTTGTAATATTCATTTTTATGAATCTGCACTAACATATCTGCAGGCGGACTAGATTTATCCAAATCCTGCCAATTCTAGCTTTCAACGGTCCAACCAACAGGTCCCGACAAAACCTGGAAGCTATAATAGCTGAGATTTATTTTAATCTAGTTATTTTTATATAGTTTCAGCTTTAAAAGCAAACTCATGTCTCTTAGATCGCTATCTAGTAGGAACGAGATGCTTTATCCACTCACAGCCAGGATTTATTAATGAATCCTTGGTTCCATTGCGACGTGATGATGTATATATATCCATTTCTATGAAAATTAGAACTGTGCAGGTTTATGGGCTACTCATATATGAGCCTAGGAATCGTGGGATTCACGTTCAAATCGATCGAGATCTGATTCCCATGATGGACAAACTCCAGTTTACAGATGTACCCTGCCAGTTTTTTCTGTAAAATATACATACACAGACCTTAAAACAGATATCCGAATTTAAGGTCTCATCATAATAAAATGTCAATTATCGTGTTAGCGTCCCTCCAATGGTTTTCATACCCATTAGGAGACCGACACTTGTCTATTTTTGTGGTCGAGGATGCTTCGCAGCCCGATAAATCACCATTCACATGCATCCTTAAGGCTATAAAGATAAAAAAAAATTGAAAGTAGTGAAACGCTTCAATTCCTATGGCAGCGTAAACCAGCTTTAAAAACATCATTTTAATCAAAAGAAAAGCTTTTGTAAATCAAATTTAATGCTTTTTAATCAAATCAAAGACTGATTTTCAAATCAAATCAAACCCTTTGTATATAGGATCAACGAAGTCTGTCAAAGCTTTCAATCAATCAAATTAATATGCCCAATTTTCAAACAGCATTCACTCACGCATTCACAATTTTAAGGGAAATATTGAAAAGATGCGATACCATGTTTACACGGGAGTCGTGGGGTGCCTAACACCTTCCCCACACTTAACCAAGCCCCCAAGCTCAAACTTTGTTTTCAAAGATCATGTTTTGACAGTGTCCAGCAATTGGGCCTCTTTCAAACAAAACTCGATTGAGTTGGTACAACCATTTGTACATCTACCAACTGGCGACTCTATAAAACGTTCAAATCATCGACATGATACATGTTGGCCTTTTTCCTAAAAAAACCTTCAAAACCATTTTCCTAAATAAAAAGAATAAGGGTAGAGATAACTTAGGAGGCGGAATTAAAAGTTCCGGGTTGTGACCCGACCCGCGGAATTTTTAAACCGACGTCGATAAAGTTCACGTAGAAAATAGGAACTGAAAGACTTGCCTTGATCATTGTTTACCAATAACAGTTTAACAGCTTACAGCTATCTGCACTTCACGTGCCCTACACAATTATATAATCATGCACATCAACTATTAATCACATAGCAATGCATAGTAGTTGTAATGTAATTTTACTCTACATCTCATAATCCTTCCTGTTAATTAATACACAATGTTCAATTAGATTGTGTTAACTTTCAATTTATATCTCACTATATTTCTTATTATTCATAGTCGAAGTTCATTCAAGTGTTTAAGTCTTGCTGGGACTCCTTATTGGTTTTATATTAACCCCCTTCCATATCTTATAGTGTTCATTTTAGTTGAATTGAAACACTTTTTACGTACCTTAGCACTTGTCACGGCGTTTCGACGTTCATTCGTCACACGCCCGATTCGTCTCTCTTGTGTATGCTTAGTGTGCTTATATAACTTATCTAATACAACATTTATTAATGTTAAGCATCATTATATTTACTAACATTCATGTTTTATAACTTAGAACAACATCTATTATCATCGACAGCACTATACTTCTGTATGTGCATGTCCGACGCCCTCTTTCCCCTGAATAAGCATCAGTCACAATAATGACCATTTTAACCCCTGTTAACAACCTCAAATCAAATAAATTAAAGAAATAAAGTTGTATGTCTACTCGTGCTCATTCCGGATCATCTTGAATCTCCTCTATCGGAGTTCATATGAAAACGTTATGGCCGTTTTACTACAGGAGGTCAAAGTAGTTTTGCATTACACTACTTAAACCTCTCTGGACAGCTTGTAGCCCCGCTAGGGCAGGAGTTCCTAGGCCAAAAGCCCCGCTTGGGCGGGGTCCTCTGTTGTTGGGTTCCCCGGCTTGCAAACTTGCAAAGAAATAAGCCAATTTGGCTTATTTCTTCGCACCAAAGTCCGATTTTAACTAACAAAATGCACATGAAACTTTATACAAACAAAATCTTACACTTCTAATATAATTTTAAAATACAATAACACCACAACACATAATCAAAATACCTAATTTCATGATTATGAAGAAAACACCATTTTTAAGCGTTCTTAACGAAAATTAACACTATAAGTTCGTTTTTAACCCAAATCACATGATTCAAATCATGTTTTGTTCGTTTCTTGATATATTAATAATCTATGATCAATTTACATAACATATCACAACCAAACACTAATTTTGATATTTAAGAAACTATTTTTTAAGTTAGTTCATTGTAAATTGCTATTTTCATAAAACTTATACTTTTAACAAAATAATTCACCAAAATTTCTATTCCCAACCGATTCCATTCATAATACATGCATTATTTCGTTATTGAAGATAGTATCATGAACATCTTTCAATTTTGTATATTAATACATACTACATCATCAATTTTCATTCTAAAATCAACCAATATAATAAAAACTCATAAGAACACAATTCTTCATGTAAAATTTGTTTTCATAGATTTGATTACTGAAAACTCACTTATAACCACATAGACTAAATTATTCATACTCAAGAACCTATATTATAGATTCCTTAACAAATAAATTATAAAAATCTATTTTTATGAAGAACTCAAGAAATAATAAACTAGAGTTTTTAGGGCTAGATTATTACTTTCAATTCTTAGAATAGAAGATGATTAACAACTTTGATTAACAATCTTCTTCTTCCTCTTTAATTCTCAAAAATCTTCTCAACTCCTTAGAGAATTTCTTCTCTTTTCAACTCTCTCTGAACTCTCTTCTCTGTTTCTCCCTTTCTCTTTTCTTCTTTTAGTTTAGGCTTCGAATAACTTAGCGTAAACTCATATAACTGATAATACGTATACTAATATAATATAACTGCTAATTAATTAACCCATGTTATAAATATATTAATTATACTGAATACATGAGTTACAAAGTTTGGAATTTAAAAAGTTCTAAGGCTTGTTTGGCAAAACAAGTTATTTTAAAAACAAATTTTTAGTAGTTAAAGCCCCGTTTAGCAAAACGAATTTAAAACAATGCAAGGGCCTTATTTGGGAAAACGATTTTAAAAACCATTTTTATTATTTTAATAAATTCTTTAACACATCTTTTTAATTTTATCCTTTAATTAATTAAATCTTAACATTAATTTAATTAATTAAAAGTTTAACATCAATTAATCACATAAAATTGTCACATTATAATTCCTCGCTAATTATAACTTCATGTAACAATTACCACATCACTACATCTAATTTAATTATCTCAATTAAACTAAAACTATAACATAAAATCATTACATATTAATTAAATTAAATATTAAATAATTATTTAATTAATATAATACACTGAATTATATTATTCCTTATTAATCACATAATAATTTATTTAATTCAATAAATAATTCAATTAAAATATTTATTTTAATTCAATAAATATTTAAATCATCTTCACATCAATTCACATATTTCACAATATATGACACGTATACACATACTCAAACTCAAAACATCAGATAATAAGAATTTTATTTATTAAATTCTCATTTATAAATTCTTAAAAATCCGGGATGTCACATCCTTCCCTCCTTATAAGAATTCCGTCCTTGGAATCAACGAAACCACCCTTACTCGGTTTTCACAAAATCTCTTTCACAATTTCATTGTTGAATAACTTCAACACGTTAACTCCACAAAAGTTAAATATATATATTACACATATATCTTGCTCCATTCATTTTTTCAACAACTTTTAGGTTTTATTACATAACCTTCAATTAAACACAATCATATATCAAATATTATATATTCTTTAACTCGTTCATTTTCTTTCTAAGGATCATTACTATAAACTCTACTCGTAGTATTCATATACTTCATAGGTCACTATCTTATAAGTATTCGGGTAATCACATTGATACCAACTGTAACGACCCCAAAATGCTTACAATATAATTCTCATTCTCGATCGTTAACAATACAACTTTAATCTATCTTTACATCATTATTCGATATTAAAATCACTAAAAATGCAAAATATTTAAAACTTTTATACAATCTTTCTTTATTGCCCTGAATCGCAACCTTTACATTACAAATATTTGATTCAATTCTATTACATGAATCGCTTCCTCTAAGTTACTATACAAAGTATTACATCACAAGCAATATCCACTGTACATCAGATAGCTCAACTTTACAACTTTAACAAGTATAATATATCCAAAACAAACACATTACTCATCTAGAATAAATAATTTCTTGCATTGCTATTGATCTTAACATTCAATTAGCACACATCATTATCTTGCATCCTTGACCTGCAAAAGTGGTTATTTGCAAGAGTGAGCTCGACAGCTCAACAAGACCTAACAGTTTTAATGCATCACATAGCACATAATAACATGCTCAACATACATCTCATAATCATCAAAGTAACATGGCATACATGCTTTAATTCACATAACAGATATAAATATTAAGTGCCTTACTCAATCAACAATCTTTAATCAATCAATGTAGTCATAAATTGACTATAACATTTTATGCTTGCAACATATATAACATATCATGCTCTTTGCAAAACAATTTAAAATAGTTCATCATCAAGTTTGTAGACAATCGAATTTTTGTTCTCCTGTTACTAACACTGTAGGAGGGCAAAACCGTCTTTTTAACTCAACCCCGGTCCTGATACCGAGCCTTCAATCCAAATTCGGCCACCCATACCGGTCCTTCATCTTAAATTCGATCATCAATATCGGTAATCCAGTTAAATCCGATCACCGATATCGGTAATCCAACCAGCTCTGATAGTCAATCGGACCGTCAATCAAGCTCCGATAGTCAATCGGACTGTCAATCCAGCTCTGATAGTCAATCAAACCATCGATCCAGCTTCGATAGTCAATCGAATCGTTAATCCAGCTCCGATCAATCGGACCGTCTATCCAGCTTCGATCATCAATCAGACCATTCATCCAATTTCGATCTTCAGTCGGACCGTCAGATCATCCTCGATCTCAATATTGGGACATCAGCTCAAACCCGGTCACCAATATTGGGACAACCACAACACCGATCAACCATATCAGGATGTCAACTCAGCCCCGACAGCAACCCGAGAAGTGCATGTCATCCTCGACAACAACCCGGGAAGTCAGGTCACCTTCAGACATAATCCTGAAGCATCACAACACCTCCAGAAGAAAACCTGGAATGACCACGTCAACCACAAAGGCAATACTGGGGACAAACAGACTCAAATGGGATCCATGTCTTGGAAACAGCCCCGCAGAAGTCAACTAGAGGCCATGCCAACACCAAGGGCAACCCCAGGAGGGGCAAAATGGTTATTTCACCAACTCTAATCCGATTCAGTCAAACTTAAGCCGAATTGATGCCACAAAGGTTAGAAAGAACAACAACGGTGATCCTAGGTGAAAACAGCACCACCTTTAGGGACTTAAGAAGGGTTAAAACCAATGTCATCGTGACACTCTCAGCGAGGGCTTTTTGAAAAGCTATAGCACGCCTCAAACGGACGCTCCGATAAAAAGTTATGAAGTTTTGAACCTGACATCGCGTCGCCAGGCAAGCACGCACCTCGAGACCACCAAATCGGGCATGTGGGCCCCACTTAGGGGAGCTGCACCTCTACCTGTGGCTACCCTAGGTAGAGCTGCGGCTCCCTGGCCTATATATAGAGGTGCACCCCCGTTCATTTTCAATAATTCAAAAACGCAGCGAAGCCTTGTCAGTTTGATTTTTTGACTTTTAACACCTCTTCTAAACCCAAATATTTTTACTCTAACACATAGATATACCCATATACTACCACATATCAAAAAATCACCAATATATTTGGACGTTTAAGGCCCACTTAGTGGGAAAAAGCCCGTTTTGCAGGCTATTATAAGTATTTTTACTGTTAGCAAGTTGCTATTACTACTTTGCACTGTTTTACACTTGCAACCAAAGTTTCACCGTCTAAATATGCCCAGAACTTAGTTCCGTAGCTGTTTTTTTTTCAAAACTTGGTATATTTCTGTACATAAACGCAGTTTTTTGCATTTTTACATCTCGAATTGACGATCCGTCAGCTCCAGCAGCTTCGATACACTAGCACACACATTCTGGCAACTCCGTCGGACTGGGTCATCTTCCCAGTCCGGGTTTGGACCTTTTTTGTACATATTTAACAATAAATGTACTAACATTTTAATTCTGTCAATCCCGGATGTCAAATCCGAGGTAGTTTACCGCTTTTATATATATTTACGCATATATAAGCGACTTTCACCATCACTGGTTCCCATATCAATCATGGTTGACTACATTTCTATCAATATATATATATATATATATATATATATATATATATTATATATTTATATATCTTTAGTCCAGTCTGGATTACTTCGTGGCCATTTTACTACTTTTGCACACTTCGCTATACTGGGAGCTTTCCCCAGTCACTAGTTGCTTATTTTTCTGTCAATTTCAATTCTAGTACGGGCACCGACATGAAAACCCATCACCCTTATTACTGTTTTTCTATATATATATATATATATATATATATATATTTCATTTCTGTCACAGTCTGGATTATTTCGTGGCTACTTACAGATTTTTATAAATATATATATTTCAATTCCAGTCCGGGCTTGCGAGTGAAAACCCATCACCCTTTTTACATTTTTGTATATATATAACTATATATATATTGCGTTACTCCATCTATTCAACTGCTGCCTGTAATATTCATTTTTATGAATCTGCACTAACATATCTGCAGGAGGACTAGATTTATCCAAATCCTGCCAATTCTAGATTTCAACGGTCCAAACAGGTCCCGACAAAACCTGGAAGCTATAATGGCTGAGATTTCTTTAAATCTTGTTATTTTTATATAGTTTCAGCTTTAAAAGCAAACTCGTGTCCCTTAGATCGCTATCTAGTGGGAACGAGATGCTTTATCCACTCGCAGCTAGGATTTATTGATGAATCCTTGGTTCCATTAATACGTGATGATGTGTATATATCCATTTCTGTGCAAATTTGAACTGTGCAGGTTTATGGGCTACTCATATGTGAGCCTAGGAATCGTGGGATTCATGATCAAATCGATCGCGATCTGATTCCCATGATGGACAAACTCCAGTTTACAGATGTACCCTGCCAGTTTTTTCTGTAAAATGTACATACACAGACGTTAAAACGATTATCCAGATTTAAGGTCTCGTCATAATGAAATGTCAATTATCGTGTCAGCGTCCCTCCGATGGTTTTCATACCTATGAGGAGACCGACACTTGTCTATTTTTGTGGTCGAGGATGCTTCGCAGCCCGACAAATCACGATTCACATGCAGCCTTAAGGTTATAAAGATAAAAAAAATTGAAAGTAGCGATACGCTTTAATTCCTATGGCAGCATAAGGGTTTGATAAACCAGCTTTCAAAACATCATTTTCAATCAAAAGAAAAGCTTTTGTAAATCAAATTAAATGCTTTTGCAAATCAAATCAAAGACTGATTGTCAAATCAAATCAAACCCTTCGTATATAGGCTCAACGAAGTCTGTCAAAGCTTTCAATCAATCAAATCAATAAGCCCAATTTTCAAACAGCACTCACAGCATTCACAATTTTAAGGGAAATATTGAAAAGATGCGGTACCGTGTTTACACGGGATTCGTGGGGTGCCTAACACCTTCCCCACACTTAACTAAGCCTTCGAGTTCAAACTTTGTTTTTAAATATCAAGTTTCGACAGTGTCCAGCAATTGGGCCTCTTCAAACAAAACTTAGTTGAGTTGGTACAATCATTTTCAAATCTACCAACTAGTGACTCTGTAAAACGTTCAAATCGTCGACATGATACATGTTGGCCTTTTTTCTAAAAAAAACCCTTCAAAACCTTTTTTCTAAATAAAAAGAATAAGGGTAGAGATAACTTAGGAGGAGGAATTAAAAGTTTCGAGTTGTGACCCAACCCGCGGAATTTTTAAACCGACGTCGACAGGTGGCGACTCTGCTGGGGACAGTAGAGGGCTTAGGCCGCTTTCTAATCTTTTCAAACATTTCCCTTTCAAAACTATTGAATGCGTGAAATCTTGCGTCTCCACAGTCAATGGATGAGTGAATGCTACGTCTTTACATTGAATGAATGTGAATGAATGCTTTCCTGCTTTAGTGCTTTGCACCCTTATTAGTGCTTCACACCCAACTGTCATTGCATGCATAAACGGTAAGGCACGATGTATGAGAATGTTTGTTGTGTCTCCCTCTCACAAGGAGGATAACCCGGTCGGTGTTGAGTAATAACTCTGGGGACGATTAAGTCTCTGGGGGGTGCCTCATGAAAATATACCACTCAGATTTGCTCCAGTTGAACGATCAGATTAACTTCCCTTCTAGTAGATTGCGATGATCTAGGAGCCTTCATGCCGAAACAAAAGCCGCGAGAGTAACCTAAGATAGGTCAGCCTCTGATTAACCAAATTCGAAGGGAAGCTTCTTCATGCGTTCCTCTTTCAATTCCATGTCAAGTCTCCAATTATTGAGGAGCACAATGTAAATGACATAATGAAAGATTTACTTTCTTGTCAGATAAATATCTTGTCATCCTGCCATCAAAGCAACTAACCTCGGTTTTGCAGAATAAAATCTAAAAAACACATCATACATCCTGTCCTTACCTACCTCGGGAAATTGACACGCCTACGTTTTGTTATAGGTATAAAAAAGTGGTCTCACTACTAGATCATAATCTGAAAAGGCACGAAGCCTATCCACCGATATGGATGAAAGTAGCCAATGCGAGTCGGGTTCCGTATCTCAAAAAGAGTTTGAGGGACTTAAGAATCAAATAGCAGAGTTGGCTATCCTTCTAAGAGAACAAAGTAAAAGCACTCAGGGCTAGCCAACACTCAATCAAATAGAGTCCTCCTCACAGGGTGGTAATCAAAGTGCTGACAAAAAGGGGGAAATGCAGATCCCTGAACTGCGATACAGTATAAGAAGCAACAAAACCCCTAAAATCACAGATCTCAGGGAAGATCGGGAAACCGGCAATATCCGAACAACAAATGGAAGAAACCATCCGTTCAATCAAAGGGACTGGAAACCTTGGAAGTGTCACCTATTCAGATCTTTGCATATTCCCAAGGGCTAGATATCTTGACAAATTCCAAGTCCCAGAGTTTAAAAAGTACAATGGGGCAGGCGATCTTTATATGCACTTGAAAGTATACATTGGTGAGCTAGGGTCTTATGTTAAAGATGAAAGCCTCCGAATGCAGCTTTTCCAAAAGAGTCTCACTAGAGAGGCTAGTACATGGTATGCCCAACTTGATAATGCATAAAATCCACAGTTGGGAAGAGCTAGCTAATACCTTCCTAACTCAATACAGCTTCCAATCTCAGATGGTTCCGGATTGGTATCAAGTGTCCAAAGTCAAAAAGCAGAGTACCGAGTCTTTCCGTGAGTATGCCCAAAGATGGAGACGTCTGGCAGCACAAGTCAGCTCGCCTATGACTGAGGCTGAAATGGTGATGACTTTCATAGACATCCAAGATGCACCTTACTATGAGAGGATCTTGGCCGGAATAGGGAAGCCATTCTCAGAGATGATCAAACATGGCGAAATGACAGAGATGGGCCTGAAAGCAGGCAAGATCAAAGATCTCATAACCTTGAAAGTAGTCACCGATCATATACAGTCTAGAAACTATACGAGTGATCCCATAAGGGTACCCAAGGAAGGCGATGAAGATGTATCCCTCGTTGTACAGGGGCAGTCTAGGAGACCTAAGCATAGTCCCCCCATTTGGAAGAGGTAAGGCAATCTGCCGTCACAACAGACTGCATTCAACAATTACCAGGACAGAAAGAGAAAATTAGAAAGAACAGAAAATCGGGTGTTCACTCCACTAGGCGATTCCCTTGAAAATATGTTGGTGATGTTAATAGATAACAAGAAAATTACCGAACTAGCTCCACCTCTGGATCCAAAAAGCAAAAGATACAATCCTAGCCAGAGATGTTCTTACCATTCAGGATCTCCAGGACACGATACACAAGATTATTGGTCCTTGATGCATAAAATCCAAAACCTGATCGAAAACGGCGATATTGTGGTCCAACAACATGACCATCCCAATGACAACCCCAACCTTCTGATGCCGCATGATACAGAGGAAGTAAATATGATAGGGTCTGGAAGCAATGAAATGTATTCAAATCGTAAATACATACGAAGGATAGAGGAATACCCCCAAAAGAACATAACAAATGTCCTCAAGTTATAAAATCTAGAGGAGGGTATGACAATATTGCAAAAATTGGATACGATCCAACATCAAGTAACTCTGCTGGCTAATCTGGTAGTGCGCCAACATCAGGATACGAGGCAGGTTTTCACTCAACTATCAGAAAGCCAATAGAAAGAGAAGATTCTTCAGAATGTAAGCCTATCTCCCTCTAATATCAGTCAGCTAACCGAAGAAGATCAAAGCATGCTGAATAGACAAGAAAGGTAGAGTGATAAAATTCCTAGAGGATCCCGACTAAAGGAAAAATAGTCTAGAGGAATGTGAATTCCCAAATAAAATATATCTATCAACATGCCAAACACTGGGAAACCCTCAAAATCCTACGGCACCGAGAGTCGGGGAGAGTAGGCGGAGAAGGGTATTCACACCTTTAGGAGGACTCATTGGAAAATATGCTAGCATTGATGGTTGCGCAGAGAAAGATTACTGAGTTGCTGCCTCCTAAAAAGCCCAGAACAAAAAATTATGATGCCACAAAGATATGTCGCTATCATTATAAAACCCCAAATTTTATGAAATAGAAATATTCAAATTTTCTTATATTTATTATTCAGTAAATGGTTAAATTGATAAAAGATTAAAGTTGAGGGTGATATATGTAAATTTTTTAAAATAAGCAAGTGGTTATAAAATATTCATTGTTATCGAGGAATATTCGCTTGGTCGTGGAATATTCTTTTTGTCGGGGATATTCGTACGACGGCGCAGCCATTTGTGGGCCCCATAACGGAAAACTGTAGGATGAAGAAAAACGACAAGAATAAGTTTTCTAGAAATAACGGCGTAACGATTACCGTTAACACTGTTGGAATATCCGGTGGTTAAAATTATGTAATACACGTTGTTGCACAGTGGCACACGGTATTGCACAGTATTTTTATATTATTGTTAATTCAATAATTGCTACTGCACAATATTTCCCATTATCAGATCAATAATTCATATTATTTGAATAATATTATTAGATAGCATTATTGGCAATGTCTAAGGAAGTTCTGTCTAGGAGGGGTTATTTAATTGCGCGCCAGTAAGGAGAAATCCTTATCGGAAGGGCCCCTCTTTCTTGGGAACGACCTGGTTGTCAATATTGTGGTTCTGTAATATTATTTGTGAATAATTAATTATTGATAAAAAAAATGATAAGGAAATATTTATTTATTGGAGGGACTCCCATATACATGTATACGGTACTATTTACGTATATGGTACTATTTACCATATACGTAAATAGTGCCGTATACGTAAATAACTATACATGTTGGGGTTATGAGAAAGGTGAAGAAGCAGACAAAGAAAAAGGTAGCGAAGTTCTCAAGGAAGCCAACCCCTTGAGGAATCTAAAGTTCATACTTTTCTGCGACGAGTCTAGTTTAAGCCTCCTTATGAGATATGCTGATTTAGGAGGCGATCAATTTATGGCAGGGATTGAAGCTATTCAGAGCCAAGGGGGAACCTCTATCACAAGCCTCGAAGGCGACATAATCACGGATGATTGGACTATCAGGCCTCAGCTAGCCAAGAGGACGTAGATCTAGCGGAAAATTACAAGTTCTAGAGGATGTTGGGACGTTATCCTTTTCCTAGCATTATGCCTTTTATTTTCTATGCATACAAAAACAAAAGACCAAAAAACAAAATCAAAAATAAAAATAAAATAAAAAATTGAGCCTTTTAAGCCAAAAACATGAACTACGAAAGACCTGATCTCCCTTAACCCGGGAGTACGTAGGCAACCATCTTGGTCCAGTCAAACCAAACAAAAAATTCAAAAACCCTCGAATCCGAACACAAAAATTCAAAAATTTATCAAACCAGACTCAAAATCCAAGATAAACTCCTTTCAAGCCTCTCCAACCAAACTAGCAGGAACTACGAATGACCTGATCTCCCTCAACTCGGGAGTACGTTGGCAGCCATCTACGGTGCGGTTTGATCTTCAAGAAAAACAAAAAAAGGAAAGACCAATTCAAAGACACCGAAGATAAATAAAAGCCAAATTCTATCAAACCACCTGGTCAACAGGCCTTGCTGAGGAAAATCAAAGCTAGTCTTTGAACCTGTGGATAAGCAGGATAACAGTGCCAACATAGCATCTCTCTAAAGATAGAGGAGCAGCTGTAAGCTCCTAACCCTTGGTCTTCATATGAGCCAGAACATCCACTGCCATCTACATACTATGGTCTCATCCTTCTCAGCAAAAATAGCCTCCCGAGTGACTCGAGCCTCGCCTCTATCAACAGAAGTCATATCTCTACTAGAATGGGCCATCAACATCAACGCCCTGGCCTGATCTTTCTCCAAGGTCATCCGAGCTATCAAATCTGCCATAGCCAGATCTGTTCCGATAGGGACACTCGGTAGGTCACTAATCAAAGTCGTGGTCAAAACCATCACCACCAACCATCACAAGCCCTTGAGTCCAATTTATTGGAGTCCGAAGGCATTTCGACATAAATCGTCAAAGTTAGAACAACAACACAGCGATATTTCAAGCATAAACATCCGTATGGACCTTCGAAGAGCTGAAGTCTCAATCTAAAACCTTCATCAAACCATAAGAAAGGTCAACAAAGCCAATTGCTCCTACAAATAAAAAATAATGACTGGGGCATCCAAGCATTAAAGCCAAAATCCACTACCTGTTCACTATGGGGGTCATACGAGTAAAGACTCTCGCGATCTTGGCATCTTATCAGCCCATCGGTCAAACATACAACCAAGCAATCCTCCCAGATGACAAGCAAGACTGGGGCAAGTTCAAAGTTAACAACAACTCGATGTCGGGACCGTTACAACAAGACTGGATGAATTTTGGAAATGGCGCAACTCAACACTGGGGCATTTATCAACTACCCAATCAACATGCACCAGACGGCACCATCAGCATGGTCCATCATCATCCAAGCTTCCATCATTGGCGATCCAGTATGACCAATTAACCTTTGTCAATCATAATTTTTTTAGAATAATGCGATCCGCTGATAAGGTATGACTCTTTCATCTCTTTATGTGCTTTCAAATTCCATGCATTAGCGATAATACACATCAGTCCTGCATTAGGGTCTCCAAAAAAGAGAAAAGAGATTTTTGTTTAACTTGTTATGAATTGGATTAATTCTGATAAGCGTCCGTGGAGCAAGAATCATGAAAGAGATTAGAGAATTAAGACTATTCAACCTTTTAATTAGGCACGACGTCCTAGTTCACTTTTTAGAGCAAACTTGACCTCATAAGCATGTCTGCACTTTGTGATTAACCTGACACTTAGTTGTGGGGTATGAAACCATGACAACTAGGATGATGATTTGTAGCCAATCTAATATCTCGAATCGTGGTCTGGGTTACTCGAGTAATTAAGCTCGAGGGGTGTCTCTAAAACTGGTGCCCTAAATCCATCTGGTTTGGGAGCCACCGGGCCAACGCTCGTTACATGGGTAACTTAGTGCCTAAGAAAACGAGCATTACAAGAAATCAAAACCAGATCAGATTCGAATTGTGGCCTAGGTTACTCGAGTAATTAAGCCCGAGGGGTGTCTCTACACCTGGTGCCCTAAAGCCGTCTGGTTTGGGAATCACCGGCCCAACACTCGCTACACGAGTAATTTAGAGCCTAAGAAAATGAATCTTGTACAGGCTCAGGCGAAGATCAAAAGAGTAGACCGCCTAACTTATCTCGAAGTGTGGCCTTTGTTACTCGAGTCAGTAAACCCTAAGGGGTGTCTTAACACCTAATGCCCTAAAGCCATCTGGTTTAGGAGTCATTGGTCCAAAACTCGTTACATGGGTAACTCTGAAAAGCCTAAGAAAATGAGACAAAGTTAAGCGAGGAAAGCAGAATTTTTTTTTAAGAAAATAAGGTCATCTAGAGTCATAAAGAGAAACCCCTGCTAAGGGTTACGTCACACATAGTGCACATGTCATATGATCTTAATCTTGTGAAGAGCAGTGTATAGAGCGAAGATGAGGTGTCTCTGATGAAGGGAGATAAGTCTTTTGAATCTAATCCTACCCATGAAAAATGACCATAGATGCTTAAAAGTTTTCTTGCGATTTCATAACTTGTCAAATGAAAATTTCAATTTCCTTAGAAAAAATTTATTTTCATACTCCCTTTCAAAATCTTTAGTGATAAGATAAGAGCGCATTAAATACAAGCATTCATTTCCTAAATTTTAACTACAAATGCCTCATCATACTAATCCTGATGGCCCGAGCTATCAAGCTTTCGGCACATATGGTTGTTTGTCTGAATGTGCAGGATATTACTCACCATGGACATGGTCAACAAAGCGAGTTTCTTCTATGAACCCCAGTAATAACATGCAAGAGGACTGGGGCATTTCGCCATTCAATAAAATGGAAGGAGTCTACGATGGGACCAAACCTCTCATCAAAAGGAAGGGGAAGAGCTCCTAAAAGAAATCAAGGCAACATCAGCTGTCCCTTCACAAAAAGGAAAAAATCCTCTACAGAATCCTTAACTTGAGAAGAGCAGATGCCCGATGACAAAAAGATCTAGCGAAGGAAATCTGCATCATTAAATATGTCAACCTGCGCCAAGTCCTCACAAGTCGAGGCCTCTACACTGAAGTTCAAATCTAGGCAGTGAAAGAACGGGCTACATCCTGTAAGACGTCAGCATCACCCGGGTCATCAGTCGAGCCAAAGCTAAACCAGCAAGGTCGCAAGTAAAGAGCTGGCCCCTTTCGCACTCAAGGATCAGCCGTTGGCACAACCCCAGCAAAGCATCGGGGAATGATCCAGGGACGAAGACAGTATATCAAATCCGATCCCCAATATCGGTCCTTTGACCCAAATTTGATCCCCAATGTCGGTCCTTTAAACCCAAATTCGGTCCCCAATATCTATAAAATCATATCATATCAACCCCGATCTCCAATCAGGCCGTCAGATCAACTCCTATCCATGCCTAAAAAGAAACTCCTAATCACCTCAGAAAGGGTGAGGTATGGTCCTACATCAATTCAATTAAGCATATGCATCAACCTAAGATAAATTAAGATCATCTTATCATGTCTGGTCTGCACATGTGCAACAAGTGCTACATCAGCGCACATCTCCATCAAAACATTAGGCATACATACCCAATAGATTCAAAAATGCATACACGTTAAATACACACTCAATGAAAAAGTTTGCTACCATTCGAGTAGGTATCAGGACAGTCCAATGATCAACCATTGCTCCTACCATTAGGGTAGGCACTTTTGCAAACTACCGGTGTAAGTTATCATCAGGATAGGCATCGGGAGCACCCACTGAGGTAACTCGGCAACAGAGATATCCCTATCAGAGGAGCCTTAAGAAATGTACAACGGTATCAGCTAAAGAAAATTGCCCCTGATAATATTGACAGATTGGGGAAACCATTGGCCTTAAAACCAAGGTAACGCCAAGGGCCATCATGGAAAACATTTTAGTTTATCTTCATCAAATAGAGCATCGACAGCACCGATAGAAATCAAACCATTCAAGTCAACACCAGCATAGACATTAGTAGCACTGATGAAAGTCAACCGTTAAAATCAGCCCCAACACAGGCACCGGTAAAGGAAATGCGATGCGATGCAATTTGCAAAGTGATATGCGATGTGCGATGCGATTTGCGATGCGATTTGTGATGCGATGTGATTTACGATGCGATATACGATTTGCGAAAACGTGTTAACATTCATTGCATTGCGGTTTGCATCATTAATAACTTGTCATATTTCAAGTGTCTAGCACTCTTTATCCTATTCATTCCATTGCATTACATAAACATAATAAAGAGGGGCATCTGTAGACACTCGAAGTTTTATTCTCCTGTTACTTACACGGTAGGGCAAAGCCGTCTTTTTAACTCAACCCCGATCCTGATACTGAGCCTTCAATCCAAACTCGGCCACTCATGCCGGTCCTTCAACTCAAATCAAATCTTCAATATCGGTAATCTAGTTAAATTCAATCAATAATATCAATAATCCAGCCAGCTCTGATAGTCAATCAGACCGTCAATCTAGCTCCGATAGTCAATCAGACCGTCGATCCAGCTCCGATAATGAATAGGACAGTCAATCTAGTTCTGATAGTCAATCGGATCATCTATCCAGCTCTGATCGTCAATCGAACAGTTCATCCAATTCTGATCGTCAATCGGACCGTTAGATCATCTCTGATCTCAATATCGGGACATCAGCTCAAACCCAATCACCAATATTGGGATGACCACATCACCGATCAACCATATCAGGATGTCAACTCAGCCCCGGCAGCAACCCGGGAAGTCATGTCACCTTAAGACATAAACTTGAAGCCTCACAACACCTCCAGAAGAAAACCTAGAATGACCACGTCAGCCACAGAGGCAACACTGGGGACAAACAGACTCGAATGGGATCCAAGTCTTGGAAATAGTCTCCCGAAAGTCAACTAGAGGCCATACCGACACCAAGGGCAACCCCAGGAGGGGAAAAATGGTCATTTCATCAACTCTCATCTGATTCAGTCAAATTCAAGTTGAATTAATGCCACCAAGGTTAGAAAGGACAACAACGGTGATCCCGGGTGAAAATAAAACCAGACGGCTCGACGGACAAACTGTGGGGAAACAAAGATCCAATCATGAACCCATCTTTGGGGACTTAAGAAGGGTTAAAACCAATGTTATCGTGACACTCTCAGTGAGGGCTTTCCGGAAAGATATAGCACGCCTCGAACAGACGCTCCAATCAAAAGTTATGAAGTTTTGAACCTGACATCGCGTCGCCGGGCATGCACGCACCTCGAGACAACCAAAATGGGCATGTGGGCCCCACTTAAGGGAGCTGCACATCTACCTGCTACCACCCTAGATAGAGCTACGGCTCCCTTGCCTATATATAGAGGTGCACCCCCATTCATTTTTAACAATTCAAAAACGCAGCGAAGCTTTGCCAGTTTGATTTTTTGACTTTTAACACCTCTTCCAAGCCCAAATATTTTCACTCTAACACATAGATATACGTATATACTACCACATATCAAAAAACTACCAGTAGATTTGGATGTTTAAGGCCCACTAAGTGGCAAAAAGCCCGTTTTACAAGCTATTGTAAGTATTTTTACGATCAGCAAGTTGCAATTACTACTTTGCACTGTTTTACACTTGCACACAAAGTTTCACCTTCTAAATATGCTTGGAACTTAGTTCTGTGGCCGTTTTCATCAAAATTTGGTATATTTCTGTACATAAACACAGGTTTTTGCATTTCTACAACTCGAATTGACGATCCGTCAGCTCTAGCAGCTTCGATGCACTAGCACACACATTCTGGCAACTTCGTCGGACTGGGTCATCTTCCTAGTCTAGGTTTGGCCCTTTTTTGTACATATTTAACAGCAAATGTACTAACATTTCAATTCTGTCGAGCCCGGATGTCAAATGCGAGGTAGTTTATCGCTTTTATATATATTACGCATATATAAGCGACTTTCACCATCACTGCTTCTCATATCAGTCCTGGTTGACTACATTTCTGTCAATATATATATATATTTATATATTTTCAGTGCGGCCTAGATTACTTCGTGGCCATTTTACTGCTTTTGCACACTTCGCCATACTGGGTGCTCTCCCCAGTCACTGGTTGCTTACTTTTCTATCAATTTCAATTCTAGTACGGGCACTAGCGTGAAAACCCATCGTCCTTAATACTATTTTTCTATATATATATATATATATATATATATTTCATTTATGTCACAGCATGGATGGATTATTTCGTGGCTATTTACAGTTTTTTATAAATATATATATTTTAATTCCAGTCCAGGCGTGCGAGTGAAAACCCATAGCCCTTTTTATATTTTTGTATATATATATAATATATATATATATATATATATATATATATATTGCTTTACTCCATCTATTCAACTGCTGCCTGTAATATTCATTTTTATGAATCTGCACTAACATATCTGCAGGCGGACTAGATTTATCCAAATCCCGCTAATTCTAGCTTTCAATGGTCCAAACAGGTCCTGACAAAACCTGGAAGCTATAATGGCTGAGATTTCTTTAAATCTAGTTATTTTTATATAGTTTCAGCTTTAAAAGCAAACTCGTGTCCTTTAGATCGCTATCTAGTGGGAACGAGACGCTTTATCCACTCGTAGCCAGGATTTATTAATGAATCCTTGGTTCCATGGCGACGTGATGATGTATATATATCAATTTCTATACAAATTTGAATTGTACAGGTTTATGGGCTACTCATATGTGAGCCTAGGAATCGTGGGATTCACGATCAAATCGATCGAGATCTGATTCCCATAATGGACAAACTCTAGTTTACAGATGTACCCTACTAGTTTTTTCTGTAAAATGTACATACACAGACCTTAAAACGGTTATCTGAATTTAAGGTCTCATCATATTGAAATGTCAATTATCGTGTCAGCGTCCCTCCGATGGTTTTCATACCCATAAGGAGATCGACACTTGTCTATTTTTGTGGTCGAGGATGCTTCACAGCCCAGCAAATCACCATTCACATGCAGCCATAAGGCTATAAAGATAAAAAAAAATTAAAAGTACTAATACGTTTCAATTCCTATGGCAGCGTAAGGGTTTGATAAACCAGCTTTCAAAACATCATTTTCAATTAAAAGAAAAGCTTTTGTAAATCAAATTAAATGCTTTTGCAAATCAAATCAAAGACTGATTTTCAAATCAAATCAAAGACTGATTTTCAAATCAAATCAAACCCTTTGTATATAGGCTCAGCGAAGTCTGTCAAAGCTTTCAATCAATCAAATCATGATAAGTAGGTTTTATACCTACTTATTGGACGCTAACTTACTTTGATTTTGGCCTAAACTCAAGCACTTTAGAGTCTTTTAATGCATTTTAGCTTTGTTTTGCATTTTATAGACAGGAAGTTTTTTTGGCATAAAATGGCACAATAATGGCATGGATTGGCATGATCTGGCAAGGAATTAGATAAAGGCTATATGGGAAGCGAGCAATAAGACATGGTGTTGGAAATGGGCAAAATGGCATGAAGCGGGCACGAAGGCAAGAAGAACTTGGCATAAGGGCTTCAATTCAGCAAAGGAGAAGGAAAAGGAAGCAAGAAAGAAAAAGGAATGAAGCACATAACAACCAGCATTGAAAGTGAAGTCACCAGCTGAAAGAGCAGGTACGCTCGGCCACGCGGCTTCATGAATCTTACCCGGCGAGGCCGCGCCGGTTAAACATCTGAGACTTTGCATTTTTTTAGCCGTGTGTAATAGATTTAAAAAGCTTGATATTGCAAGGCACGGGGAACACTCAGCACTTATCAGACTATATTTTACTTTAAAGTCTCGTTCTTACATTTTTAGGTTTTAGGAGCTAAGAAGAGTGTGAGAGCTTATCTCCTCCTCTCTTCTAGTTCAAGTAGATTTCTTATTTAGGGTTCTCTTTGGTTGGACTTGTGTTCTGAACTTGAGTATTAAAGGCTTTTATTGGAAGGAGAACCATCAAGATTTACATTTCCATTCTCGATGTTCATGTGATTTAAGCTTTATCGATGTTCATGTGATTTCTATCTTAATTGTGGATATTATATGATATGGATTTGGTGTATTGAAAAATAGCCCTGTCTCACATTCGTGCTCCGCGGCTAGCATTCCTATGTGATTATTCATGTTTGACATGAGGTGTTGTTAACCTAGATGACGCAATAGATGAAGTTAGGATCCCATATTCCACTAATTTGAACCCCTTGCTTGTTAATTAGTTAAGTCTAGTTTAAATCCAGTATAGTTAATTAAAGAATACTGTGACTCCCGTTTGAGCAAACAAAGATAACCATAGGACTGTTGTATGATAGTGTAAGTCTGACTCCTTTCTCCAGTGGGAACGATCTCGACTTATTGAATTATTACTTGTCGACCGTGTACACTTGCACGTGTTTTATGCCCATTTTTGTTAACACCGAAACGGCACAATAAGTTTTTGGCGCCGTTGCCAGGGAATACGGTTTAAGCTTAGTACTGTTAACATCAGTTTTTGTTAGATTTGGTTGACTTAAACAAATCTCTTCTTATCTCATTTCTAACTTTATTTTTATTTGTGTTTCAGGTACTTATGGATAGTTTATGCACAAGCGAGCCTCATATCCTGAGTTAGTGCCTCGACAAGAGCACATAAACAGTAGAGCTTGGAGAGCAAATATTCAAAACATCAATCCACATGTAGAACCTGAACAACCTCACCAAATGGCTTAAGAGCAAAGGGCCAAAAATAGAGCTTTACAGGATTACTCTATGCCAAAAATCACCGATCTGCAGTCTAGCATACTGCGGCCAGCAATCGCTACAAAAACTTTCGAGATAAAGCTAGGGACACTGCAGATGATTCACAACAATCTCCAGTTTTGGGGTACACCTTCCGAAGATCCAAATGAGCATATCCTGAGTTTCATAGAGATATGCGACACATTTAAGTTCAACAACGTTTCTGATGAGGCGGTAAAACTTAGATTATTCCCTTTCACCTTGAGCGATAAGGCAAAAAGTTGCCTGCACTCATTACCCTCAGGATCAATAACCACGTGGGAAGACTGTGCTCAGAAATTTCTAACCAAATTCTTCCCTATGGCTAAGACTGCGTCCATGAGGAGTGCTTTGAGTCAGTTTGCACAGCTCCAAGGGGAAATGTTGTATGAAGCTTGGGAATGCTACAAAGAAATGCTCAGGAAGTGCCCGCACCATGGAATGCCAGAATGGATGGTGATAAATTCATTCTATAATGGATTGGGGTGGCAGTCAAGGCCAATTATTGATGCCGCTTTGGGAACAACTCTATGGACTAAAGACTTCCCGATAGCCTATGAGCTTATTGAAACAATGGCACCTAATGAGTATCAGAATCCAACAGCGAGAATAGTTAACCTAAGGTGGCAGGAGTATTGGATGTTGATGCAATCACATCATTGTCAACACAATTTGCATCATTGAACAAGAAGATAGATTCTATGGCTGAGAATAGAGTTCAGTAAGTTGCATTCGTTTATGAGTTGTGTGTCGGAGCACACCCGACAGAGCAGTGTGCCATCACTACCGAGTTGGTACAGTTTGCTAGCAACTACCAAAAGTCGCATAATCAATACCCAAGCTCCTACCATCCCAACAATAGGAACCATCCGAACTTCAGTTGGAGCAACAACCAGAATGCTCAACAGCCTCAACCCTACCAAAATGCTCAAACATCCCAACCTCAAACATCACAAAATCAATACCAATCGGCTCAACCACAACCACCATACCAAAATGCCCAACAACAACATTCCCGATACCAACCCTATCAACCAAAGCCTCAACCACAATAGTCCCAACATCAATATGCCCCAAGACAATCACACCCTCCAGGATTTCATCAACACCAACAACAACAACAATATCACTCAGATCCCGCACCTCAATAAGAAAAGAAACCTGACATAGAAGAATTATTACTGAAACATGTTGCTGCCACTGAGTTGATGATGAAGAGCCAAGCAGTGGCAATCAAAAATTTGGAAAATCAGATGGGCCAAATGGCAAATTCAATCAATAATAGACCACAAGGAACTTTGCCAAGTACTACTGAAGCCAATCCAAGGAGGGAAGGAAAATAGCAATGTCAAGCTATTACACTGAGGTCAGGAAAGCATACTACAGAATTATAGGTTGGTGAGCCCGCGCCCAATAATAAAGAAGATAATGCGCAGCCGCGCCAAGAGTCAGTGGATTCAGAGAAGAGCTTAGCTAATGGGGGTTTTGAACAGAGGGTAATCGAGAAGGATCATGAAGAGTTGCTTGAGAAAACCATAACCAAACCACCACCTATTTACCCTCCTGTTCCTTACCCACAGAGAATATAAAAGCACAGAGATGATAGACAGTTTGCCAAGTTTTTGGAGGTGTTCAAGAAACTGCAGATAAATATACCATTTGCAGAGGCATTAGAACAAATGTCAAGTTACGCGAAGTTCAGTGAAGGGTATTCTATCAAGGAAGAAACGATTAGCGGACTTTGAGACAGTGGCCTTGACAGAAGAGTGCAGTGCAGTATTACGGCGTAAGCTACCTCCAAAGCTTAAGGACCCGGGTAGTTTCATAATACCTTGCTCCATTGGAAAGTTAGTCTTTCAACAATTGCTTGTGTGACTTAGGGGCGAGCATAAATTTGATGCCTCTGTCAGTATTCAATCAATTGGGATTGTCAGCCCCAAGCCGACAAATATTTCACTACAGCTTACTGACAGATCCATCACTTATCCACAGGGTATTGTGGAAGATGTTTTGGTCAAAGTAGATAAATTTATCTTCCCAGCTAACTTCATCATCTTAGACTATGAAGATGATAGAAATATACCAATCATCCTTGGGAGACCTTTCTTGGTCACTGGGCAAACTCTTATAGACGTCCAGAAAGGTGAGTTGACAATGAGAGTGCATGATCAAGAAGTCACCTTCAATGTGTTTAAGGCTATGAAGTTTCCTACCGACGGGGAAGAATGCTTTCGGATTGATATGGTAGACAGGATGTTGAATGAAGAAGTTGGAAATCTGGTTAATGGGCCTTTGAAGAGTGCCATATTGGGAGATTCTGAGATGGAAGATAATGAGATTGCTGAATATGTGCAGATTCTTGACACAGCACCACAGTTTCAAAGATTTAAGATTCATGTCGAGCCACTCAAGCTTTCTAGGGAGACATCAGTACGACTCAAGCCTTCTCTTGTTTGCCTCCAGATCTTAAACTTAAACCTCTTCCTAATCATTTAACGTATGCATTTTTAAGTGAATCTTCAAAGTTGCCTATTATTATTTTTGTTGCCCTAACATCTTGCCAGGAAGAAAAACTGCTACGAGTACTAAAAGAGTTTAAATCGGTAATTGGATGGACCATAGCAGACATAAAGGGGATCAGCCCAGCATTCTACATGCATAAAATCCTGCTGGAAGATGATAGTAAGCCATCAGTGGAGCAACAACGAAGACTGAATCCTATTATGAAGGAAGTGGTTAAGAAGGAGATATTAAAGTGGTTAGATACATGGATTATCTATCTGATATCAGACAGCTCATGGGTGAGCCCGGTGCAGTGCGTGCCGAAGAAAGGGGGTATGACTGTGGTATCCAACGAAAACAATGAGCTAATACCTACCAGGACAGTGACGGGGTGGAGAGTCTGCATGGACTACCGCAGACTAAATAATGCTATAAGGAAAGATCATTTTCCCCTCCCGTTCATTGATCAGATGCTACATAGGCTAGCAGGTCATGAATACTACTGCCTTCTGGATGGGTACTCAGGATACAACCAAATAGTGATAGCTCTAGAAGACCAAGAAAAGACTACCTTTACTTGTTCGTATGGCACATTTGAGTTTAGAAGGATGTATTTCGGGTTATGCAATGCCCCGGCTACATTTCAGAGGTGTATGATGGCTATTTTCTTCAATATGGTTGAGCATAATGTTGAAGTCTTCATGGATGATTTTTTAGTTTTTGGAGACTCCTTTGACCTGTGTTTGGAGAATTTGGTAATGGTGTTAAAAAGGTGTGTTAAGACGAATCTCGTGCTGAATTGGGTGAACTGCCATTTTATGGTACAAGAAGGTATCATTTTGGGAGATAAGTTTCGAAGAAAGGATTAGAGGTGGACAGGGCTAAATTGGAAACTATTGAGAACTTGCCTCCGCCTATTTTTGTAAAAGGTGTTCGTAGCTTCTTGGGGCATGCAGGCTTCTACCGTCGGTTTATAAAGGACTTCTTGAAGATTACAAAGCCACTTTGCAGTTTGTTAGAAAAAGATGTCCAGTTTAAATTTGATGAGGAATACCTGGCTGCATTTGAGCATTTGAAAAAGAAGTTGACTATGGCACCAGTGATTACAGCTCTGGATTGGGACCTTCTTTTTAAACTGATGTGTGACGCAAGCAATTTTATTGTGAGAGCTGTATTGGGTCAGTGTAGGGACAAGGTCTTTCATGTTATTTATTATGCTAGCAAGACCCTTACTGATGCCCAGTTGAACTACACTACTACAGAAAAAGAGCTTTTAGCGGTGGTGTACGCATTTGATAATATTTGTGCTTATTTAATTGGGACTAGAGTGATTGTGTACACCGATCATGCAGCGATCCGATATTTGATAGCAAAGAAAGATGCCAAGCCCCGTCTGATCATGTGGATCCTTCTTTTACAAGAATTTGACTTAGAAATCAAGGATAAAAAAAGGACCGAGAACCAAGTGACTGACCACTTATCTCTATTGGAGAATCCGGGAAGGGATGCAAATGACAAAGTTATGATCAATGAATCCTTCCCAGATGAGCAATTATTTGTAGTGAAAGGCGAAGTGACATGGTTCACAGATTATGCAAATTTCCTAGTAAGCAATATCATCCCTTTTCACTTGACTAGGCATCAAAAGAAGAAGTTTCTACACGATGTGAAATGGTTTATTTGGGATGAACCGTACTTGTTCAAGCAGTGTGCTGATCAAATGATTAAAAGGTGCATTCCATATAGCGAGACGGAGAGTATACTACAGGATTGTCACACATCAGTATATGGAGGCCATTATGGAGGTGAAAGAACAGCGGTCAGGGTTTTGCAAGCAGGTTTTTATTGGCCGACTATCTTCAAGGATGCTTACAGCTTTGTTCAAAGATGTGATAGATGTCAGAGGGTAGGAAATATATCACAGAGAAATGAAATGCCCTTGAATACAATCCTCGAGGTGGAGATCTTTGATGTCTGGGGGATAGACTTTATGGGGCCTTTCGTTTCATCATGTAGGAACTTGTACATCCTTCTGGCAGTCGATTACGTGTCTAAATGGGTGGAAGTGGCAGCTCTACCGACGAATGATGCTAAGGTGGTTCTGAGATTTCTCCAAAAGAGCATTTTCACAAGGTTCGGGACTCCTAGGGCGATCATTAGTGATGAAGGTACCCACTTTTACAATTGCCAGTTACAGCTTTATTTGCTAAATATGGGGTAAATCATCGAATAGTTATAGCTTATCACCCCTAAACCAATGGCCAAGCAGAAGTGTTAAATCATGAGGTGAAGAGAATACTGGAAAAGATTGTGAACCCCACGAGGAAAGATTGGTCGCTGAAACTGGATGATGCAGTATGGGCTTACAGGACTGCCTACAAAGCACTGCTGGGTCTGTCGCCATTTCAGCTTGTGTATAGAAAGGCTTGTCACCTTCCCATGGAGCTTGAACATAAAGCCTATTGGGAAATCCATAAGCTAAATTTTGATTTAAAGGCTGCAGGGGAGAAACACCTTCTCCAACTCAATGAGTTGGACGAATTTCGATTGCAGGCCTATGAAAATTCCAAATTGTACAAAGAAAAAGTGAAAAGGTGGCATGATCTCAAGATTATGGAAAGGACATTCGAGACAGGGCAAGCAGTGCTATTATTCAATTCTAGACTTAGACTCTTCCCAGGAAAGCTAAAGTCAAGATGGTCAGGGCCTTTCACTGTAAAGACTGTATATCCATACGATGCAATAGAAATTTTCGATAAGGACCAAGATAACCCCTTCAAGGTTAATGGACAACGGCTGAAGCATTACTATGGTGGTGAGGTTGACAGACAGAAGGTCGCCTTAATCCTTTCTACAATGTGACCAAATCAGACAGAGTCTAGCTTATGGACTATAAACAAGCTCTCGATGGGAGGCACCCCATCATCTCTATCTCTCCCTCAAGTTTAATTCTTGCGTCGCATTTCTATATATTTCTCTATCATATTTAATTATGGTTACTAATCTCTACATTTCTCTTTCCCTGCTTAATTCTAATCATTTTGAAAAAGTTGGCTATTTTTGAGCATCGTAGTGTTAGAATGCTCATCGCCTACATTTTTGAACATTAGGAATGTAGCATGCATTTTTGGGAGTTAGAAGCTCATTGTATATATATTCATGGGTTGTAAATGATCATTGCCTATATTTTTGCACTTAGGCATAGTTGTGCAGATTTTTGGAGCTGGAAGCTCATTGGACATGTATTTGACAGATTGCATATTGCATATAAGCATATGGAAGATTCTTGGGAAATCACATAGAAAGTATTCGCTTGCATAGCATTGTTACGAATTGTAAAGTATATACATCCTACATATGAAAATTTTCATGATGGAGTCAATATATATATAATATTTTTGATTGATAAGTGTGCAGGAAAGTCAAGTGTTTCAAATTGCTTCTTTAGCCTTAGCAATGTTGCTGCCAAAAGAAAAAGATTTTTGGACAGTTTTCCAGTCGCGTGGCCGCGCCCCTTACAGTTCATCAGCTCGTGCGCCCGCGCCTCTGCCAATCCAGAGAATCTGAAACTTTACAATTGCCCGGCCACGCAGACAGCAAGGCTTAAGTTGGCGCGCCCGCGCCGGAGCCCAGCAGACGACAGTTTTGAAATTTTTTAAAAATGATTTTCAGCACTAATTCTATAACTATTACCCTCACGCCTCCTCTCCCATACACAAACCCACGAACTCTCTGTATATCTCTCAATCCAAGCCCTATCTTAAGTCACATTCACTACCCCTCCTATCTCCTACACATGAATTCTACCTCCCTTCTCCTTCTCCCATACAACCGCACTCTCCTTTCCCCTTACACAATTTCACTTCATTTTCAAGTTTGGTTTTCAAAGATTAGGGATTGCTTGCAGTTTGCAGAGATTTTCAGAATCAAGGGTTTGTTCTTCCCAATTGGCAAAGGATCAAGTTTGGGGGAATTTCATCAATCAAGGTTTGTGCAAGAATTTTGTCTGACAATTATCAATGGGTCCTAAGCGCTCACGATCCGCCGCTTCCGCTTTCGCAACCGGTTCGCCTATTTATAGTGCATCGAACGACTGACATCACCATCGACTTGACAAAATTCATCAGTATCGAGGCCCAAATTGAGTACTATAGGATTACGACCAAATCAGTTTTCAAGGAGAGGGGCTTGAAGCCCACAAAGGAGGATGGGGACATGCGAGCCATGATTCAAGGGATGGGGTGGCAAGGTATTTGTGCAACGCCGCCGCCAGTGCCATTGGATTTAGTCTGTGAATTTTACGCCAACGCAAAAATTCACGCAGAGCGGCAAGTCTTTTGTGCGGGGCCAAACCATTGATTACCGCCAGGCTGCGATTCGTGAGGTTCTAAAGTTTCCTTCAGTGCCGGCCGGACAGGTGAATTGGGTGGAGGCCGAGAGGTTTAAGACTGACTTGGATCAAGTGCTTCGTGACTTGTGTGCACCAGGAACAGCGTGGAAAATCAAGAAAGATACCGTTAACGAGTACACCACGTTCCTTGCCTCCAGGATGAACAGATACGCTAAGGCATGGAATTTGTTCCTCTTTGGCAGCCTTGTGCCATCCCAGCACCAGCACGAGGTGACAGTAGAGAGAGCCATCATCCTGTGGGGAATTATTACGGGAAAGTACATTGATGTCGGCCATCTGATTCACCAAAACATGATGAGGTTTATAAGAGGCAGTACCACAGGCTCCATTTTGCATGCATCCATAATAGCCAATCTCTGTGCTAAGGCAGGCCTCGAATGGCCCGATGAGCAGATCCAAATGCCAAGTGGGGATGTTACTCACACCACTATCAAGAATTTTATGGATTGGGCTAGAGGCAAAGTAGACCCGAGGGGAAAAGGTTTTATTGTGACAGTTCCTTTGCCAGTTCCACCACCGCAGGCAGCAGCCAGCAGAGGGCGTAACTCCTCCTCCAGTCGGTGACATCTAGCAGGATCGCCAAATTTGTCTTATAGAGATGAGGATCGATGCGCTGCATGAGAGTTTTGCCGTGTTTGCTGATGGGTTGACTCGTGCCCTAGCTGAGGCCTTTGCACAGCAGGGGACAATGCTGGAGTGACTTGTGTTCGCATCTGACTTGCCATACCCGTCGCCAGATACACCACCCGAGGAGGGTGGCCATGCCGATCAGTAGGGGAGTTTCCTAACCCTTTACCTTCAATGGGGACATTGAATATGTTAAGTTTGGGGTTATTGGGTGTAGTTTGTAGTTATTGCATTTAGTTTTAATTTTTATATGTTTGCATTTAGTTTTAATTGCATAGTAGTTGCATTTAGTTAAATTGCATATTGCATGTTAGGTTGTATATAGTAGTTGCATTTTAATTTATGTTAGCATTTGTTAGGTTGTATATAGTAGTTGCATTTTAATTTGTGTTAGCATTCTAGTTTGTGTTAGTTTAAAATTTTGTATAATTTTTTTTTAATTTTTTTGATTTTATTTATTTAGTATGTGTTTAATTGCATTGCATAATCCCGGTTGTTTAGCATGTGGAATTTTGATTTAGCCGATGATGACATTGAGTTATGATAGATTATTGAACTCTGTTAGTTGCTTAAGCTCAGTTATATGTTTATACATGATGTAATCTATACCTGTTGCTTGGATGTCGCCGGATAGCACAGTTTGTCTTTACTTGCTTGTTGGCTAGATTAGTACATGCTTGTCTTCTAAGGGGAAAAATTTTGTTTTTAATTGCTAGAATTATGTAATAAAAGCAATAATGACCTTGCCAACACTAGAATATAAGTTTGAGGGAAAACCTTGGCTATGCATGCTGATAAAAAGAAAAAGAAAAAGAAAAAGAAAAAAGAAAAGAAAATAAGCTGTGAAAAAGAAAAAAAAATTATAATAAACGCAATTGGCTAGCGAAGTCTTGTGGCCTTTGATACTCGAGCAAGCACGCCCTAGGGGATTGTCTCTGCACCCAGCGCCCTAAGGCTTTTATGGTTTGGGAGTCGTTGGTTGAAAGCTCGTTAAATGGGTATCATTGAAAAGCCTAAGAGGGCCTAGCATTGTACAGTCAGGTGTAACCGCGGGAAAAGTGCAAATATCGCCCCCATGTGAGAATAAAAGCATAATAAGCCCTTGTTGCACTTCAACTTGTATCTATGTGTTGGTTTGGTCATTGTTTGGTCTTAATGAAAAATTCTTGACTTAAAACGTTAATTTTCCTTCCTTAGATGTATAGCATGTGGAATCTTCACCTCATTTAAGCTTGTTTATTGCATTGCACACACACACAACATCTTTGTAACAGGTTGTGATTTACAGATTGTCTGTCTATATAACTGTTGCTTGAGCCAAATTATTGTTCATTATTTTGTATTCTCTCTGAGACGCATCTGATTGGAATTCATATTATGGCTGAGACTGTGGGATTCATTTCATGTAATTAGTTGCATATCATGTAGTTGCATTTGTATTTTTGCTTGAGGGCAAGCACTAGTTCAAGTTTGGGGGTATTTGATAAGTAGGTTTAATACCTACTTATTAGACGCCAACTTACTTTGATTATAGCTTAAACTCGAGCACGTTAGTGTCTTTTAATGCATTTTAGCTTTGTTTTGTATTTTATAGACAGGAAGTTCTTTTGGCATAAAATGGCACAATAATGGCATGGTTTGGCATGATCTGGCAAGGAATTGGATAAAGGCTATATGGGAAGCGAGTAGCAAGACATGGTGTTGGAAATGGGCAAAATGGCATGAAGCGGGCACGAAGGCAAGAAGAACTTGGCATAAGGGCTTCAATTCAGTAAAGGAGAAGGAAAAGGAAGCAAGAAAGAAAGCAGGAATGAAGCACATAACAGCCAGCATTGAAAGTGAAGTCATCAGCTGAAAGAGCAGGCACGCGCGATCGCGCGGCTTCATGACTCTTACCCGGCGCGGCCGTGCCGGTTAAATATCTGAGACTTTGCATTTTTTTAACCATGTGTATTAGATTTAAAAAGCTTGATGTTGCAAGGCACGGGGAACACTCAGCACTTATCAGACTATATTTTACTTTGATGTCTTGTTCTTACATTTCTAGGTTTTAGGAGCTAAGAAGAGTGTGAGAGCTTATCTCCTCCTCTCTTCTTGTTCAAGTAGATTTCTTGTTTAGGGTTCTCTTTGGTTCTGAACTTGAGTATTAAAGGCTTCTATTGTAAGGAGAACCATCAAGATTTGCATTTCCATTCTCTTTTCTCTCTCTTTCATAGTTGTTTAAATGCTTGGTTTAAATCCCATAATGGTGGGTGGTTCAGTGATGAAACTAACTTCCATTATGGGATTCTATTAGATTCTATTTGCTAAATCTAAGGTTTTATGTCTCTTTGATATGTATGGATGAAAATGTATGGTTTGCCTAGCATGATTGCTTTGTATGTTTAGATGCCTGATCAACATCTACTCTTATAGTTTATATGGACTTGAAAAATGAAGTGTAAACTTAGATTTTTCCATGCTAGCATATGTTTGTGAAACTTGCATTGGATGAGTTTTGTGATTCGCTATCCGGATAGAAATATACCGTATTGCCATATGTAGTCTAATAGGGGCTTGCACTTAAATCGATTTAGCTTGTAAATTGCATAGACATGTAGTAGTTTAAGCTTTATTGATGTTCATGTGATTTCTATCTTAATTGTGGATATTATACGATATGGATTTGGTGTATTGAAAAATAGCCATGTCTCACATTCGTGCTCCCGACTAGCATTCCTATGTGATTATTCATGTTTGACATGAGGTGTTGTTAACCTAGATGACGCAATAGATGAAGTTAGGATCCCATATTCCTCTATTTTGAACCCCTTGCTTGTTAATTAGTTAAGTCTAGTTTAAATCCAGTATAGTTAATTAAAGAATACTGTGACACCCGTTTGAGCGGACAAAGATAACCATAGGACTGTTGCATGCTAGTGTAAGTCTGACTCCTTTCTACGTGGGAACGATCTTGACTTATCGAATTATTACTTGTCGACCGTGTACACTTGCACGTGTTTTGTGCCCGTTTTTGTTAACACCGAAACGGCGCAACAAATCAATAAGCCCAATTTTCAAACAGCATTCACTCACGCATTCATAGTTTTAAGGGAAATATTAAAAAGATGGTGTACCGTGTTTACACTGGAGTCGTGGGGTGCCTAACACCTTCCCCACACTTAACCAAGCCCCCGAGCTCAAACTTTGTTTTCAAAGATCAAGTTTCGACAGTGTCCAGCAATTGGGCCTCTTTCAAACAAAACTCGATTGAGTTGGTACAACCATTTTCAAATCTACCAACTGGCGACTCTTTAAAACGTTCAAATCGTCGACATGATACATGTTGGCCTTTTTTCTAAAAAAGCCCTTCAAAACCTTTTTCCTAAATAAAAAAAATAAGGGTAAAGATAACTTAGGAGGAGGAATTAAAAGTTCTGGGTTGTGACCCGACCCACAGAATTTTTAAACCGACGTCAACAAAGTTCACGTAGAAAATAGGAACTAAAAGACTTGCCTTGATCGTTGTTTACCAATAACAGTTTAACAGCTTACAACTATCTGCACTTCACGTGCCCTACACAATTATATAATAATGCACATCAACTATTAATCACATAGCAACGCATAGTAGTTGTAATGTAATTTTACTCTACATCTCATAATTCTTCCTTTAATTAATACGCAATGTTCAATTAGATTGTGTTAACTTTCAATTTATATCTCACTATATTTCTTATTATTCATACTCGAAGTTCATTTAAGTGTTTAAGTCTTGCTAGGACTCCTTATTGATTTTATATTAACCCCCTTCCATATCTTATAGTGTTCATTTCAGTTGAATTGAAACACTTTTTACTTACATTAACACTTGTCACGGCGTTTCGACGTTCATTCGTCACACGCCCGATTCGTCTCTCTTATGTATACTTAGTGTGCTTATATAACTTATCTAATACATAATTTATTAATGTTAAGCATCATTATATTTACTAAAATTCATGTTTTATAACTTAGAACAACATCTATTATCATCGACAGCACTATACTTGCGTATGTGCATGTCTGACACCCTCCGATTGTGTCTGAATACGCATCACTCACAAAGATAACAATTTTGTCCTTTTCTAACGACCTCAAATTGAAAACGTTAAAGAACTAAAGTTGTAGGTCTACTCGTGCTCGTTCCGGATAATCTTGAATCTCCTCAATCGGAGTTCCTATGAAAAAGTTATGGCCGTTTTACTACAGGAGGTCAAAGCAGGTTTGCATTACACTACTTAAACCACTCCGGACAGCTTGTAGCCCCGCTGGGGTGGGAGTTCCTAGGCCAAAAGCCCCGCTGGGGCAGGGTCCTCTGCTGTTGGGTTCCCCGGCTCGCGAACTTGCAGAGAAATAAGCCAATTTGGCTTATTTCTTCGCACCAAAGTCTGATTTTAACTAACACAATGTACATGAAACTTTAAAAAAACAAAATCTTACACTTCTAACATGATTTTAACATACAATAATATCACAACACATAATCAAAACACCTAATTTCATGATTATGAAGAAAATACCATTTTTAAGCATTCTTAACCAAAATTAACACTGTGAGTTCGTTTTTAACCCAAATCACATAATTCAAATCATGTTTTGTTCGTTTCTAGATATATTATTATAATCCATGATCAATTTACATAACATATCACAACCAAACACTAATTTTGATATTTAAAAAACTATTTTTCAAGTTAGTTCATTATAAATTGCTATTTTCATAAAACTTATACTTTTAACAAAATAATTCACCAAAATTTCAATTCTCAACCGATTTCATTCATAATACATGCATTATTTTTATTATTGAAGATAGTATCATGAACATCTTTCAATTTTGCATATTAATACATACTACATCATCAATTTTTATTCTAAAATCAACCAATATAATAAAAACTCATAAGAACACAGTTCTTCATGTAAAACTTGTTTTCATGGATTTGATTACTGAAAACTCACTTCTAAATACATACACCAAATTATTCATACTCACGAACCTATATTATAGATTTCTTAACAAATAAATCATAAAAATCCATTTTTATGAAGAACTTAAGAAATAATAAACTAGAGTTTTTAAGGCTAGATTATTACCTTCAATTCTTAGAATAGAAGATGATTAACAACTTTGATTAACAATCTTCTTCTTCCTCCTTGATTCTCAAAAATCTTCTCAACTCCTTAGAGAATTTCTTCTCTTCTCAACTTTCTCTGAACTCTCTTCTCTGTTTCTCCCTTTCACTTTTCTTCTTTTAGTTTAGGCTTAGAATAACTTAGCGTAAACTCATATAACTGATAATACGTATACTAATATAATATAACTGCTAATTAATTAACCCATATAATAAATATATTAATTATACTTAATACATGAGTTACAAAGCTTGGAATTTAAAAAGCTCTAAGACTTGTTTGGCAAAACAAGTTATTTTAAAAACATATTTTTAATAGTTAAGGCCCTGTTTGGCAAAACGGATTTAAAACAATGCAAGGGCTTTGTTTGGGAAAACGGTTTTAAAAACTCTTTTTATTCTTTTAATAAATCCTTGAACACATCTTTTTAATGTTACCCTTTAATTAATTAAATCTTAACATTAATTTAATTAATTAAAAGTTTAACATCAATTAATCACATAAAATTATCACATTATAATTACTCGTTAATTATAACTTCATGTAACAATTACCACATCACTACATCTAATTTAATTATCTCAATTAAATTAGAACTATAACATAAAATCATTACATATTAATTGAATTAAATATTAAATAATTATTTAATTAATATAATACACTTAATTACATTATTCCATATTAATCACATAATTATTTATTTAACTCAATAAATAATTTACTTAAAATATTTATTTTAATTCAATAAATATTAAAATTAATATTTAAATCCTCTTCACATCAATTCACATATTTCACAATATATGACACGTATACACATACTCAAACTAAAAACATCAGATAATAAGAATTTTATTTATTAAATATTCATTTATAAATTCTTAAAAATTCGGGATGTCACAGATATCTATTCTATCTTCGGACTCTCCTTACGAGTATCCACTATGTAGGCTAAATACCCTACATAACATTGCTTCAATAACTTCTTGACCTGCATAATCGTCAGACAACTCACTTGTCTAGGCGATTTGCTACCATAAAATACTACCTTCGATGGAGTAGTAAGGTTCACCGACTTTCTCTGGCAATCGATTACCGCCCCATGGTTGAACAACCAATCCATACCCAGTATCACATCAAACTCCCCAAGTTTAATCAGAATCAAATCTACCATCAATTCATAACCCTTAATGACCAATCTACAGTTCTTGTATACGAACGTAACATGAATAACATCCCTATTCGAAATCTCTATGTTCAAGGGGTAAACTAATTCCTCTTTAGGTAAGTCTAGGGTCTCTGCAAAGTCATCAAATATGAATGAATAAGTAGCACCCGAATCAAATAATACGTAAGCATTTATACTATTGACCGGAATAATACCTAACACCACATCCTTTGACTGCACAGCATCCCGCACCGTCATGTTGAATGTTCTGGCAGTGGGTCGGATCACCTGCAGTGGTCCAGCGATAGTCAAAGTGCTGCCGCTGCCATTTCCTCCATTTCCTGTTGGCTTCTTAGGGCAACTTCGGGCCATGTGATCCTTAGATCCACATGTATACCAAGCTCCCTTCTTCGGGTTACGACAATTCGATGCATTGTGGCCTTCTTGACTACAGTTGAAGCATACTCACTTCCCCCTCAGGCACACTCCAGTGTGATTATTTCCCGCATATAGCACATGCTTCAATCCTCCTCTTCTACTAGCTTCCATGTTGACTCCCAGTAGAAGGGTTGTCGTTCCATTTCCTCTTCTAGTTGATATCACCGCTACCACCAGCCTTGTTCTCTGTCTCGTTCTTCTTCTTCTTCTGATCCTGGTTGTATTTGGTCACCGCATCGCTTCCACTTTCAGCGACGATGGCCTTTTCCAGTACAGCTGCAAACGTATTCAGCTGGAACATGGAGACCTTGCTGTAGAGCCAGGGCTTCAATCCCTGCTCGAATCTCCTCGCCTTCCTCTCTTCAGTACTGACCTGGTACGTTGCAAACCTGGCCAGCTCGTTAAATTTTGTAGCGTACTCCGGCACCGTCATCGCTCCCTGTTTCAGTTCTAGAAATTGAACCTCCATTTGGTTTTGCGATCTTATGGGGAAATACATTTCAAAGAACATTTCTTTGAAATGATCCCATGCTATAACAGCTTCTCCTTCCCTAGTCTTGTTGGCCTGCCACCAAAAGCTAGCTACTGACTTCAACATGAACGTCGCAAAAGCTGTCTTCTGGTCCTTGCTAACTCTAGCCACATCAAAGACCTTCTCCATCTCCATTATCCACTTCTGGACCTCTATCGGATTCATCGATCCCTAAAATTTTGGCGGTCCTACTACCTTGAACTGCTTAAACGTTGTATTCTGGACTTGCGGCTGATTCGCAAGCGCTCCCGTCAGTAGGTTCACCAACTGTTGAACCAAATTGGGATTCGTCCCGTTATTGTTGTTGTTATTGTTATTAGTCAAACCCTCTGGGATTTGACGTGTAGGTCTTCTTCTTGGAGGCATCTTTCTGTTAAGACATACTCTTATTAGATCCCTTACTCATTTCTTAAATATTCAAGTTCATACTTAAACATTTGAATAAAGTAATTCACATTTGAACACATAGCACGTCAATAAATTTTGTTATTTTATTCATTCTTAGTTTTTAAAACATAGAATAGATAGCATCTATGCTATTTACATCATCTTTCCTGAACTGAAAAAGTTACAGGATTACATTATCATCTTATCCCATTATTATCTCAAATTCTGAGATTACATTTATTTATATAAACGAAACACATAATTAATGACTCTGCTATCTAGGCATGTTAAGACGTCGCACGGCCTCTCTACGTTCTTCTTCCATCACCCGAAACACTGTTCTGCGATCCACCATGTACCACGGTAAATCTTTGAACTGAGTTGGGTAATAGAAGACACGATCCTGGGCCCTATCTATAGCCGTATGGAAAGCATAGTCTGTCTCCCTCAGCTTGGCCTTCTTCACTTGGACCTCGTCTTCAGCTCGATCTGCAGGTTGAGTAGCCCTCAAGCTCGTTTCCTCTGCTCTGACACACTTAGCTGACTCCTCTTTGATGTCGTTCTTCAACTTCTCTAGTTCAGCCAGTGCATCATCTCTGTCACTCTCCGCGTGGACTAGATCCCACTTCGTGTTTCCAAGTTCATCGTCCAGCTCTTAAATCGTCTCATCTCTTTGTTGTGTGGTTGTCCGACTCTCATCTTCTAGTTCCTCAAGCTCTCCGACTCGACCATGTAGCTCCACGTTACGGTCGTAGATCTCCTCGTACCTCTCAGCGCTAACAGAGTTGGGTGGAAATTCCTCTTCAGGATCCTCCTCCTCCTCTGACTCATCCTCGTCATCTCGGTCAGATACTAGCTCATACTCTTGACCAGCTAGGTGATTAATGGAGATGTCTCTCTCTGAACCAACTGCTCCCAGACAACTTGGATGTCTTGGGGCTCCTCGTCTCTAGGCATTTGGGGTAACTCCTTCCTAGACTGACTGGACTCTCCAACATTCGTCATCCTGACAACAAAGTTTTAAAGTTTAATTATTACGTGATATCGATCGATACTCTTCGCGTACTTAAACGTAAACACATAGCACATAAGGTAGTTTATTATCTTTCCTATCATCACTATCTTTTCGATCTCCTATAATGCTACTACCTAAGGTTTTTCCACCTAAGGTTCATAACCTAAAGCTCTGATACCAACTTGTGACACCCCCAAATCCGGATACTTCACTTCCATGGGATTTGGTGCTCACTATCTAAATAAAATATAACTGCTTCCCATAATAAGGAATGCAAAATAAATTACAACCTTGAATAAATAATAAAATCTCCCTTATCAAAAGGATTAAAACCTTGTTCAAAATATCCCAAGGTTATCTAACCTTAACATAAACAATTTGCGAAAAATAAACATCACATAATAAAATTAAAGTTTTATTACACATTATAATGAAAATATAAACAAGTCTTTATTTGTTCATCTTGCTCTTGCCCTTACTAGTTGACGGTTCGTCAACTCTTTCGACTTTAGCTGCAAGGGTTATATAATGCAAGAGTGAGCAAACAAAAGCTCACTTGGAATAACAACAATAGTGATGATACATTACTAAATAGCTTCAAATGAATTGAATAACATTTCTTTCATCAATAGTAAAGAATTGAATAATAATTCTTTCATCAAAATTTAAAATCGAATATAGAAATCATCTGAGGGTCATAAGACCTTGAACTATGTCCTAGGTTATAAATATTTTTATTTAAAACCTTTAACAGTCGTTAGACTATATGGACTCTTAACTCGTACTTAGGGGGATCAGCCCTTCGTACCATGTATTGTGCACAAACATCTTAACGCTTTCACATGGTATTCCCCTATTAAATAGGGTTGTTCATCTCAGTTATTTGATAACAAGTCCGCACCAAAGAAAGTTTGGTTTGGGTAAGCTTAAAAGAAAATTTGGAGTTCAACAATCATCAACTAAAGAGTAGTTGAATCAACTTACAATAAATAATAATTCGACAATAAAGAATTACGAAATAACTTATGCTTTAGAATTAAACTTAAAGCATTCGAAGGATAAGATAGACCTTGCTTGAACTATTAAGTCAAGGTCACATTAAATCAATAATGAACTTCAATAAGATATTTATTCAATATATAAATTATAGATAATACAATAACTCGCATAAATATAACAAGAAAGGATAGAACAACTTCCCTCGAGCGCAAGCTACAATTACTATCGCGTTCCACAATTTAACCTACGTACACGTAATTAACAATAGTAATCAAAATTAATTACTATATATAAGTAATTCACATCCTTACTTAACTCATCTAGGCTAACTCATTCCTCTTTAATTATTAGGTTTAATAACTAATTATCACATCTCATGATCACATCACATATTCACATAATTAAACAACTTAAATTGTGTACTCATATTAATTAAATTATAATTAAATAAATTATAATTTAAATTATACATTTACTTTAATTAAATTATAATTAATTAAATTATAATAACATATTATATTTTAATAATATAATCCATTACTGTCCATTTAGCATTTTAATTTTATTAACATGCTTTGTATTTTATTACTTCATTAACCTCATAAAGTTGTACACTAAAAAATAACTTTCTACACAATCTGCAAGGCTGGGAGCGGTCGCGCTCCAATAAGCCTTGGAACGGGCGCGGGCACGCTCCTCATAAGCCTTGAAGAGGCGCGGCTGCGCCACTGCACATGCTGTTCTGATAATTCGCGAACTGTGCAGAGAAAAAGCCAATTTGGCTTATTTCTCCGCACCAAATTCTGAATTTAGCATACATAATTCATATAAGCTTTTGTGAAAATATCAGTTATGTTTCTAACATGTTCTAATACATAACGACATAAAAACACATAATTTAAAAACTCATATTTTGTTAATTTTGAAGAAAACCCATTTTTCAGTGTTCTTGATGAAAATCAAGACTGTGAGTTTGTTTCTAAATCAATTCACATAATTCTAAGCATATTGATTTTATTTCTAAGCATGTTATCATAGTCTAAAATCAATTTATACCACATATTACAATCAAACATGAATTTTAATTTTAAAGAAACTACTTTTCCAAAACTAATTCACTCTAACTTTTGATGAACATGATTTCTTCATGTTCATCATGTTTACATGAATTAAACAACTTAATTTGCCATACCAATTATATATAAATAATTTGTAACACATTATATATATATATATATATATATATATATATATATATATATATATAAATCACGTTTATATGAATTCTCATAAAACTCTAATCACAGAGAAGTGAAAAACATGAAGATCATAAAACATAATTTCTAAAAATTACTAAGTTAGAATTATACCCTTTTGATTTGCGTTAGGAGAAGAAGATGATGGTGATGAGGTTTTGATTTCTCAAGCTTCCTCCTTCTTCTTCTTTCTGCTTCTTCTCTCTTTTCTCTCTAGCTCTCTGTTATTTTCTAACTTTGTTCTTTCTTTGTTCTTCTAACGTAATGTAATATTATAACTAATATAAATGATAAATTATACATATAATTATATAATATATATAATTGACAAATATTTATATCTCCGCTTAATACATATCAGTTACACATTTTTAAAATTCAAAAAGTCATAAGGCTTTGTTTGGCCAAAACCTCATTAATTTTAAAAACAGATTTTTAGTAGTGAAGGCCTTGTTTGGTAAAACAGGATTAAAACAGATTTAAGAGCCTTGTTTGGTAAAACTCTTTAAAACCCTTTTTATTTATTTTAATAAATACTTTACTACCTACTCTCAATGTTACACTTTATTTAATTAAATCCCAACATTCTTATTTAATTAAATACAGGTTAACATTCATTAATTAATTAAAATTATCACATAATACTAAATTATTACAGAATTATAATTACTCAGTAATCAAAATCTCATGTAACAATTATCACATAATATTCATCTAATTTAATTATCTCAATTAAATTAGAACTACAACACAAAATTGCTTACACAACAATTTAATATTAAGTATTCGTTTAATTAACATATTGCACTTAATTAAATTACTTCATAACAACCACATAAATTATTTATTTAACTCAATAAATAAATTAATTAAAATATTTATTTAATTTAATAAATATTAAAATTTAATTACACATAAATCTCATTCGTTACACTCTGCATAGTATTACATATGTCAGAACCACAGCCGGTATCCAATACCCAAGTAAAATTTTGACTTTCTGAAAAATTAATTTCAATCATAAACAAACCTTGATTAGGGTTTGAAGCTTCTCCAAATGACCAGACTTGTTACAATGAAAGCACATTCATTTGCTATCTGGATCAAGTTTCTTATTATCTTTTAATTTTGCGTTGCCCTTAACCTTCTTAGATTTCTTCTTTTGAGATGATACCTTGGGCCTCTTCCTTTTCTTGGAATAATCGTCCACCATTAAGACATGGTTCTTCTTGGATGTGAAATGACCTTCAGCAGTTTTCAACATGTTAAGTAATTCAGACAAGCTGACATCCAACTTATTCATGTGAAAATTCACAACAAATTGTGAGAAGATCTCAGGGAGTGACTGCAAGACTAAATCATGACTCAACTCCCCATCCATGACGAACTCAAGTTGTCCAATGCGTTCAATTAGATTGATCACCCTTAGGACATGAGTCTCAACGGCAGTGCCCTCGGTCATCCGAGATCGAAAGAGCTTTTTAGATATCTCGTATCTAGCAGTCCTACTTTGTTCACCATACAACTCCTTGAGGTGAAGCAACATAGTAGGAGCATCCATATTTTCATGCTGATGCTGAAGCTATTTATTCATGGATGCGAGCATGATGCATTAATCCACAGATGCATCATCTTGCCACTTCTCTATAGTGGCAATATCTTCCTTATAGGTTGTGTATGCAACAATTGCAGGGATAGGCGAATTTAGGATATAAAAAATCTTTTCAGCAGTGAGAATTATTCTCAAATTCCTTAACCAGTTCGTATAATTCGATTCAGTCAGTTTGTTAGCATCAAGTATGCTACGCAGTGAAATTAGTGATTTCGACATTTTTAAATTTCTTCATGTGAAAAAATAATATTTTAGCAAACATTCATTTAATTAATTAACATACCAAAATAAATTAGGTCTTATTTTAAATCGGTATCTCTCAATATTTTCTTCAAACTATATTATCCTCACTTATATAGTTCGACTAAAATCTAATTAAAGATTTTGCTAGTGAGATTAAGGATCCCATTTCAAATGTATATAGCCTTGTGGAAAACACAATAAATCATATATAAATAAATAGGTAGACAACACTTTGTCAATTACATCAATATGTAACTCCTTTTATTTTGCCTCTCAGATTATTTTGATCAAGTGGTTATACATCCGAATCAAAATTATTTTAGTTAAGTCCAACCTAGCACTTCCATATATTTAAAAAAAAATATTATCCTTGTGGAAAATACAACAAAACAATATTATTCAGTTTTCTTTATAAGCATCAAATGTGATAAATTAACATCTTAAATACTTAATAATTGCCTTGTGAAAAATACAACAGACTCATATTAAATATTTAATGCTCTATTAATTTTATCATGCTAGAAGTGACGTTCGATATTCCAAATATCTTTGAACGCTTTAGACTTAAAATAATTTCTTTGAGAGGTTTGTTATTATTAGTCTCATCTTGTTTAGCACGTATGCACACACACACACATACACACACACACACATATGTATATATATATATATATATAAATACACGTCATTTTATTAAAAACATGCGAAGGATGTTTGCATAAAATATAATATATATATATATATATATATATATATAATACTAGCATGCACATATATAATACGATATTCTACCCGAATTGATTATGGACTTTTATTTTAGTTTGGTTCACTAGAGCTATCAAGTGAACCAAAAGGTCAAACCTAGGAGTGCAAGAATTAAATTTAAACATAAATATTACATTTAAACCTGGGCTTCATACAAATGGGTCTTCAGGCGCTCCTTGCTCCTTGTTCTCCAATTCTTCATGATAATTCTAACTAGTCCTATTACATAAAACTATTTAATTTAAATAGAAACCTTGATCAGCAGTTAAGAGGAAGTACATAGGAGGGAGATAAAATTTTACATCAAGAAAAAAATTAGAGAAGATGAGGTACGCAGACCTCATTTAATAAAACTCATTCATTCAAGCATTCAACTAAAATTAAATTCAATTCACATTGGTCAATAGTCCATAATCAACCCCATTTATTTTCATACATATCACCATATGCATCAATAAATAAAACATTTAATATATGCATTGATATCGCTTTAATGGGCAATCCTAGTTAGTTTGGGAAACCAATTTCAACTCTAATTAGTTATCATAGAATCCAATTTCAACTCTAATTAGTTAGCATGAAATTCAATTCTAATTAAAATAAACATCTTTATTTTAATCCAATTCCAAATCAAATAAACTCCTTTATTAATCTGGAATTACAGAAAAATATTTAATTTTAACTTTTAATTAAAATAAATCTTTTATCTTAATTTAAAAAATAAAATAAAATAATTTTTATTTTCTGGTGAGGTGGCGTTGCGGCACTGCTAGTGAACTAGCATCCGGCGCTGTCGCGCCACATCACCAGTTTTTTAAAAAACTAGAGACGGCGCTGCAGCGCCCTGATTATACTATAGTCAGGCGCTACCGTGCTGGGTCACCTTTTCAGAATTCGAACCGGTGCTGCAGCGCCAGGAATTACACTTTAATCTGGCGCCGCAGCGCCAGTTAGCAGAATCAGTTTTTCCAATTCGCAATTATACAGTTTTTCTCCAAAAATTTGATTCCTAGCTAACTATTATGCCCAATTAAATTGGTTAAAACACATATCAGTATATATATCAAATCAAAATAATTAATAACTCGCATAAAAGTTTGGCTCTGATGCCACTTTTAGGTTTGTAAGAAATCATGGCGCAATCAATTTGCACAAAGTAACGGAAGCATAGTAAAATCAGAGTTTAAAATTTTTTATGAATTAATTACCCGGATAATCCTTTATGCACATTATTAATTTAAAACAACAAATAAGAAGTTATGGAATCATACCCTTGTAGAACTAAGCTTCTGGGTACGAGTTCAACTCTTTGTTCTTCGCGATCTCCTTGAATCTCCGGGATTGATTCCTTCCTTTGATCAACATTATCCACCCAAGTGTTTGGCCTCTAGAGGTGATCCACCAAAGAAGATGAATTGTTCAAGAAACAGGGTGGTTGGCTAAATCCTAGTTTTTCTATTCTCTATAGAAAATGAGTACTCTCTAATAGTTAAAATTGTATCGACTGATATCTAGTATAAGACTTCTCTTATATAGATATTGGTCAACCCTTCTAATCTAATTAGAAATAGGATTTTATTTAACTAATTAAACTCCTTTAATTAATTAGGCTCTCAACACATTGGGAATAATTAATTAAACTCTTTTAATTAATTTGCCTCCTAATCTTATTAGGAACACATGAGAGTACTAATATTAAATTAATTCCTGAACTCCTTTAGAAATTAAAATAATAATAATTGTAATAATATTAATAATTCTAATCTTATTAACTTATATTTAATATTTTCAAAATATTAAATAATAAACATTAAGCTATTTAATTTATTCTATCACTGTAGATTAAATTAATTACACTTAACATATTATTACGATTATGTCATTACCTTTTTAAATATTATTTTTTTTATGGTGTGACCCTTAAGGTTCTCTATATTAAACCGGTTGTGAATAAAATAATTAGAACAATTCTAATCTTATTTAAATAAATAAATTAAACTAATAATTTATTTAAATAAATAATATTTATTCTACAATAGGGATAAGCCTCCCTAGCGATTAACGACTTTTCAGATAATATAGATTTCAACATTAATCATAAAAGAACCCTTGAGTTAATAGTTACCGTACAATTCAATCCTTCCACCATATAATGTCTCAATTAAATATAAGACATGAAATTACTGTCAAGTCTTATTTTATTTAATTATATGTATTTCGATCAAAAAATGCACAACTCCAAATAATGCAAATTAGAAACTCATTTCTAAGTTCATTCCACCTTGGCCAAGAATTCCTGGGTTGTCATTTATCGAATCACATAGGACATATATCTTCTTTTACTAGAAGCGGTAGATTTTTTATTGATCATTCATTATCTGTGACACCCCAAATCCGGGTACTTCCGTTTTCACGGGATTTGGTGTTCAATGTACAAATATCATATATCTATCTACTCATAATAAATGCAAACCATGAAATAGATAGAAATAACTCCATCATCTCCTTTTATGGGGTTACAACATCTGAATAATAAATACAATCCCAGGTCATACTAACCTTAAACATCTGTGCGAAAATATAAACAAATAATATATCTTAAACAACATCAAGTCTTAAACATAAACATTCTTAAATTAAATAAGAACTATTCAACACTTGTTAACTTTTCCCTTACCTTTGCTAGTGGAAGGCTTGTCAGGTCTTTCGTGATTGACCACAAATATACAAATATAACGATATAATAACATGCAAGTAAATCACAAACTTTTGAATAAAGAAAACTAGGCTTTTGAATCAAGAATGAATAGCAAGAATCAAAAGAGCATCTGAGGGTCATAAGACCTTGAACTATGCCCCAGGTTGTTAAGTATTTCTACTTTAAACCTTTAACAGTCATAAGACTATATGGACTCTACTTCTCGTTCTTAAAGGAATCAGCCCTTAGCACCATACTGTGCACAATATCTCAACGCTAAAGCATAAATAATCCCCTATAACAGGGTTGTTCACTTCAGTTTGACATCAGAGTCCGCACCAAAGGAAGTTTGGTTTGGATAAGCTCAATAATAGTTCTAGAATTTAGAACGTTCATCAACTATGGACTAGTCGAATCAATAAGGGTTCGCTAGTCTTACAAAGTTCAACAATAATTGATATTTAAATCGAATAATAAATCTCAAGAGTATACAATCGAATAAGTATTGTATAACTGAAGTAATACTTTAAAGAACTTATAATATCTCATATGAAACTTAACTTGAATGGACAAGAATAAGAACTTGCATCATGATAATAGTTCAATAATAGAAAGCTTGTTCAATAACTGATTGAGTTTAGAATACTTGCGTAATCGAAATCGAGTTAGAGTAATGAAACTTGCCTCGTGTGTAGTTTAAACAAATACTATTCACGTTCCCCAAATAGTCCTACATATCCCATTGGGATCACAACATTCATTAGTTTTACTAATGTTAGTCTTATGGGTTTAAGTAACACTTCCATTTTGACTTATTAACATAGTTTTTATTTCTGATCATTCACATTAATCACGTAACATAAATCAATTTACGTGTTTAACTAACCACGGAACAATTGTCAATTTTCACGAACCACAAGTTTAAGTTCTACACAATTGTTCTTATACGAATTTGAAATCATCACATACATGTTTAACAATCTGTTATAACCTCTTGTTATATTCTTAACACACTATTATGTTAGTTAGACTGAGTTAAACTAACATGCCATGACTGAAAACCTAAAAAAACAAAGTAGTTTTCTTTCTGCAATTCTCGTTGGAGCGCGTTTTTATAGAAGAAAACTGCGCCGGGGCACAGGTTTGCCTGGGCGCGATTCTGTATAAGGAAACTACGTCGGGGCGCAGGTTCCCATATTCGAGTTCTGCAACTCGCAAGGAACACAGTAATAAGCCAATAAATCCCAAATTAAACTAACACAACAAATTTTATGTTACTCGTGAACTAATAAACTTCACTAACATTATACAATGTTTCTAGCATGTTTCTAACACTTAATATCACATAATTACTCAAATTAAAACATGTAATTTACTGTTTTTGATATTATGTAAAGTTTTGAGGAAAAACATGAAATTCAACGTTAAAGATTCGTTATAACTCCGAATCTATTCGTTTAAATTTCGTTTTGTTCGTTTAAACATGCATAATCATAATCTACTATCAATTTTAAGTTAAACAAACAATTCAAAGAATATAATTTGTACATGAGGGCCAAATACGTGTTTTTCATACTCTTTAACTTTTGAAATGCTAATTAATACATAATTACATGAATTAGTTACGTTAAAACATATTATAATTGATGTAAATCATGTTATACACATTTACTTACAAGTAAACAAGTATATATCCAATAATCGCCAACAAAATTAGTCACAGAGAGTTTGAAATTGGGTTTGTTGGGAAAAAGAAACTAATGTAATTAAAAACTTGGGATGAAGAATCATACCATTGCTAACTCTGTTTGATGATGATATGGACTTTAGAATCTATAACTCTTCTTCTTCAACTCTTAATTTTACTCTCAAATTTCTCTCTTTTTCTCTGAACTTCTATCACATATATGATATACAATATATGAATATAGTATACTAATATAGTGTATATAATATATAATACGTATAATATAACTGGTAAGTTAATGGTCAGTTAATCCCATAATGGGTTAACTGCACCAACTTCCCTTAAGGCCCTGTTTGGTTGGCTCTTATTCCTTCTCCTTTCTCTTTAATTTAATTAAATATTTATTACATAGTTTTAATTGTCACACTCAATTAATTGAATAATCTTATTTAAGTTCAATTAAATAATATATAATAACTCCACATTAAATCACATTATCACATAATTAAAATTCTCATTTATTAATTATGTTAAATTATTAAATCTCTAATTAATTATTAAATTAATTAGAATAGCATTATGCTTATTAAATAATTTATTTAATCTAACAAACTCAATTAAATACATACTTTGAACTATAAAATTACTACACATTAATTTAATCAATGTAACACATATAATTAAATTATTCTACCACAACCATCACATAATTATTTAACTCAATAAATAAATCATCAAAAATATTTATTTAATTTAATAAATATTAAGATTAAATTACAAAATTCTAGTTCGTCACATTATCTCCATATATAACTTTTTACACCCAAGCATACCCTTTGATATACCCTAAGGGTCTTAAGGAATAAGTTAAAGTATAATTCATTATACACAAGATACTATGATGATCTCAAGTCTGAGGATCAGTTGTACTACTATCACATTAGGAATTCTTATTAACAGGAGAGTAAAACTCCATTTGGTATTCCTTAGCGAGTCACGTTTAGTGTACTTGTAATACCCATGATTTTTTTTATAATATTAGTAATGAAAATAAACGCGTTTGAAATTTTTTGAGTACATGTATATATAAATATATATATATATATATATATATATATTTGTCATGTAACTTAATAATTCAAATTGAATTGAATTAAGTTTGTGATGATCGAAAGGTATAGTGATGAGCTTGGTTATAATTAATTAAGCTTAAGTGATAAGCCTTGTGTGGCATAATTAATTACATAATTGGATTAATTAAGACATGGGTTAATAATGTATTGGACTAGAGAATATACCAAAGCCCAATAAGGATAATGATATGTGATTAAAGTGTAGACATGATGGCCCAAATAATTAATATTGCTAGGTTAATGTTTGAGCCCAAAGTGTATAAGTGTATATGTAAATATCCATGACCCGAGTTGAATTATGTTAGGAGCCCAATAGATATTAATTGGTCAAGCCCAATGTGTAATGAAAATGAATAAGGTGTAATGTATTTACATATATGTGGATGTATATATATGTATAGATATGTAAGTTTGTAGGTAAGTGTTTGTACCTAGCCCAATTCAAATATTAATTTAGACAAACCTAATGTACATGGATTATATGAATACATATATATCTAAGATAAGTGTACTTATATATATGTGGGTGTATTCATATAGGTATAGATATATGTACATGTGTAAAGGTAACAAATAAGCTAACATAATGTACAAATGATAAAATAAAAGTGCAACATTTGGATACTACCCCCCATGACCAAAAATTGTGGCCCTATTAGACCTAAGTGCTGATTTTTGTTGCCCAAATGCTTGCAAGTTACCCCATGTAAGCTCATCATGAAGAAGGACATAGTTAGTGGAGAGTTGGTGAAACTTTTCACTAACTAAACTTTGACCAATGGTTATTAACTAGTTGGGTGTACAAATACAAGTATTATACTAGTATTAGTTTAAGTGTGGTGTACACTAAGTGTGCCTATAAATAAGATCTCCCAACACATTTGCTAGAGTTACTTCAATTTGTTAAGTTCTAGTATAGAGAGTTAGAGAGAAATTGAGAGACAAAGAAGAAAACCTATAGGAGATCTTGCATTTGGTGAAGTCCAAGAAGAAGGAAGAAGGTGGAGAGCTACTTGAGGTTCCTAGCTAAGAGGAAGAAAGCATTCAAGAAGTAAGTTCATAACCTAACTTTAGTTTTTATAAGATAAGTTAGTATATATGATTCTCAGTAGAAAAATGCATGCTTAGTTGTAGGAGTTTGTATGTGTGGGATCATGATGGATTCGAAGTTATAAGGATGGATTTTGGAAAGAGATTATGTGATTTATAAGTCTTGGTATGTGATCTAGGTTAAAATGAATCATGGAAAAGCATTTGAGCATGAAACCTAGAATGAAATGTTTATGAACATGAGACTTGTTAATAAATGTTATAAAATGTGTAAGCTATATTGATGATCCAAAAATACTATGTTGAACATCTATGAGATACGGACATAACCCAAGTGGAACCGTAGTAATCGGACATAAAACGAACTCGTAGCAAAATGATTAGTAGAGCATGTCAAAATGTAAACCCTAGCTTGGAAAAGCCATAAATTTAATTAAATAAATATTGTAGAAAATTTTTCAATATATCACATATTGAAGATATGCAAGTTTATGAGATAATGAAAGTGATTTCAACTCATTTGAATGTAAAATAAACAAGTTATGCAAGTTTGAATCAATATAGGTAAAAGGGTATGTTAAAAAATACCTTGTCTAAGCAATCTGCCGGGTCGAGGCTACAGCGTCGCCCAAAGAGCTAAGACTGGCGCTGCTGCGCCATGAACATTTCAAAGAACAAAAATTCTATAGGACCGGTGCTGCAGTGCCATCCTCAGTATTAAACTCGACGCCGCAACACCACAACCGGGTTAGGTCTCTGCAGGTCCGGCGCTGCCGCGACATCTGTAGTAGTAAACCTGGCGCTGCAGCTCCAGACCAGTTTCACAGTTGACCCGGATCCGGGTCAAATTGGATCGGGTAATGGTGAGCTGGGTCAGGTCTGGTCAAAATGGATCAGAAACTTAATTTTTTTTAAAATAAAATAAAATTAATTAAATAATAATAATACTTAATTAGATTAATATTAAGAGATTTTATTAATCAAAGATAATTAAACAATTAAATTAATTTAATTGTGAGTTAATTAAAAATAATTTGTGATTAAAAGTTTAAGACTTATTTTACTTAAAGAAGATTAAACAATTAAAATAATTTTAATTGTAAATCAATAAGTACTAATTATTCTAATATTTAGGAGTTCTTTAAAATTCCTAAGTTATAAACAATTAAAACTAAATAAGGTTTTAATTGTGAAACGGATAAACAATTAAGATAGTACTTAATTGTAAATCAATAAAACTTAAACCATTTGATAATAGTGAAGACTATTTCTAATTGTGTAATTAATCAAGTGTGAACAATTAAAGTGATATTAATAAACAATTTAATTGTAAATGATAATTACTAAACAGTTAAATACTTTCAAAGATTATTTAATTGTGGACCAATGAAGCATGAATATCCCTAACTAATAATGGTTAAGGGAATTATTCAGATAATAATTATATATGGATACCTTATTAATATAATGAGGTATAAACCCTTAATCGAATAATAAGGATAATAAAATATTATTAGATGAAGTACTAGATTAATGATAGAGTGATAGAGTTAACGATTAAGAAGAAATAATGAATAATTATTTTGAGAAGTCTTAGATACCTAAGGCCAGTGTGTTAGACCAATTTAGGTTTATATGTTTATATGTTTATGTGTTGATAGAGATTAACAGTTACAATAACAATAGGTTATTCCGAGGATAAGAAATCAAGGTAGGAATTCATCAAGGACTCAGGCAAGTATCCTAACCCTTGCATTTACTTTATGCAATGGACATTGTAAGCAAGTTTCCGAACTTCATTTTATTTTGATATTGAATGCAAGTTCTCTATCTTACACAACTTTGGATATTGTGCAAGTTTCTTAACTCTACTTTTTTTTGAGCAAGTATTCGAACCTTACTCTGTTTTGAGCATGCACTCAAGCTTGTACTATTATTGATCGTACGAGTAAATAATTGCTAGAATAATTCTTGTCTTATAAATTAATATTCCATAGCTTGATTTAAATCACAATTATATTCTTCGAATCATGTTGCAAGTATTGAACTTATAACTTGTTCTTATATACATTGTAAAAGTTTTCTACGCCATTTGATTCTGCTAGACCAATATCATGAATTAGAAAGTGATCCACACCAATTGCTTTGGTGCGGACCTTTATAATCTACTGAGATGAACAACCCTCATAAAAAAAAGGAAACTATATAGTCGGGGAGCCAACAACAGCAGGGTATGTTATGCATAACACCAGGTACGGTAGGCTGATCCCCTATTCGTACTTGTTTGGGTTACCAGAAATATTTTTGGTGATTCTAGTAGAAGTTCATGGTCCTTAGCCACTACTCAGTATCCAATATTTATTAACTTGAAATTTTTGAAATCATTAGATTCTTTTATAAATTCTTGGTCCACAGTGACACTCAGTGATATCTATTTATTCACTTGAAATTGTTGTAACGTTTGAATCATTTAATAACTTCTCGACCCATAGTGGTTCTTAATTAACTTCACAAAATAGATTTGGAAACCATTGATATTTACTTTGTTCACAACATTCTTATTTAAATTCATGAGCTATTAATTATTATTTTACCCTTGAGATTAAGAACCGTATATACACCTGTTCACACTTATTGGCATATCACTTGCTGGGTAATTTGTTGCTCACTCTTGCTTCCCTTAAACATTTCAGTTTGGGCAGGGAAAGGTGGAACCCCAGGACATGACAAGAGCGAAGGCAAGGTGTAACGAATGAGATTTTGTATATTTAATTATAAATATTTATTAAATTAAATAAATATTTTAATTAATTTATTTATTGAGTTAAATAAATAGTTTATATGATTGTTGTGGAGTAATTTAATTAAGTGCGATATATTAATTGAATGATTATTTAATATTAAATTGAGGTGTAAGTAATTGTGTGGTGTAGTTCTAATTTAATTGAGATAATTAAATTAGATGAATATTATGTGGTAATTGTTAGATGAGATTATGATTTGTGAGTAATTATAATTCTGTAGTAATTTAGTATTACGTGGCAAATTTAATTAATTAATGAATGTTAGCTTGTATTTAATTAAATTAGAATGTTAGGATTTAATTAAATAAAGTTTGACATTGGAAACTATGTGTTAAAGAAGTTATTAAAATAAAATAAAAGGGTTTTAAATCAGTTTTACCAAACAAGACCCTTAAACCTATTTTATTTCTGTTTTACCAAACAAGGCCATAAGTTCTAAAAATCTTTTTTTAAAAATAATGGGTTTTGCCAAACAAGCCCTAGTGGCTTTTGATTTTCAAAAATTAGTAACTGATATGTATTAAGTAAAGATATAATGTATTGTCAGTTATATATTTTATATTTATGTGTATTATATGTATATCAGTTAGATTATACTATGTTAGATATATCAGTTAGAACAAAGAAGAAAAGAAAGAACAGAGAGCTAGAGAGAAAAGAGAGAGGAAGAAGAAAGTAGAAGGAGAAAAGGGAGGAAGCCTTGCTAAATCAAAACAAAACACTATCATCTTCTTCTTCCAAACAACAAGGGTATAATTCAAACTCTAGAAACTCTTTGACTGAGACTGTCACTCATTTCTCGAATGATCTCCCTTAGTTTCTTTGAGAGCTCAGTTGCCAAATGTCCTGGCAGAGTCTTGACAGAGTCGATTATATGATTGATTCGTTGATGCAGTGCCAGAGAGTTAGCTTCAAGATTCTCCTCTGTCTCCAGAGCCATATGGCTTGTTAACTCAGCAAGCTCCTCTTTCGTTAGCAGTAGAGACAGACGATCAAAAATTCTCTATACATCAGGAGGAGAGGTCGTAGTGTACTCCCTTGTCCTTGACATGCTTTAGAGCGCAAGAGTCATGTCGAAGTATTCATTATTGGAGGACGAGGGGATATCTGACTGTGTAATAAGGGCTTGTGATTAGTGTATGTGAGAGGTGTTTGGCTCAAGTTGGGGTGGCTCGATGAGCATAAATCTATGATCGACGATTTGGCTTAGAGGCTCACTGGTCGTGGTGTCGTGTGGTTGGTTGACGATTCTAAATTGTTGTTCGACAACAATGGAGTCACTGACAGTTGGCTCTATAAGGGAGAGTTGGTTATTTGGTTCATCAGTTATAGAGTTTTGGGACTCTGTAACTAGAAACTAGTTCAATGGGTGAAGAACCACTTCCAACCATCTTGGCAGTTCATAAAAGTGGTGAAAGTGTGATAGAGGGCAGTGGTTGACAATGAAAGAGATGGGAGTAAAATGTACCTCATGCTCAGTCTCTGAAGATGAATCATTGGTGATCAGCTTCTGAGAAAAGTTGAGATTGCTTGGGAATCCATAGGCTAGCACTGAAATTGCTGGATAAGCCTTGAAAGTCCAGAACATGTGATCCCAGGTATTGAGAATCAGAGCCCTATGATAGGGCATCATAGGCAAGTAGTCCAACAGCTGGTTGTAATTAGGTGTTCTTTCTCCATCCCTGCTCACTGCAAGAATCACAACTTCATCATCCTCTTCCTCATCACTGTCTTCATCATCTTCATTTATTATTTCCACCACATCCATCATCACCTCATCTTCTCTTTGTTCTTCAACATTCTCCTCTTCCATTTCCACAACATTAGAGACTACAATTTCTTCAGGGGCTGAGGGAGCTTCATAATCATCTTCTGGTAGGTCCCCCTCAGCTGTAGCATTCTCTGGCTCAAAAATTTCTAGGAACTCCCCCTCAGCTGGAACACTTCCTTGTTTAGGTGCTTCTAGAGGCTCCCCCTCAACATGAGCAGGGCTCATCTCAATTTCATCTTGCACCTCCTCCTCAGCATGAGTAAAAACATCAGGCGGCTCCTCAGCATTGATCATAGCCTGATCAGGTGCAGTAGGGTTTTTTGGACGGTTGATGTAGGCTACCACATCAGCAATGATTCTGGTCTCTTCCAAGGTTGGACCAGATGCTTGAGGTTGAGAGCTCTGTTAAGCCTTCTTAGCAGCAATTTTTCTGTCATCTTCCTTCAAAACTTCCTTATTTGCAAGGAAAAATTCTCTTGACCAGCTTCTTATTTGTTCTCTTAGGCTTAGTCACAGCCTCAGTTCTTTCTTCAACTTCAGCTTTTACAGTTTGTTCAAGCTGAGAGTCTGTTGCAGCACCTCCTTCTGGAATTGTAGTGAGTCTGGACTCCATGACTGGTGTGGACTCCACGACCTCAGTTAGTGAAGGCTTCTTAGTTCGATGGCTGCATTTCTTCTTCTGAGTCTCAGTGCTTCCTTCAGCCTTATCCTCACTTTTCTCCCTCTTCTTCTTCTTCTTCTCCTCAGAATCTCTTCTGGTAATTTGATTGCTTCAAGAGTGAGGTCCCTTTCAGTGGCAAGACCTCGAATCCCTGTACCAGAACCCCTTTGGGGTGCATCAGTGGTTGAGCCTTGAGGCTCTTCAGTTATCTGAACACCTTCATTCAATTTCCTCTTCCCTTTGCTGTTTCTGACCAGAGCCAAGGGTTCTTCTAGGTTGACTTCTTCTTCTTCCTCTGTTTCCTTCACAGCAGACATATTACCCTGCCTAACTGATTTCTTCACTTCACAAGTCCTTCCACTAGACTCAGACATCATCATTACATTTTCTGCAGGGTTTCTCTTCTAGTTTTGAAAAACCTGATTGGTCATCTTTCTGTTGGGATTGATGGGTGCACCTTCCTTATCTCCAATTTTGTCTCCCAGAGCAGATTGGAGAATTATGATGATGAATCTCCCATAGAGCATTTTGGCAGAGCTTTTTGTCTTCTTTGGGCTGAGCATCGACTTACCAAACCATTCTATGAGCAAAGGCCTATAGTTGAGTTAAATTTTGAAGCAAATAGCTGTCATGAGTTTCAGTTGTTTCTCATTTACAGAGTCGTGGCAAGAGCCCTTGCAGCATATACATTTCCCAATAATGTCAGCCAGAAATTCATACTTTTGGGGAAACTCTTTCTTCTTGTAGCATTTGATGCCTTCAAATTTATTGTGGTGCATCTTCTGTAGGCCTTCATGAAAGTCGATGACACCCATAGAAGGAAGACCTTTTGATTTAAACCCTAGGGCTAGGTTTATACTTTAATCATTGAGTCGAATCTGCATACCCTTGACTTTTATAGTGATGACGTCATTTTCGAAGACCCCGTTGCAGTAGAACTCCTTCACCAGCTTTGGGTAAAACCTCGTGCTGGTACTCAGAGATTCTTCGAGACCAGGTCTTTTCAGAAGGGACAGTACTTTATGGAACTGAGGGTCAGCTGTCTTGAATTCTTCGAAGCACATCTGGTAACCAGAAACAACGTTGGAAGCAGCCATTAATTTTGTTGATTACCCTTTGACGAACAAAACTTGGCTTAGCTTTCTAAAGCTTAGGGTTTCTTTTGAGAGAGAGAGATAAACTTTTGAAATTCAAAGGTGAACTGACAAAAGACAGTTCAAAATGTATTTGTAACTTCCCTCCATATGATCTGCAGAGTGGGGCACATGTCGAGCTCCACAGTGCTCCATGGTTTTAAGTCGCATAAAAAAAACTTTTCCTGCCCTTAGCTCCCCTTGAGCTAGAGTATCTTTTGAGAGGATTACGATTGTCGAGGACCACTCCATGATTGTTGTGTTCATTGCTGAAACAGCTCCACTACCGTTGTCTCTACGGTTTCTTATGATTCATTCTGAATCCGCATCCCTTCTGGGTTAAGGTTGCTCAGGAAGGGCCAACCTCTTAGACTAAAGCTAAGGGTCAGGTTTGTACCTGAGGGGCTTATCAGAAGGGTTGCTTAGCCTTGGTAGAAATGATGTCATCACAGTGAGCTTCTCTGTCATGTCGAGACCACTCCATGATTGTGGTTTCTCTAAGTCATCTCTACGATTTTGAAATAGTCTTTCTATCCACATGGTTAGCACCAACTAAAGCATAGAATTCATGGTTATAGATTTAACATACCTAATTCACTTATTAATTTATTAAATCTGGATTCATCTAAGGGTTTTGTAAAGACATCAGCAAGTTGATTTTCAGTAGGGTATCTTCCGATGACAGTCGAGCATCGCTTCATGGTTGTTTAACTAATCCATCCCTAGTATAACATCAAACTCCCCTAATTGGATTGGAATGAGGTCAACTAAAATCTTATGACCACTTATTTTCACACAACAATTTCTATGCACTTGATTAACGGGAATGATTTCCTTATTAGTAACTTTTATGATCAAGGGATGTTCTAAATCTTCAAGAATTAAATTCAAACAATGTGTAAAATTGTGTGATATGAATGAACAAGTAGCATCCAAATCAAAGAGAACATACGCATCAATATAATTTATTGGTATAATATTTGACCTCACATCACTTGATGTCACCGCGCCCTTGACAGTCATGTTGAATGTTCTGGTCTTTGGTCGCGCCGGTGGAGTCAGTCTCTCTATCCAAAGTCTATTTTTATTTTTATTTCCCAACATAATACCACCACCCTTTTTGGATAATTTCGTGCCTGATGGTCGAAAACACCGCATACAAAGCACGCGCCACTTCAAGGACTGGTACAGTTGGGAGCCATGTGTCCCTTATGTCCACATTTGAAACATACATTTCTTTCTTCAACCAAACCCCTGTGTCCGCCTTTTTCTTTATATTCCATTACCTCCGTCCCTTGTTGTTCCACGTTCTTTTATTATTATTATTATTATTATTATTATTATTATTATTATTATTATTATTATTATTATTATTATTATTATTATTATTATTATTATTATAATTATTATTATTATTATTTCCACTACCTTCTCCCATTTGCATCCCTCCATTATTTTTTTCTTCTTCTCCTGATTGTATTTTATCAGGGCTTCACTACCACCCTCAACTATGATTATCTTCTCTAGGAGTGGCAAAATTGTCAATCTGCAGCACCAACAGTCTATTGTACAGCCAGGGTTTCAAACCCTGTTTAAACCTCCTCGCCTTTATTTCTTCCATATCAACTTCATGCGGAGCAAATCTCACTAACTTATTAAATTTCGCAGCACTGGGTACAAACATGCCCCATGTTTTAATTCCAAGAATCACATTTTCATGCGACTCTGCATACTTTTAGGAAAGTAATATTTAAAGAATAATTCCTTAAATGTGTTCTAAGGAATTATCCTTCTCCAACCCTATTTTGATTGACCTCCCACTAAACAATTGTCTTCCCTTTTATTAAATAAGTGGCAAATATTGTCTTTTGGTCTTCACCCACTCTGGCAATTTCAAATGTATTTTCCATCTCCCTCACCTATGCTTGAGTCTCAATCGGCTCTGTGATTCTCCTGAATTCTAAAGGTCCTACGTTCTTGAAATCTTTAAATGTCATTACCGATGTTTTCATTAGGAGGCTTGAATGGTTGAAAGATGCCATCTGATCCAAAGGTGCTAGGATGTTGTATTAAACATGTGCCCTCAGATTGCTTGTTTAATACTAGACCTGGCAATATAATTGGTTAATTGTCGGGTCAACCCATATTAACTGAAACCAAATGGGTTGGTTAACTACTTTTATTTATTTGGGTTAGGTAAAGTTTGGAACCATATTTTTAAAAAGAAATATAGGTCCAACCTGATTAACCATTTTTCGACCCAAATTTTATTCCAAATCGAAATCAAAAGTTTTTTCCACCCATATTTCATATTCAAAAAGCTCAATTTCTCAGAGTTTTATTTCTCTAGTTAATCTTAATTTACGAATATCAATTAATTACATACTTCCTCCGTTCCAAAATAAACGTTCTAATTTATTTTATACACCCCACCCCACCCCCCACCCCCCCACCCCCATCCAAAAAAAATAATATTATGTGATTATGTATACACCCCTTACCCCCCATCCCACCCCACCCCCACCCCCACCCCCACCAAAAATAATAATATTATGTGATTATGTATACACCCCGCCCCCCCACCCCCACCCCCACCCCAACCCCACCCCATCCCCCACACCCCACCCATCCCCCACCCCCCCCCACCCCACCCCCACCCAAAAAAAATTATATTATGTGATTATGTATACACCCCTTACCCCTTACCCCACCCCCTCCCCCACCCCCACCCCCACCCACCCCACTCACCCCCACCCCCACCCAAAAAAAATAATATTATATGATTACGTATACACCACCCACCCCTCCAAAAAAATAAAAATAAAATATTTAGTGATTATGTATACATGATATATATCTAATAATAATTTATTTAATTGAATCATAATAATGGTAAGTTTGAAATTTAAAATATGGGTCGACCTATATTTGAACCATAACTATATGGTTCCAACCAACACAACTCATATTAAAAATGGTTAATATGATTTTAGTTCTTAAATAGAACCATAACCATATTTTGAAAACCAAAACCAACCCATAACCATATTTTGTCAGGTCTATTTAAAACTATCATCAATCCCTACTCTCATCATGTCGGATATTCTCTAAAGAACATGAGAGGCATGCACAAGATATCTATGGTCACACTATCGGCTAAGCTCACGTGCTCGAAGCATGTGAGACCTGGAGTCGACCTTTATATAAAGCGATCACGCTCAATGAAATAAGTAGTAAGCACTCCTTAAACTCTAAAACTTTCTTGTTGATTACCATAATCCATCTTTATATTAAGTATCAGAGTGTAACCCTGATAGCATATTCCCATCAAGCTACAACCCCTCTATATTTATATATTGTGGAGGGTCTTCCTTTGGTTGAGTTGAGAAATAGAATATCTCTATTTATTGTTTTAATAGTGATTATATATATCTATATGCACATCCATTTTTACATTTAAAGTCATAGACAGATAAAATAGTAGTAAAAATACTGTCTTTGGATGTTAAATTGGATGTGCACATAATATATACATTTTAATAGATCACATTCTACATCAGAAAGCTTTGTATACATAACATACTTCAATAACTTTCTTTGTTCTTTCTTAAATTTAAAATATAATGAAAAACAAGAAAGATGCTAGGAAAAAATAAAAAAACTAACACTAATGCTATGTTTGGTTCTCATTATTTGGCATGAATGGAATTGAATGACTTAAGGAATGGAATGGCTTAAGTAATAGAATGGCTTAAAGAATGGAATGGGAATGGGTGGGGTGGGGTGGGGTGGGATGGGGGTGTATATATAATCAGTAAATATTTTTTTTGAGTGGAGGTGGGTGGTGGGTGAGTGGGGTAGTGGAGTGGGTGGGGTGGGGTGGTGTAGGGTGGGGGTGGGGGTGGGCGTGGGGGTGGGGGTATATATATAATCAGTAAATATTATTTTTTTTGAGTGGGGGTGGGGGTGGGGGGGGTGAGGGTATACACATAATCAGTAAATATTTTTTTTGTAAACATAAACATAGCGTTTTTTGTAAAGAAAATGAAATAGCATAAAAAGAGGGGGAAAATAAAAAAAAATGATGCTAGATAGAGAAAGAATAGGGGAAGGAGGTTGGCCTAGGAATGAGATAAACTCACCTATTTAGAAAGGAATGAAAAATAACTTTTAAATTTGGAAGGGAATAACTAAAGGAATGGAATGATCATTCTAATTGACTAACCAAACATGTTTGAATCATTCCATATGGCTTTAGGGAACTAGGTGTTAAGGTACCCCTACGGATCTAATAACCCAAGTAGCAATGACAAGGAAACTAAACCAGTCAAGTTTGATTATTTATTCCTGTTTTTCTGATTTTTCTGATTTTTCTGATTTTTCTGATTTTTCTCTTTTTTTTTCTTTATTTTTTTTCTTTTTATGATTCACCCCAAGATTCCCCCAAACTTAGTTTATTGCTTAACTTCCACCTTCATGAATGTTTCACTGATTTCATCAAATATTATCCCAAATTTTCTTACTAGAAATAGATTATGTAACAATTTGACTCAAATTAATCAAATAGTTAGTTATGTGCTTTCCTTGCTAATTATGAGTTTCAAACAAGCATAATTGACTTCACAATTTAAGTTATTACTCCACATTAGTGTTCAATCCTATTTGAGTTTCAAACTATTCCTTCAGTCTTATCATTGGCCAAAATTAGATAACTACATCATACCCTGCTTGATTCATACAACTAGATGCGACACATGTAACATAACTCTAATGAAACATGCATAAGTACTACTAACACTGAGTAAACTAAGCAACATGCTCCTACTCTATATGCATAGACTATTAACTAAAAAATATAATGCACCCCCAAACTTAAATGACATAGTGTCCTCATTGTGTAAGCGTAATTAAATTAAGAGCTAAGGACTTCCCTGATCAACGCTTACTCCTCTTCCGCATCTTCATCTTCGGCATTAGGAGGAGGTAAGTCTAGAGGTGGATACACTGACAGAGGTGGAGGGAGTGTGAACTAGTACGGAGTCCCTGCTGGATTCATTCGGAGAAACATATCTGCCAATGATGTGGTACAATGAGAATAAATTTCTGCTTGACCTTGGGCAAGACAAGACTGCTGCCAATCCATACGGTCAAAGCCCTGGTGTATCTGGGTTGCAACCAAGTCAATCCATCTCGTATGATGTTGTAGGTCCCTCCGTATATTCTCAACCCAATCAGGTGGTGGCATTGAACTTGGGGCCTCAGGAGGATGCTTAACAGGCTGCTCAACATGTACTGAGGGAACGATAATAAATCCCAATCTGCGTGGGTGTGATTCAGCCCTTATCCCATATCTTATATTTAACTATTGCTTTGTGATTAATTGGGGATAACGGCATCAGAACCTCTTCCTTATCATTCCATTGAACCCCTGCTTGCCGACACAGTGCTGTAATTAAATACGGGTGAGGTAAACCGCCTGTAGTTCCTGGCATGCATTTCGTTCAAGATAGATTCATGGATCACCTACCCAATGTTAACTGATATGTATTTCTCAATGCAAAATAACAAGGCCATCCTTTAACTCATCACGTCGCTCATATGCCTATACGACATCAACTTTGCACAAATGAAGGCATTCCAAGCTTTACCATATCGGCTTAGCTTTGCTGTAGGGAAATGACGTGCTTCTTGCTGATCTGTTAATGCCCATTCTGTCCTTGGTTCACATAGGGCTGAATTCACCTCACTATAATCCAAATCATGTTTTATATATTCCCGATAATCACTTCTTCTGATCTTGGACAGCCCATAATGTGCATTGATTGCTTTACGTCCCATGTTGACTGCTCGTCCTCGAACCATAACATTATTGCCATCTGCCGCAGTTGCGTTGGCATAAAATTCTCTAATAATCCTAACCATCGCCGGCTCGGGTTGAGCAGTAAAAGCTAACCAATTGCGGCTCGATATCATCAAGGCAAGTTCCCCGTCTTGAGCTTCCGGGAGCAATCCCCGCTCAGGTATTAAAGGTCTTCCAGCTAACCAATTTTTATAATGTTCAGATGCTTCATAGGTCTGGAATCGCTTCTTGTCTAATTTTCCTGTAGCTCCTGAACTCTCTCCTCTCTGTCGCTTGCGAGCCAAAGATGTGAGTGTCATTGTCTTGCCCAAACAAAAAAACAGAGTTCAAACCCCTCAAAAACCAAAATTTATCTTTGTGGCACAATATCAAAAAGTTGGAGTGCAATGTTCTGAACAAATGTTGAAAAGCTCTTCCCCCAAAATTATTATACACCAAATCTGTCAATTAGCTAAGCACAATGTCCTTCCAAGACAATATAATCAACAATTAAGTATACCCAAACCCAATTGAGCCAAAACAAACTCAATGGGTGCTCCAACAAAAATAATCAATATTTTGTCAATATATGTACTAGAGCAAACTCCAATCGAGCAATTGCAAGTACTCAAAGATAATTCTTGGATAAGCTTACTTGTTTATGTCCCTAGATTGTATGCCAATTGAATTAATGAACCAATTTATTTGATGCTTGATGTCCACTTTGTGTGGTTGGGTAGAAGTGAGAGATCGGAATGATTAGTGTTGAGGTGAAAAGGTTGGATTTGATTTGTTGTAGAGGTTGGGTAGGAGTGTTGTTCGGGTATAGGAGAGAAGCTTGATGATTTTTGTATTGGAAGAGGGGAGTAGGCTACAGACTTAAACTGAAATTGGACTACTGTATGGGTTAAACCTCGATCGAATATGTAGATATTTTTTTTTCATGTGTAATTGCCAAGCGCACTAGGCACTGGCTTTTGTTCAGTGCAAGCGCACTAGGCGCGGGCATGCAGGGAAGGGGTTATGTTGGGCCGCACTAGGCTCTGTGATTTGTGAATGAGAGGTGCAGTGTGCGCGGCGAGGTGGTCTTGAGTAGTGCTGCAGCGCACTAGGTGCTATGTCTTAAGAATTTGGAGCGCACTAGGCTCTAAGAGCCATGAACAACTTCGTGCTGCAGCGCACCATGCGATTGGATTGGGCATTCTCATGTGCTTTAGGCGCTGCAGAGCATGAACTTATGTTTTCAGCTTCCTTCATGGTATTTCCTGAAATTCGATACCCATATCAAATCATCAATTTGCAGAGCAACTTCTTACTAATTAAATTAACTAAGCTAATTAACTACTAATAACATGATTACCTAAACTAACCTAGACTAAACTAAATACACTATAGAAAAAAACAAAATGACTGAAAAATTGAGGATTTGACAAATGGACATATTGGTGGCCATTAGTCGAACCCACCAAATATAACCTTGGTTCCCATCCTGAAATAAATTAAAGACCATGGTAAAGAACATATGGCATGTAACTACTGAAATAAACTAACAGTGAAGCAAAATAAAATTAAAAAAAAAAATTCCCGGGTTGCCTTCCAGTTAGCGCTTGGTTTATAGTCTTCAGCCCGACTCTTTCTTCGCTTCTCTATCTAATACCCCTTTGATAATTGAGTAACCCTCCATCAATTAGTACCAATGTAACTTTTGAGAGCTTCCCATCAGTAAGGGTCATCAATTTGAATTCACCTAACTTGTTCTTTATGGGTAGATTCTCTTTTAAATCCTTCAAATAACTACGCATTTTCCCAATTGTATCTGACAATGAATTGTTGCGTTGAAGCTATTCCAGAACAACTGAGTTTTCACCTCTCTTTCCTTTCTCATCCCACCATGGCACCATTTTTAAGCTAGCTTCCATATCACATAGAACTTTATCGACAAAATGACTACCAATTGGGCAAGGGATTGCAAAACCTCCCGAAACCTTAAGCTTTGGTGGAGAAGGTACATGGGACACTATCAAAATAAGCTCATCTGTGTTGAGACTCAAGGATGGATCTTCTTCTACATCCCTTTGTGGCTCCCCACTTGTCTCCTCCCTTTCCACATCCTCATCGTTTGGCACGTCCGGTTCCAAATTTAGCGCGGGCAATCCATCAGTCTCGGGAACCATATCGCTTGACACTTCACCTTGAGGGTGATTGATGATGACGTTGAAAAGTTGTCCCACCTGGTTCTCAAGATTTCGAATCGACATCTCCTGACTATTCGTCTGCTCCTCAATCAAAACCATGAACTTGGAAAGAAGTCCCTCCAAGTTTGACACCCTTTCTTCTTCATGATTAGGAGCTTAATCTTGTAAATTAGGAGTGTATGATTGGCTTGGAGCAAAGGTTTGGACTTGATTATTATGTCTCCTTGAAAAATCTAGATGATTCCCGCACCTATAATGATACTCATAGGGATAGTCACCGCAGTTACAACCATACTGTACCGACTCGAAACTGATGGCGCATTGATGACTCGAATGGTATCCAGCACAATAATCACATATCACCGCTTCACTTTGAATAGGTTGTGCTGCTAGAGCGTCAATCTTCCTTGAAAGTGTATCAAATTGTGCTGAAAATTCATCGAATTCATAATTCCCTACCTCCATTGGCTGAGTCATTCTCGAATAAGGCCATTGGTAATCAAATTCAGTCATGGTACCTAAAAAGGAATTAATCTAGAAAGAGAAATAAAATAAAAAAAAGTTTAAATTAAGATTAACTTTATCAAAATCAATAATGACAAAATATTAAACTAATTTCCCCGACAACGGCGCCAAAAACTTGTTGCCTATTTTATTAACAGCAATTAAACACGCAAGTATACGTGTTCGTTTGTAACATTTAGCAAGCAAGGATATTGTTCCCATGAGAAAATAGATTAATATTACCAACTATCAATTCCAATATAATTAATCTTAAATTAAACTATGAATAATGATTGTGATTTTGAGAATTTTAATTAACAACTAAAATATAACGTCACAAGAATGAATGCAGATGGAATAGGTTAAGATCACAACTTCCCTTAGTATTTCATTTAAACCAATACATTCCTCATTTAATTATTTAATCACTATGAATCGCTAACCAAGAATTCTTTACAATATTCAAGTACTTCTTCCGAAGACACATAAATGAATCCTTATAAGTCCAACAATTAAGCAACAGATTTACAAGGAACACCCTAACTAATTAATCCACTATATTCCTATGTGAATTAAGATAATTAGGATTTTCAAGCACAGATTCCTTCAATGGTTGCAAAAGACACATAGATATATTCCTATTCTATATGTTAAACATATTAACCTTATTCAGAGTATATGAATAGGTGCTATCATATCTAGATCTAACTTATACTCCATTTTCCAACTTCGTATAAATTATCTCGGTAATTATTGATCAGGTAATTAATTAATAAACAGAAGATATGATAAACGATTCAAAAGTAATTAACTTAAATTGAATAAGAAGCATCAATTTCAAATTACATACTAAGTTCCGTTACGATCTTAATAAAAAATTAGTTCATAATGACAAAGGAAAACATCATCCAAATTAATATTCCAAACATCCCAAAATTATAAAATTAAAGATAGATGAAAGGGATAGAAGACACTATTAAGCCGCTTCAAATCTCTAACTTGATCTTCAACCTTTTGTAGATCTCCTTCGTGTTTTCCTTTGATTTATCTCTGCAGTTCCTTGCCGTTCGAAATTCCATGACTACATATTTTCTGAAGTCTTCTCCCTTTTGTATTGGCCCAAACCCTCCTCCAGATTTCTGTCTCTTCAAAATCAACTTAGCAGCAAAATAACCCACATTGGGCGTGGCCTAGCGCACTAGGCGCTAGGTTTAGTGCAATCCAAGCGCACTAGGCGCTAGACAAGGACCAGGTATTTTTAATTCTTTTGTTCTCCCAAATGACCAGTTTATCCCTCAAGCTCTATCCTACAAGAAATAAACACAAAAACTAATAAAAAGATACTAAAAACACTTAAGGATAACAATAATTAAGCTAAACAATATCTGATTTGTAAGTATAAAACTCACTCATCAATAATCTCGATTTCCTCTTATCAATTCACCACTTTCAATCATGTTCTGAATTAAGTTACGAAGTGCCCAGTAATCTTCAGTATCATAGGCGGGGTGCATTGGAGTGATACTAATAGATTTGATCAGGTTTGAATTTTCTAGATCACGGGTTCAATGAAGGTAATAAATCTACAACCATTTCCTCGTTGATTAAAATCTAGAGGATTTCCTTCATTGGCTGGTTCAGGTTGGTGAAATTCCTTTGAAAGGCAAATTTCTTACCAGCTTGGAATTTTCCTCTTTGGCCATCTTGTCGGTCCAGGATTTATACTCATGAGACCAGTAGTGATCCCTCATGGGAATGGGACTGATCTCTAGTGTGGGAGGATTTTCTTCAGAATGGTTGGTCTGGTTCATCATCTGTCTGGTGATTTGATGTTTGTATATGATCATTTCTGCTAACTGTTCAATTTGTTCCTTGGTACACCTTATCTCTTTCTCTATCAAGAATCGCCTTTCTGAGACTTCCCAACTGTCTGGGCTGTTGTTGCTGGATTGAGTGGATTCTCCGACATATTGGAGATATTTCAATCCTTCTCCATTTTTGGTGCCGATCATGTTGACACTCTCCTCTTTGTGCTGAGGGAGGGGATTGTCTTGTACGTGTGGTTGCTCGGGCTTTGTTACCACAATCTCTCCGTTGTCAATCAAGTCTTGAATTTTGTGCTTGAGAGACCAACAGTCTTGTGTATCATGGCCTGGAGATCCAGAATGGTAAGCACACTTCTTGCTTGGGTCGAAATTTTGTCCTCCAGTATTGTTTGGTAGAAGGAGTTGGACAATCTTCTTCTGGGTTGTCAACAATTTTAACACATTCTCGAGTGAATCCCCTAAAGGGGTGAAAGTTCTTGGATGCCTGACCTCCATATTTTTCTGAAATGGACAGTTTGAAGGCTGTGCTAAAGCTTGGAAATAGGTATAGTTCCTCCTTTGAATGGGCATACTGTTTGACTCACCTCTTTGATTCTGTCCTTGTAACACTAAGGACACTGCTTCATCTTTCTTTTTGTGTACTCTCTGGGGATTACTCCCATAATTTTTGGACTGGATATCCTCGGCAACGGCTTCCAAGGAAGTCAGGTCCTTTATCTTCCCAGACTTCAGCCCCATTTCGACCATTTCACCGTGCTTGATCATCTCAGAGAATGGTTTTCCTATACCTGCTAGGACCCTTTCATAATATGGAGCTTCTTGGATGTCGATGATTGGATGTCGATGAAGGTCATGACTATCTTAGTCTCATTTATAGGTGGAATGACTTATGCTGCAACTCGTCTCCATCGTTGAGCATATTCTCTGAATGATTCAATGTTTTATTTTTTGATTTTGGTTATTTGGTATCTGTCTGGAGCCAACTGAGACCGAAAGCTGTATTTATTGAGTAAGGCATGGGCCAACTCTTCCCAACAATGAATTTTGGAGTTATCTAAACAAGCGTACCAGGCTCTAGCCTCTTCGGTTAGACTCTTCTAGAATAACTGCATCGAAGTTTCTCATCCTCTGCATAGGATCTAAGTTCTCCAATAAATACCTTCAGGTGGGTATAAAGGTCTTCCAATCTGTCGTATTTCTTAAAATTAGGAGTTCTAAAATTTTAGGGATAAGGAGCCCCAGGGAAGATATAGAGGTCAGAATAATTGACACAGCCAATGGCCTCAGTCCCTTTGATAGACCGGATGGTTTCTTCCATCTGTTGTACATTTTTCAGAATGTCACCAGCTTCCTGCTCTTTGTTGAGGATGGTGATTTTAGGGGTTTTGTTGGTTGGGTCCTGGTTTTGTGGTCTAGGAATCTGAGTCTCTGCCTTTTCGGTCTCTTGACTGCCACCACTACCACCAGGTGTTCCTGGTTCTGTGTGAGCTTAGGCTTGCTTCCCTTTAAGAGCCTTGCTCTGTTCTCTCAAGAAACTGGCCAATTCAGCTATCTGATTCTTTAGTCCTTCAAACTCTTCCCAAGAGACAGGGGTGGATTCTGGTTGAGCATCGAAAGTCATGTCCGTGGATGGACTTAGTGCCTTCTTTGACTTAGATCTAGTGAAAGGACCAATTTTTTACCTACAACAAAACGTAGGAGTGTTAATTTTCTAAGAGAGGTAGGGATAAGATGCATGCCATGATGTGTTTTTGTAGTTTTTTTTAATCTTATCCTGCAAAACAGAGGTCAGTTGTTTTAATGACAGGATAACATGACAGGATGCATATGACAAGGAATGTAAATTTTTATTATGACATTTACATTGTGCTCCTTTACATTTGGAATTGAAAACTTGACATTGAATTGAAAGAGGAAGGTATGAAGAATCTTCCCATCGGATTTGGTCAATCAGAGACTGACCTATCTTAGGCTACTCTTGTGGTTTTTTGGCATGAAGGTCCCCAGATCATCGCAATCTACTAGAGGGGAAATTAATTTGATCTTTTAACTGGAGCGAATCTGGGTGGTGCTTTTTCATGAGCCCCCCAGAGACTTAGCCGTCCCCAGAGTCATTACTTATCACTGACGCGTTTTGCCTCCCGAAGGAGGAATCACACAACATACATTCACATACATCGTGCCTTACCGTATGCATATGATGACATTGGTGTGAAGCACTAACATGGGTGCGCAGCACTAAAAAGCAGTAAAGCATTCATTCACATTCATTCAATGTAAATATGCAGCATTCACGCATTCATTCGATGTAAAGACGCAACATTCACACATACGTAGAACAAAAGGGAAATGTTTGAAAAGATTTGAACGCGGCCTAATCCCTCTAATGTCCTCAGCAGAGTCGCCACCTGTCGACGTCAGAAAAATATTCGCGGGTCGGGTCACAACCCGAATCTTTCTCTCTTCCTAAGTTATGTCTACCATTACTCTTTTTATTGCGAAAAACATTTTGAAGGGTTTTTTAGGGAAAGGCCAACATGTACCATGTCGACGATTTGAATGTTTTACAGAGTCGCCAGTTGGTATATTTGAAATGGTTGTACCAACTCAACCGAGTTTTGTTTGAAAGAGGCCCAATTGATGGACACTGTCAAAACTTGATCTTTGAAAATAAAGTTTGAGGTCGGAGGCTTGGTTAAGTGTGGGGAAGGTGTTAGGCACCCCACAACTCCCGTGTAAACACGGTACCTCATCTTTTCAATATTTCTCTTTTAAATCTGCAATGTGTGTGTGAATGCTGGAAGAAAATTGGGCCTATGCTTGATTAGAAGTATGTCTATGCATCGTTGAACATATATATGAAGGTTTGATTTGATTTGCAAAAAGTCTTTGATTTGATTTGTAGAAGTGTTTGATTTGATTTGCAAAAACTTCTTTTTTTCGATAAGATTATTTAAGTGATGTTTTGAAAGAAGGTTATCAAACCCTTACGCTAACATAGGAATTGAAGAATATCGATACTTCAATTTTATATTTTCAGCCTTAAGGCTCAATTTGAATGGTGATTGTCGGGCTGTAAAGCATTCTCGACCACAATATATACAAATGTCGGTCTCCTCATGGGCATAATAGCCATCGGTGGGACTCTGACATGACAAACTATATTTTTCACTATGTTGAGACCTTAAATCCGGATAACCGTTTTAAGGTCTTTTTATGTACATTTTTACAGAAAAACTGGCAAGGTACATTTGTAAAGTGGAGTTTGTCCATCATGGGAATCAGATTTTGATTGGTTTGATCATGAATTCCACGATTCCTAGGCTCACATAGGGAGGCCAATAAACCTGCACAGCTCAAATTTGTACAGAAATATATCCCAATATCGCCAGAACCAAGAATTCATAAGTAAATCCTACCTCGCACATGGCCGAAGCATCTCGTTCCCACTAGATAGCGATATAAGGGCCGCGAGGTTGCTCTAATAACTGAAACTAGAAAAATGCTAGATTTAAATAAATCTCAGCCATTCTAGCTTTTCGGTTCCGTCTATACCTATTTTGAACCGTTTTGAAAGCTAGAGTTGGCGAGATTTAAAGAAATCTAGTTCACCCGCAGAAATATCAGTGCCGATTCATATTAAATGAATATTTAAAGCAATAATTTAATAAAAATGAGTACAGCAATATATATACAATTATATATACGAAAGATGTAAAGGGCGATGGGTTTTCTCGCCAGTGCCCAGACAGGAATTAATATATATATATATATATATATATATGTTTATAAAATCTACATAAAAGCCACGGAGTGATCCAGGCTAGACATAATTCAAATATATATATATATATATATATAGAAAAACTGTAAAAAGGGCGTTGGGTTTTCACGCCTTGTGCCCGGAATGGAATGTAAATGTACAGAAAAGTAGTCAACCAAGACTAGGAAGATAACCCAGTGGTGGTGAAGATTGCATGTATATAAAAACAATAAAAACGCCATAGAATGATCCAGTCCGAATTGGAATGTAAATATATACAGAAAAGTAGTCAACCAGGACTGGGAAGATAACCCAGTGATGGTGAATGGTGCAAAAACTAGTATAAAGGCCACAGAATGATTCCGGCTGAACTGGAATGTAAATATGTATATATAGACAGAAATGTAGTCTACCAAGACTGGGAAGATAACCCAGTTGTGGTGAAAGTTGCTTATATATGCATAAATATATATAAAAGTAGTAAACTACCACGGATTTGATATCAGGGCTTGACAGAATTGAAAAGTTAGTATATATATACAGTTAAATATATATAAAAAAGCCAAACCGGGACTGGGAAGATAACCCTGTTCGTCGAAGTCTCTCAAAACGCAGATATTAGTATTTAAAAGCTGCTGGAAGCGACGGATTGTTAATCCGAGTTGTAGAAGTGCCAGAAAATGCGTTTATGTACAAAATATATACCAAAAGTTGACATAAACGGCCACAGAACTGAGTTCTGGGCATATTTAGAAAATAAAACTTGATAAGCAAGTGGATAAAAGTGCAGAGAAGTAGTATTGACTTGCTGATCGTAAAAATACTGACAATGGACTGCTACACGGGCTTTTTGCCAAATCGTAGGCTTTAAACTTCCGAATCCACTGATTATTTTCTGATATGTGGTAGTATGTGGTTATATCTACATGTTAGAGTGAAAAAATTTGGGTTTGGCAGATAAGAAAATAGACAAAAAACCAAACAAGTAGAGGTTCGAAGCGTTTCTAAATTCTTGAAATGAGCTGGGGCTCACCACTTATTTATAGGCAAGGGAGCCTCCACTCTACCTTCTGCTGCCACAGTGAGTGGTGCGGCTCCCTGTGGTGGGGCCCATATTACGCGTTCTATCATCTCGAAGTACGTGCGCTCTTAGCAACGCGAGGTCTGATTCAAAACTTTCTAACTTTTGATCGAAACGTCCGTTTGAGGCATGTGATACCTTTCTGGAAAGCCCTCGCTGAGAGTGTCACAATGACATGGGATAAATCATTTTTTGAGTCCAAAAAGACGTGTTCATAACCAGGTCTTTGATGCCCCGCAGTTTATCCGTTGAGCTGTCTTGCGCTGTTTGCACTCGAGATTATTGTTATGGTTCGTTCTGACCTTGGTGGCATCAATTCGGCTTGAGTTTGATCGAATCGGCTTAGATTTGGTAAAATGCCCGTTTTCCCTCCCGGGGTTGCCCTTAGTGTCGGCAGTGGCCTTCGGTTGACTTCCTGGGGTGGTTTCCAAGGATTGGATCTCATTCGAGTCTATTTATCCTCAGTGTTGTCTTGAGGCTTACTTGGTCCCTCCAGGTTTTCCTCTGGAGATGATGTGATGCTTCAGGATCATTTTTGAAGTTGACCTGACTTCCCGGATTGAGACCAGGGATGACCTGCACTTCCCGGGTTGAGACTGGGGCTGATCTATACCTCTTGGGTTGAGACAGGAGCTGACTTGTACCTCCTAATTTGAGACCAAGGCTGACCTGTACTTCCCAGGTTGAGACCAGGGCTAACCTGTACTTCCTGGGTTGAGATCTGGGCTGACCTATACCTCCTGGGTTGAGACCGGGGCTGACCTATACTTCCCGGGTTGAGACCGGGGCTGATCTGTACTTCCCGGGTTGAGATCGGGGCTGACCTGTACTTCCCAGGTTGAGACCGGGGCTGACCTGTACTTCCCAGGTTGAGATTAGGGCTGATCTATACCTCCCGAGTTGAGACTGGGGCTGACCTCTACTTCCCGAGTTGAGACCGGGGCTGACCTGGACTTCCCGGGTTTAGATTGGGCTGACCTGTACTTCCCGAGTTGAGACCGGGGCTGATTTAATGACCCGGTATTGAGAGCGGGGTTGAGTTGATGGCCCGGTATTGAGACCGGGGTTGAGTTGATTGCCCAGTATTGAGACCGGGGTTGAACTGATGACCCGGTATTGAGACCAGGGTTGAATTGATGACCCGATATTGAGACCGGGGTTAAACTGATGGCCCGATATTGAGACCAGGGTTGAGCTGCTAACCCGGTATTGAGACCGGGGTTGAACTGATGGCCCGGTATTGAGATCGGGGTTGAACTGATGACCCGGTATTAAAACCGAGGATGAATTGATGACCTGATATTTAGACCGGGGTTGAATTGATGACCCGATATTGAGATCGGGTTTGAATTGATGACCCGGTATTGAGACCGGGGTTGAATTAATGGTCCAATATTGAGATCGGGATTGAACTGATGACCTGATATTGAGACCGGAGTTGACCCGGTATTGAGACCGGGGTTGATCTGATGGCCCGATATTGAGACCGGGGTTGAACTGATGACCCGATATTGAGACCGGAGTTGAATTGATCACCCGGTATTGAGACTGGGGTTGATTTGATGACCCGATATTGATACTGGGGTTGATCTGATGGCCCGGTATTGAGACCAGGGTTGATTTGAAAAGACAATCTTGCCCTCCTATAGTGTTAGTAACAGAGAAACAAAATTTCTAGTGTCTACAGATGTGATCCACCAAGGAATAGGAATTATCAAGAAGGAGGGTGGTTGGCTAAACCCTAGTTTTCTATCCTCTATAGAAAAGGAGTACTCTCCAACAATTGAAATTGCATCAACTGATATCTAAAATAAGACTCTTCTTATATAGATATTGGTCGACCCTTCTAATCCTATTAGTTATGGGGTTTCATTTGATTAATTAAATTTAGGCTTCCCACTACATTAGAATTAATTAATTAAATTCATTTAATTAATTTGCCTCCTAATCTTATTAAGAATAAATGAGAATACTAATATTAAATTAATTCCTAAACTCCTTTAGAAATTAAAATAATAATAATTGTAATAATATTAATAAGACTCCTCTTATTAATTTATATTTAATATTTTCAAAATATTAAATAAAAAAAATTAAGCTATTTAATTTATTCTATCACCATAGATTAAATTAATTACACTTAATACATTATTACGATTATGTCATTACCTTCTTAAATAATTATTCTTCCTTTTATAGTGTGACCCTTTAGGTTCTCTATATTAAACCGGTTGTAAATAAATCAATTAGAACAATTCTAATCTTATTTAAATAAATAAATTAAACTAATAATCTATTTAAATAAATAATATTTATTCTACAATAGGGATAAGCCTCCCTAGCGATCAACGACTTTCTAGATAATATACATTTCAATATTAATCTTAAAAGAACATGTGAGTAAATAGTTACCGTACAATTCAATCGTTCCACCATACAATGTCCCAATTAAATATAAGACATGGAATTACTGTCAAGTCTTATTTTATTTAATCATATGTATTTCCATTGGAAAATACACAACCTCAAATAATGCAAATTAGAAACTCCTTTCTAATTTCATTTTGCCTTGGCCAAGGACTACTGGGTTGTCATTTAACGAATCACATAGAACATATCTCTTTTTTTACTAGAAGTGGTAGATTCTTTATTGATTATTCATTATCTCCATATGTAACTCATTATATCCAAGCATACCCTTTTATATACCCTAAGGGTCTTTAAGGAATAAGTCAAAGTATAATTCATTACACACAAGATACTATGATGATCTCAATTCCAAGGATCACTTGTACTACTATCACATTAGGAATTCCTATTGACAGGCGAGTAAAACTCCATTAGGTATTCCATAGTGAGTCACGTTCAGTGAACTTATTCTTTAATAAGCACCTACATGCTTGCTTTAGTGTCTCCACACAAATGATCATGAGATTAATCATCCTCATCCAATGAGTAAGAAACATATGTACCAATCTATCCGAATTTACTAATCCTCTTTTTAGTAATCCCACGATTAGGAACTATTTTACTTTTTAAGCGTTCTAAGAATTTAGATCTCATTAGCATGATCAACATCATGATTCTAAAAGCATTGCTTAAAACTATGGGTTATTTATATATTATAAAAACTGGATCATGTATATAATTAAATGTCTTTAATAAGTTAATACTTTTATTAATAAATAAATAAGATCATCTCCAAAGTAGATGCTTTATCATTATCATACATGATTGGCTTGTATGCATACTACTTTCAGTAAAACCATTGAACATAGATGTCTACAATGGTTAGAATTGTTAATAATCAACCAATGGATTGATTCTAATTGGTTGGACGTAAAAATATCAAAGAACGAATATTCGGCTAAAGTTACGTGATTAGACGTTAATCGTCGAAAACGTAAATTTCCCAGAATAGAGGTCAAAAGTCACCGTGTGATTCAAAAATGATGGTTTTCGATTACAACACGTGTAATTAGGTAAATAAGACTTGCGAGAGCAAGAATGAACCAATTTTAACTTAAAACGAAGAATTGAGCCTCGAACGTTCACGAACGTTTAACGAACGCGTAAAAATGGACTAATCGGCTAATTCTCGCCGACTGATTCAGAAATTAATTCCGACTTGATAAAATGATAGAACAAACATTTATAAACTATTGGCTTTGGAACGAGCCAATTTCGAGTTGAAACGATCATGTTTCAGACTCGTTAAAATTTGAATTTTTCAGAATCTAGGGGGCCGGCGTTGCCGCGCCGCCCAGCCCCTGCTTCCTAGCGTTGCAGCGCCGAGGTAGGGAAAAAGTTCTGTGAGACAGCACTGCCTCTAGGCCTTGTGCCGGCGCTGCAGCGCCCTTAACAAAAATTTTCGCGACGTGAAGTTTTCTAAACTTGGCTTTCTATATGGTAATTATAGGGCATCTAAATGATGAATATTCATGAAGAGAAATCACTTAAACAACATGTTGAAGAACGATTTTATGAATTAAATGTTGACAAAACATATTTAAATTTAAAACTCAAAAACCGATAATGTAAACCGTGGATCATAATCGAGTTGTAAGCGTGCCTTAAGGTTATGTAACATATAAATGAGGTATGTAATGCATGAATGTCAACAAATGAAGTTAAAACTCATGTACAGTCCACACGCAGTCTGATAATGGAAATTCGACGAAAATATGATTAACCTAACTAGCCGATTAGGGTTTCGTCGGTCATTGTGTATAACGATGATCGACGAGAGTCGGCTTATGACTAATGAATGTAATTAAGCCATAAAGAAGGTTAAATAAATTGAACGAATGTTATCAGGTTAACAATTCGGTTAAGTTATACGAGAAGGAGAAGTTAGACTACACAATGTATATAGATTGTGATAATCTAATGGATATGCTATGTGTTTACATCTTATAGAAGTGTAAAGACAAGTAAAGTATATCTAAAAGGTTAAATATGCGAAGGCAAGTTTTATAACCCTTATATTAACATTATATTATGAAAGTTTTTTGAACTCTTGTCTGTACGTAATGTCGGGCAAGGTGTCAATATGCATGGTTGCCTATGCATGCACTGCTGTTGAATAGTCGATGCCAATTGCTTTGGCTAGACGTATATGTAAAGTATTTTGATCGATTTCCATAAATCTTTCAAAGTATTCTTAATGTGCTATCCTATGGCAATTGCTTTGGTACGGATTTCGATGTAAACCTGAGTATGAATACACAAAGGTTTTAATGTCGTTAAATCGACGGGCACTTGAAGTTGCCAAAAAGCTTAAACGTGAAAACGTTTATGAATGTAGTGTTGATCAACATAGAGTACTGCAGGATGATCACCTGGACGTGCTCGTAAGTGATATCAGGCTTGCTGTCTTATATCGGGTTGTCCTTTTATGAATGGAAATGGAAAGAATGTTCATGGTCTTTGACCAGCTCAGATTCTTAAGTGACTATATGTCATTGAGAATGATTTTAAATGAATTCAAAACATTATCTTGATTATTCCTATTACTTCATAACTCTTGTCCAGTTATTGAAGATGAAGTTATATGATTCTTGATTTTGTGGTTGCAAAGTAAAATATTAAACTTGCTGAGCTAGTTATGCTCATTCTTGCTTAAAATCATATATTTCAGCAAAGAGTTATCGGACAGAAGGATTCGATAAGGACAAGGGCAAATCCAAGATGAATACTTAGCTACCTTTGTAATAGCATAGTACTTTTGTTGTAATAAACGATACTATGACAATGAACGTATGTAAAGGTTAATAAGAACTTAGGGAAGGAAGTATTGTAATGGAATGTTAGCAATCTTATGCATATGATTGAAGTATTCAATTGAATGTATGAGTAGACAGTAGTACCTTGTAGCACCATATCTATGGGTTGAAAGTACCCAGATTTGGAGGCGTCGCATACTTGATGCTAACAAACTGACCGGGCAGAATTACACAGACTAGTTAAGGAATCTGAGAATAGTTCTCACTTTTAAAAAGATTTCTTATGTCCTAAATTCACTTGTCTCTGGAACTATTTTAGAAACAGCCTGTGAGGAAGATATTGCCACTATTGTTAAGTGGAAAGATGGTGCATATGTGGCTCAAGGCATCATGCTCGCATCCATGAATAACGAGCTTCAGCGTCAGCATAAAAACATGGATACTCCTACTATGTTGCTTCACCTCAAGGAGTTGTATGGTGAACAAAGTAGGACTGCTAGATATGAGATATCTAATGAGCTCTTCCGATCTCGGATGACCGAGGGCACTGCCGTTGAGACTCCTGTCCTAAGGGTGATCAATCTGATTGAATGCCTTGGACAGCTTGGGTTTGTTATGGATGGGGAGTTGAGTCAAAACTTAGTCTTGCAGTCACTCCCTGAGACCTTCTCACAGTTTGTAGTAAATTTCCACATGAATAAGTTAGATGTCAGCTTGCCTGAATTACTTAACATATTGAAAATTGCAGAAGGCCACTTCCCATCCAAGAATAACCATGTGACACCCCCAAATTTGGGTACTTCATTTCCACAGGATTTGGTGTTCACTATCTAAATAAAACATAATTACTGCCCATAAATAAGGGATGCAAAATAAATTACAACCTTGATAAATAAAATCTTCCTTCAAAAGAGTTACAACCTTGTTAAAACATTCCCAGGGTTTCTAACCTTTAAACAACGTCAATGCGAAAATTAAAACATCACATAACAAAATTAAGTCTTATTACAAATCATATCAAATATGAACAAGTCTTCACTTGTTCATCTTGCCTTTGCCTCTGCTAGTTGACGGTTCGTCAACTCTCTCAACTTTGGCTGCAATGGTTATATAAATGCAAGAGTGAGCAAACAAAAGCTCACTGGAAATAACAATAAATTGTGATGACATATTACTGAATAGTTTCAACTGAATTGAATAATATTTCTATCATCGATAATCAAGAATTGAATATAGAGTTTAGAATTCATCTGAGGGTCATAAGACCTTGAACTATGTCACAGGTTATAAAAATTTCTATTTAAACCTTTAACAGTCGTTAGACTATATGGACTCTTAACTCGTACTTAGGGGGATCAGCCCTTCGTACCATATATTGTGCACAAAACATCTTAACGCTTTCGCATGGTAATCCCCTATTAATAGGGTTGTTCATCTCAGTTTTGATTAACAAGTCCCCACCAAAGAAAGTTTAGTTTGGATAAGCTCAAAGGGTAATTTAGAGTTCAACCATCATCAACTAAGGAGTAGTTGAATCAACTTACAATAATTTAAGAATTTGATAACAAAAGAATTATAAAATAACTATGAGTCACAACAATAGACATCATGTTCAATAGTGATGCTTTAGTATTAAACTTAAAGCATTTGAAAGATACAATAAAACCTTGCTTGAACAATTAAGTCAATGTTACATTATTTTCAATAATGAACTTAATAATATATGCTCAATATGGAAATTAGAGTACTTGCTCGCTTGATAACAATAGAGAATAAAATAACTTGCATAACGTAACAAGAAAGTATAGAACAACTTGATCAATTGAAAAGTGGAGTTAAGAAACTTGCTCAATTTAAAAAGAGTAATTAGAAAACTTGCTTCGTGCGTTAGCTACACAATTAATACACACGATTCTCGAATACCCTACACATACCATTAGAATTGTAATGCCAATTAGCTACACTAACTTAAGAAGTTAAATTCCATCTTAGTTGAACTCGTTATCTTAGTTCAAGTTCTGACCATCATCATACACAACTCTAATCACAAGTCTTAGTAAAGCAATACAACACTTAATCAATATCTCTAGACTTTATCAAATAATAACTAAAAGTTTTCACAACTTACTTACTTTTCAATTTGAAATCATCACATATATGTTAAGAATATGGTATAGCAACTCGTTACGTGTCTAACACATAACCATCATCATTAGACCAAATCAGATTGGGTTTTAAAAAACTGAACAAACAATTAAAGTAAACTGCCTCTGCTCAAAGTCTGGTGCAGCTGCGCTTCCCTAAGCTTTGGCACTGGTGCAGCTGCGCTGGTGCTCGACTCAGAAAGCTCAGCAAGCGCAGCTGCGCCGTTTCTGATAGGAACGTTGCAGGCTGCTCTCTGCTACACTGTTCTTCCCCAAAACTCCAACAATCGGCAATTTAAAGCTACCCAAACAATATAAACCACATATATGCAACAACACACATGAATTGTGACGCCCCCAAATTCCAGGACCGTCACGGGGTCTCTCGAATTCGGTTCATCACGTGCTCATGGTAATACATTACGATAATAATAACTAAATATCACACGATCACAGCGGAAAATCTATTCTAGAATAATTTACAATGATTTATTATAATTATTCCCCCAAGTCTCACAACCTACAGTACTTAATAGATTACATAATAATATCAATTAACGACTTATTACATAACCTAACTTAAGCTTAAACATAATCAAAACCAGTCTTACTACATCATCTTAATACAACATTAAAATATTTAAAACATATAAGAGACAAGCTAATTGGTAGCCTTGCCCTTGCCCTTATCAACGCCCGAAGGTTCGCCATGCTCTGCCTTAACTGAAATGTTTTAGGGAAAGCAAGAATGAGCACAAATTGCCCAGCAAGTAATATATAATAAGGGTGAGTAATAAGATTCCCAATTCTCGAAAAGGTATAACAAGGTTTGATAGTTCAAGGATAACAAGAATATCAACAGTTCTCAATAACAGTTGCTAAGGACAGAATAATATCAATATGATTCAATAATACGTCAATTCAAGATTTTAAATAATTGAATACTGAGCAGTCACTAAGGACTATGAACTTCTACTAGAATTGACAGTAATAAACTGAAAATCCAATAAAAACAGGTACAACAGGTGATCAGCCTAAAGTACCATCGTTATGCATAACAATCAATCATACTCAAGTGTGCACGTCGGTCCTCCGACAATTATATATTCCCTTCAAAGAAGGTTGTTCTTCTCAGTCAAATACAAGATCCCGCACCAATCAATTGGTTTGGGTTGCTTTCCATAATATAAGTCTAGCCGAATCAAATGGCATAGACACTTTCACAATATTCAAGAACAATACTAAGTTCAACATGAATAATAGCTTTAATGAAATAAGAGTTCAAGTATGCCAATTCAATTTAACTGATTAAGTAGGAAACTAGTTCGCAATATACAAGGATAGAATACTTGCACAGTAAAAGAGTGTAAGTTAGGAAACTTGCAAAATCATAGATTTCCTTGCATAAAGTAAATGCGTTGGTTAGGATACTTGCACTTTAAAAGAGTGTAAGTAAGAGAACTTGCCTTTAGCGTAGTTTATCCACGAAAATAAATCAACACTTTCGAATTCCTATCGTAATACAGTTACGTATATATGATATTCATTAGTCATATAATTAAACTTCACATTTTATCTTCGAATATACGATCAACACATAAGCTAAGTCTTAACCTAGCTACACAGTTATATAGAATATAAGTTCTATCTTTAACGTTCCTCCTTTAGAGTTTAAACACATTCTTATATCTTATAAGATCGCAATTAATACTAAATATATTTCAGTTTAGCAAGTTACGGCATTCTCTTTGAGTTAACCGTCAAAATCGGGTTCAAGTAACATCATATAATATCACGTAGCATGTATTCATATTTAAAGGATACTTTACATGCTTGTATAACTTTTCCAAATCCAATCGTACATGGTATAGGTTCTTAAGTTAATACTTAAAGCCATTCAAGGACACGAACTCATATGGTCTAACATGCTCGCTTTTTAAACCCATAAGATATTCACATAACTTGTATTAAACGTGCTCATGAGTACTCGTATTGCATATATGTAGCTAGCATTGTTATTATCTTGAAAACATGCTTTGTTTATGCTAAACTTTAATCACGGCAACCAATCATGGTATATATATATGCATGGCACATGAATGAGTCTAAGAGTACTATCACATGTGTCCATAAATATCAGAATTTAAATCTCCACATATCGTGTTAATGCTCACGTGCAAGGCTTGTATTTCTATTAGTGAATCTTACTAATAGGGCCTAACATGTTCATGCTTCCTTACGAACTATATAAACACAAGTTAAGGGTTCATTCATATATTTCATAGTTATCTAAACATGCTCATAACATCAAAACGACTATATAGCATTTACATGATCATATCCACCTTCAAACTTACATTTTTGTTAGGAATGAGCACTAGTTAGGTTCACATGTTCATATTTTATTACGGAACCAATATAGATAAGCTAACATGCACTTCATGTGTCTCTAGGTGGTACTAACGTGCTTGCAAGGTCAGTATGTAAACATGCTTTATAATGTTAATGATTGTTTATGAAATTTTAAGTTCGTTTCCAAGCTTCATGTCGTGTTGTTAACCATGCATGCTAGTACACTAAAACATGCTTACATTGCCTCATTAGGTTTATATATATGTATTAATCATGCTTCCATGCTTGTTTAAACAAAAATCAACCAATTAGTACATAATAGTTTTGTTGCAGAATGAAGAAAACTGAACACAGAGGCCGGCGCTGCGGCGCGGCAACAGCAGCCACAATCTGGCGCTGCGGCGCGGGCATAATGCCCTGGGATTGGCGCTGCGGCGTGGGAGACGCTGGTACTGCCGCGTTGTGGCGCTGCAGCGCGCAGCTAACGCTGTGCATCGGCGCTGCGGCGCGGCATTGCAGACTCAGTTCGCTACAGCCAAAACCGTCCCTAAACTTCATATTTCATCGATTTCAATAAACCCAGATGCTATTAGACTTCTTTAACTTACTAACACACACATATATATGCTTATATAACAGTCAATCGGCATTTATCAATTCCCAATTTCATGAACTCCAACCAATTTCACGAATTTGATGTTTTACAGAAATTGCAGAGCAAAAATGGAAATGAAAGTCAAGAAAGCTATATAGTGGTTTCATCATGTATGTATGTTCACATAACAACAATATAAGGGTTCTACAACCCAATCATGAACCAATTTGGCATAATCAAGAATTTGAAGGAAACTTCAAAAACAGAAAACGAAAATGAAGAACAAAGAAAAAGGGATTATACCTCTGCTAGGATTCAAATAGAGTTTGCTGCTAATCCAACTTCCCCTACTGATATATGTATATTGCTTTCACTCACTACTTATGCAAACTCTCAGCAAATTGAAAATGAAGAAACATGGCTGCTATTTATAGAAGAATCCTTACACAGACAATGTAATTGTCCATTAATTTGAACCAATAGATTGAAGCTTTGTATATCAGCTAACGAAGAGTTGGTAGAGTGGTTGAAGAACACTGTTGTGCTCACTCCCCATATCATGATTTGCTAGAATGCTGAGTTCGAGAGAAGAGAGTAGGCATAGGCTTTCACGTGTAGGAGAGGATGAGGAATGGACAAGACATATATCTCAGCATTTGCAACATGAAGTGTATTAATACTAACGCCATATATACATATATCATACACTTAGGCTATTATATCTATATTCATACTATATATTTAGATTACAATTAGAATTATAATGTAATCCCAATAATCATGTTATTCACATAATGCTATATAGTGGTTTCATCATGTATCCATATTTTGTTTTTTTTCATAAAACTCATACATTTAGCTAAATAATTCACCATAGATTCAATTTTCATCCAAATCAGTCGATAACACATGCATTGTTTTCGTTTTTAAAGATAATATCATAAACAACTCTCAATTTGCAGATTAAAACATAATTAAATCATCAATTTTCACTTTAAAAATCAACCAAAATATGTAAACATCATACGAACACAAATTCTTCATTTAAAACTTGTTTTTTTTTTTTATAATATTTTGATTTCTAGAAATTGTTTATAGCATACATATAATTAATTATAAACATCTACTAATTCATATAACACTTATCTAACCTAAATCATCAACTACAAATTCCAATTATCATGAAAACTCAAGAATACAAGAAAACTACAAATATAAACTAAGTTATATACCTTTAATTCCTTGTTAGATGATTATTGTAAAGCTTGACAATCCTTTACTTCCTTCTTGATTTTCCAATTCTAAACTCACAAAGAATTTATTCTCTTCTTCTCGCACTATCTTCTCTATTTTTCTCTAAACTCTTTATTCTCTGCTCTTTGCTCTTCTTTAGTCTTAGGCGTAGAAATAAAACTAACATAAAACTGATACACATATAATACGTATACTTAAGTCACCAGTTATAAAAATAAAAGCTTTATCAGTTACTAATTTTCAAAAATCAAAAGTCACAAGGCTTTGTTTGGCAAAACTCTTTATTTTTAAAAAGAGGATTTTAGGAACTAAGGCCTTGTTTGGTAAAACTACTTTAAAATAGATTTAGGGGACTTGTTTGGTAAAACAGAATTAAAATAGACTTACGGGCCTTGTTTGGTAAAACAGAATTAAAACCCTTTTAATTTATTTTAATAACTCCTTTTACTACATAGTTTCCAATGTCACACTTTATTTAACTAAATCCCACTATCCCAATTTAATTAAATTAAAGCTAACACCAATTAATTAAATAAAAATTATCATATAAATTAAATTGCCACACAATTATAATTTACTCATTAATCATAATTTCATGTAACAAATTAGCAAATCTCTAATTTAATTATTTAAATTAAATTAGACATTACTATAATTAAATTATTATATCATTAAATCCTTGTTACCAAATACCACATACTATTTATCTAATTTAATTATCTCAATTAAATTAGAATTTCATCACAAAATTACTCAAACATCAATTTAATTAACATATTGCACTTAATTAAATTACTCCACAATAATCACAACAATTATTTATTTCACTCAATAATTAAATCAACTCAAATATTTATTTAATTCAATAAATATTTAAAATTAAAATACAAAATTCTCGTTTGTTACAAACCATATCTTAGTGGTGGATGATTCTTCCAAGAAAAAGAAGAGGCCCAAGGTATCTTCTGAAAAGAAAAAAATCTAAGAAGGCTAAGGGCAAGGTGAACAGAAAGGATCAAAAGAAACCTGAACCAGCTAGCAAAGGAATGTGCTTCCATTACAACGTGTCGGGTCACTGGAAGAGGAACTGCGAGAAGTTTCTGGCAGAGAAGACGCTTGGAGAAGCTTCGACTTCCAATCAAGGTTTGTTCATGATTGAAATTAATTTTTCAAAAAGTCAAAATTCTACTTAGGTATTGGATACCGACTGTGGTTCTCACATATGTAATACTGTGCAGGGACTGGTTAGAAGTAAAAAGCTTAACAAGGATGAGGTTGTCCTACGAGTGGAAAATGGAGCAAAGGTTGATGCATTAGCTGTAGGCACTTATTGTTTAGTGTTGGGTAAAATCTAATACGCACAACACGCAAGTATACGTGGTCAACAAGTAATAGAGTGAAAGTAAAGTATCGTTCTCACGGAGAAAATAGCTGACTTTTATCCTAACAATTACAAACTTTATATTATCTCAATTTTATTAAACTAATGATCAATTTTGTGAAACTTATGAAAACTACTAATGATTTCAAGATCAACTAACTACCCTAGCTTTTAATCAAATGTAAGAGAATTAAGTCTACAATTTCACTTTATACTTCACTTAGATTGACACACTTCATTTTAATTCGACTCAACTATTCCACCTTATAAATTAAGAACACAATATTAGATATAACCATATGTCAATGAAAATATACCCATATCTACGTAATTCCACAATTGTTAGAATTAAATAGAATACCTTAGTTAACTAATCCAATGTATCTCTATGTGAATTATAATTAAAGAAGATTTAATCACAAGTTCTAATAAGATTATGTGCGATGCATGAGTATTTCTCTATACTAATCATAAATTATGACTTCCAACACTTATGCAGAAATCACAAACACCCACCACTATAATTAGATCTAAACCCATAAGTCTTTTCTCGAGTTCATATGGGTTATTAGAAATTGGTGATCAAGCAATTTATAAATTAAGAATAAATCATAGTGGACAAGTGTTGTCTGATTTATATAATGACAAATACGCGCAAGTGCACACGGTCAATTAAGTAATAAAGAAGTAACAAGAGTGTTGAACCCACAGGGAACAGTTACTAATAACTATTCTAATTAACAAGTTTTATCAATTTAAATCCACTTAAACAGTTACTCCAATTATTGTGTGAAAATTATTTTAAATAAAGAAAATTAAGAACTAAATAAACTAATAAATATTGATCACCAAATGATTAAGACATAGGAGTACAATTTTCCCAATTACTTTGCAACAATCGCCTTACCATATTTCCACTTATTTAATCCAATGAATTGCTAACTAGGATTGCCTATCAATTTACTAACATCTTTCAATAATTAATAAAAAGACTTGTTTAAGTTATTTTGCTACTTTCACGCAAGACACTTTTAACAGATCCATTAAGCACAAACTTCTAGCAAAGTTACGCATAACATACAAGTACTTTCGTCTCATACACTGTTATGTTATCCTTAACAAGAATCAACAAATTCATACGTTATTATATTCAGATTTAATCTAATATTTCCTCTTTCATTTCCATCAAAGATATCAGATTAATTGCTAGCTAGACAATTAATAGATTAAACACAAAATATAATAATCAAATCAATAGGATTAACATGTGAAAATAATGTTAATTGAATTATTGAATTGCAAAAGGTTCCATTGTACCCCTAATTGAGAAATTAGTTCATCATCATAATAGGAATTAGAAGATTAAAATTAAATAGCATCCCAAGTACAGATAAAGAATTAAAGAGAAGAAGAAAACAATGTCGAGGAACTCCAATCTCTATAGCTTCAATCTCCATCTTGTGTGCTCTCCAATGGAATTCTCCAAGTCTCCATAAGATGGCTCTCAATGATTTGTAGTCAAAAGTCCCCAAATCCAAGTTATAATCAATTATTTATAGTCCTAAGAGAAACCCTAACACTTTAGGCATCCCAAAATCCTATTTCAACTGAACTTGGACACTAAGACACCCAAATAAGCTCTCTTCCCGCCGTCCGGCGCGTCCAGCGCTGTTCCTAGGCCATTTTGGGAGCGCTCCGCTCTACAGTGGTAGAAAATTTGATGGTATGGCGCGCCCCGCTCAGATCAATTTTTTGCTACAACGTCCTTTGGTAAAACGGCCATAACTTTTAATCCAGGATTAGTTATGGGGCCCGCTACCTATCAAATTGAAGATCTCGACGAGATCTACAACTCTCATTCTTTGAGTATTGACAGATTCGGGTTGAAACATGGTTAAAATTGTGCTTCAAGTGGATGATGTGTAAATGGCAAACATGATAACTCTGAGCTTTAATCTCTGTTGATTAAAATGTCATAACTTTTTCATCCACACTCCGATTTGGACGATTCAAGATGTTACGAAAAGCTAAGAAGTAGATCTACAATAAAATCCAAGTTCCAAGCCAAGAACATGCATCCAAATTAGCATTAAAAGCTTTGTAATCTCCCCTTATTGTCTTTACTTTCATATTGTACTCCAAAAGATATCAGGATTGCTTTTCCTTGCTTGTTCATGCCAATGTCGTGTCATAGCCTACTCGTGTCTTGCTTAGTCGTGCCTAGCTCGAACCACTTTGCTCCACTTTGACACCGCTTTAGCCAAGTTGCTTCATTTTTCATATCTTTGTTCTATTTTCCCTTTTCCTTCATAAGATCAATTAAACACATAAAAAGAAACGGAAAATACCTGAAAACTCACAAATCGTCAAACAAAAGATATCTAATTCATAGGTATAAAAGCCTACTCATCAAATACCCCCAAAATTGAATCGTTGCTTGTCCTCAAGCAAAACACTAAGAACAAAAATTAGAAAGATTTAATCTCTAGCAATGAACTACTCAAGCAATGAATAAATATAAATTTTAACAATGGCCTCAAAGGTTACAACAAAAGATAACCCAAAGAAAGTTTCAAAACAATGCCACGTCTAAAATTTTAACAAATTTGTTAGTTTCACATCTACTCATGATCCTTTAAGTGCGTGTGTGCATCCAAATGTTCAAACTAGTCATGATTTAGATAAGATCATATAAACCAATACTAATAAAAGATTTTAAAAAAAACTCTAAAAACTTCTTATCACATCAATCTCCGCTAATAAAGACAAAACATACATGTTTATAGGATCAACCAGATATTTCAACATTTAAGAACACATGAACCCTTCCCAAGTGTTTCAAAAACACATTTTTTTCCTTATTATTTTTTTAGTGAGTGCGTTTTAGGGTCCCTCTCACTTTCTTTTGAACAGTGCGTTTTACGCTCTATCTCATTTCCTCTCGCACGAGTACGTTTTACGCTCCATCTCGCACCTGTGTTTATGGGTGAGTGCGTTTTACGCTCCATCTCGACCCACCAAATGATTCAATTATTCAACTCAGGAAGGTTCCAAATTTTCTAAAACACTCCAAGATTTCCCCCAAACTTATGTGAGTGCCTAATTTTGACTTTCAATGATGCTCAAATAAGATTTCTCATATTGCAATGATATCTTTCATAAGTATTCAGCCAATTTTTTTAACCCCAACTAGCTAAACAAATGGATATGTGGATAGATTTTCAAAACATTCGCAAGTAGTGTAAAAACCAACTAATAAATCGAAATATAGACTAAGCATGCTCATCAATTATCCAAGAGTTAAAAACTCATTAACCACCCACTTATCATTGGCCAAAATCAATTTCCATCAAAACATTGCCCAAGTAATAACCAAACATAATAAATACCCCAAAACTTAAAACAAACATTGTCCTCAATGGCTAAGATAGGAAAAAAGAAAGTAGAGGACTTCCCTGAAAATATAACAATTTTCCTCCTTGTCTGCTAAGTCTGAAGAATAGGCTAGGCACATTGGAATGAATCGGGCACCACACTATAATTGGACTTGACTAACCTGTGAACACAATAAAAGCAAGTTTATTAAATCCTAATAAATGAAAATTTATTAAATAATATGAAACATAATATAATAAAAAAAACTAAAACTAAAAATTAAACTTGGGTTGCCTCCCAATAAGCGTTTGTTTTAGAGTCATCAACCTGACTACTTCAATTTTCTCTATCCTATTCCCCTTCAAAAATTGAGGAACCCTCCATCCATCGGTAGCAACGTAACTTTTGAGGGCTTTGCTTCAGTACGGGCCATTGTTTCAAGTTCACCTAGCATGTTACTCATAGATAATATCTCCTTTAAGAACTTTGAGTAGCTAGACTATTTTCTCAATTGTGTCTATGAATGAATTCTTGCATTGATTCTTTTTAAACACAACTGGATCTTCCTCTTTCTCCCGTTTCTCATCCCACCATGGCTCAAAAGATATACTAGCTCTCATATCACATAGAGCTTTGTCGATGACATGACTACCAATTGGGCACGAGATTTCAAATCTACCCAAATCCTTGAGTTTTGGTGGAGAAGGTACATAGGGCACTATCGAAACAACATTAGAACTCAAGGCTAGTTCATCTCCGGCCTCTTTTTCCTGCTCCCCACTTGTCTCCTCTTTTTAACAGTCATGACTATTGGCTCGGGTACACCATTAGTTTCAGGAAACATGTTACTTTGCAATTTACCTTGAGGGCGATTGTTAATGACATTTACCAACTCCCCAATCTGATTCTCTATATTTCTCAAAGTTACTTCATAACTATTTTTCCATGTCTCATTTTCTTTTATGTACTTAATCAGAAGCTCTTTCAGTTCTGGATTGTTATCCTGTTCTGGGGGTGGTTTTTGACAAGAGAAATTCGAATGATACTCCCAATCCTGTTAATAGTTGTTGGGATAGTCACCGAAGTTGCCACCATACTGTATTGACTCAAAATTGATGGCGCATTGTTGACTCGAATTATTTCCAGCACAATAATCAGAAATCTCCGCTACACTTTGAATAGGTTGCACTGCTATAGCGTCGTTATTCCTCGAAAGTGTCTCCATCAGTGCTGACAACTCATCGAATCCATTAATCCCTGTCGTGTTTGGCTGAGTCATTCTCGTATAAGGCCATTGATAATTATAGTTAGCCATGATGTACCTCGTAAAGAAAAGAAGAAAAAAAATTAAAATAAAAAAATGTTTAAATAAACTAATTTGAAAAAAATTAATAACAAAATAATTATTAGAACCGTTCCCCGGCAACGACGCCAAAAACATGTTGTCCGATTTATATAATGACAAATACGCGCAAGTACACACGGTCAATCAAGTAATAAAGAAGTAAGAAGAGTGTCGAACCCACAGGGAACAGTTACTAATAACTATTCTAATTAACAAGTTTTATCAATTTAAATCCACTTAAACAGCCACTCCAATTGTTGTGTGACAATTATTTTAAATAAAGAAAATTAAGAACTAAATAAACTAACAAAGATTGATCACCAGATGATTAAGACATAGGAGTACAATTTCCCCAATTGCTTTGCAACAATCGCTTTACCATATTTTCACTTATGTAATCCAATGAATTGCTAACCAGGATTGCCTATCAATTTACTAACATCTTTCAATGATTAATAAAAAGACCTATTTAAGTTATTTTGCTACTTTCATGCAAGAAACTTTAAACATATTCATTAAGCACAAACTCCAAACAAAGTTACCCATGACATACAAGTACTTTCGTCTCATACACTGTTATGTTATCCTTAACAAGAATCAACAAATTCATACGTTATTATATTCAGATCTAATCTAAGATTTCCTCTTTTAATTCCATCAAAGATATTAGATTAATTGCTAGCTAGACAATTAATAGATTAAGCACAAAATATAATAATCAACTCAATAGGATCAACTAGTGAAAATAATGATAATTAAATTATTGAATTGCAAAAGGTTCTATTGTACCCCTAATTGGGAAATTAGTTCATCATCATAATAGGAATTAGAAGATTAAAATTAAATAGCATCCCAAGTATAGATAAAGAATTAAAGAGAAGAAGAAAACTCTGTCGAGGAACTCTAATCTCTATAGCTTCAATCTCCATCTTATGTGCTCTCCAATGAAAGTCTCCAAGTCTCCACAAGATGGCTCTCAATGAATTGTAGTCAAAAGTCCCCAAATCCAAGTTATAATCAAGTATTTATAGTCCTAAGAGAAACCCTAACACTTTAGGCATCCTAAAATCCCATTCCAACTCAACTTGGATACTCAGACAGCCAAATAAGCTCTCTCCCCACCGTCCGGCAAGTCCCGCGTTGTTCCTAGGCCATTTTGGGTGCCCTCCGCACTACAGTGGCAGAAAATCTGATGGTCCGATTTTAGTGCATTTCTGGCGCGCGCCGCGCCGGTCAATTTTTTGCTGCAACGTCTTTTGGTAAATTGGCCATAACTTTTGTTCTACGATGAGTTTCTGGGCCCGCTACCTATCAATTGAAGATCTCGACGAGATGTACAACTCTCATTCTTTGAGCATTGACATATTCGAGTTGGAACATGGTCGAAATTGTGCTTCAAGTGGATGATGTGTAAATGGCAAGCATGATAACTCTAAGCTTTGATCTGTGTTGATTAAAATGTCATAACTTTTTCATCCGCACTGCGATTTGGACGATTCAAGATGTTACGAAAAGCTAAGAAGTATTTCTACAATAAAATCCAAGTTCTAAGCCAAGAACATACATCCAACTTAGCATTAAAAACTTTGCAATCTCCTCTTATTGTCATTCCTTGCATATTATACTTCAAAAGATGTCAGGATTGCTTTTCCTTGCTTATTCATGCCAATGTCGTGTCATAGCCTACTCATGTCTTGCTTAGTCGTGCCTAGCTCGAACCGCTTAGCTCCACTTTGACAACGCTTTATCCAAGTTGCTTCATTTTTTATATCTTTGTTCTATTTACCCTTTTCCTTCACAAGAGCAAATAAACACATAAAAAGGAACAGAAAATACCCGAAAACTCATAATTCATCAAACTAAAGATATCCAATTCATAAGTATAAAAGCCTACTCATCAACAAGCCTGAAATTAGTCTCCCTAAATTAATATAGAAGCATGTCAAACTTAGCTACACATAACGATCCATCGTAGACTTAAAAAATACATTAGTTCATAATGAATGAATAAGAAACTGAAATCCACAATGATATTAACATTCTGAATACAAAGATGAAGAAAGAGAGTAAAAACTGTAAGTAGAACTGCTGCTCTTCTTCAATCTCCTTCGTGTTCTTCGTGCTTGAAGTCCTTGATTCAATCCTCTAAACGTGATCCCAAAGTTAGGGTTACATTAATGATACAGAATGAATGTTCTTTTCCTTCTATTCGCCTCTTTATTCCTTCCTAATTCGCATCTGAATTCACTGTGATGCCCCCAAAATAGGTTCAATACCCAACCCATTCTGAGTCTCCAAATACATAGTACAGAATTCGAATACAATCTTTTATAACATACGGTCATGTAAAATATAACCACACAAACTATGAGCTTCGATACAATTCGTATATAATACGAAATATAAACACTCAAATTCATTCCTTATTCATTATAATTATTGTCCCGCTATTTTATAGAATAGTGAGGACTTCTACAGATCTAACTCTGATCATCACACTGTTCCCCGACTAGTCCCCGCAATATTCTCATTCCCTGAAGAGGACAATAGATGAAAAGGGTGAGCACAACTAGCCAAGTAAATAATATTATGACTAAGATAATGAAAAACAAATTATCGTTAGCCTTCAATAAATCAGATAAAATATAATGGACAACAAGTTTTAGATCAATATTCGCAGCGAAATAACAATTCATTAGAAAAGCTAAGTAGAGAATGAAGTCTACTATCTTCTATGATTTAAAAGTCCATCATTAATATTTTATCCCTATAAAATCAATCAATATACATCTTGAATCAAATATTCATCTTTGCACTACGGACCAAAGATATTCATTTGTATCACCAGTTGATTATGTTCATCTCAACACCTGTCCATCTTTGCACTACGGGCCAAAGATATTCATCAGGTAATCATTCATCTTTGCACTACAGGTGTCGATGTTGGAAAATTTAAGAAATACCGCGGGTCGGTTCATAACCCAGTTTTTCTCAAATCGATCTTCTTAAGTTATCTCTACCCTTATTCTTTTTAATACAAAAAAAGGTTTTGAAGGGTTTTTAGGAAAGAGGCCAACATGTGTATATGACGACGATTTAATTTGATTTAAACAGAGTCGCCAGTTGGTAGTTTTGAAAATGGTTGTACCAACTCAATCGAATTTGATTTGTAAAGAGGCCTAATTGCTGGACACTATCAAAACTTGATCTTTGAAATCGAAGTTTTGAGTTCAGGGGCTTGGTTAAGTGTGGAGAAGGTGTTAGGCACCCCACTACTCTAGTGTAAACACGGTACCGTAATCTTTCTAATATTTCCCCTATAATTGGAATGCGTGAGTGAATGCTGTTTTGAAAATTGGGCCTTTTGATTGATTAAAAGCTTTGATAGGCTTCGTTGAGCCTATATACGAAGGGTTTAATTTGATTTGAAAATCTATCTTTGATTTAATTTGCAAAAAGCATCATTTAGTTTGATTTGCAAAAGCTTTTGAATTGAATTGACACTGATGTTTTGAAAGCTGATTTTATCAAACCCTTACGCTAATATAGGAATTAAAGCAAATCGCTACTCTCAATTTTATCTTTAAAGCCTTAAGGCTGCATGCAAATGGTGATTTGTCGGGCTGCGAAGCATCCTCAACCACAGAAATATAAAGTGTCGATCTCCTCATGGGTATGAAAATCATCAGAGGGACGCTGACACGACAATCCATATTTTCACTATGTTGAGACCTTAAATTCGAATAATCGTTTTAAGGTCTGAACATTTACATTTTATAGAAAAACGGGCAGTGTACATCTGTAGATCGGAGTTTGTCCATCGTGGGAATCAGATTCTGATTAGTTTGATCATGAATCCCACGATTCCTAGGCTCACATATGAGTTGTTAGAAAAACCTGCACAGTTCAAATTTGTACAGAAGCAGATAAATATCCCAAAATAGCCAGAACCAGGGATTCATTCAGTAAATTTCGGTTCGCATGGCCGAAGCGTCTCGTTCCCACTAGATAACAATCTAAGGGACACGAGGTTGCTTTTCAAGCTGAAACTATAAAAATAACTAGATTTAAAGAAATCTCAGCCATTATAGCTTTCAGGTTCGATCGGGACCTATTTGAACAGTTGAAAGCTAGAAGTGGTGAGATTTAGATAAATCTAGTTCGTCTGCAGATATGTCAGTGCAAATTCATATACAAATGAATGTTAAATGCAGTAGTTGAATAAATTGAATAAAATAATATATATAATTAGATATATATATATATATATATATATATATATATATAAACTGTAAAGGGTGATGGGTTTTCACTCGCAAGCCCGGATTGGAATTGAAATATATATATAGATATATATATATTGACAGAAATGTAGTCAACCAAGACTGAAAAATGACCAGTGATGATGAAGGCTACTTATATATGCATATATATATATATATATAAGTAGTAAGGGCGATGGATTTTCACGCCTGTGCCTGGACTGAATTAATATATATATATATATATATATATAGACAGAAATATAGTCAACCAATACTGGTACGAAGACCAGTTATGGTGAGAGTCGCTTATATATGCGTAAATATATATAAAAGCAGTAAACTACCTCAGATTTGACATCCGGGCTTGACAAAATTGAAATGTTAGTACATAAACAGTTAAATATATACATAAAAAGGCCAAACCCGGACTGGGAAGATGACCCAGTCCGGTGAAGTTGCCAAAACGATGTGTGCTAGTGCATTGAAGCTACTGGAGCTGACGGATCGTCAATCTGAGTTGTAGAAACATTCAAAACAGAGTGTATTTACAAAAATGTATAAATATTTGACGAAAACAGCCACAAAACTAAGTTCCGGGCATATTTAGAAGATAAAACTTTATGTACATGGGCAAAACAGTGTAAATTAGTAGTATTGACTTGCTGATTGTAAAAATACTTATAATGGGCTGCACTACGAGCTTTTTGCTGAATCGTAGGCCTTAAACATCCAAATCTACCGGTGATTTTTTTGTATGTGGTAGTACATGGGTATATCTATGTGTTGTAATGAAAATATTTGGGTTTGGAAGAGGTGTAAAAGTTAAAAAATCAGTCGGACAGGGATTCGCTGCGCTTCTTGCTTATGCAAATAAGAGAAGGCTTCCCCTCTATTTATAGAGGGTGGATCCACACCTCTATATGCAGCTACTGCACGTAGAGGTGTGGCCACTTTAGGTGGGTCCCACGTGCTCAGTTTGCACTCTGAGCAATGCGATGTCCGATCGGAAACTTTTTAACTTTTTATCGGAGCGTTCGTTTAAGGCGTGCAATACCTTTCCGGAAAGCTCACGCCGAGAGTGTTTCAATGACATGGGAAAAAACATTTTTCGGGTCTAGAAAGACAGGTTCATAACCAGGTCTTTGATTTCCCGCAGTTTATCTGTTGAACTGTCTTGCGTTGTTGCCACTCGGGATCGTCGTTAGGGTTCATTCTGACTTTGGCGGCATTAATTTAGCTTGTGTTTGACCAAGTCGGTTGAAAGTTGGTAAAATGACCATTGTACCCCTCCCGGGACTACATGTACTGTTGGCATGATTGTTGGTTGACTTCCAGGAGTTGATTCGAAGACTTAGATCCCAGTCGAGTCTTTTGACCTCAGGGTTGTCTTTGAGGCTGATGTGGTCATTTTAGGTTTTGCTATAGATTTGTTGCGATGCTTCAGGATGATGTCTGAAGTTGGCCTAACGTCCCGGGTTGAGACCGGGGATGACCTGCACTTCCCAGGATGAGACCGGGGTTGATTTTGACTTCCCGGGTTACTGCCGGGGCTGATTGGTACCTCCCGGGTTGAGACCGGGGTTGAGCTTGATGATTCGATTGACTGTCGAATCTTGATTGATGGTCCGATTAACTGTCAGAACTTGATTGATTGTCCGATTGACTATCAAAACTTGATTGATGGTCTGATTGCCTGTCAGAACTTGATTGATGGTTCGATTGACTGTCGGAACTTGATTACCGATATTGAGAATCAAATTTGGGTTGATTGCCAGTTTTACCTTTCTACTGGATGAGTATTGGAGCAAGGAAAATCTTGAGTGTCTACAGAGGCCCCTCTTTATCATGTCCATGTAACGTAGTGGAATTTGAAGTAGAATGGGGCTAATTTTTGTTGTGTGCATTATCACTTGGCTGGGGATGACGCCGTCTTGTATAGCCCTTGATGGTATTAGGGAGTTACCGTGAACTACCTCTGTCATTTTCTGCTGGGGATGACATTATTCACGATAACTGGTTTGACTCTGATGAGATTGGCGGAGTTAAGCTATCACAAATTTTTACGTCTTGATCTGTTAGGGAAGACGTTCTTTGAGATATCTTCGCAGATTCTGGTTGATACTACCTCAATGATCCCCTTTGAGGATGTGTATAACAGATTCCATCAGTTGTGATGGATAGTTATAATTGTTTCCATTGCCAGATCCCTTCTATTGCTTGGCTGGGGTTAAGCCGTCAGTTGAAGCGTAATTGGGGTTAAGCCAATGATTGGACTGTATTTCGATCTGTACTCGAACTTTGCTAGGGCCAAGCCAACGGCTGAAATTGCTTTGGTCAAGACCCGAACTTCGCTGGGGCTGAGCCAACGGCTGAAATTGACTTTGGTCAGAACCTGAACTTTGCTGGGGCTGAGCCAACGGTTGAAATTGACTTTGGTTAAAACCCAAACTTCGTTGGGGCTGAGCCAACGGCTAAAATTGACTTCGGTCAGAACCCGAAGTTCGCTGGGGACTGAGCCAACAGCTTACATTGACTTTGGTCGGAACCCGAACTTCGCTGGGGCTGAGCCAACGGCTGAAATTGACTTCAGTAGAAATCCGAACTTTGCTGGGGTTGAGCTAACGGCTGAAATTGACTTTGGTCGGAACCCGAACTTCGTTGGGGCTGAGCCAACGGCTGAAATTAACTTCTGTCAGAACCCAAACTTCACTGGGCTGAGCCAACGGCTAAAACTGCTTCGGTCATTACCCAAACTTTGCTGGGACTGAGCCAACGGCTGAAATTAACTTTGGTCAGAACCTGAACTTCATTGGGGCTGAGCCAACGGCTGAAACTGCTTCGGTCAGTACTCGAACTTCACTGAGGCTAAGCCAACGGCTGAAATTGACTTCGGTCAGAACCCAAACTTTGCTGGGGCTGAGCAAACGGCTGAAATTGATTTCAGTCAGAACCCGAACTTCACTGGGGCTGAGCCAACGGCTGAAATTGATTTCGGTCGAAACCCGAACTTCGCTGAGGCTGAGCCAACGGCTGAAATTGATTTCGGTCAGAACCCGAACTTCGCTGGGGCTAAGCTAACGGCTGAAACCTCTTTGGTTGGAACCCGAATTTTGCTGGGGCTGAGCCAACTGCTTAAATTGATTTCAGTCAGAACTCGAACTTCGCTGGGGCTGAGCCAACGGCTAAAACTTCTTCGGTCGAAACCCAAACTTTGCTGGGGCTGAGCCAACGGCTGAAACTACTTCGGTCAAAACCCGAACTTTGCTTGGACTGAGCCTACGGCTGAAACTACTTCAATCAGTACCCGAACTTTGAAAAATGGCAGTTTTTGGTAGTTTCGCCCAATTCTTGCACAGTTTTTTTGTAGTTTGATCTGTTGATCTCCGGACATGGCTTCTAGGATGAATATTAAGGGTCTTCATATAATTTCTCTTTTCATTAGGATTACGCTACTTAAACGCAGGATTTCTGGATAAACCGCTCAATCGCATAGCGATTTCTCTTCAGATTTGACTTGGCAGCCTGTTTAAACTCTGTTCTGACCCGAACCAAACCGAGCCCAGAGGGAGTGGGACCAACTTGGGCTGCCACAAGTAGAGGTGTTGCAGTCACAGGTGGAGCTGCGGCTACCCAGCTTATTTAATGTGCTGCGGGATTTTTAATTTTACAAGTTTTCGGTTTGAGCAGCGAAAGGATTTTCGATCTTCTTTTTTAGATCCACGGAGTTCTGGCAGTCGGATTCTAAATCCGTCAGTTCCTACAGGGTTCAGCTCAGCGTAGGTAACGTTTTACATCCTTCTTTCGTAATTTTTAACCATTAAAAGTATGTGAACCACCTAGGGTACTTTTAAACGTAATGTATGAAAAATGTATGCCTATATAACCTGTGAAAAATTTTCTATCTACATATGTATGCATATTGCACGTTTGGATGTAAGAAAATTCAGGTTCTGAGACAGTACTATTTTGAGCTTTTTGGTCAGTCTAATCATCCTTTTTGAGGCCTATCGAGCCTGGATTTTCAACTAAAAAATGCCTAAGGTATTTTTGAAACCACGTGAGGCTGGTTTTTGATTTGTTTCAGTAAATATGAACTGTTTCTATTTTTTGGTAGGTGTGCTATTGAATGGCCACCTAGGCATGTCTGTGTGCATGTGGACAGTCCATTTTACAAAGGAGACTTTGGTAAAAATTTTCCAAAATCTTAGGTTTTGAAAAGCATGCATTTTTTGACTCTGTGGGGAGTTTCATACTGATCCTATGCAGGTTTTGAGCTTCTAGGATTTTGAAAACATGCTTGTTTTGACTGTACGGGGTACTTTTGATGGACCCATGCATATTTTAGGACTTTGATATGTATGCTGGATTGATTGATTAATAACCCACAGGTTTCAGGCTTACCACACCCTGTCTGAGGTGATTTCAGAGTACTGGTGTATGCGATGGATCGCGGTAGACCCAACAGCTCTACCAGGGTTTCATCAGGCATTAGACGGAGGAGGGCTTCTACCATCCCACAGGCACGTCCAGCTAGGACGCCTAGTAGATTGGTAGAGAGCAGGATACGTCCAGCACAGGACAAGCAAATTATTGACATTGATGACGAGGAGGCTACTTTTGTTATTCCTGTTCCAGCTCAGGTTCCACGTGCGGAGGTCCCGGGCATTGCTGTGCAGACACAGGAGTTACTTGGAGACTTGAGTCACCATCCTTCAAGATATCTTCAGGCCAACGAGGTGACTTGAAGTCTTTCTTCCCTCTGGATTCTTTTCCCATCTTCTGGCCATTCTCGCGGCATAGGTTTTTTGACATGGGTTGATTTTTGATGCAGGTCCCTGGCTTGACATAGCCTCGAGGGAACTGGTTTAGTGTGCACTCCCTCTATCAGACTCTGCATGAGGATTACAGGGAGATTGTAGATGGCTGGGGATTTTAGGCCTTCTTCTTGATCCTGCCCCATCGTTGCCCTTAGGGGTATATGAGGGCTTTGTCTGAGCGCTGGTTCCACCAGACTCAGTCCCTTCATTTGCTTGATTATGAGGTGATGATGACTCCTATGGACTGGAGATTTATCACTAGGCATTGAGTTTGAGGGCGAGACAGTGCCTGTCGTGTCTGACATTTCACCCACCGCAGTTAGATCCCTGTTGGGAGTCCCTCAGTCGGCATTCAAGGGTTGAACAGTCCGATCTGGTCCCTTGAGTATAGATGCCCAGGATGGGACTTTGTATTTACCTTCGCCTGATGATCGGAGGGCTAGAGATTGAATTCTGAGGCGATTTTTTTTGTCAATCATCAGGGGCTGTTTTGTGGCAGACAACTCATCGACAGTGTCCTTTTCTTTGATCAGTGCCACTCAGCATGTAGAGTGCCTCAGTGACTTTAATTGGGGCTCCTATACCCTTGCCTATTTTATCTGGGGCATGCGCCTGCTTTTGGAGGGTGTGACGAAGGCTTGCTAGTGAGTACATCTTTATGTACCTTTTTGATTTCAGCACTTATTTTTGGCAGTCTTGGTCACTTAGGGCTTTTGATATTTACATGGATATCTTTGGGCCTTTCAGAGGCTTCCTTGCCTATGGCCCCTTTTAGCATTAGGTTTGGAGACCTATCCACATGGACGGAGATGGCATCACTCCATTTTGATGGAGGTCCTTGTTGCTGAGGGATTCACTAATGCCCGTCTATAGTTGGAGCTTTTGACGGCGGACTCGATCACCTAGACGCCGTACACATCCGAGCACATGACCGTCGGATTTGATGGAGGTTTCCCCACTGGTCGGGGGTTTGATTTATCGACCTGCATAGTCCCTATGATAACGGAAGGAGGCTGGGAGCTCTATCTTGGAGAGCGTGTCATTCATAAGGGAGATCCGCATTCCCATTGCTCCTCCTACTTGGCATCACTGGCCATTATTCGTGCCTTTGACAGACATCCCTTTGGAGGGTATAAATGGCTTTGATCTATCAGAGGGTCCATACAGCCAGACAGCCTTTTACAATTGGTGGAGTCCTCGCACTATCGGGGCTCAGACTCGTGCCACCCATTTTATGGCAGACATGGTGCCGAGGTCCGTGATGATGACGGACTGGATAGCTTGTATTAAAGAGCCTACTCATGCAGACCAGATAGCACATCTAACCAGGGAGTTAGACCAGGCTCATTTCTTTATCAGGCACCTTGGCCGAGATCCATCAGAGGCATCTTCATTTGACCTATCGAGCTCTGGAGCAGACCCCTCTTTAGGTCCATTAAGTAGCAGTTATACAAGGGCAGATCCTCCCTTATATTGCCCAGATATGCCTGATCCCAGCAACTTTGTGCAGACAGAAGATCTAGAGTAGGTTGATCGGTTTGATATAGAGGTCTTTGACTTCCTGTGATAGCTATGGTAGCTATATTTTTGGTCAGCCACTATTTTGGCTATTCGACATTTGTGCCATCATTTTGATAGACCACTGTATTAGCTGGGTGGTGGTGCCCCATTTCCTTGTATTCTTCCTTTCACTTTGTACCAGGATAAGGGTTGATGTATGTAGTAGATAGCTTTTTATAGATATTTCTTTCATCTTTATCTGCTGCATCATGTTTATATCATTGTCATCATGCATGTATCATGTGTATGCATTCAGACAGCTGTGATTTGACTTGACCTCTGGACGGTCTTGTGATACGGTGCTACAGATGACGACGTCTGCAGTTAGCCGTATAGAGCATTTGCCACAGTCAAAGGTGGCGGCATTGTTATGATCAGGTATGATAGCCTGCCATTTCCAGCTAGGGGGACAGTTGACCAGATGTTGGGGCACTCGATGGCCCTTGTAGATTTTAGGGTTCTAGACGGCTTTATTGATGGCGTCCTACCCTTATGGGTACCGAAGAGACAGGTATTCTGCATTGGACGGTGTCAGCTTTTGCCTACTCTGGAGGAGTACCACAGATTTACTGTCTTGGATTTAGAGTCGTCGTGTGCTCGGACGACTATCAGTGATATGCGGAGACCGTTTACGCTACTGTCTGGTCTTCTGCAGAGCATAGTCATAGATGAGATCTTTCCAGGGCATGTGATCTACCTTGACTTCTTGATAGAGCGCTATGGTGAGCTTGATAGCTACGACTGTCACGTCGGAGATTTTATCATTTTTGCAGAGGAGTGGCAGACAGCCAGGATAGACATGTTGTTGATGTGCATTGTGGCGTATGCTTACATGCCATTACGTTTAGATCTCCTTGATGTGGGATTGGTTGTCGCAGTCAGAGCCCTCAGGCAGGGGAGTACCAGTCCAGCGGGGTTTTTTTGGGGGTAGCTCGGTCGTGTAGTATATGTGGTTGATGTCACACATACGATCGATTAGATCCTTTAGACCTCATGCCTATTGTTTTAGCCACGAGATATCCTCAGTTTACTCCTTCCGTCCTCCTGATTGTGTTGACTCAGAGTCCTGGTTAGCATTTTTGTCGGATATTGAGCATCCAGTTCGTAGTTTTGTTATGCTCAGGGATGGCGACCCCATTCAGCTTCATTACTTATGCATCTGGCATGGATTATTTTCCTTTGGCAGGATTGAGGGGTGTGACTACTTATCATCCCTTGGCAGTTATGGAGCAGTTTGATCAGTGGCAGAGTATGCACTATTTTGAGGATTCTACTGATCAGAGGATGTCGGCTTCATCTATGTCACCGGCCGACTTAGTTAGAGTCTGTGAATGTTGGACTCACAAAGAGAGGGCTGAGTTCTCTAGTAGATATCCAGGTCGTTCTCCAGAATATTCTGCATGGTTAGAGGCAGAGACCGTAGTCGTAGTAGCAGAGCTTCATTTACCTCTACTTGCAGATTCTGACGAGGAGGAGTCCATAGAGGATCCCGATTCTCCTACTGAGGATGAGCTATTTGAAGATTTGGCAGTAGCTTTGATTAGTGATCCCTCGGTTATTCCTATAGGGACAGATCCAGCTTTGTCAGATTCTCTATTCAGGATGACCTTTGAGAGAGATTCAGCTAGAGCACAGTTGTTGGCTGCCCTGTCTGGCAGGGATTTAGCTTTTACTGAGAGGGATGGTTTCAGGACTGCTTTAGATACTGGATTGATTGAGCGGGAGGAGCTTCGCACTGCTTTAGATACAGCCCTTGTGGAGAGAGACGAGGTTCGCTCAGCCAGAGATGCAGCATATGTTGAGATTGAGGAGACTTTGATTTCTCAGGATGCAGCTTTTGCAGAGAGGGATGAGGCTATAGCTTCCTGTGATTTCCACATTGCTGATAGTACGGCTCTCCGATCCTACACCCATGGTTTGGTTACTGAGATGAGTGCTTACATTGATGACCATAGTGCCACCTTGCAGATGACTGTGGATGTTTTAGCCGTATGGAGGCTGAGTGGACTACTCTTACAGATGCGCCTCCATCTTCAGAGAGAGATTCCATGCTGGCATTGTTGACCCGCTTGTCCTTGGGTCCATAAGCTAGCTTTATTTTTCCTGCACAGACTAGCTCAGCTATTTTTGTCATGTACAGGGCACTATGTATATAAAGTAGTTTATATATCAGAGAAATATATATTTTTGAGATACTTCCCTGCTTAGATATGTATTGTCATCGCTTGAGTGATTACCACTTCCGTCATGACTCGCAGTTGTTGATACATTTTGAGCTTCTCCTTGATGAACTGACAGTTAAGATGTCAACGGAGTTCCCCAAATGGGTCTGATAACCAGACAGCTTGACAGCATTTAGCTTTTATTTATCTTCGGTGTCTTGGAACTGGTCTTCTATTTTTTTATTTTTTTCTTACAGGTCAAACCGCACCGTGGAGGGTTGCCTACGTACTCCCGGGTTGAGGGAGATCAGGTCATGCTTAGTTCTGGTTGTTTAATTGAAGAGGTTTGCAAAGAGTTTATCTAGGGTTTGAATTTGGTTCGATGAGCTTTGGAATTTGATGCTGGGATTTGCAAGTTCTTTGGATTTTTTCTTGGTTTGACCGCACCATAGATGATTGCCTACGTACTCCTGGGTTGAGGGAGATCAGGTCATTCGTAGTTCATGCTTCTCTTGTGAAAAGCCGAACCTGATTCGATTTAAAGGATCCAAATACAGGTATTCATGTGCTTTAGATGTAGTACTTTTTCACGGTGTCTGAATTGATGAGTTGGGGAAATTTGTTCCCAGTCCATTTCTTGTAGCCTAATGGCTCCCCCTGTCAGCACTTCCTTGATAATGAAAGGCCTTCCCAGTTTGGGGCAAATTTTCCTTTGGCTTCATCCTGATTGGCCAGGATTTTCTTTAGCACCAAATCATTTTCTTTGAATTGCCAGATTCAGACTATCTTGTTGTAGGACCTGGCGATCCTTTGCTGGTATAACCATCCGTGGAAAATGGTTGTGGCCCTCTTTTCGTCCATCAAGGATAGTTGATGATATCGGTCTTGCAACCATTAATCTTCGTCCATCTAAGCATCTATTAATACTCATAAAGACTCCATCTCTACTTCTACGGGGAGGACTGCTTCCATGCCTTAGACCAATGAATAAGGGGTAGCCCCAGTAGAGGTGCGCATTGACGTCCTGTAGGCTAACAAGGTGAGAGGTAGAAGGTCAGGCCAGTCTTTGTGATTGGCTGACATTTTTTGCATGATCTTCTTGATGTTTTTGTTGGCCGCTTCGACAACACCTTTCATCATGGGCCGATAGATGACGGAGTTGAGATGCTTGATGTGGAACTTGCCGCACAGTTCTACCATTATTTGATTGTTCAGATTTTTGGCGTTGTCTGATACGATCACCTCCGGTTGTCCATATTGATAGACGACATTATTTCTGATGAAACTGATGATGACCTCTTTTGTGACTTTAGGAAAAGAGGCTGCTTCAACCCATTTGGTGAAGTAGTCAATCATGGTGAAGATGAACCGATGACCGTTGCTGGATTTGGGTTCAACTGGACCTATCACGTCTATTCCCCACATAGAAAAAGGACATGGTGCACTTCTGTTGTGCTGCTCACTTGGAGGAGCGTGGATGGCATTTCTATGTGTTTGGCATTGAAAGCATCTCTGGACGTGATCATTGCAATCAGCTTTAAGCGAGATCCAGTAATGTCCTGTTCTTATTATCTTCTTGACCAGCAGATGGTTGCTCATGTGCGGACCATAGACTCCTCCATGGACTTCAACCATTAGTCTTTGGGCTTGCTCCTTATCGAGGCATCTTAAAAGGCCTATTCCAGCATCCCCTTTGTAGAGTGCATCTCCACATAGGTAGAACTTCATGGCCATTCTGAGAATCCATTTTTGCTCTGACTGGCTTGCACCAACGGGTATAGATCCATCACAGAGATATTCCTTGATGTCTTAAAACCAAGGTTGCTTGACATGAGGTATTTCGTCTGCTACCTCTCCAATGTAATTCCCGTATGTTGGGCCTTTTTGATTTGTGAACTGGATGTTGGGAAACCCGCTCCTGTTGGATATGCGGATTAATGAAGCCAACATTGTCAGTGCATCGACAAAGTCATTTCTACACCGAGGAATGTGGACGAAGGTTATTTCTTCGAACTCTTGGGATATTTTGAAGACCTGCTGATGATATGGCAGCAGATGCAGTTCTTTTATGAGATTCTTGCCTGTGGTTTATCTGATGACCAACTCTGAATCTCCAAAGACCAATAAGTGTTTGATACCTATGGATTGGACTAGTTTTAACCCCATTATACAGCCTTCGTACTCGGCCGTGTTGTTGGTGTTGCCAAATTAAAGTTTGGTAGCCACAAGATATTGATCACCTGTACCAGTCATAAGGACCGCCCCAGCTCTGGAACCTTCCATGTTTACCGCTCTGTCGAAATACTTTTTCCATGGTTATACTGTATTCTTTGACTGTAGTTGTTAAATTGTCATAATCCCATCATCTGGGAAATATGTCTCCAAGGGCTCAAACCTTCCTGAAGGTGCTTCTGCTAATTGATCTGCAATGCCTTGGCCTTTGATAGACTTCTGAGTCACGTAGACAATGTCTAACTGCTGTAGAATCAAATGCCATTTGGACTGTCGGCAATTTAACATTGGTTTGTTGAAGACATATTTTAGTGGATCTATGCGGGATATGAGATACGTCGTGTGCCCATGCAAGTAGTGCTGCAACCTCATGGCAGTCCCATGCTAATGCACAGCATATCTTCTCGATCAGAGTATACTTCTATTCCCCACTGCTGAATCTTTTGTTGATGTAGTAAATAGCTCTTTCTTTGCTACTATCATCCTTCTGTCCTAGCATACAACCTATGGCATTGTCATTGACGGACAGGTACATGAATAAGGGGACTCCATCCCTTGGAGGTACCAAAATAGGTGCTTCGACAAGCTGCTTTTTGATGGCAAAGAAGGCTTGTTGACAATTCTCATTCCATTTGATGGAGGAATTCTTCCTTAATAGCTTGAAGATGGGCTCACAGGTTGCTGTAAGCTAGGAAATGAATCGACTTATGAAGTTGATCCTTCCTAGGAATCCTCGTATCTTCTTCTCTGTACGAGGCACGGGAATTTTAGAAAGGGAAATAAATGAAAGTGACTGCTCCAGTTGTGCAATCAAAAGTAAGCAATAAATGAAAGCATGATTAAGGGCAGATTGACTGTTTGCCCCTTTACCCTTTTTGACTGAGGCAAGGGACACTGCTCTAATTATTTAGGGTTAGATCCTCATGAATAGGGAGGATGCTGGAAGTGGTGTGCTCGTCTCTCTCGTCTTGAATGACAAGTGAGACATCCTTTAGGATATGGCCGAGGCTTTTCTGGGGATTGTTCCTCTGTTTGTTGCGAGGAAAGTGAGCACGATCTTCGTCGTCACTATCCGGGATTTCATTATTCATCCCTTCGTAGTTGATAATGACCTTCATGTTAGCGAATGGGTCTCGTCCTTCGTATAGGATTTTTTTCCCTTTTTTGCTATCTGCCTCAGGCTTGAGGGTTTTCCTTTCATGGACAGGTATGATTGAAGGAAATAGCATGGCTGATGCCCCTGTAGGGATCTTCCTCATAGGTTTCACCCATCCAGCATTTGTAAGGTTTGGGAGCAGAATCGTGGAGGCTTGAGCCTTGGGATATTTGTACGGATTCTAGTGGTTTGACCCGGATGAAAATCCCAATCCTGCTCTTCCCATCTGACTTGGGATTTTGATTGGCATCTTAATGTCGTGCTTGTTTTTTCTTAACCCTTCTCCAGGCTGGAAACCCGTAGCTACCATTTCTTGGCCCACTGTCAATACTTTAGTGGAAATTTTAGGCTTCAGGGCTGGTGTCCCAATCGGTAGATATTGAATATCGCTCACCTCGAGAGGTTAAAAACTTGAAGGCTCAACCCCGGCGTCCAGGATAATCACTGGCTTGTCCCCATGTATGTGTGTAGGGTATTCTGATTCAGCATTCACTGTGATGAGGCTGCCATTGATAATGTACTTGAGTTGCTGATGGAGGGTGGATGGAACAGCCCCGACCATATAGATCCATGGCCTGCCCAACAACAAGTTGTATCCGTTGGCTATGTTGAGCACCTGGAAAGATACGTAGAATGTGTGTGGACCAATTTCTAGAGGAAGCTCGATTTCCCCTATAGCCTGGCGGTCAGATCCATTGAAAGCTCGGATAACCATGTGACTGGCTTTGATCTGGTTTGGATTGATCTTCATCATTTCCAATGTGTCGTATGGACAAATATTGAGGGAAGATCCTCCATCAATAAGCACTCCTCCGATCACGTATCTAGAGGACATAACGGCTATATGCAGGGACTTGTGGTGGCCCCTTCCCTCAGCCGGGATATCATCGTCTGTGAAGGAAATCTCATTGTTGTTGAAAATGTGTTCTATTACATGACAGAATTTCTCTATGTCTACTGTGTGTGGCAGATGGGCTTCTTCTAGTACGTTCACTAAGATGTTATGGTGATCCTCTAATGATAGGGACCAAGTCCAGGATAGATATTTGCTTGGGTGCGTCTTTCAAGCTTTGCACTATCTTGATTTTATTGTATCCCATCTTTTTGAGAAACTCTTTTATCTTTTCTTCAGCCACCCTTTCTTTTGCTTTGGTAACTGGTTTAATCACCCGCTGAGGCAGGTACAATGGATTATCCTTTGACAGGATGGAAATGTTGTTTGAAGTAGAGCTTCCAATGTCCCCGTAGTTCCATGGGACCTTCTTCAGACTGAGGATTGGATACTGAGGCCTGAAGGGCAAAATTAGAGGCTGAGGTGCAGCCACCTTCACAAGATTTTGTTTGTCTTGGACCCTTTACCTGTCAGTACCAAGGGTGTGATGATTGATTCTTTATCGCAAGATATGACAGCTACTATGTCTTGATACCATGTATCGGGGATCCAGAGGCTATCTTTATCTGTCATGTAGAGGATTTGATCTCCTCTGATTAGGTCACCTTTCTCAATCAGGTCTTGAATTAGGTTACGAAGTGCCCAGCATTCTTCTGTATCATGGCCGGGAGAGTTGGAATGGTACTGACATATTTGGTCAGGTTTGAATTTTCTAGATTGAGGGTTCAGCGGAGGTAACAAGTTTTTAACCATTCCCTCGTTGATCATCATTTGCAGGATTTCTTCCATTTACTGGTTCAAATTGGTGAAATTCCTTTGAAATATGAACTTCCTACCTTTTTGGACGCTTGCTTCTTCGATCCTTATGTCAGTCCTAGGGTGTAAGCTCACAAGTCCGACTATGATCTTGATTGGAATTGACTTCCGCTGGAGGAGAGCGACTGCTAATAGATTGATGGATTTGCTTCAACATCTTTCTGGTGAGTTGATGTTGGTAGACGACCAGTTCAGCTAACTGCTCGATTTGTTCCTTGATAGCCTTTATTTCTTGCTCTATCAGGAATTATTTTTCAAAAGCTTCCCAACTCATTGGGCTGATGTTGTTGGATTGAGTTGATTTTTCAACATAGCGGAGGTATTTGGATCTTTCTCCACCTGAAGTGTTGATCATGTTGACACTCTCCTCCTTGTGCTGTGGGAGAGGGTTATCTTGGACATGTGGTTAATCGGGTTTTGTGACCACAATTTCTCCATTATAAATCAAATCTTGGATTTTATGCTTGAGGGACCAACAATCTTGGGTGTCATGGCCCGGTGATCCGAAATGATAAGAACACTTCTTGCTAGGGTCGAAGTTCCTTGAATTAGTGTTATTTGGCAGAAAGAGTTAGCCAATCTTCTTTTGAGTTGTCAAAAGTTTGAAGATGTTCTCGAGCAAATCCCCTAGTGGGGTGAAAGTCCTTCTACGTCTGACCTCCATGTTTTTCTGAAATAAAGGATTTGAAGGCTGTGTTGCAGCTTGGAAAGGGGTATAGTTCCTCCTTTGAATGGGTGTATTGTTGGAATTACAGCTTGTATTTTGTCCTTGTAACACTAAGGAAACTTCTTCATCTTTCTTTTTATGGACCCTCCTGGGATTACTCCCGTAATTTCCTGATTGGATATGCTCAGCAACAGCTTTGAGTGCCGTTAGGTCTTTTATTTTCACGAACTTGAGTCCCATTTCGGCCATTTCGTCGTGTTTGATCATTTCTGAGAAAGGTTTTCCTATGCCTGCTAGGACCTTTCATAATAATGAGCTTCTTGAATATCGAAGAAAGTCATGACTATTTTAGATTCAGTCATGGCTGGGGTGACTTGTGCTGCGACCCGTCTCCATCGCTGGGCATATTCTCTGAATGATTCAGTGTTATTCTTCTTGATTCTGGTAATTTGATACCGATCTGGAGCTAGCTGAGATTGGAAACTGTACTGGCTGGGGAAGGCATGGGCCAGTTCTTCCCAACTATGGATTTTGGAGTTGTCCAGACGGGCATACCATGCTCTGGCTTCTCCAGTTAAACTCTTCTGAAATAGCTGCCTTCGAAGTTTCTCGTCCTCAGCATAGGATCCGAGTTCTCTAATGAAAACTTTCAAGTGTGTATAAGGATCCCCAAATCCGTCATATTTCTCAAAATCAGGAACTTAAAATTTTTTGGGATACTGAGCCCCGGGAAGTATGCATAGATCTGAGTAGTTAACAATGCCAAATGCCCCAGTTCCTTTGATGGACCGGAGGGTTTCTTCCATTTGTTGTAATTTCTTGAGAATGTCACCAGCTTCCTGTTCTTTACTTGGGATGGTGATTTCTGGAGTTTTGTTGATTGTATCCTGGTTCTGGGGTCCAGGGATCTGTGTTTCGGCCTTTTCTGTATCTTGACCGCCAGCACCACTACCAGATGATCGTGGTTCTGGATGTGTTTGAGATTGTTTCTCTTTAAAGGCCTTGCTTTGCTCTCGAAGGAAACAGGCTAGCTTGGCTATCTGATTTTTCAGTCTTTCGAATTCTTCCCTAGACACAGGGGTGGATTCTAGTAGAGTACTTGAAGCCATGTCCGTAGATGGACTGGGTGCTTTTCTGGCCTTTGATCTAGTGATAGGACCAATTTTTTTTTATCTACACCAAAACGTATACGTGTCAGTTCCCTGTGGTAGGTAATGACTGGATGCATTTATGATGTGTGTTTTTTAAGTTTATCCTACAAAACCGAGGTTAGTTTTTTTGATGGCAGGATGACAGGATATTTGACAGGAAAGAAAATCTTTCATTATTGTCATTTATAATGCGCTCCTCAGTAATTGGAGACTTGACATGGAATTGAAAGAGGAAGGCATGAAGAAGCATCCCGTCGGATTCAATATTTCCCCTAAAACTGGAATGCGTGAGTGAATCCTATTTTGAAAATTGGGTCTTTTGATTGATTGAAAGCTTTGACAGGCTTTGTTGAGCCTATATACAAAGGGCTTGATTTGATTTGAAAATCAATCTTTGATTTGATTTGCAAACAGCATCATTTAGTTTTGAATTGACAGTGATATTTTGAAAGCTGGTTTTATCAAACCCTTACGCTAACATAGGAATTAAAGCATATTATTACTCTTAATTTTATCTTTATAGCCTTAAGGACTGCATGCAAATGGTGATTTGTCGGGCTGCATGCAAATGGTGATTTATCGGGCTGCGAAGCATCCTCGACCACAGAAATATAAAGTGTCGGTCTTCTCATGGGTATGAAAACCATTAGAGGGACGCTGACACGACAATCCATATTTTCACTATGTTGAGACCTTAAATTCAGATAACCGTTTTAAGGTCTGTACATGTACATTTTACAGAAAAAACTGGCAGGGTACATCTGTAGATCGGAGTTTGTCTATCGTGGTTAACAGATTCTGATCAGTTTTATCATGAATCCCACGATTCCTAGGCTCACATATGAGTTGCTAGAAAAACCTGCACAGTTCAAATTTGTATAGAAGCATATAAATATCCCAAAATAGCCAGAACCAGGGATTCATTCAGTAAATCCCGGTCTGCATGGCCGAAGCGTCTTGTTCCCACCAGATAGCGATCTAAGGGACACGAGGTTACTTTTTAAGCTGAAAATATAAAAATAACTAGATTTAAAGAAATCTTAGCCATTATAGCTTTCAAGTTCGGTCGGGACCTATTTGAACCATTGAAAGCTAGAAGTGGAAAGATTTGGATAAATCTAGTTCGCCCGTAGATATGTCAATGCAAATTCATATACAAATGAATGTTAAATACAGTAGTTGAATAAATTAAATAAAGCAATATATATAATTATATATATATATATATATATATATATATAAATTATAAAGGGTGATGGGTTTTCACTCGCAAGCCCGGACTGGAATTGAAATATATATATAGATATATATATTGACAGAAACGTAGTCAACCAAGACTGGAAAGATGACCAGTGATGATGTAGTCTGCTTATATATGCATATATATATATATATATAAAAGCAGTAAGGGCGATGGGTTTTCACGCCTATGCCTAGACTGAATTAAATATATATATATATATATATATTTATATATATATATATATATTGACAAAAATGTAGTCAACCAATACTGGTACGAAGACCAGTTATTGTGAGAGTCGCTTATATATGCGTAAATATATATAAAAGCGGTACACTACCTCGGATTTGACATTCGGGCTTGACAGAATTGAAATGTTAGTACATAAACAGTTAAATATATACAGAAAAAGGCCAAACCCGGACTGGGAAGATAACCCAGTCCGGCGAAGTTGCCAAAACGGTGTGTGCTAGGTCATTGAAGCTATTGGAGCTGACGGATCGTCAATCCGAGTTGTAAAATTGTTGAAAACAGAGTTTATGTACAAAAATATATTAATTTTTGACAAAAATGGCCACGGAACTAAGTTCTGGGCATATTTAGAAGATAAAACTTAATGTACAGGGGCAGAACAGTGTAAAGTAGTAGTATTGACTTACTGATCGTAAAAATACTTACAATGGGCTGCACTACGGGCTTTGTGCCGAATCGTAGGCCTTAAACGTCCAAATCTACCGGTGGTTTTTTGATATGTGGTAGTATATGGGTATATCTATGTGTTGGAATGAAAATATTTGGGTTTGGAAGAGGTGTAAAAGTTAAAAAATCAATCGGGCAGGCTTCGCTGCGCTTCTTGCTTATGCAAATAAGAGGGGGCTGCCCCTCTATTTATAGAGGGAGGAGCCGCACCTCTATATACGGATGCCGCAAGTAGAGGTGGGGCCACTTGAGGTGGGTCCTGCGTAGGCGTGCACAACAGGCCGGCCTGGTCTGGTCCGGCCTGGGCCTGCCAGGCTTTGGCCGTTGACCAGGCCAGGCCAGGCCTTGGGCCAGGCCAGGCCCAGGCTGGTCTGGTTCAGCACTTATTAAAAAAAAAAAATTTACAATATTAACTAACTAATAATAAATAACTAACTAACTTATATTAATAACATTAATAATAACTATTAATAACTATTATTAATGTTATATTATTAATAACTATTAATAATATTAATATTATGTATCTGTTATATTAATAATATGCTATGCAATATTAACTAACTTATGAATATTAAATAAACCATGCAGTATATTAACATTAAAATTTAATAAACTAACTTATTAATATTAATAAACTAACTCATATATTAATATATGAATTATTAAATGTATTAATTAAATGTACTTGTAATAACATTTTGTAAAAATGATGCAAGATTTTTGAGATTTATTTTATTTTAACATTCTACTACACACCAATATAAGTTGAATGATTAGAACAAAAATAAATATATTTCTCTTAAATTAAAAGAAAATGTAATTTAGATGTAACTGAATATAAAATAAATTGATTTCCTAAATATATATATAGTTGTTTACTATACACTTCGTAGAAAATACTGTAGATTACACTTTTATTTTTTGAATATAAAGTTAATTTCATTGAAATAACTAACAACTAAGTAACTAACTTATTATTAATATTAACTATCAACTATGTATAGTTGTTTACTATCAACTAAGTAACTAACTTATTATTAATATTAAATATACTAACTAGTTATATTCATTGAAGATGTATATTAATTAAATATATCTACAAGAAATCAAGAATGAATAATTAAAATTTTAAACTTTATTGATGTATTAATTAAAACTAATGTATTATAATTTATAAACTACAATAATGAGTAAGTAAAAATTTATACTTTATTGATGAATAATTATAAATTTAAAGTTCAAAAATTATAAAATCATAAATTTAAATTACAAAATCATAAATTATATCTCAAGTATTATTTCCAATTAGTTTTCTAATTGCTTTATAGAATTTTTCTTTAAATTGGTACAACAGAATACCTGAAAAATAACCAAAATCATAAATTTTAAACTTTATGATGTATTAATTAACTAACTTATGAATATTAACTAACTTATGAATATTAAATAAACTAAGTGGTATATTAATATTAAAATTTAATCAATTAACTTATTAATATTAATAAACTAACTCATATAGTAATATTAAAATTTAATCAACTAACTTATTAATATTAAATAAACTAGCTAATATATTAATTAAATGTACTTGTAAGAAATCAAGAATGAATAATTAAAATTTTAAACTTTATTGATGTATTAATTAACTAACTTATGAATATTAAATAAACTAAGTGGTATATTAATATTAAAATTTAATCAATTAACTTATTAATATTAATAAACTAACTCATATATTAATATTAAAATTTAATCAACTAACTTAATAATATTAAATAAACTAGCTAATATGTTAATTAAATGTACTTGTAAGAAATCAAGAATGAATAATTAAAATTTTAAACTTTATTGATGTATTAATTAAAACTAATATATTATAGTTTATAAATTACAATAATGAATAAGTTAAAATTTATTATTTATTGATGAATAATTATAAATTTAAAGTACAAAAAATACAAATAATTGGATAAAAAAGCATGCAAGGTCTCAGGTCAGGCCAGGCCAGGCCCAGCCAGGCCAGGCCAGGCCAAGCCAGGCCAGGTCAGGCCCCAGTCCAGGCCCCAGGCCAGGCCAGGCCAGACTTTTTTTCAGGCCAGGCCAGGCCAGATTTTTGCCTAAAAAAAGCGGCCTTTTCAAGCCTTCTAGGCCAGGCCTGATCGGACCGGGCTTTGACCAGGCCAGGCTTTGACCAGGCCGGGCCCAGACCGGACCAAGGCCAGGCCGCAGGCCTCGGGCCTTTTGTGCACCACTAGTCCTGCGTGCCGGGCTTGATCATCTCAAAGTACATGCACTACGAGCAATGCGATGTCCGGTCGGAAACTTTCTAACTTTTGATCGGAGCGTATGTTTGAGGCGTGCGATAACTTTCCAAAAAGCTCTCGCCGAGAGTGTTACAATGACATGGGAAAAAAAATTTCTGGGACCAGGAAGACGGGTTCATAAGCAGGTCTTTGATTCCCCGTAGTTTATCCGTTAAACTGTCATGCGTTGTTGCCACTCGGGATCGTCATTAGGGTTCATTCTGACTTTGGCGGCATTGATTTAGATTGAGTTTGACCAAGTCGGTTTAAAGTTGGTAAAATAACCGTTGTACCCCTCCCAAGGCTGCCTGTAGTGTCGGCATGGTCGCTGGTTGACTTCCAAAAGCTGATTCCAAGACTTGGATCCCAGTCGAGTCTTTTGACCTCAAGGTTGTCTCTTAGGCTGATGTGGTCATTTTCGGTTTTGCTATAGAGTTGTAGCGATGCTTCAGGCTGATGTCTGAAGTTGGCCTGACATCTCGGGTTGAGACCGGGGATGACTTGCACTTCCCGGATTGAGACCGGGGTTGATTTTGACTTCTTGGGTTGCTGTCGGGGCTGATTGGTACCTCTCGGGTTGAGACCGGGGTTGAGCTTGATGATCCGATTGACTGTCGGAGCTTGATTGATAGTCCAATTGACTGTCAGAACTTGATTGATGGTCCGATTGACTGTCAGAACTTGATTGATGGTCCGATTGACTGTCAGAACTTGATTGATGGTCCGATTGACAGTCAAAACTTGATTACCTATATTGGGAATCGGATTCGGGTTGATTAACGGTTTTACCTATTGACTGGATGAGTATTGGGGCAAGAAAAATCTCGAGTGTCTACAACAGGCCAAAGATATTCATCAAGTAATCATTCATCTTTGCACTACAAGCCAAAGATATTCAGTTATATCACCATTTAGGATTGAGGATGATGAAAAAAATATGAATAACGAATCCAGTGAGATAAAGGACAAATATTAGAGAATTTATCCAGAGTTCAAGAATAAAGATCAAAACTTGGATCCAATCAAAGAAAAAAAAATTATCGTGAATAGTACCCCATAAATAGTAACTCGTGAATAGTAACTCGTGAATACTAACTCGACATGAAAAGATAAAAATTTCACGAGAAAGTTCAGAAAATTATTCCGGTGAAATGATACTAGATGAAACGCAAAACTCAAAGAATTTCTGATTATTTCAGGAATTATAGAAGCAATACTTACCTTAGTAAGTTTAAATTCAGGAATATGAAATGAAATATTATCACTTTCATAATATGGAATATGAAAGAAAATAATATTCATTATGAATATTGAAAAAAATAACATCATTTACGAGAAAAATAACATTCTTTACCTTAGTAGAATACTAGATCTAACTTCTTTATCAGATATAATGCTGAGAAAAATCTTGCACCGTAATCCACAGTCAAATCCTTATACTCACAAGAAATACGCTCAATATTATGGAGAGAAAATTTTCTGATTCTGGTGTGATTTTTATTTCTAACTAAGCACCCTATTTATAGGAAATGCTTAGCACACCAGGATTGACAAATGCAACCCACGGTGGCTCAGCGTACCACTCTTGGAAAATAACATCAGCACACCTCCTTAGGATTAATGAATTCAACATTCTACAACAAACAAAAGACAAGAATGGGGCCCACAATATGTTTTAAAAATATTTATTTCTGAAACTTTAATAATTCATAATAATTAGCCCTTTTATCAAAAAAATACGAACCTTATGTCCATTTCATATGAAATTTAATTCTCTATAACTTTGTAGAAGAAAGTTTTTCCAAATTCCAAATGAAAAAATGACCCAAGTTTACATACGGATGATTTTTCCACACTCACCACTCATTAAAATCTCCAGCACGCTCAAAATTTCAAAGCCTCCACTTTTGAAATAATGAATTCCACCACATGTTTTATATATATATATATATATATATATATAATTATTAAAAGAATTCCAAATTTTATTTTCTCTCTTCCATCTCATTTTATTCATATATCGTGAATTTGTTGTAAAAAAATATCATCACTATTATATTATTATATTATCACATTATACACTTATAATGTAATATTATAATAATATATTTGAATGCATTATTTTATCAGAACAGATAAAATATCCATTCTCAATAATTATCACTTTTGCTAAAAATTCCTCCGATTAAATCCACATTGAATAAATATTTACTTATCATTTTTATCAATAATTATTATTCACAAATAATATTACAGAACCACAATAATGACAACTAGGTCGTTCCTAGGAAAGAGGGGGCCTTCCGATAAATATTTCTCGTTACTGGCGCACAATTAACTAACCCCTTTTCTAGACAGAACTTCCTTAGACATTGCCAATAATGCTATCTAATAATATTATTCAAATAATATGAATTATTGATTTGATAATTTGAAATACTGTGCAGTGATAATTATTGAATCAATAATACAAAATATCAATGTAGCAACTATTCAATCAATAAAATATTATGTAATTATCAATGTAGCAATTATTGAGTAAGTGACTTCTTGCATAAGAACCAATAATTCAAAATACTGTGCAATATCGTGTGCTACTGTGCACAATGCGTATTACTGCATTTTTATCACCGGGTATTTCAACAGTTTAACTATAACAGTTTTACCGTTATTTTTGTAAAAAGGTTATTTCTGTCGCTTTCTATATCCAACATTCAATCCTTTGTGGGGTCCAGCAATGACTGCGCCGTTGTACGAATATTCTCCGACAAAAAGAATATTCCTAGACCAAACGAATATTCTCCGACAAAACGAATTTTTTATAACCACTTGCTTACTTTGAAATATTTGCACATTTCACCCAGAACTCACCACATATACCAAATCAACACCTTATTATTTTAAAATAATATATAAAGAAAATTAAATCTTTATTCATAAAAGTTGGGGTCTTACAACCTCCCCTCCTTATGAAATTTCATCCTTGAAATCGACGTACGTATCTGGTATGTCGAAGAGGTGAGGATACCTCGCTTTCATTTTCTATTCTAACTCCTAGGTCATTTTCTCGATATCATGGTTTCTCCACAAAACTTTAACTTGAGGTATAATCTTCAAGCGTAAGACATGTTCCTTCTTATCCAAGATCTTGACAGGTACCTCCTCGTACGTTAAATCTTCAGCTATCTCGTCTGGTTATAACTCAATAATGTGGTTTGGGTCTTTCATATATTTATGAAGCATGGATATATGAAAAACGTTATGAACACGAGACATGCTTGGGCTAAGGTGAGTCTATAGGCCACACTTTCTACCCGGTCAAGGATTTCATATGGACCAATAAATCGTGAATCGGTGCCCATAGCTTTCTGCAAGCTAACCCTTTGGCACTTGATACTCCGCCTTAACACATTTACACGTTAAACACCTCCAGATAAACTCCTCAATCTCTCTCTTCATATTGCTCCACCAAAATGTATGTCGAAGATCACGATACATTTTGGTACTTCCAGGATGGATTACAAACGGTGTGTTGTGTGCTTCCATCATAATTCTATACTTCAAATCAGAGTCGTTAAGAATACAAAGTATAGATTGGACTCAAAGTATTCCCTCTACATCGATTCTTGCTTCTGGAATAACATCTTCTTACACCTTCTTCTTCATCTTTATCAGCTCCGGGTCTATAGCTTGAGCATCTTTAACTTTATCAATCAAAGTTGGTTCTACGCGTATACTTGACATCATCACGTGGGTCCCTAGAGTCTTGAACTCTATCTCCATCCTTTGTAAATCATACAAAATGGGACTTTTTGTTGACAACATTTCACTCGTTTCTGCATGTGATCTTCTACTCAATGCGTCAACTACCACGTTCACTTTTTATAATCTTTCAACAGCTCCAACCAACGTCGTTGTCGTATATTGAGTTCATTCTGGGTGAAGAAATATTTAAGACTCGTATGATCCGTATAGATCTCCATTTTCTCCACATACAGGTAGTGTCTCCAGATCTTCAACGCGAAAACAATAGCTGTCAACTCTAGGTCATGAGTAGGATAATTCCTCTCATATTCTTTGAGTTGTAGCGAGGCATAGGTTATGACTTTGTCATGTTGTATGAGAACACATCCTAACCCTTTGCATGAAGAATCGCTGTTGATGATAAATCCATCCGAACCAAATGGTATTGTCAGAACAGGTGCTGAAATGAGTCTCTTCTTGAGTTCCTCGAAACTCTTCTCACATTCCTCGTTCCATATGAATTTTGTATCTTTCCGAGTCAGCTGAGTTAATGGAGTAGCGATTCAAGAAAATCCTTCCACGAATCTCTGATAATAATCAGCTAAGCCCAGAAAGCAACGTAGTTCGGTTACTAACTTAAGTTGCTCCCAATGGAGTTTTAACAGATAAGTCAAAGTCTAATTTCTCAGGGGTTAAGCTCAAACGTTGAGCACAAGCAGGTGAAATAAAAGAATGGGTAGAACCGGTATCTAATAAGGTATAGACTTCGCAAGAGTTTATGATTAGCTTACCCGTGATCACCTCGTTCGGGTTCCTCGCGTTTTGGGCAGACACGACAAACGCTCTTCCAGGAACCATCGACTTTGACTTGTTCGGGATAGCCTTCAGAGTCACCATCCCCGCTGGACTTGGTTTCGCTACCGAACACTCTCTAGCTATGTGTCCTTCCTTTCTACAGTTATAACATACCTTGAATTGTTGTGGGCAGTTTGGACTAATGTGTCCCTCTTACCCGCATTTATAGCATACGACCGGCGGTCGTTCTCCTCCCCTAAAAACAATTAATACTGGTGCTGCTGTCGACGTTTGGACGTTCTCATTGTTGTACCTTCTCTTCTTGAAATCTCCCCCCGACTTACTTCTTCTATTATCATGGCTATGATTACCACCGGAGTGGTTACCGCTTCTGGCCTGATAATTTTCTCCAGGCTGATTTTCATTGTTCCGATAGCTTGTTGCCACCGGTACGACCTTGGTTGTTGTCCCTTGGTTGAACATAATCATTACCTCATTATAACAATTGGGCCCTGTTCACCACATCTGAATATAAACAAAGTTTGTGAGAAATGAGGTACAAACGAATTTTGGGTTTCAAACCTATTAGAAACATCCGCGTCAAACGTTGCTCATTATCAACCAAATGAGACGCGAACCGGGATAACTCTGCGAACTTAGCCTCATACTGGGACACAGTCATATTGTTCTATTCTAGTTTGATAAACTTTACCTCCTTCATATGACGAATACTTTCTGGAAAGTACTTGTCATTGAAAAGTTTCTGAAACTCCTCCTAAGACATCTTGAGTGCGGCAGGGTGGGTTCACTTCACAGATTCCCACCAGTAATCTGTCTCTCCATGAAACATAAACATGGCGAATGGAATCTTTTGCTCCTTCGTGCATCCTAAGACATCAAATATCTTGGTAATTTGCTTAACCCACGTTTTCGCATTGATTGGATCTGGCTTTCCCAAAAACTCTGGTGGTCCTAACTCTTTGAACTGCTTGGCAGTGACAAGCTGCGAGTTGTTATTTCCACCTATATTATGAACATGAGTCTCCCTCGTCTGGTTTTGCATGAACTGCAAAAAGCTTCTAAACATCCCGTCATTCATTGTCTGATCCGTGGTGTTGTTTACAAGAGGAATATTGCCTTCTTGTTGCACGTTCTCCTGGTTGGTGATTAAAGGTGTCTCAACGGTCTCATTCACTCCATTATTTAGATTTTTAGCTGCCATTCTCAAATTCTGCCATAATACAAGGGATAATCAAACAAATTAACATATCACATATTAAACCTATGTTCCAACCGACCAATTAAATACCAAATAAGCTTAGGTAGGACACACACTAGCGAAGGATTTACTCGTCTCTCCCCTCCTAGTTCTATTACCAGATCTCCGCCATAGATCATATCCCTAAGCTCTGATACCAACTGTGACTCATATCCCAACCTTGGACAGCACATCACAATGATACCTATCAGTTTGCCACCGTTATTCACGACGTCCCCTACGGAGAGTCTGGCTTTGGTGCATCCCACATAGGGAGTCACCAGATAGAGGCTCGGGGCTCTTTACTTATGGCTCTGATACAAACTGTGACGCCCCCAAAATAGGTTCAATACTTATCCCATTATGAGTCACCAAATACATGGTACAGAATCCAAATACAATCTTTTATAACATACGGTCGTGTAAAATACGACCACACAAACTATGAGCTTCGATACAAATCGTATATAATACAAAATATAAATACTCAAATTCATTCCTTATTCATTACAATTATTGTCCCACTATTTTATAGAATAGTGAAGACTTCTACAGATCTTGCTCTGATCATCACACTGTTCCCTGACTAGTCCACGCAACATTCTCATTCCCTGAAGAGGACAATAGATAAAAAGGGTGAGCTCAACTAGCCCAGTAAAGAATATTATGACTAAGATAATGTAAAACAAATTATCGTTAGCCTTCAATAAATTAGATAAAATATAATGGAGAACAAGTTTTAGATCAATATTCGCAGCAGAAATAATAATTCATTAGAAGAGTTAAGTAGAGAATGAATTATACTATCTTCTATGATTTAAAAACCCATCATCAATATTTTATCCCTGTAACATCAATCAATAAACATCTTGAATCAAATTTTCATCTTTGCACTACAGGCCAAAGATATTCATTTGTATCACCAGTTGGTCATGTTCATCTAAACACCTATCCATCTTTGCTCTACGGGCCAAAAGATATTCATCAGGTAATCATTCATCTTTATACTACAGGCCAAAGATATTCATCAAGTAATCATTCATCTTTGCTCTACAGGCCAAAGATATTCAATTATATTACCATTTAGGACTGAGTATGATGAAAACTAATATGAATAACAAATTCAGTGAGATAAAGGACAAATATTAGAGAATTTATCCAGAGTTCAAGAATGAAGATCAAAACCTGGATACAATCAAAGATAATTTTTTTTTTTCTGTAAATAGTACCCCATGAATAGTAACTCTACATGAAAAGATAAAAATTTCACGAGAAAGTTCAGAAAATTATTCCGATGAAATGATACTAAATGAAATGCAAAACTCAAAGAATTTTTTTATCATTTCAGGAATTATAGAAGCAATACTTACCGTAGTAAGTTTAAATTCAGGAATATAAAATGAAATATTATCACTTTCATAATATGAAATATGAAAGAAAATAATATTCATTATGAATATTGAAAGGAAATAACATCATTTACGAGAAAAATAACATCCTTTACTGTAGCAGAATACTAGATCTGACTAGGATATCGGATATAATGCTAAGAAAATTTTTGCACAGTAATCCATAGTGAAACTATCTTTATACTGACAAGAAATACGCTCAATATTATAGAGAAATATTTTTCTGATTCTGAGTGTGATTTTCATTTCTAACTAAGCACCCTATTTATAGGAAATGCTTAGCACACCAGGATTGACAAATGCAACCCTCGGTGGCTCAGCATACCACTCTTGGAAAATAAAATCTGCACACCTCCTTAGAATTAATGAATTCAACATTTTACAACAAATAAAAGACAAGAGTGGGGCCCACCATATGTTTTAAAAATATTTAATTTTGAAACTTCAATAATTCATAATAAATAGCCCTTTTATCAGAAAAATACGAATCTTATATCCATTTCATATGAAATTTAATTTTCTACAACTTTGTAGAAGAAAGTTTTTCTAAATTCCAAACGAAAAAATGACCCAAGTTTACAAACGGATAATTTTTCCACACTCACCACTCTTGAAAATCTCTAGCACACTCAAAATTTCAAAGCCTCCACTTTTGAAATAATGAATTCCACCACATGTTTATATATATATATATATATATATATTAAAACATTTATAATTATTAAAAGAATTTCAAATTTTATTTTCTCTCTTCCATCTCATTTTATTCATATATCTTGAATTTGTTGTAAAAAAATATCATCACTATTATATTATTATATTATCACATTATACACTTATAATGTAATATTATAATAATATATTTGACTGAATAATTTTATCAGAACAGATAAAATATCCATTCTCAATAATTATCACTTTTGTTAAAAATTCCTCCGTTTAAATCTACATTGAATAAATATTTACTTATCATTTTTATCAATAATTATTATTCACAAATAATATTACAGAACCACAATAATGACAACCAGGTCGTTTCCAAGAAAAGGGGGCTTTCCGATAAAGATTTCTCCTTACTGGCGCGCAATTAACTAACCCCTTTCCTAGACAGAACTTCCTTAGACATTGCCAATAATGCTATCTAATAATATTATTCAAATAATATAAATTATTGATTTGATAATTTGAAATACTGTGCAGTGATAATTATTGAATCAATAATACAAAACGTAGCAACTATTCAATCAAAAAATATTATGCAATTATCAATGTAGCAATTATTGAGTAAGTGACTTCTTACGTAAGAACAAATAATTTAAAATACTGTGCAATACCGTGTGCTACTGTTCACAACGCGTATTACTGTATTTTTATCATCGGGTATTTCAACAGTTTAACGATAACAGTTTTACCGTTATTTTTGTAAAAAGGTTATTTCTGTCGCTTTCTATATCCGACATTCATTCCATTGTGGGGTCCACCAATAACTGCGTCGTCGTACTAATATTCTCTGACAAAAAGAATATTCCTCGACCAAATGAATATTCCCCGATACAATAAATATTTTATGACCGCTTTCTTACTTTGAAATATTTGCACATTCCACCCATAACTCACCACATTTATCAAATCAACACCTTATTATTTCAAAATAATATATAAAGAAAATTAAATTTTTATTCATAAAAGTTGGGGTCTTACATTCACGCCCCAAAGATCTGCAGAATCCTTCTCAAAGACAGAAACCTCCACAATCTTTCGCGCACCCCGCCCCGACGCGTGTTTATTGCTAAGGATGCCCGCCCTAGCGGTTGTACTACAAATCCTGGTAAGTGGCCCCCGCCCCCGCGGGTGAATTGGCCTGTGAAAGCCCGCCCTAGCGGGTGTGCTGGCTGAGAAATGCTAAATTCTGTCTTTAGTTCCTAGTTTCCATCCAATCCAGTTCCTGTAACATTAACATAGAAACCGAATAAAACAACACTAAAACTACTTGAAGAAGTAAGGAATCAAGCTAGAAAGGTCATCGATTCGTAGGTATAAAACCTACTCATCAAATACCCCCAAACTTAAGACTTTGCTTGTCCTCAAGCAAAACACAATGCAAATGCAAACTAACTATATGCTTATAAATTCAGCTGTCAAACAGTATAAAACTCACAAAGATTGCCTAAGAGAAATCACAACAAATATAAACAGCAAATCCACCCAAGACATATCAGCAATTCAAACCAATCTATCAATCAATGCCTGTTATTACTGATGTTTGTGTATGTGTGCTCGACAACCATGATACCAACCACAGTTCAAATATATCACATAATGCTTCTTAGAAGGAAAACACAGCTTGAACTCAAGAAATTGTGTAAACAAGATAAGTTCAGCTAGAACCCAACATCCACCAAGTCAGAAGTCAATATGGGAGAATTTTGCTACCTTTATTCATTTACGGGGGCATTTTGCTCTTTTTCCCGTATTTCTACTCTACTCATGACTATGCAATATCTAGTTCCCTTAGGACTAAAATCGCCCTAGTCACAGTGTTTATTCATATTTTTCTTTTCTTTTCATAGTTTTTTCCTTCTTTTATTTCTTTTTTTCTTTCATTTTATAGATAGCTCCCATATCTTCCCCCAAACTTATGTCTCTGTCTAATCTTAGTATTCACCACTCGTTTACTGAATTTCTTTCATTAAACCTCAGTTTCCCTCAAGAAGTCAATTATGTCAATATTTGAACTACGTTAGCCTACATGGTCATCTTATCGTGCTATCCGATACAACAGTGTCAAACAGGCAAAGATTTATGTCATGGTCTGAAGTTACATCTGAAAGTAGTATACATACAAGCCAATCATGTGTGATGATAAATCATATACTTTGGAGACAATCATATTTATTTATTAATAAAAATATTCATTTATTAAAGGCATTTAATTATCTACATGGTGCTATTTTTATAATATGTAAATAACCCATAGTTTTAAGCAATGCTTTTAGAATCATGATGATGATCATGCTAATGAGATCTAAATTCTTAGAAAACTTTAAAACTAAAATAGTTCCCAATCGTGGGATTACTAAAAAGGAGATTAGTAAATCCGGATAGATTAGTACATATGTTGCTTACTCATTGGATGAGGATGATTGATCTCATGATCATTTGTGTGGAGATACTAAAGCAAGTATGTAGGTGCTTATTGGAGAATAAGTTCACTGAACGTGACTCGCTATGGAATACCTAATGGAGTTTTACTCGCTTGTCAATAGGAATTCCTAATGTGATAGTAGTACAAGTGATCCTTCCACTTGAGATCATCATAGTATCTTGTATGTAATGAATTATACTTTGACTTATTCCTTAAACCCCTTTAGGGTATATAAAAGGGTATGCTTGGGAATAATAAGTTACATATGGAGATAATGAATGATCAATAAAGAATCTACCACCTCTAGTAAAAGAGGAGATATGTCTTATGTGATTCGTTAAATGACAACTCAGGAATCCTTGGCCAAGGTGGAATGAAATTAGAAAGGAGTTTTTAATTTGCATTATTTGGAGTTGTGTATTTTCTAATCGAAATACATATAATTGAATAAAATAAGACTTGACAGTAAATTCATGTCTTATATTTAATTAGGACATTGTATGGTGAAAGGATTGAATTGTACGGTAACTATTTACTCACAGGCTCTTTTATGATTAATGTTGAAATCTATATTATTTGAAAAGTCGTTGATTTCTAGGGAGGCTTATCCCTATTGTAGAATAAATATTATTTTTTAAATAGATTATTAGTTTAATTTATTTATTTAAATAAGATTAGAATTGTTATAATTAATTTATTCACAACCAGTTTATTATAGAGAACCTAAAGGGTCACACTATAAAAGGAAGAATAATTATTTAAGAAGGTAATGGCAAAATCGTAATAATGCATTAAGTATAATTAATTTAATCTATGGTGATATAAAGAATTAAATAACTTAATGTTTATTATTTAATATTTTGGAAATATTAAATATAAATTCATAAGAGGAGACTTATTAATATTATTATAATTATTATTATTTTAATTTCTAAAGGAGTTTAGTAATTAATTTAATATTAGTACTCTCATTGATAGGTCTCCAAAATTGGGTATTTAATTTTGATGATAATAAATTAGGATTAAATGTCAAAAAGGGTAGAATCCTCTCCATAGGATTAAGTGCTAAAATAATTTATTAATTACCTTGAATATTTTGACCAAAAATATTTATTTTCTTACTAGAATTTATTTTATGACCTTGATAAATTAATATCAAGTGTTAATAAAATGAGTTCAAATAGTAACATTTCCTAAGGTAAGAAAATTCCTATTTTAAAATTGATTTTCAAAAATCTTTTATGGGCATAAATTATTTCCAAATATATATATATATATATATATACTAGAATATATTATATATGTAAAAGTATATAATATATATATATATACATATATCCGTGTGTGTGTGTGTGTGTGTGTATGTGTGACCGAGTGTGTGCATGTGTGTGCATAGTGTGTATACCGAACTTGGAAGAATATGGGAATGAAATTTGGATGATTGCCTTGGTGTTGGTGCAAATGTATTATAAATGCATATAAGTATGTGCAATGTGTGTGCCTAATATGTTGGCCATATGTATATGTCGAATATTTGTTTGTTGGGATGAAGGCTTATGCCTTAAGAATTGCAAAGCTTGAGTCTTGAAGTTTGTGCCGTGAAGGCTTATGCCTTGAACCGTTGGGCGCAAATTCAAATCCTATATATCCGGCCAATTGATCCGAGCACCTCATTTCTCATCATGCAAACCGGACCTTCCAATTCAAAATTTTTTTAAAAAAATTACGATTTTGCCCGAACCTGAAAATTGCTATAAATAGGAGGCTTTTCTATTCATTTCAATTTACCAATTCTAAAAACCAGAAAGCTTACTCTCCTTGCCTACAGATTATTCAAACAAGCTTTTACTCTTTTCACTCAAATCAAAGTTATAATTTCGTTTGGAAGAGAAAAATTGGTCCAAGTATTTGAGATAAGTTGTCAAATTATAATTGTTCATATAATCTCATACTTGCTCATTCATATATATATATATATATATATATCTATGATAAACTGTCATACGTATTCATATATCTATATATCCATATTAGTAAAGAGTCAGTACTTGGACACCGAAACGCGTTAAGAAAATTCAAATGCTATTTCTTTGAAATACTCTGGACGGTCTTTAAAATCCCAAGTGGCCCTTTATTGGTATAATCAATATATAGATTTAGATAATCAGATATAATTTGTAATAAACATTTATATATATCTTATATATGTTTTATCATATCTAGTAAAGAGTCAGTACTTGGACACCGAAACGCGTTAAGCAAATTTAGATGCTATTTCTTTGAAATACTCTGAACGGTCTTTAAAATCCCAAGTGGCCCTTTACTGATATATATAATCGATATAAATATTTTTTAATATTCTATATCCGATTATCAAGTTGTAAATCAAAAAATTTAGTCAGTACTTAGACACCGAAACGCGTTAAAGCAAATTAGAATATTTCACTTGAAATACTCTGGACTATCTTTAAAATCCCAAATGGCCAAATTATCCGCAACGTAAATCAAGTATAATATAATATATATATAAGTGGGTAGAATGAGTTTGTTCAAGTATTATCTAAAGTGAATCATATTGTCATACTTGATAAACTGTCATCAAATATACTGCTCATATAATTGCTCATAAATTATTGCTGCAATATATAAGTGGGTGTAGTTGTTTAATTCAAAGTTATATTTATTCAACAACAAAGAAACACACTCTTTATAAAGAAAAATCTTTTTCTTAATCCATTGAAAAATATTATTTAAAGAAAAAAAAGTTTTTATTACAAGTGCTTAAATATTATATCTGCTTTCACAGAAGCACATCACATAAAAGTCTTTGAACTTTTATCATATACTTAAAATTCTATATCTGCTTATCTGAGAAGTATATTTGTGCTACAATTATATCTGCTTATTATTAGAAGCATATATTCATCAAACTTTTTGTAAAAGGAAAAAAGGGTGAGTTAGTTTATTTTATATTTATGAGAAAGACGAGAATTCTTTGACCAAGACCAGAGTCTTAGAGAGGTTAGCTGGGAGTTGAGTCTCTAGTGCACTTGTGAGGTGAGAAAGAGATTTTTGCTTCAAGACCAAAGTATAAAATAGTACTAAGCTCAAAAGAAGATTCAACTAAGCTTGAGGAAGGAGCTGGGAGTTCGCTGTCTGAGAAAGTTAGTTGAGGATAGTTGTAAGTTTATCTTTAAAACTTTGTACAGGATTCTCCGCCTATTGAAGGAGTATTTATTACAGGGAAGTAATAGGATCTCAAGTCCTGGAGAGGAGCTTGAGACTGGACGTATCAACATACCCGGGCTGTATGTTGTGAACCAGATAAATATCTGTGCATTATATGATTGATTTTTAAACTGTCTATTAATTTGATAAAATTAAATCACTAAAATTCAAAAAGGCCAAAGTAATTTTTAAACGGTAATAATCTATACAACCCACCCTTCTAGATTATTATTGGACTTTCAATTGTTACCAAAGCGGTGCTCTTTAACTTGTTTGTTAAGTGATTACAGGCATATCAAAGAGTAGATCCATCTATGGCCTACACAAATGCTACCGGTTGTGGAGAAAGACTATCAATGTTCAGACCTCCACTATTTGATGGCACAAACTTTGCCACCTGGAAAAATAGGTTCAAAATCTATGCCAAATCACAAGGAATCAAACTTTGGCTAGCAATTGAACGAGGTTGAAAGATTCCCACAAAAGTCGAAAATGAAAAGCTCGTTAAAAAAGATGCTGGGGAATTCACCACCGAGGATGAGGAGGTTATGAATATCGCCTCCAAAGCTGAACAAGTGCTAACAAGTGCTCTTATAAAAAAAGAATATGAAAGAGTTAGCAACTGCAAGAATGCAAATGAAATCTGGCAAAAATTGATTGTAACCTATGAAGGAACCAGTCATATCAAAGAAACCAGAAAAGATTCTCTAATTCAAGAGTATGAAAGCTTCACGCTGGAAGAAGGTAAAAAAATCATTGATATAGAAACTCGTTTTTCCAGAATCATTAATGAGCTAGAACAACTGAGAAAAGTTTACACAACAAATGAGAAGAACAGACGGATTCTCAAAGCTCTTCCATCTGTGTGGAAAATGAAAGTTTTAGCCATCAAGGAAATGCAGGATCTAACTGCTTATCCCCTTGATAGCCTCATTGGAAATCTTCGTGCCCACAAAGTCGACATGCTAGTAGAAAAAGCAGGATCAGACACATATCTCAAAAAGAAAGGAATCGCTTTCAAAGCCTTACTTGTTGATCAATAGAGCGATGATGATGAATTAAATGAAGAACTCTTGAGTCTAGATAATAATGAAGTTGCATTATTATCAAGACAACTCAGAAGAGTAATTCAAAGCAAAGCAAAGGGATATGGCAAAGGCTTCATGAAAACGAATAATAACTTCAATAATTTTCTAAACAAGCAAGCCTTCAAGCCAAAAGTTCTAGGAGGGAATTTCAAAGCTACCAACAACAACTTCAGAAATGCTGGCACAAATAAAAATTCAAATAACTGTTTTGAATGCAACCAGCCAGGACACTTCAAGAAGGATTGTCCAAAACTAGACAACAACAAAGTTCTAGTAGCTGAAGAAGGCTGGGATCTAAGTGATGAAGAAGAACCTACTGAGCCAACCGAAGAAACAGCAAATCTATAGTTTTATGGCGGACAATGACTCATCACCAAAATCTGAGGTAAATTCAAAACATCAAGCTTATAATGATAATGAAATTATTAAAGAATAGTTTATTAAATTAAAAGCATCATTTGAAAAATTAATTGAAGCAAATAGAAATCTTGAACTAGAAAATTTTAATTTAATCATGGATAATGAAGTCTTAAAACATGAAACTGAGAAATTAGAAAATAACTCTTCAGAAAATCTTGTAGTAAAAGAAGAACTAGAAAAGTTAAGAAAAACAATTGAAAATCTTGAAAAGGAAAATTCTACACTTACTACATCTATTGAAAATCTTAAAACTGAAAATTTAGCTCTCACTGAAATTATAAAAGATTGTCAAAAACAAGAAGCAAGTCAAAAGGAAAATTCATTAGAAAAATAAAATGAAGAATCTATTCTAATGAATCAAATTAAAATGTTGACTCTTGAACATGATGACTTAAACTCTACAATTATTAAATTTACAAAAAGAAAAGAAAATCTTGACGTTATGCTCGGTCAACAAAGATGCAGTTTCAATAACGAAGGATTAGGATATACCGGAAAATCCAGTAAGATAAAACATAAGAAACTCTATCATGTTAAAAGTAAAGAAAAAAATCATGCGTCTCCTTTTGATAAATGCTTTTACTGTAATAGAAATGGTCATTCAATTTACTCATCTAATGCCAAGAATGGAAACTATTCAGGAAAAATAATTTGGGTACCAAAAGGAAGTTACACTACATCTATTATCACAAAAAGAGAATTACTGTATCATGAAAGATCATCTAGAAACTCTCATCCTTCATTTAAAGAGTTAGTCATGTATACTATAAATCTGCTACTCATAGAACATGTGTGCCTACTAGTGATTATTATCCTGTACCAAACTTTGTAAAGGAAAACACGACCAATCCTTATACAAATTGGAAAACTTACCCGAAGGACCCTTCTCATTAAAGGGTACCATTTTGTGAATTTAATACATGTTGCAGGTATGTCTCACAGCTGATTCTAGTAAAAATAAATGGTACCTTGATAGCGGTTGTTCAAGACACATGACAGACGACAAATCTAAATTGAGCAATCTACAAGCTACAGACTATAACGAGGTAACTTTCGTAGATAGCAACAAAGGTAAAGTTGTTGGAATTAGAAATGTGTACAGTAAACACATAACAATCTCTAACGTTCAATGGTCACTAAACTCAAGTATAATCTTCTATCCATCAGTCAACTATGTGATAGTGGTGTTAAAATAACATTCAGTCCTCATAACTGTTCAATTTTTGACCAAACTGGAAAATTAATTTTACTTTGTCCTAGAAGTCAAAATGTGTACACATGTGATTTAGATATATACTCACACATGGACAATGTGTGTCTTGTGTTTGCAAATGACCACCCTTGACTTTGGCATCGTAAATTAGGACATATTAACATAAAATTGATTAATAACATATCTTCTAAAGAATATATTCGTGATCTTCCTAAACTTAAATTCCTTAAAGACTATATTTGTGAAGCCTGTAAATTAGGAAAATAAATTCATGCATCTCATAAACCTAAACTCACAGTTTCAACATCTCGACCACTTGAACTCTTGCATATGGACTTAGTTGGACCTATCCCCAAACATAGTATGGGTGGTGCTGTCTATATTTTAGTCCTAGTTGATGATTATTCAAGATTCACTTGGGTTGATTTTCTAAAGTTCAAAAATGAAGCGATAAACTCCTTTTCTGCACTATGTAAGAAAATTCAGAATCAACAGGGAAGCTCTATTGTTTATATTTGGTCTGATCATGGAAGAGAATTTGACAATTCTGATTTCATAATGTTCTATGATGAGCACGGTATAAGTCATAACTTTTCTGCACCTTACACACCTCAGTCAAACGGTGTTGTTGAAAGAAAAAATTGTACTTTACAAGAAATGGCCAATACTATGCTTAATGAATATCGACTTCCTAAATATTTTTGGGCTGAAGCAATTGCAACTTCTTGTTATATTTTGAATCGCGTCTTGCTGAGACCAATTCTTTTCAAAACTCCCTATGAACTCTTTTATCAAAGAACTCCTAAAATAAACTACTTTCGTGTCTTTGGGAGTAATTGCTTTATTCTAAATACTAAACAATATGTACTGAAATTTGATCCCAAATCCGATGAATGAATATTCTTGGGATATTCACTAAATAGTAAAGCATATAGAGTCTTTAATAAAAGAACTCTAGTTGTGGAAGAGTCAATGAACGTGACTTTTGATGAATCTAAACCTCCTCCAAAATATAAAGAACTGGCAGAAAATGATACAGTTATTGAATATATTCTCAGAAATATAGAAGAACTAAAAATTAATGATATTTCTCCTTCTGTCAATATTAATCCTCTTGAAAATCCTAATCACCATCTATAAGAAATCATCCAATAGAAAATGTCATTGGTGATATTGATAAAGAGATTCTTACAAGATCACAAGCACAAAACATGACCAGTCATCTATCCTTTCTGTCACAAATTGAGCCTAAAAATATAAAAGATGCTTTAATTGATGAAGATTGGATAACAGCCATGCAAGAAGAACTTGAACAGTTCATAAGAAATAAAGTCTAGGAATTAATTCTAACTCCCGAAGAGACCTCCATTATTGGTACTCGATGGGTGTTTCGTAACAAATTAGATGCAAATGGAACTGTTATACGTAATAATAAGGCACGATTAGTTGCACAAGGGTATAATCAACTTGAAGGAATTGACTATGATGAAACATATGCTCCTGTTGCTAGAATTTAGTCTATACGTATGTTATTAGCTTTTGCATGCCATAAAGATTTTAAATTATTTCAAATGGATGTGAAATCTGCTTTTCTAAATGGTGTTATTGAAGAAGAAGTCTTTGTTAAACAACCCCCTGGCTTTGAAGACTTTGAGCATCCTGATTATGTGTATAAACTACACAAAGCTTTATACGGTCTAAAATAAGCTCCCAGGGTATGGTATGAAAGACTTAGTAAGTTCTTATTAGAAAATGGTTATAAAAGAGGCACAGTAGATACTACTCTTTTTACAAAATATAAAAATGATGATATTCTTATTTTACAAATATATGTTGATGACATCATTTTTGGATCCACTAACATGAATATGTGCAATGAGTTTTCTGAAAGCATGAGCAAGGAATTCGAAATGAGCATGATGGGAGAATTGAATTTTTTCCTAGGACTACAAATCAAGCAAGGAGAAAAAGGTATTCACATCTCTCAATCCAAATATTGCAAAGAAATGATTAAGAAATTTGGTTTAGAGTTTGTAAAACCTCTTAATACTCCTATGTCAACTACTAATAAACTAACTGCTGATGAAAATGGAAAAAGTGTTGACACTAAGAAATATCGAGGAATGATTGGCAGTCTCCTTTACATTATAGCTAGTAGACCTGGCATTATGTTCAGTGTCTGTAAATGTGCCAGATTCCAAGCTAATCCTAAAGAATCCTACTTGGTTGCAGTAAAAAGAATATTTCGATACCTTAAATGAACTACAGACCTAGGTCTATGGTATCCTAAAGGTCAACCATTTGACCTCATGTGTTTCTATGACTCTGACTATGCCGGTCATCATGTTAATCGAAAAAGCACAAGTGGCACGTGTCAGTTCTTAGGTGGATGTCTAGTCTCTTGGTTTTCTAAGAAACAAAATTCGGTATCTATTTCAACCACCGAAGCCGAATATATAGCTGCTGCACGATGTTGTGCACAGATATTTTGGATGAAATAGACCCTTGCCGATTACAATATAAAATTTATCTGTGTATCAATATTATGTGATCATACAAGTACTATCAACCTAAGTAAAAATACCGTTTTACATGCTAGATCAAAACATATTGATGTTAGACACCATTTCTTACGAGATCATGTGAACAATGGTATTATTAAACTAGAACATATTGACACAGAATTAAATATTGCTGACATATTTACAAAACCACTCAGTTTTGATCGATTTTGTAAATTGCGTCTAGACTTAGGAATGTTAGATATTACTTCATGAAAATATTAAAATTTCTTTTGGTTGTTTCTAGTAATATATAAATATAATTTTTATAGTCAAAATTATTAGTTTATAATTTTCTATTAATTTATATACATATGATAATACATATAAATTATTTATTTCTTTTATATGTTAATATATTTAAATATACATTTTACACATTAAAATTCATATTCTCTTTTAATTATATTATTATAAGTTTTTTTTAAAAAAACATTTACATGTATTCATAAAAATGAAAAATATTAATGTAGATATTTTAGTATTTTCTATTAATTAATTATATCAAAAATCATGTTTTTAAACATTTATATAAATATATACCGGATTTAATCCAAGCCGCTGATCAAAGAAAGCAATCCAACGGCACAATCCGCGTCCCTTGATTCTAACCAATCTTAAGCCAGCCTTCCTAAGCACGCGAATTAAGCTTCTAAGCCGCTCGATCAAGAAACAAAATCACAAACCGATCGTAGCCGTCTGATCAGGGTCAAACAGGTCAGCCGACCCGGTTCATTAGCACGTCTGCTTGTGACCATTGATCAAGTCCAAGGTATGTTCTCAGCCGCTTGATCAAGTCAATTAAGCTAAATATAAAAACTAAAAATCAAAACCCTAATTCATTTTACTCTCCCTTTCTATCTCTCATCTGCCGGCTGCTCTCCATTCTCTCTCTCTCTAACCCAGACACTCTCAACCCTCTCCATTTCAAACCCTAACCCTAAACTCTCTCAGCCTAAACAGTCAATCCTTGTAAGATTTCGTGTTCTTCTTCTTAGAGTCTTCTTAATATTTCTATTTGGTTAATTGTTTATGGAGTTAGTTTTATTTTCTCCATTCTTAAAACTCTTTTTTTTTAAAATCATATGTATATATTTTGTTTCTAAAAGATCAATTCTGTTTCTAACATTTTCTTTGTGCTCTTAAAGATTTTTAAGCCCTAAATTTTTTTTAAGCTTACTTAAAAGAAATTTTCTCACAATTTTCAAACCCTAGATCATATTTTTTTTCTTAAAGTTTTTTTTCTTCTGTCTTTCTCTTCTTCTTTTGCTCGTCTTCGCTGGTATTTTATATATTTATATATATATATATATATATATATAAATTTTTGTGAGTCTGTCCTTAATGCTTTTAAATTTTTTTAAAAAAAATATAGATCTATACAAAATGTATTTTCCATATACATATATATTTAATGTACTTTGAATGTTTAAATTTTTGCATATTTTTTAAAGGAACTTTCTAAATTCGAAATTTTTAAACCCTAATTTCTGATAAATGTTTTGCAAACAAAAGTTTTCTTCATCTGTGTATTTAAATTATATATATATATATATATATATATATATATCTTATTTCAAAACCGTTAATATAAATGTGTTCTCTTTTTTTAGAAACCCTAAAAGTTCACATATATGGGTTACATAATTTTTTTTTAAAAGAGGGGTTTTATTTTTAGTAGAATTTTTTTTTCTATGCGTTTAAAAATTTTTTTTCGAAAAACTGTTTGTTCAAAAATCAAAAATTTCCCTCAAAAATGTTTCTGTCATTTTTTTCTTTCTCGAAATTTTTTTAAACCATAAAATTTCACAAATGTTTTTCATATGAATATATATGTGTAATAACTGCTGTGTACTATATTTGTATATATATACCTGAGTTGTATGGTTCTGAAATGTCTGGTATATGGGTGAAAAGTGGTTCTCCTACTGATACATTTATGTCTGGTATAATAAATATTGAACTGTGTGGCTACTGAGGGCCACTGGTTATATATATATATATATATATATATATATATATATATATATATATATATATATATATTTATCTGACTATGTGAATATAGGCATGAAAATCTCCATGTCTAGTTTTTGTTTATTTGTCTATGAGAAATTGGATAACTGTAAGTTTCATATTTATATTTCTGCATGGGTGGCTATTTGAAAGCTATTGGTTTATATGAGACTTGTCTATGTGAGTTTAAATATTGAATGAAAGTTGAATTGTCATGTCCAAAATCTGCAACTTTGAAAATTAGACATTAAGTGATGAAAATAATTACCATATTGAGTAATTATATGTTATTACTGTTATATGCTGACATGTATAATAGAGATCATATTCTATATCAGATTTATATAACACTGACTTGTTGAATCAATGTGTTGACACACTATATCTTTATATTATTGGAATCTGACAATGACAACATGTTAGTGTTATGTAACATTGATTGGTTGTATCTCTGTCTTAAATTTGTAACAGTTTGATGTAGGCATATCTGTGCTATCTGTGATAACTTATCTATGTTGATTTGCTACAGTCTGATATGGGCCAATAAGTCATGATAGCATGTATCTCTGTTTGATATTAGATCACACCTGTTATGTCAATAACCTGCATATGTTTGATATTTGACTGTGCTCTCTTATTGGACTACTGGACAAATTTTTTAAAATAAAAAAAAATCTGACAAAAGATTTAAATTTATAAAATAATACTACACTTGTCTGTCCCTTACTGTTCACACTACACAGTCATCACATGAACTGTTTACCTTTTGACAAATAAGACATGCCATATTAATTAAGATAATTTTTTAATTAAACTTTTTCTATAAAAGGATAGCTTTAACTGAGCAGTCTTACTTTCAAACCTCTTCTACTACTTGTCTGCTTGTGCATTCTCTCTCTTTCAAAAATATGAAACCTGTTCAGTCTTCCAAAAGAAAAAGGTCTGAGGTTTCATTGACCCACACCCTGACCTATACACTTCTTTGTTAGTCACACCCACTGCAAAAACAAAGTATGAACATATTAAACACAACTTGATTCCTGGTGTAGCAACCTCTTTCAATAGTTTTCCAGGTCTGCTAGAGAAGATAACCAATGTAGGATGGGACTGTCTTGTCTCTTTTACATATAGAGAGATATATCCTAGTCTAATTGCTGAATTCTATGCTCATATGACTTTTGTGCATGATTCAACTGGCTTTCTATCTGGTATTAAGACCTGCATACAAGGTCAAGATTATATGATTGATGAAATTCTTCTTTCGCATGCTTTAGATCTCAAAACAGAATTCTTGGGTTATCCCATGATAAATGAATACATATATCCCATAGGAACTACCACCATTGACTGCTTTACCTTCAAGCACAACCTTGCTTTTACCACTGACAAATTGTGCCTGCTAATCTGTTTGATTATCCATGTAAAGTGCATAAGGACTACTTTATTGCTGAATGTCAGTTTCTAGGCAAAATTCTGATGCATAACTTCATACCTGTCAGAAATGATAAAATGTTCAGTCCTTTTGATTTGGAATTGGTGAAGTGTATTCTAACTGAATGCATGCCTTATAGCCTGCCTTTCTTTCTCTTGACATCCTTTGAATTTTGCCATTCTAATAATTGCATGGGATTTGGACTTTTGCTGACTAGACTCTTCATATATCTGGGTGTTTCTGTTCATAATCATATGACACAAATGATTCATAATAGTAATATTGTGTCTCATTTGAACCTTCCTGCCAGGCCTTTAATTGTGTTTCAACCCAATGAAACTGACCATATAGAAACACACTTAAATTTAATGTCCCAAATTGACTCCCTAAACAGCATGAATCAGTTATCATTAAAGAAACAGTCTCAGATTTTGAGTCAATTAGAGGCTTTACAAACCTCTGTGCAACATTTGCATGATATGGTGACTATGCTGATGGAATACCACAAAGTGACAATCCCCCCATACAACTTCACTGCCACCACAAGCTCAGTCCAGGCAGATCATACTGGTCAGACCACACCTGATCTGCCTCTGTCAAATCTGGGTATGAATTTTTCTCCACTCAATTTTGATAAAATCTGAAAGAGAATGTAAACTAACCTACTAACTACTTGTAGATTACTGTAATAATACTTAACACTAACTAGAATGATTACTATATGTTTAACTGGTATACTAACTTGCAGGAAAAACTCTGAAACTAACAGTTTCTGCAGGTTTTGGTATTTTCCTCCTGCCCCTCCATTTTTCTTAATGACAAAGGGGGAGAAGAAAAATATCAGAAAAAGAAAAATGTTAGATTATTATTAAGTAAATAATCTAATGTTTCAGCAGACATGGATCTAAACTGATAATCTGATATGAAAAGAAAAATATCAGAAAAAGGAAAGTATCAGATTATTATTAAGTAATAATCTGATATAAAAGCAGACATAAATCTGTTAGATATGAATTGCTATAAAACTGCTATGGTATGAATGGTGCATGAGATTGACAGGAGCTAATATTAACTGTTATAACTGTAACTGACAGGATGGATGGTTTGTATGAATGGATGGTTTACATGTTAGATATTGTTATTATACAAACTGCCTGGATAGTTATAACTATGAATGTCCGTCTGATAGTTTTTCAGTTTTTCAAAATTTTAAAAATTCTTTTAATACCCGATTCATGATCTCAGGGGGAGCTTCATGAATTAAGGGGGAGTTCTGAAAAAAAAATATTTTTACTTGTTGTCATCATCAAAAAGGCAGAGATTGATAGGTCTCCAAAATTGGGTATTTAATTTTGATGATAAAAAATTAGGATTAAAGGTCAAAAAGGGTCGAATCATCTCCATAGGATTAAGTGCTAAAATAATTTATTAATTACCTTGAATATTTTGACCAAAAATATTTATTTTCTTACTTGAATTTATTTTATGACCTTGATAAATTAATATGAAGTGTTAATAAAAATGAGTTCATATAGTAACATTTCCTAAGGCAATGAGATTCCTATTTTAAAATTAATTTTCAAAAATCTTTTATGGGCAAAAATTATTTCCAAATATATATATATACTAAAAAATATTGTATATGTAAAAGTATATATAATATATATATATATATACATATATCCGTGTGTGTGTGTGTGTGCATATGTGTGACCGAGTGTGTGCATGTGTGTGCATAGTGTGTATACCGAACTTGGAAGAATATGGGAATGAAATTTGGATGATTGCCTTGGTGTTGGTGCAATGTATTATAAATGCATATAAGTATGTGCAATGTGTGTGCCTAATATGTTGGCCATATGTATATGCCGAATATTTGTTTGCTGGGATGAAGGCTTATGCCTTAAGAATTGCAAAGCTTGAGTCTTGAAGTTTGTGCCATGAAGGCTTATGCCTTGAACCGTTGGGCGCAAATTCAAATCCTATATATCCGGCCAATTGATCCGAGCCCCTCATTTCTCATCATGCAAACCGGACCTTCCAATTCAAAATTTTTTAAAAAAATTACGATTTTGCCCGAACCTGAAAATTTCTATAAATAGGAGGCTTTTCTATTCATTTCAATTTACCAATTCTAAAAACCAGAAAGCTTACTCTCCTTGCCTACAGATTATTCAAACAAGCTTTTACTCTTTTCGCTCAAATCAAAGTTATAATTTCGTTTGGAAGAGAAAAATTGGTCCAAGTATTTGAGATAAGTTGTCAAATTATAATTGTTCATATCATCTCATACTTGCTCATTCATATATATATATGTGATAAACTGTCATACGTATTCATATATCTAATTGAAAGATTTCGTTGAAATTGTTCGTTTGGAAATTTCCCGAAAAGCTAATCATAGGTTCTTCTCTCCATCGGAACAAGAGGGCCGTAGAGAATTGTAAAATAAAAAAAGGAAAGAGATCTATATCCATATTAGTAAAGAGTTAGTACTTGGACACCGAAACGCATTAAGCAAATTCAGATGCTATTTCTTTGAAATACTCTGGACGGTCTTTAAAATCCCAAGTGGCCCTTTACTGGTATAATCAATACATAGATTTAGATAATCAGATACAATTTGTGATAAACATTTATATATATCTTGTATATGATCTATCATAACTAGTAAAGAGTCAGTACTTGGACACCGAAACGCTTTAAGCAAATTCAGATGCTATTTCTTTGAAATACTCTGAACTGGTCTTTAAAATCCCAAGTGGCCCTTTACTGATATATATAATCGATATAAATATTTTTTAATATTCTATATCCGATTATCAAGTTGTGAATCAAAAAATTTAGTCAGTAGTTGGACACCGAAACGCGTTAAGCAAATTCGAATATTTCACTTGAAATGCTCTGGACGATCTTTAAAATCCCAAGTGGCCAAATTATTCACAACGTAGATCAAGTATAATATAATATATATAAGTGGGTAAAACAAGTTTGTTCAAGTATTATCTAAAGTGAATCATATTGTCATACTTGAGAAACTGTCATCAAATATACTGCTCATAAATTATTGCTACATTACATAAGTGTGTGTGGTTGTTTAATTCAAAGTTATATTTATTCAACAACAAAGAAACACACTCTTTATAAAGAAAAATCTTTTTCTTAATCCATTACTTGAAATTCTATATCTGCTTATCTGAGAAGTATATTTGTGCTACAATTATATCTGCTTATTGTTAGAAGCATATATTCATCAAACTTTTTGTAAAAGGAAAAAGGGTGAGTTAGTTTATTTTATATTTGTGAGAAAGACAAGAATTCTTTGACCAAGACCAGAGTCTTAGAGAGGTCAGCTGGGAGTTGAGTCTCTAGTGCACTTGTGAGGTGAGGAAGAGATTGTTGTTTCAAGACCAAAGTATAAAATAGTACTAAGCTCAAAAGAAGATTCAACTAAGCTTGAGGAAGGAGCTGGGAGTTCGCTGTCCGAGAAAGTTAGTTGAGGATAGTTGTAAGTTTATCTTTAAAACTTTGTACAGGTTTCTCCGCCTATTGAAGGAGTGTTTATTACAGGGAAGTAATAGGATCTCAAGTCCTGGAGAAGAGTTTGAGACTGGACGTAGCACTATACCCGGGCTGTATGTTGTGAACCAAATAAATATCTGTGCATTATGTGATTGATTTTTAAATTGTCTATTAATTTGATAAAATTAAATCACTAAAATTCAAAAAGGCCAAAGATAATTTTTAAACAGTAATAATCTATTCAACCCCCTCTTCTAGATTATTATTGGACTTTTACTCATTTATTCTTAATAAGATTAGGAGGCAAATTAATTAAATAAATTTAATTAATTATTCCCAATGTGGTGGGAAACCTAAATTAATTAAAAGAGTTTAATTAATTAAATGAAATTCCATGTCTAATAGGATTAGAAGGGTTGACCAATATCTATATAAGAGGAGTTTTATAATAGATATCAGTTGATGAAATTTCAATTGTTGGAGAGTACTCCTTTTCTATAAGGGATAGAAAACGAGGTTTAGCCAATCACCCACCTTCTTGATAATTCCTCTTCCTTGGTAGATCACTTCTAGAGGCCAAACACTTGGGTGGCTAACGTTGATCAAAGGAAGAATCTAACCCAAAAATTCAAGGAGATCACGAAGAACAAAGAGTGGAACTCGTACCTGTGGAAGCTTCGTTCTACAAGGGTATGATTCCATAACTTCTTATTTATCATTTTAAATTAATAATTTGCATAAAGGATGATCCGGGTAATGGTTTTGTACAAATTTTTTAAACTCTGATATACCATGCTTCAGCTAATTTTTGCAATTTGATTGCGTCACGATTTCGTACAAACCAAATAGTGGTATTAAAGCCAAACTTTTATACAATTATTAATTATTTTGATTTCATATACATATGGGTATGTATTTAGAATAATTTATTGGGCATAATTACTTGTATAAAATTATTTTTTTGATGGAGAAAGGAAAAAAAAATATTAACGCAAACAATTTTTTTTTTCTTCTTGGTTCGCTGTGTCTGCGAATTGATCACAAAATGGTGACTGCCGATTTTTTTTTAGAAGGGAAACTGTCGAATTTGTTTTTTAAAAGCTAACTCACATTGCCTTAGAAAATGATATTAATTGTTTTAAATGAAAAGTTATTCAATTCAAAACAAAAAGGTTTCTGCAAGCTTTTTGAAACGTGCAGGAAGTTTTAAAAGAAAGGTAACCCATGATTACCTTAATATAATATATATATAGGTTATATTATATATATATATATATATATATATATAATATTCTTAATAATTTTTTAATTAAAATAAAGAGTTTATTTTAATCTTGAAATTGGATTTCATGCAAATTAAAATTGCCCATTAAATGATACTCATATATATATGTGAAATGGTTTTAATTAATGAGATGAATATTTATTTATTTATATATATGGTGATATGTATGATAATAAATAGAGATTGATTATGGGACTATTGACCAATGTGATTGGATTTTATTTTAGTTGAATGCTTGAATGAATGAGTTTTATTAAATAGGGTGTACCTTGTCTTCTTTGATTTTTTTCTCGATGTAAATTCTATCTCCCTCCTATGTATTTCCCCTTGACTGCTGATCAAGGTTTCTATTTAAATTAAATAGTTTAATGTAATAGAAATAGTTAGAATTATCATGAAGAAATTGGAGACCAAGGAGCAAGGAGCGCGTGAAGACCCATTTGTATGGAGCCTGGAATTTAAATGTAATAGTTATATTTAAATTTAATTCTTGCACTCCTAGGTTTGATCTTTTGGTTCACTTGGTGGCTCTAGTGAACCAAACTAGAATAAAAGTCCATAATCAATCCGAGTATGATATAGTATTCTATATGTGCATGCTAAGTATTATATATATTATATTTTATGCAAACATGCTTTGTATGTTAAATAAAATGACGTGTATTTTATATATATATATATATATATATATATATGTGTGTGTGTGTGTGTGTGTGTGTGTGTGTGTGTGTGTGTGTGTGTGTGTGCATGCGTGCTAAACAAGATGAGACAAATAACAACAAACCCCTCAAAGAAATAATATTAAGTCCGAAGTGTTCAAAGATATTTGGAATATCGAACGTCGCCTTCTAGCATGATAAATTAATAGAGTATTAAATATTTAATATAAGCTTGTTGTGTTATCCACAAGGCGAGTATTGAGTATTTAAGATGTTAATTAATCACATTTGATGCTTATCAAGAAAATTGAACAATCTAGTCTTGTTGTGCTATCCACAAGGACGAATATTTTTCTTTTTTGAATTTATGGAAGTGCTAGGCTGGACTTAAATTAAATCATTTTAGTTCGGATGTGCACACACTTGACCATTATGATTTCAGAGGAAAAATAAAAGGAGTTACATTGTGATGTAATTAACAAGAGTTGTCTACCTATTTATTTGTGTATCGCTTGTTGTTCTATCCACAAGGTTATATACATTTGAAATGAGATTCTTATTCTCACTAGCAAATCTTTAATTTGATGTTGCCGAACTATATAAGTGAGGGTAATATAGTTTGATAAAAATAGTGGGAGATACCAATTTAAAATAAAAACTTAAATTTATTTTGGTATGCAAAATTAATAAAATGAATGTTTGCTAAAATGTTATCTTTTACATGCAGAATTTTAAAAAATGTCAAAATCACTAATTTCACTGCGAAGCATACTTGATGCTAATAAGCTTACTGGGCCGAATTATAAGGACTGGCTAAGAAATCTGAGAATAGTTCTCACTGCTGGAAAGATTTCTTATATCCTAAATTCACCTGTCCCTGGAACTGTTCCAGAAACAGCCTTTGAGGAAGAGATTGCCACCATTGTAAAGTGGCAAAATGACGCATCTGTGGCTCAATGCATCATGCTCGCATCCATGAATAACGAGCTTCAGCGTCAGCATGAAAACATAGATGCTCCTACTATGTTGCTTCACCTCAAGGAGTTGTATGGTGAACAAAGTAGGACTGCTAGATATGAGATATCTAGGGAGCTCTTCCAATCTCGGATGACCAAGGGTAAGGTGAACATAAAGGAAAAAAAGAAACCTGATCCAGCTAGCAAAGGAATGTGCTTCTATTGCAACGAGCCGGGTCATTGGAAGAGGAACTGCAAGAAGTTTATGGCAGAGAAGAAGCTTGGAGAAGCTTCGACTTCCAATCAAGGTTTGTTCATGATTGAAATTAATTTTTTAGAAAGTCAAAATTCTACTGGGGTATTGGATACCGGCTGTAGTTCTCACGTATATAATAATGTGAAGGGACTGGTCAAAAATAGAAAGCTGAACAAGGATTGGTTGTCCTACTAAGTGGGAAATGGAGCAAAGGTCGCTGGCATTAGCTGTAGGCACTTATTGTTTAGCACAGCCTACGGGCAAGTCTATTTATTTAAATAATTGTTATTTTGTTCCGAATATCATTAGAAACATTATTTCTATTTCTGTATTAGATATGGATGGATTTGACATTATAATAAAGAACAACAGTTCTATTTATAAAAGCAATGTTTTATATGGTGTTGGTAATTTGCAAAATGGACTTTATATACTTGACTTGCATAAAAATATACTTCAAATAGAACAAACTAAGAAAAGGAAAAGAGATGATATTAATTATACCTATATGTGGCACTATAGACTCGGTCATATTAATGAAACAAAATTATCCAAGTTGCATAAGGATGGGCTCTTAGAGCTATCCGATTATGAATCATATCCAACTTGTGAATCTTGTCTCATGGGTAAAATGACTAAATCTCCTTTTAGTGGAAAAAGAGAAAAAGTTACAGAATTGTTAGCGTTGGTTCACATAGACGTTTGTGGACCTATGACAATGAATGCACAGGGTGGATATTCTTATTTTATTACTTTCACTGATGATCACTCAAGATTTGGATATGTATATTTAATGAAATACAAATCAGAATCATTTGAAAAGTTCAAAGAGTTCAGAAGTGAAATAGAGAAACAAATGGGCAAGAGTATTAAGATTCTTCGATTAGATCGAGGTGGTGAATACTTAAGCGGTGTGTTTCTCGATTGTCCTCAGAGAAAATTATATAATTTCACAATGGACTCCACCAGGTACACCACAGTTAAATGGAGTATCTAAAAGGAGAAATCGAACATTGTTGAACATGGTTCGTTCCATGATGAGTTTTACCGATCTTCCAATTTTATTCTGGGGCCATGCCCTAGAAACGGCTACATATCTACTACAAAAGGTCTCCACTAAATTCGTCCCCAAGACTTCATTGAGATATGGACATGGAGGAAACCTAGTCTTAAGCATGTTAAGATTTGGGGATGTCCAGCTTATGTGAAAAGGTTTTAAAATAATAAGCTTGGGACAAGATCTGATAAGTGCACATTTGTGGATATCCTAAATAATGTTTGTGATACTATTTCTACAATCCTATTGAACAAAAGGTGTTTGTTGTGAAACACGTTATCTTCTTAGAAAATGAGTTTATCCTTGAAGGGGCTAGTGGGAGAAAAATAGATCTTGAAGAAAGTCAAGAACCACAAACCACTACAGATCACGTGGATGAACCTGTCCACGTAGAGACACTTACTGTACAACACCCTATTCATAAATCTGGAAAGGTACCGAAGATACCTGAAAGGTATGGATTCATCATAGAGGATGACGATGAGGTACACATCATGGATGATGATGATCCATTGAATTACGAACAAACTATGAGTAATAAAGACTCAGAGAAATGGTAGATGATCATAAAATTTAAAATGGATTTTGAAGCTATGCTCAAGTCAATTTAGATTTTACTTGCGATTGTAGCTTATTATTGCTTAATCTGGCAAAATGGACGTGGAGACGTCCTTCCTCAAATATAGATTATTAGAGGAGAATGTATGTATGATACAACCAGATAGTTTTTTGTTTCAATGGTTGAAACAAATCATGTATATGAGCTACAACAATCCATTCATGGATTGAAGCAAGATTCTCGTAGATGGAACATTCGTTTTGATGAGACAATCAAAGAGTTTAATTTTATCAAAAACGAGGATGAACCATGTGTGTACAAGAAGGTTAGTGGGAGCGCTATTTCATTCCTTGTATTATATGTTGATGATATATTACTGATAGGGAATGAAATTCCTATGCCAAAATCGATCAAAATAAAGTTGTCTAAACATTCTTTTATGAATGATTTGGGTAGAACATCCCACATTGGGGATATAAATCTTTATTGATATATTTAAAAGGATGTTCGGCTAAACCCAAGAAAATATATATTCATTAGATGCTAAAGGCATTTAGCATGGCAAACTCCAAAAGGTGTCTCATGACGATGAGCCATGTAGTGAATCTCTCTAAAATTATCCTCAATAAAAGAGAGATCGCATGAGCTACTATCATGTATGCAATGAAACATACGAGACTTGATGTTGATCAGTCATATTCTAGAGAAGATCACTGTGAGATAGTGATAAACATATTAAAGTACCTAACTGACACTAAGGATGTCATCATATCACATGATGAGTCTGAATTAAACTAGAGTGCTAAACAGACTCAAGTTTTTAAACTGACCAAGACGATATCAAATCCACTTTAGGGTAAGTCGTTACTTTGAAAGATGGTGTAGTGAATTGGAAAGATTCCAAACAACAAAAGGTTGCTGCTTTAGTGACAAAGACAAAGTATATAAATGTAAGTGAAGCTGCAAGTTGATGTTTCGGATGAAAAGTTCATTACAGAACTACAAATAGTTCCTAAGTCTCATCTTGAATCTAAACATGTGTTGCGGCACTTTGATTAAAGAAATCATTGAAAGAGGAGCATATAGACTCTCAAGATAACATTGCATATCCATTTACTAAAGCTATAACACAACAACAGTTTGATCGTCACTTAGAGAAGTTGGTATGAGATACCATGGCGATTGGCTTTAGTGCAAGTGGGAGATTGAAAGTAGCATGCATACAAGCCAATCATGTGTGATGATAAAGCATATACTTTGGAGACAATCTTATTTATTTATTAATAAAAATATTTATTTATTAAAGGCATTTAATTATCTACATGGTGCTATTTTTATAATATGTAAATAACCCATAGTTTTAAGCAATGCTTTTAGAATCATGATGTTGATCATGCTAATGAGATCTAAATTCTTAGAAAGCTTTAAAACTAAAATAGTTCCCAATCGTGGGATTACTAAAAAGGAGATTAGTAAATCTGAATAGATTGGTACATATGTTGCTTGCTCATTGGATGAGGATGATTGATCTCATGATCATTTGTGTGGAGATACTAAAGCAAGTATGTTGGTGCTTATTGGAGAATAAGTTCACTGAACGTGATTCGCTATAGAATACCTAATGGAGTTTTACTCACCTGTTAATAGAAATTCCTAATGTGATAGTAGTACAACTGATCCTTGGACTTGAGATCATCATAGTATCTTGTATGTAATGAATTATACTTTGACTTCTTCCTTAAAGCCCTTTAGGGTATATAAAAAGGTATGCTTGGGTATAATAAGTTACATATGGAGATAATGAATGATCAATACAGAATCTACCACCTCTAGTAAAAGAGGAGATATGTCCTATGTGATTCGTTAAATGACAACTCAAGATTCCTTGGCCAAGGTAGAATGAAATTAGAAAGGAGTTTCTAATTTGCATTATTTGGAGTTGTATATTTTCTAATCAAAATACATATAATTGAATAAAATAAGACTTGACAGTAAATCCATGTCTTATATTTAATTGGGACATTGTATGGTGGAAGGATTGAATTGTACGGTAACTATTTACTCACAAGTTCTTTTATGATTAATGTTGAAATCTATATTATCTGAAAGTCGTTGATCGCTAGGGGGGCTTATCCCTATTATAGAATAAATATTATTTTTTTAAATAGATTATTAGTTTAATTTATTTATTTAAATAAGATTAGAATTATTCTAATTGATTTATTCACAACCGGTTTAATATGGAGAACCTTAAAGGGTCACACCATAAAAGAAAGAATAATTATTTAAGAAGGTAATGACATAATCGTAATAATGTATTAAGTGTAGTTAATTTAATCTATGGTGATAGAATAAATTAAATAGCTTAATGTTTATTATTTTATATTTTGGAAATATTAAATATAAATTAATAAGAGGAGACTTATTAATATTATTACAATTATTATTATTTTAATTTCTAAAGGAGTTTAGTAATTAATTTAATATTAATACTCTCATTTATTCCTAATAAGATTAGAAGGCAAATTAATTAAATAAATTTAATCAATTATTCTCAATGTGGTGGGAAGCCTAAATTAATTAAAAGAGTTTAATTAATTAAATAAAATCCCATGTCTAATAGGATTAGAAGGGTTGACCAATATCTATATAAGAGGAGTTTTATAATAGATATCAGTTGATGAAATTCCAATTGTTGGAGAGTACTCCTTTTCTATAGAGGATAGAATACTAGGTTTAGCCAATCACCCTCCTTTTTGATAATTCTTCTTCCTTGGTGGATCACCTCTAGAGGCCAAACACTTGGGTGGCAAACGTTGATCAAAGGAAGGAATCTAACCCGGAAATTCAAGGAGATCATGAATAACAAGGAGTTGAACTCGTACCTGTGGAAGCTTCGTTCTACAAGGGTATGATTCCATAACTTCTTATTTATCATTTTAAATTAATAATTTGCATAAAGGATGATCCGGGTAATGGTTTTGTAGAAATTTTTTAAACTCTGATATACCATACTTTCGCTAATTTTTGTAATTTGATTGCGTCACGATTTCGTACAAACCCAACAATATCTATGTTTTATTTGTCATTACCGTTCAATTTCTATGCAAGTCCAGTCTTATCACTGGCTACGGTAACTTCATCGCTACTGACATAATTGAATCATGCAACTATGTGTGAAAAATAACTAACTAACAGCTCTTTTTTTGTGATTTTTTGATTTCTTTTTCAAATATATGCAATTACTATACGACTACTATGCACTGCATGCAATGCAACTAACTATACTACCATGCATTACTATATGCGTCTTTGAACAAGGTGGGCCAATAGAATCTTGCCTGGAGTACTTTTACAGCTGTTCTTTCACTTCCATAGTGTCCCCCATATATTGAGGCGTGCCATGCCAGTAAGATACTTTTGACTTCACTTTGCGGCACACACCGCCGAATCATTCTATCTGCACACTAGTCGGAATAAAAACGGCTCATCCATCATATACCACTTCACATCGTGTAAGAATTTCTTCTTTTGTTGGCGTGTCAAATCTAGAGGCAGAACATTACTCACCAGATAATTGGAAAAATCCGCATACCATGGGAACTCGCCGTGAATCACGAACAACTTCTCAGATGGAAAAGATTCATTAATCCACACTATGTCCGTGTTGTCATGATTCAAATTCTCCAATCGTGAAAGGTGGTCAGCCACCTAATTTTCTGTCCCCTTTCTATCTTTGATTTCTAAATCGAATTCTTGAAAGAACAAAATCCAGCAAATTAGTCTCGGTTTTGCATCTTTCTTTGCAACTAAATACTGTATAGCCGAATGATCGGTGTACACCACCACCTTCGTTCTAACTAGATACGAGCGAAACTTATCGAAAGCATACACAACCGCAAGTAGTTCCTTTTTGGTGGTTGTTTAGTTTAGCTGTGCATCATGTCAATGTTTTTCTTGCATAGTAGATTGCATGAAAAACTTTCTCTCGGTGTTGTCCCAACATACCCCCTACCACATAGTCACTGGAATCACATATCAATTAAAATGGCATGGTCCTAGTCCGGTGCAATGATCACAAGTGCTGTAGTTAATTTCTTCTTTAACTGCTCAAACGCGACTAAACATTCTTCATCAAATCTGAACTGTACATCTTTCTCTAATAAACTACATAGCGGTTTGGTGATTTTAGAGAAGTCCTTAATGAACCAGCGGTAAAATTTGGCATGACCGAGAAAACTCTGAATACCTTTCACTAAAGTTGGACTGTGGCAGATTCTTTATTATTTCCAATTTTGCTCGACCCACTTCCAACCCCTTTTTCGAGACTTTATGCCCAAGTATGATCCCCTCTTGAACCATAAAATGATATTTTCCCAATTGAGTAACAGATTAGATTCTACGCATCTCTTCAGTACCATGACCAGATTTTCTAGGCAATTGTCAAAAGAATCCCCAAATACTGAGAAATCATCCATGAATACCTCAACACTGCGCTCCACTATATCTGAGAATATCGTCATCATGCATCTCTGAAAGGTTGTCGGTGCGTTACACAGCCCAAATGACATTCTTTTAAAGGCAAAGGTGCCATATGGGAATGTAAACATTATCTTTTCTTGGTCCTCCGGCGCAATTACAATCTGATTGTACCCTGAAGAACCATCCAGTAAACAGTAGTATTCATGTCCAGCTAATCTATCTAACATCTGATTAATAAACGGCAAGGGAAAATGATCCTTTCTGGTTGCCTTATTTAGCTTCCTGTAGTCCATGCAAACCCTCCAACCGGTCACTGTCCTTTTCAGTATCAACTCATTGTTTTCATTTTTTACTGCTGTCATACCACCGTTCTTCAGGACACACTAAACTGGGCTCACCCATGCACTATCTGAAATCGGGTAGATTATTCCAGCATCGAGCCATTTCAAGATTTATTTCTTCACTACCTCTTTCATAATCGGATTGAGCCTCAGTTGTTGTTCCACTATAGGCTTACCATCCTCTTCCATCAGAATCTTGTGCATGCAGAATGAAGGGCTAATTCCCTTGATGTCAGTAATGGTCCATCCAATAGCAGACTTGAATTCTCGAAGAACTCTTGACAACTTACTTTCCTACAAATCATTAAGCGCAGATGCAATAATAACATGTATAGTAGATTAATTACCCAAATATGCATACCTGAGATGTTTAGGTAAAGGCTTAAGTTCGAGTGAAGGTGGTTCCTCTAAAGATGGTCTCATCCGAGCTGATGAAGTTCTTGCAACTTCCAACGGCTCAAATGGTACTTTGAACCTGCTCATTCTAGGCTGTGCATCTAACAAATGCATATATTCAATCAAATTTGGATCGTCTCTCTCACCATCCTCTATTAATGTTATCTTTAACGGATCGATACTCAGTATACGCCCCTGTTCATCCCCCACAACTTTCTCAATCACATCCATGCGATAACACTCTCATCCACTTTAGGGAAGTTCATGGCTTTAAAAATATTGAAGGTTACCTCTTGGTCTTGAACACCCATGGTTAACTCTCTTTTCTGAATTTCGATGAGAGTCCTACAAGTTGCCAAAAGCAGTCGCCCAAGTATTATCGAAATATCTTAACCTCTTCATAATCTAAGATGATGAAATCAGCTGGGAATATGAATTTATCAACTTTGATCAGAATATCTTCAAAAATTCCCCTTGGATATGTCACCGATCTGTCAGCAAGCTGTAGAAAAATGTTCGTTGGTGTAGGTGCCAGCAAACCCAACTGAGTATAAACTAATAGTGGTATGAGGTTTATGCTTGCACCTATATCACATAAACATTTGTTGATGGACAAACTACCTATTGTGCACGAGGTGGTGAAATGCCCGGATATTTTAATTTGGGGGGAAGTTTCTTTTGCAATATAACGCTACACTCCTCGGTTAATGTCGCGGTCTCAAAATCCTCTAGCTTCTTTTTCTTTGATAAGATATCATTTATGAACTTGGCGTAGCTCTGCATCTGCTCTAATGCTTCCGCAAAAAGGAATGTTGATATGCAACTTTTTGAACACTTCTAGAAATTTAGTAAACTGCTTTTCTAGTTTCTGTTTCTGGATTCGTTATTGAAAGGGTGGTGGTGGGTAAACTGGTGGTACGACTACTACCTGTTCCTTTACCATTGATTCTTTTCCCCCTGTACTTCCCTCAACTGGTTCCTTCGCATTTGTCCGAAAATTCTTCTCTGTCGTCGGCTCTTTCGCATTGGGTTCGGCTAACTGTTTTCCAGTCCGAAGTGTAACAGCTTGGCATTGCTCATGACCTCCCCAAGGATTCTTTTTGCTGTCGCTCCGTAAGGTTCCTTGAGGTCTACTGTTCAAAGCACTTGCAATCTATCCCATCTGAGTTTCAAAATTTTTAATTGCAGCCGCCTGAGATTTCAGTGTCGCCTCATTACCTGTTATGTATTTTGAAAGTAGCTCCTCCAAATCTGTCTTCTTCTCGTGATGCGGAGCTGACTGTTGTTGTTGATTCTGAAAATTGGGGGGTGGTATGCTGGTCATGGAGCCCACTGCTAATTCTGATTTTAATTTTGATTTTGATTTTTGCTCCATGAGAAATTGGGATGGTTTCTTGCCCCCTGATTGTATGTATTCTGATATGTGTTTTGTGGCCTGTTGTAACTACCCACAAACTGTACTGATGCCAAATTTATTGTACAATGGTCCGTTGGATGCTCCCCTGCACATAGCTCACACACAATTGCTACCTGTTGCATATTCCCGCTCAATATGGCATCCATCTTCTTTGATAATGTTTTATTTGTGTTGACAGAGCTGTCACTAAATCCACTTCTAGAATCCCTGCTACCTTGGGTTGAGTCATTCTATCAGTTATCCACTGATAGTTATTTGTAGCCATTATTTCTATCAAGTCATATGCTTCCTCAAATTTCTTTGCCATGATAGCTTTTCTTGATGCTGCATCAATGTTAGTCCGTGTATGACCTCCTAACCTATTGTAGAAGGTTTTCATCTGCATCTACTGAGGTAGTACATGGTGTGGACATTTTCCTAACAACTCTTTATATCTTTCCCATGCTTCATATAAAGGTTCTCCCTGCTGCTGTGCAAATGTAGAAATATCAGTTCTCAGTCTTTGTGTTTTTGCTGGCGGGAAGATTTATCCAAAAATTTCTGGGCCAAATCATTCCATGTGGTAATTGACCCCGGTGTTAGACCCTTTGCCTTATCCTGAGAGTGAATGGGAATAACCTCAGCCTAATAGCATCATCTAACACCCCATTGTACTTGAATGTATCACAAATTACTATAAAGCTGACAATGTGTTTGTTCGGGTCGTCATTCGGTAGTCCCCCAAATTGACAAGTGTTCTTCACTATTTGTATAGTACCAAGCTTGATCTCGAAGTTGTTAGAATTAATAGCAGGCCTGGTAATACTCGACATAATTTTCGATACCCGCAGTGTAGCATAGTCCCGCAGTGCTTTATGTTCTTCTTCAACCATGTTGTTTGGTGCTTCAAGTGATTCTCGAGTTTTTTCAATCCACTTACTCAACCTCTGAAACCGTTTGTCGATGTCGTCCTCGTAAGGAAACACTTCAGGCTTCTTTGATCAAGTTTGCATGCACTACTCAAGAGTACCTAAAATAATAAATAAAACACAAATAAGAATTAAAAAAATTGTTTAACTAAAACTGATTTAATTAAACTGATATTGAAAGTGATAAACACAATTATAATCCCCGACAATGGCGCCAAAAACATGTTGGGTAAAATCTAATACGCACAACACGCAAGTATACGTGGTCAACAAGTAATAGAGTGAAAGTAAAGTATCGTTCCCACGGAGAAAATAACTGACTTTTATCCTAACAATTACCAACTTTATATTATCTCAATTTTATTAAACTAATGATCAATTTTGTGAAACTTATGAAAACTACTAATGATTTTAAGATCAACTAACTACCCTGGTTTTTAATCAAATGTAGGAGAATTAAGTCTACAATTTAACTTTATGCTTCACTTAGATTGGCATACTTCCTTTTAATTCGACTCAACTATTCTACCTTGTAAATCAAGAACACAATAGTTGATATAACTATCTCTTAATGAATTATACCCATATTTACGTAATTTCACAATTGATAGAATTAAATAGAACACCTTAGTTAACTAATCCATTATATCTCTATGTGAATTATAATTAAAGAAGATCATGAGTATATCTCTATACTAATAATAAATTATGACTTCCAACACTTATGCAGAAATCACAAACACACGCCACTATAATTAGATCTAAACCCACAAGCCTTCTCTCGAGTTCATATGGGTTATCAAATATTGGTGATCAAGCAATTTATAAATTAAGCATAAATCATAGTGGACAAGGTTGATATTAGTTTCCCTGAATTAAAATAGAAGCATGTCAAATTTAGCTACACATAACGATCCATCGTAGACTTAAAAAGTAATTTAGTTCTTAATAAATGAATAAGAAACTGAAATCCACAATGATACTAGCATTCTGAATACAAAGATGAAGAAAGAGAGTAAAAATTGTAAGTAGAACTGTTGCTCTTCTTCAATCTCCTTTATTTTCTTCGTGCTTGAAGTCCTTGCTTTAATACTCCAAATGTGATCCCAAAGTTAGGGTTACATTAATGATACAGAACGAATGTTCTTTTCCTTCTGTTTGCCTCTTTATTCCTTCCTAATTCGCGTCTGAATTCACTCCCCCAAAGATCTGCAGAATTCTTCTCAAAGTTGTAAACCCCCACAATCTGCTGCGCACACAGCCTCGGCGGGTGTTTAGTGCTAAGGATGCCTGCCTCGACGGGAGTACTATAAATCCTGGTAAGTGACACCCGCCCCGGCGGGTGAATTGGCCTGTGATAGCCCGCCCTGGCGGGTGTGCTAGCTGAGAAATGCTAAATTCTGCCTTTAAGTCCTAGTTTCCATCCAATCAGGTTCTAGCAACATTAACATAGAAACCGAGGAAAACAACACTAAAACTACTTAAAGTAGCAAGGAATCAAGCTAGAAAGGTCATCGATTCGTAAGTATAAGACCTACTCATCATTTAGCACTGTCTACGGGCAAGTCCATTTATTTAAATAACTGTTATTTTGTTCCGAATATCATTAGAAACATTATTTTTGTTTCCGTATTAGATATGGATGGATTTGACATTATAATCAAGAACAACAATTGTTCTATTTATAATAATAATGTTTTATATGGTGTTGGTAATTTGCGAAATGGACTTTATATACTTGACTTGCATGAAAATATATTTCAAATAGAACAAACTAAGAAAAGGAAAAGAGATGATGTTAATTATACCTATATGTGGCACTGTAGACTTAGTCATATCAATGAAACAAGATTATCCAAGTTGCATAAGGATGGGCTCTTAGAGCTATCTGATTATGAATCATATCCAACTTGTGAATCTTGTCTCATGGGTAAAATGACTAAATCTCCTTTTAGTGGAAAAAGAGAAAAAGTTACAGAGTTATTAGCGTTGGTTCACACAGACGTTTGTGGACTTATGACAACGAATGTATGGGGAGGGTATTCTTATTTTATTACTTTCACTGATGATCCCTCAAGATTTGGATATATGTATATAATGAAATAAAATCTGAATCATTTGAAAAGTTTAAAGAGTTCAGAAGTGAAGTAGAGAAACAAACCGGCAAAAGTATTAAGATTCTTTGATCGGATCGAGGTGGTGAATACTTAAGCGGTGAGTTTCTCAAATGTCTGAAAGATAGTAGTATAATCTCATAATGGACTCCACCAGGTACACCACAGTTAAATGGAGTATTTGAAAGGAGAAATCGAACATTGTTGGACATGGTTCGATCCATGATGAGTTTTACCAATCTTCAAGTATCATTCTGGGGTTATGCCTTAGAAGCGGCTGCATGTTTACTAAATAAGGTCCCCTTGAAATTCGTCCCGAAGACTCCATATGAGATGTGGACAGGGAGAAAACCTGGTCTTAAGCATGCTAAGATTTGGGGATGTCTAGATTATATGAAAAGATTTCAAAATGATAAGCTTGGGATAAGATCTGATAAGTGCACGTTTGTGGGATATCCTAAAGAAAGTTTGGGATACTATTTCTACAATCCTATTGAGCAAAATGTGTTTGTTGCAAAACACGCTGCCTTCTTGGAAAAAAGAGTTTATCCTTGAAGGGGCTAGTGGGAGGAAAATAGATCTTGAAAAAATTCAAGAACCACAAACCACTACAGATCAATTGGATGAACCTGTCCAAGTAGAGACACCTTCTGTACAACACCCTATTCGTAAATCTAGAAGAGTACTGAAGATACCTGAGAGGTATAGATTCGTCATAGAGGATGACGATGGGGTACACATCATGGATGATGATGATCTATTGAATTAGGAACAGGCTATGAGTAATTAAGACTCAGGGAAATGGCTTGAAGCCATAAAATCCGAGATGGACTCCATGGAAGAGAACCTAGTATGGACTTTGGTTTCACCACCTGAAGGCATTAAGCCTAATGGGTGTAAATGGGTCTTTAAAAGAAACACTGAAGCGGACGATAAGGTAGAGACCTATAAAGCCCGACTGGTTGCAAAAGGTTTTAAACAAAGACAAGGTGTTGACTATGATGAAACCTTCTCACCAGTAGCAATGCTCAACTCCATTCAAATTTTGCTTGCGATTGCAGCTTATTACGACTATGAGATCTGGCAGATGGATGTGAAAATGACCTTCCTCAATGGAAAACTTGTGGAGGATGTGTACATGACACAGCCAGCGGGATTTGTTTCAAAAGTTGGAACAAATCAAGTCTGCAACCTACAACAATCCTTTTATGGATTGAAGCAAGCTTCTCGTAGATGGAACATCCGTTTTGATGAGACAATAAAAGAGTTTGATTTTATCAAAAGCGAGGATGAACCATGTGTACAAGAAGGTTAGTGGGAGTGCTGTTTCATTCCTTTTATTATATGTTAATGATATATTACTGATAGGGAATGACATTCCTATGCTATAATCGATTAAAATCTGGTTATCTAAACACTTCTCCATGAAGGACTTGGGAGAAGCATCCTATATTTTGTGGATAAAGATCTATAGAGATATATCTAAAAGGATGCTTGGCTTATCCCAAGGAACGTACATTGAATCGATGCTAAAGAGGATTAGCATGGAAGATTTCAAAAGCGGTCCCATGCGTATGAGCTGTAACGCCCGAGAAAATCTAACAATTATGTAAATGAATTTTATTTGATTTATTGAATAAAATTTAATTATTTGTTTATTAAACTGAGTAAGCTAATCGAAGGTCGTTTTATGACCTATAGATGTCCGAAATGGTTATTATTCTGACTACGTGCTAGAAATAATTGATGTGAATTTATAAGACGAACAAAAAATCTTTCTGAGAAAAAGACGAAATAGGCACTATTCATAATTAAAACCCTAAGGGTTAGGGTTTAACGAGTTTGACCCTAAGGGTTAGGGTTTGACCCTAGGCCTTTTCGGGAGCTTAAAATATCGGAATGGCGTTCTGTCAAAAGATTTGACAGTAATATACCGTGAAAAGTTAAGTTAGCCGAGGAAAAGTTTTTTCGGAAGAAAATCACGAAAATCACTATTCATCTATTTCTGCTCTGGAATTAATATTAAAATTCTGAGAAACGTGTAATGATATGTATTCAAGATGAGATGGATTATGTACTAATATTTCATTTATGGCTCGCGAAGTTTTCACTTGCGGACTTAAAAATCCTAAATGTTAGGGAAAGTAAAATCCAAGAATAATTGTTTACGTATAATAATAAATGATTATTATACGGAATGAATACGCGTATAATACGAGATATTATGTGGGTATATTACGAAGAGGATACGAGAACTAATACGACGTATAATTCAAATTTTATACGGAGTAACTACATTGAATTTGGATTAATGTTAATAATTTAACCCGTAGGTCGAACCGTTAGGTAAAAGGGTGGGTTTAACCTATGGGTCAACCCATAACCCATGAGGACACATTGGGGGACATGGGGGAGCACTAGGTGGCCATGTGATAGCACATGCTAGCACATGGGGAGACATGGTGTGCTTGTGGGAGGAGGTGGGAGTTGAGGAGGTTTGGTCGAAAGACTAAATTATGCCAACTCTTGCCATTTCTATAAATAGAAGGCTTTGCTAGCCAATTGTTATCTATTCAACTTCCACCAACATAGAAAGAGAGAGAAGAAGAAGAAGAAGAAGAAGAAGCTATCTTGTGCTTTGCCAAGCAAACTCAACAACTAAGAAGCAAGAAGATCATTGAGTAGCCATGCTCAAGCAAATAAAGAACACTAAAGGTATTAGGATAAGGAAATTGTGTAAAATCCTTTCTCTTTCAATACTAGAATTGATAGAGAAGTGATTTGGGAAAGCATGAGTAGTAAGAAGTTATAAGGATGGCTTAATGATGTGCTAAGAACATTAACAAGCTATGCATGATGAAACTATAGGAATTAAGTAAGAACAAATGAAGAACTTAATGAATTCATGAGAAATTGAACAATGAAAATGTTAAATTATTAAAACATCAATGTTTTGAATGGTTGGAATCATTAATAATCAACCATTGGAGTGATTCCAATTGGTTTGAAGTAAAAATAACGAAGAACGAAGATTCGACGAAACTTACGTGATTAGACGATAATCATCAAAAATGTAAATTTCCTAGAATAGAGGTCAAAAGTCGCCGTGTGATTCAGCAACGATGGTTTTCGATTGTAACACGTGTAATTATGTAAATAGGACTTCCGAGAGCAAGAACGAATTTAAAATGAAGAAACGAATTTCGACTTGATAGAATGATAGAACATAACATTTATGAACTATTGGCTTTAGAACGAGCAAATTTTGGGTTGAAATAATCATGTTACGAGCTCGTCAAAAATCAAAATTTTCAGAATTGGGGGCCGACGCTGCTGCGCCGCCCAGACCCTTGCAAGTAGCGCTGCAGCGCCGAGGTAGTGCCCCAGACACAGCAGAACAGCGCCGCGGCGCCGGCTTTAAGCCTGGTGCTGGCGCTGCAGCTGCAGCGTCCTTAAGGAAAAAAATCCCGACGTGTAGATTTCTACACTTAGCTTTCTACATGATAATTACAAGGCAACTATATAATGAATATTCATGAAGAGAAATCAATTAAACAACATGTTTAAGATTGATTTTATAAATTCAACGTTGACGAAACGTATTTAAATTTAAAACTCGGAAACCGATAATGTGAGTTACGAATCGGAATCGAGTTGTGAGCATACATTAATGTTATATAACATGTAATAAGGGTACGTGATGCATGATTGACATCAAATGAAGTTAAAACTCATATAAAATCTATACGGAGTTCGATAACGAGAATCTGACGGGAATGTGGTTAACCTAACGAACCACTTAAGGTTTCGTCCGTCATTATACTTTATGATGATCGACGAGAGCCGGTTTATGACATATAGATGTAATAAGCCGTAATAAATGTTAAATAACTTGAACGAATGTTATTAGCTTAACAATTCGATCAAGTTATACGAGAAGGAGAAGTAAGTTACACATTGTGTATCCGTTGTGGATTCTCATCGATATACTATGTGTTTATGCTTTGTACAAGTTGTAAAGACCAAGTAACGTACATTAAAGAATTAAGAGACGCGAAGGCAAGTTTCCTAACCTTGTTCAAGTTTTACTTGACGCAAGTCTGAACTCTTGTCTATACCTTGTATTGGACAAGCTGTCATTATGCATGATCTTTTATGCATAAACTGTTATTGAATAGTCGATGCCATTTGACACGACTAGACTAAGACTTAAAGTATTTTGGTTGGTTTTTTGACAAATCTTTCCAAAATATAAGCAATGTTGTGATTCTATGCCAATTGATGGGTATCTCAGGTAAACTTGAACATGAATAAGAAAAATGTTTTTACACGTTAATTCGACATGCACCTGAAGTTGCCACCTATTAAACGTAAACACGTTTAATGTATGAGTGTTGATCAACATAGAGTACTATAGGCTGATCACCTGGATGTGCTCGTAAGCTATATTGAACTTACGGCCTTCGTGTCGGGTTATTCCTTTCATGAATGAGAACTAAATGATGGTTCGTGGTCATTGACCGATACAGATTCCGAAGAGGCTATAAAGTCCTTGGGAATGGATTTAAAGGAATCAAAATGATATTTTGATTATTCTTAAGTAGTTCATAACTATTGTACAGTTATTGAAGACAATGCTATATGATTCTTGATTTTGCGGTTTCAAGATATAATGTTAACTTGCTGAGCTATTTATAGTCATTCTTTCTTAAAACTAAATGATTTCAAGTAAGTGCGAGCGGACCGAAGGATATGGGAAAGACAAAGGCAAGTTCAAGATGGACAAGTAGTGACCTTTGTAATAGTATAGTATTAGTATTATAATTACTAATATTATGACTCAGAACAATGTAATGGTTATTAAGAACCTGGGAAGGGATTAATAGAATGTAATATTTAGTAAACTCATACGTGTTGTTGAAGTCTTTCAATTGAATGTATGAGTAGATAGTAGTACCGTGTAGCACCATATCCATGGTTTGAAGGTACCTGGATTTGGGGGCGTCACAGGTTGGTATCAAAGCTTTAGGTTATAAAACTTAAGGGAAAAAAAAACCTTAGGCTATAACCTTGAGAAGAGAAGTAGAAGTTAGAAGTAAACAAACTTAGGTAGAGTTTTGAAAGAAGAAAGTAACCTTAAACATATTAAATGTGATATGTGTTGTTAATTTTTTGATTATATACTAATCCAGTTATTTGTGTCTTATTGTAGATAACAGGAATAATGGATATGTATAACAAGGTACATGAAGTTAGTGAGGACTTAGTTAATAAGGTTGAGGTTGTACCGATGCCGCTAGCAGAGGTACCTGTTATAATTCTGGAGGAGAAAGATCCGAAGGAGGAGGATCCGTTCGAGTACTCTGATAACTTTGACTTCGCATCATTATTTAATGGTATGTCAGAGGAAGAGGTGGAGACAGGTGCCGATTAATATGGTACTGCCTACTGAGGAGGTAGAGGAAGAGTCTACACCGGAGGAGTCTATGAAGGCTTTATTCATGGCAATATTGGACAGGAATGTCCAACTGAGCAAGGAAGTTCGTGACCTCAAGCAAGAGGTTCACGACATCCAGGAGGACAAGGAAAACATGCAGGTCTTCTAGGAGGTCGAGCACGATGAGAAAGTGCTGGCTAGGGATAAAGTTCGGGACCTAAAGCTAGAGGTCCAAGAGCTAAAGGCAGAGCTTCTGAACAAAAAGCAAAAGATTAGTCGAATGTCCTACACCCATAGGAGTTCGCACTAGGATTACCAGCACCAGATCGCTGAATATCCTGTTGAAGAGGGACATACTTGGCATACCATTAGCCAGGACATAGTGGCCACTATGGCCGATGCAGATTACGAGAATGTTGTGAGGCATATGTAGTCCAGTAATATGTATAGGAAGATTAACAATGTAAATATGTGTGTGGTTAGTAATGACGTAAAACCCTCTTTTATATAAACAAGGGTAGTCTTTGTAAATCCCAACTTTTGAAAAGTAATTATGGGATGGTATTGTAAATGGCTAAAGCCATGTAATGTATAGTGTAGTGTTATACTACAAAAAAGCATATTAATATAAAAGTTTATTGAAATGCTTGTGGATGTGATCGAGTTATTACTTGATTGTTAATAATAACCGAATGAAAAAATAAATAATAACGAAGATGTTTTCACATTAACAGAAAATGCCTCTAAGAAGACGTCAAAGAAATCAGGAAGAAGAGCCACGTAACGAGGAAGGGCAGGGGAATAATAACCCGATGCAAGAGTTTGTGAATCTACTCGCTACGGCTCTCAATAGAATGAGAGATGTCGTACGCACTAATCCTGGGGTAGGTCGTGGGACTATCTTTAAGGAGTTCAAGATAATTGGTCCGCCTGAGTTCTATGGAACTACAGAACCTATAGCTGCCCAAGGTTAGGTGGAAGAAATTGAGAAGGCATTTATCATCGCAAATGTCGGTGAGACGCAAAAGACTTCTTTTGCGACTTACATGATGAAGGGGGAGGTTAACTACTGGTGGGAGGCAAATCAGGGTAGGGCCGGAACAGAGGTAGTTACGTGGGAATGGTTCAAGGAGTTATTCTTTGAGAACTAGTTCCCCTACGAGCATGCAGGCGAGGATGGAGATTCAGTTTCTAGAACTGAAGCAGGGGGACATGACAGTTCCCCAGTACGCAGCCAGGTTCAATTAACTGGCGAGGTTTGTCTCACACCAAGTGGACACGGAGCAAAGGAAGGCACGACAGTTCGAGCAGGGTTTAAAACCCTGGCTCTACAACCGGATCTCGATTCTCCAAAGTGTTACCTTTAGAACAGTTTTGGAAAATACGATTATCATCGAGGGTGGTAGTGAGGCGTTGACCCTATACCACAAGGAGAAAAAGAATAAGGCTAAGATTGAGGGAGCCAGTGGGAGTGCCCAGAAGAGGAAGAGTTATAGCTCTGGGAATACCAGAGTAAAGCAAGAGTTCCCTAAGAGGAAGACGGAGGCATGCAAGACTTGCGGGAAGACTCATCTGGGAGTTTGCCTCAAGGGGAAGGTGATTTGTTACAACTGTGGATAGGAGGGGCATATTTTTCCTAACTGTCCCAGTCTGAAGAAGAGCCGCGACTGTTTTGTGTGTGGATCTACGGACCACATAGCACGAAGCTGTTCGAAGAACGATTCGGATGGCGGGAAAAGAGCTGGCACTAGTAAGCTAGTAATTGGTGGTGCAGTACCACAGGGTAGACCGACTGCAAGCACGTTAATATGACGGTCCAGGATGTGGTAGCATTGAGCGGAGCAGGTATTATCCCGGTCAATAATGAAAATGCTTTTTTATTATTTGATTCGAGTGCAATGGGTTCGTTTATAGCATGTGAGTTTGCTAAACGATTAGGATTACTCCCCGAAAAACTTGTAATACCTTTAAATATTAAGGTAGCAAACGAGGAGGAAATTCTTGTTGATTCTGTTCACAGGAGTTGTTGTGTAGATATTAGAGATAACAAATTGTCGGTAGATCTTACACCGATAAAGTTGGGAGAATTCGATGTAATTCTCAAGATGGATTGGTTAGTTAACTATGGTGCGATGATAGATTGCCAAAATAAGAGTGTGAACCTTCGAATTTCAAAGAAACCCAGGGTAGTATTCTACGATTGTAAATCACCGGGATGCTCTTATTGTCTAACCATGACGCAAGCCAGGAAATTGTTAAAGAAGGGATGCGAGGGTTACCTATGCCATGTTGTTGATACCCAGTGATTGGGAAGCGACATTGGAACAGATACCTATCATCAATGAATATGCGGACGTTTTCCCGAGAGATTTGACAGGTCTTCTACCTGATAGGGAGACCTAATTTGTTATAGACCTTGCGCCAGGAACGACACCAGTTTTAAAGGCACCATATCATATGGCACCAGTGGAATTGAAAGAGTTGATGATTCAGTTGCAAGAACTGTTGGACAAGAAGGACATTCAACCAAGTGTTTCTCCATCGGGAGCACCGGTACTATTTGTAAAGAAGAAGAATGGATCGTTGAGGCTTTATATCGACTATCGAGAGTTGAACAAACTAACAATAAAGAATAAGTACCCATTGCCCCGGATCGATGATCTTTTTGATCAGTTGAAAGGGGAAAAATATTTTTCAAAGATAGATTTATGAACGGGGTATCACCAATTGAAGGTTAGAGCGGAGGATGTACCTAAGACAACATTTAGGACTCGTTACGGCCATTACGAGTTCTTAGTGATATCATTTGGGTTGACGAATGCGCCAGCCACATTCATGGACATGATGAACAAAGTGTTAAAAGAATATTTGGACAAGTTCGTAGTGGTGTTCATTGATGATATCCTAGTCAATTCCAAGACAAAGGAGTATCACGCTGAACATTTGAGATTAGTATTGGAAGCAGTAAGAAAAGCGAGGTTGTATGAGAAATTCACTAAGTGTGAATTTTGGTTATAGATAGTACAATTTTTGGGCCACGTCATTGACCAGGAAGGGGTTTCAGTTCATCCAGCGAAGGTGGAATATGTTATTAGCTGGGAACAACCGAAAACACCGACTGAGGTGCGTAGTTTCCTAGGGTTAGCGGGTTACTATCAGAAGTTCATTCAGGACTTCTCAAAGATAGCTACTCCATTGGCTAATCTGACAAGAAAGACTGTGAAGTACGTATGGATAGAGAAATGTGAGGACAACTTTCAAGAGCTGAAGAAAAGATTAAGTCAAGCATCGGTATTATCTTTACCGGATGAGACGGGGAATTTCGTAGTGTATAGCGATGCTTCGCATAAAGGACTGGGTTGCATGCTCATGCAGCATAGCAAGGTCATTGTGTATTCATCTATGCAGTTGAAGGAGTATGACAAAAATTATCCTACTCATGACCTTGAACTTGCCGCAGTGGTTTTTTCTTAAAAATTTAGAGGCATTACCTATATGGGGAGAAATATGAGATCTACACAGACCATAAAAGTCTGAAGTATATCTTCACATAAAAGGAGTTGAACATGAGGCAGAGAAGATGGTTGGAGTTGATAAAGGATTATGATTGCGAAATCCTGTATCACCTAGGGAAGGCAAATGTGGTGGTCGACGCCTTAAGTTGAAAGGGTCGAGAGAAGCTGTCGATGTTAACAACTCATGAAGAGTTGATAACAGAGATGGCAAGAATGGAACTAGAAGTGCGACGTCCAAGTGAGGAAGGAGAGAAACTGTTTACGATGGAGGTTCAACCTACTATAGTGGAGAAGGTGAAGTACAACTCAGAACTGAGGAGTACGAACGAATAAGAAAGAAGATTGCAGACGGTACCAAGGATACGTACAGTCTCGATAACGAAGGGTTATTGAGATTTGAAGGAAGAATTTGGGTTCCGTATGTGCCAGAGTTGAAAGAAGATATCATGGATGAAGCTCATCACTCGAGGTACTCGATTCATCCTGGTAGTACCAAGATGTATCAAGACCTTCGAACAAATTTCTGGTGGCCAAATATGAAGAGGGAGACAGTAGAGTATGTGAGTAGATGCTTAACTTGTCAGAAAGTTAAGGCCAAACATCAACGACCCAGTTGGTTGTTACAGTCATTGGAGATTCCAGAATAGAAGTGGGAGCATATCACAATGGACTTTATAGTGGGACTTCCAAAGACTCAGAAAGGATACAACGCTATTTGGATAATATTGGATCGTTTGATGAAGTGGGCTCATTTTTTTCCGATAAGAGTCACGTACAACTCAGACCAGCTAGCTAAACTTTATGTCAAGGAGATTGTCGCAAGACATGGAGTGTCATTTTTGATAGTGTCAGATCGCGATCCACGATTCCCCTTGAATTTCTGGAAGAGCTTACAAGAACAGATTGGAACACAACTCAGGTTGAGCACGGCGTACCATCCACAGACGAATGGATAAAGTGAGAGAACAATTTAAATGCTAGAAGACATGTTAAGGTCTTGCATTATGGATTTTAATGGGATTTGGGACGATCATCTACCTTAAGTAGAGTTCACCTACAACAACAGTTATCACGCTAGTATAGGCATGCCGCCTTACAAAGCGTTGTATGGACAGAAGTGCAGAACGCCACTATATTGGGATGAAGTAGGAGAGCGTCGAATGTTAGGACCAGAGATGGTGCAAAAAATAGCGAATGTAGTTAAGTTAATACAAACGTGGCTAGTAGCAGCACAAGACAGACATAAAAAGTATGTTGATCCACATCGAAAGAACAGAGAATTTGAAGTCGGTTCGTATGTGTTCCTAAAGGTGTAGCCTTGGAAGGGGAAGATACGCTTCAGGAAGAAGGGGAAGTTAAGCCCTAGGTTCATAGGACCTTTTTGAAATTTTGAGAAGGGTAGGAGAGGTAGCATATGCTATAGCATTACCTCCAGAGTTGGGACATATCCATAATGTGTTTCACGTATCAATATTGCATCCCTATAAGACGGATTACAAGCACGTAATCGAATATGAACCCATCCAAGTCGATAAAGATTTAACTTATGAGGAGATTCCTACTCAAGTCATTGATAGGAAAGAACAAGTGTTAAGAAGCAAAGTCATACCTTCGGTGAAGGTGATATGGAGGAACCACAATGCCGAAGAAGCAACGTGGGAACTCGAAGACAAGATGAGGAAGGTTTATCTCATTTGTTTGAGTAACTTATATCAAAATTCTAGGGACATAATTCTTATAAGGGGGGGGGGGGAATAATGTAATGCCCGAGAAAATCGAACGATTATGTAAATGAATTTTATTTGATTTATTGAATAAAATTTGATTATTTATTTATTAAACTGAGTAAGCTAATAGAAGGACATTTTATGACATAGAGATGTCCGAAATGGTTAGTATCCTGGCTACGTGCTAGAAATAATTGATGTGAATTTATAAGACGAACAGAAAATCTTTCTGAGAAAAAGAGGAAATATACACTATTCATAGTTGAAACCCTAAGGGTTAGGGTTTGACCCTAAGGGTTAGGGTTGGGACCCCTAACCCTTTTGGGAGCTTGGAATATCAGAATGACATTCTGTCAAAAGATTTGACGGTAATATACTGTGAAAAGTTAAGTTAGCAGACGAAAAGTTTTCTCGAAAGAAAATCACAGAAATCATTATTCATCTGTTTCTGCTCGGGAATTAATATTGAAATTCTGAGAAACGCGTAATGATAGGATTTTAAGACGAGATGAAATATGTAATAATATTTTATTTATGGCTCGCGAAGTTTTCGCTTGCAAACTTAAAAACCCTAAATGTTAGGAAAAGTAAAATCAAAGAATAATTGTTTACGTATAATAATAAATGATTATTATACGGAATGAATACGCGTATAATATGAGATATTATGCGGGTATAATACAAGGAGTATACGAGAACTAATACGACGTATAATAAGAATTTTATACCGAGTAAATATATTAAATTTGAATTAATTTTAATAATTTAACTCGTGGGTCGAACCATTAGGTAAACGGGTGGGTTTAACCCATGGGACAACCCATAACCTATGAGGACACATGGGGGACATGGGGGAGCATAAGGTGGCCATGTGCTAGCACATGGGGAGACATGGTGTGCATGTGGGAGGAGGTGGGAGTTGAGGAGGTTTGGTCTAAAGACCAAACTACCCCAACTCTTGCCATTTCTATAAATAGAAGGCTTTGCTAGCCAATTGTTGTTTGTTCAACTTCCACCAACATAGAGAGAGAGGGAGAAGAAGCTATCTGATGCTTTTCCAAGAAAACTCTTCAACTAAGAAGCAAGAAGATCATTGAGTAGCCATACTGAAGCAAATATAGAACACTAAAGGTATTAAGATAAGGAAATTGTGTAAAATCCTTTCTCTTTCAATACTAGAATTGATAGAGAAGTGATTTGGGAAAGCATGAGTAGTAAGAAGTTATAAGGATGGCTTAATGATGTGCTAAGAACTTTAACAAGCCATGCATGATGAAACTATAGGAATTAAGTAAGAACAAATGAAGAACTTAATGAATTCATGAGAAATTGAACAATGAAAATGTTAAACTACTAAAATATAAATGTTTTTAATGGTTAGAATTATTAATAATCAACCATTGGAGTGATTCCAATTGGTATGAAGTAAAAATAACGAAGAACAAAGATTCGGCGAAAGTGACGCAATTAGACGATAATCGTCAAAAATGTAAATTTCTGGGATAGAGGTCAAAAGTCGTCGTGTGATTCAAAAATGATGGTTTTCAATTGTAACACGTGTAATTAGGTAAATAAGACTTGCGAGGGCAAGAAGAAACCAATTGTTACTTAAAACAAAGAAACGAGCGTCGAACGTTGACGACCGTTTAACGAACACGTAAAAATTGACTAATCGGCTAAATATTCACCGACGGATTCAGAAATGAATTTCGACTTGATAAAATGATAGAACATAACATTTATGAACTATTGGCTTTGGAACGAGTTAATTCCGTGTTAAAATGATCATGTTACAAGCGCGTCAAAAATCAAAAATTTTAAAATCTGGGGGTCGACGATTGCGCGGCGTCCAGACCCTTGCAAGTAGTGCTGCAGCGCCGAGGCAGAGCCCCGGACACTGCATGACAGCGCCGCGGCGCCAGCTTTAAGCCTGGTGCTAGCACTATAGCGCCCTTAAGGAAAAAAATCCTGACGTGTAGATTTCTAAACTTAGCTTTCTATATGGTAATTACGGGGCAACTATATAATGAATATTCATGAAGAAAAATCAATTAAACAACATGTTTGAGATTGATTTTATGTATTAAACCGTGACGAAACGTATTTAAATTTTAAACTCGAAAACCGATAATGTGAGTTACGAATCGTAATCGAGTAGTGAGCGTACCTTAATGTTATATAACATGTAATAAGGGTACGTGATGCATGATTGACATCAAATGAAGTTAAAACTCATATAAAATCTATACGGAGTTCGATAACGAGAATCCGACGGGAATGTGGTTAACCTAACAAACCAGTTAAGGTTTCGTCCGTCATTATACTTTATGATGATCGACGAGAGCCGGTTTATGACATATAGATGTAATAAGCCGTAATAAATGTTAAATAACTTGAACGAATGTTATTAGCTTAACAATTCAATTAAGTTATACGAGAAGGAGAAGTAAGTCACACATTGTGTATCCGTTGTGGATTCTCATCGATATACTATGTGTTTATGCTTTGTACAAGTTGTAAAGACCAAGTAACGTACATTAAAGAATTAAGAGACGCGAAGGCAAGTTTCCTAACCTTGTTTAAGTTTTACTTGACGCAAGTCTGAACTCTTGTCTATACCTTGTGTTGGACAAGCTATCATTATGCATAAACTATTATTGAATAGTCGATGCCATTTGACACGGCTAGACTAAGACTTAAAGTATTTTGGTTGGTTTTTTGACAATTCTTTCCAAAATATAAGCAATGTAGTGATTCTATGCCAATTGATTGGTATCTCAGGTAAACTTGAGCATGAATAAGAAAAATGTTTTTACACGTTAATTCGACATGAACCTGAAGTTGCCACCTATTAATCGTAAACAAATTTAATGTATGAGTGTTGATCAACATAGAGTACTATAGGCTGATCACCTAGATGTGCTCATAAGCTATATCGAACTTACGGCCTTCGTGTCGGGTTGTTCCTTTCATGAATGAGAACTAAATGATGGTTCGTGGTCATTGACCGATACAGATTCCGAAGAGGCTATAAAGTCCTTGGGAATGGATTTAAAGGAATCAAAATGATATTTTGATTATTCTTAAGTACTTCATAACTATTGTACAGTTATTGAAGACAATGCTATATTTTGCGGTTTCAAGATATAATGTTAACTTGCTGAGCTATTTATACTCATTCTTGCTTAAAACTAAATGATTTCAGCTAAGAGCGAACGGACCGAAGGATCCAGGAAAGACAAAAGCAAGTCCAAGATGGACAAGTAGTAACCTTTATAATAGTATAGTATTAGTATTGTAATTACTGATATTATGACTCAGACAATGTAATGGTTATTAAGAATCTGGGAAAGTATTAATAGAATGTAATATTTAGTAAACTCATGCGTGTTGTTGAAGTCTTTCAATTGAATGTATGCGTAGACAGTAGTACCGTGTAGCACCAAATCCAGGGTTTGATGGTACCCAAATTTGGGGGCATCACATGAGCCATGGAATACATCTCTCCAAGAAACAGGCCCCAAAGACACCTGAGGAGAGAGACCGTATGACTAAGAATCCTTATGCTTCAACAATAGGATCTATCATGTACGCTATGATATGTACTAGACCGGATGTCGCTCATGCACTTAGTGTAACAAGAAGATATCAGTCAAATCCAGGAGAAGAGCACTGAAAGGTAGTGAAAAATATCCTAAAGTACTTACGAAAGACTAAGGATGTATTTCTTGTCTACAGTGGATATGAATTAAAACTCGAAGGCTTCACAGACTCAAGTTTTCAAACAGACCAAGATGACATTAAATCCGTTTCGGGGTATGTATTTACCTTGAACTGAGGCGTAGTGAGTTGGAAGAGTTCCAAGCAGCAAACAGTTGCTGATTCAGTGATAGAGGCAGAGTACATAGCTGCAAGTGAAGCTGCAAAGGAAGCTTCTTGGATGAAGATGTTCATAACCGAACTTGGTGTGGTTTCTAGCATTGAAGGAGCAGTCCCTTTATAATGTGACAACACCGAAGCTGTTGCACACGCTAAAGAACCCAGGTCTCATCAGAAATCCAAACACATGTTGCGGCGATTTCACTTGATCAGGGAGATTATTGAAAGAGGAGATGTCACCTTGGAGCGTGTAGACTCTAAAGACAACATTGCAGATCCATTTACTAAAGCTATATCACAACAACTGTTTGATCGTCACTTAGAGAAGATGGGTATGAGATACCATGACGATTGGCTTTAGTGCAAGTGGGAGATTGAAAGTAGTATGCATACAAGTCAATCATGTATGATGATAAATCATATACTTTATAAACGATCTTATTTATTTATTAATAAATGTATTCATTTATTAAAGACATTTAATTATCTACATGATGTTATTTTTATAATATGTAAATAACCCATAGTTTTAAGTAATGCTTTTAGAATCATGATTTTGATCATGCTAATGAGATCAAAATTCTTAGAAAGCTTAAAACTAAAATAGTTCCTACTCTTTGGATTACTAAAAATGGGATTAGTAAATCCGAATAAATTGATACATATGTTGCTTGCTCATTGGATGAGGATGATTATCTCATGATCATTTGTGTGAAGACACTAAACCATGTATGTAAGTACTTATTGGAGAATAAGTACACTGAACGTGACTCGATAAGGAATACCTAATGGAGTTTTACTCGCTTGTCAATAGTAATGTGATAGTAGTACAAGTGATCTTTGAACTTGAGATCATCATAGTATCTTGTGTGTAATGAATTATACTTTGACTTATTCCTTAAGACCCTTTGTAAGACCCCAACTTTTTATGAATAAAATTGAATTTCCTCTATATATTATTTTGAAATAGTAAGGGGTTGATTTGATAAATGTGATAATTTATTGGTAATATGCACAAAATTTACAAAATAAGTAAGTGGTTATAAAATATTCATTGTTGTCGGGGAATATTTGTACGACGGCGCAGCCATTTGTGGGCCCCATAACGAAAAATTGTCAGATGAAGAAAATAACAAGTATAAGTTTTCAAAAAATAACGGCGTAACGGTTACCGTTGAAAATGTTGAAATACCCGGTGGTTAAAATGAAGTAATGCGCGTTGTTGCACAGTAGCACACGGTGTTGCATAATATTTTATATTATTGTTGATTCAATAATTATCACTGCATAGTATTTTATATTATCAGATCAATAATTTATATTATTTGAATAATATTATTACATAACATTATTGGCAATGTCTAAGGAAATTCTGTCTAGGAAAGGGGTTTGGTCACCTAATTGCGCGCCAGTAAGGAGAAATCCTTACAGAAATCCCCCTCTTTCCTGGGAACAACCTGGTTGTCAATATTGTGGTTCTGTAATATTATTTGTGAATAATAATTGATTGTTGATAAAATAATAAGTAAATATTTATTCAATGTGGATATAAATGAATGAATTTTAGCAAAAGAGACAATTGTTGAAAGTGATATTTTATCCTCTTCGATAAAATAATTCCTTCAAATATATTATTGTAATATTACATTATAAGTGTATAATGTGATAATATAATAATATAATAATGGTAATAAGTTCACACTAAATTCACGATATATGAATAAAATGAGGAGAAAGAGAGCAAATTGGATCCGAATTGATTTTGTTATAATAAATGTTAAAAATATGTTTTGTGAGTTGGTGGGCCCCACTTGTTCTAAAATGCTGATGAAATTTATTTCAAAATTTTCATCTGTAGGTTAAGTTTTTTCGCTTTGGTGTGCTAAGCATTTTCCTATAAATAGGGTGCTTAGTTAGAATTAAAAATTACACCAGAATCAGAAGTTTCTCTCTCTATAATATTGAGCGTATTTTTGTGAGTATTTAGATACTTTGAGAGTTGATAAACAGTGCAAGTTTTCTTCCGCATTATATCCGTTATTCCAGTCAGAAGTACTATTCTTTTGAGGTAATAGATGTTATTCTTCTCGTAAGGGATATTATTTTTCTTGTAAATAATGTTATTTCTTTCAATATCATTTTACCGAAATACTAGTATGATATTTATTATGAAATTTTTACCATTTTATGTCGGGGTTACTATTCATGTATACGACACTATTCACGTATACGGCACTATTCACGAATATAGTACTATTCACAGAAAAAATTAAATTTTTTTTCTTTGTCCAAATTGGTTGTTGTAATATGTAACGATTGAGATTTTATATTAAATTTTAAATATTTATTAAGTTAAATAAATATTTTATGTGATTTATTTATTGAGTTAAATAAATAAATTATGTGATTTATGGAAGCGATTTAATTAAGTGTTATATATTAATTAAATGAATGTGTAATATTTAATTAATTAATGTATATTAGTTTATATTATAGTTCTAATTTAATTGAGATAATTGAATTAGAGGAATTATGTGATGAACTGTTACATGGATTATAATTAGCGAATAATTATAATTATGTGGCAATTTTATTTGATCAATTGATGTTAGATTTTAATTGATTAAATTAGATGATTAATGTTTAATTAATTAAAATGTGATATTTAAGTATGTGTTAAAATGATTTGTTAAAATAAAAGAAAAAGGATTTTAAATGAGTTTAAATAAACAAGGCTTTGCATTTGTTTTAAATCTATTTTACCAAACATGGCCTTAGAAATAATAACCTGTTTTTTTAAAATAATGTTGTTTTGGCCAAACAAAGCCTTAAGGCTTTTTGAATTTTGAAACTTATGTAACTGCTAAATTAATTAGACTAATTAGTATTAGTTAGTACGCGTATTATATTATATTACGTTAGTTCTATACTACGTTAGATTAATCCTAAGTCTAAACTAAGAGCAAAGAAGAAAGAAAAGAGCAGAGGAAAAAGAGAAAGCAGAGAAGAGTTGGAGAAGAAGAGAAGGAAGAAGAAGCTTGTGGAGGCTAGAGTGAATCTTTGTTTTCTTCTCCTATCACCGAAAGGTAATCCATAATCTCTACTTTCATATTTTCAAAACTCGATTTAAGTTTCATGTTTTATTCTCTGTGAAATCTGAGTTTTCATGTAATAGCATAAACATGGATGATATATATATAGGTGGTGTTGTTCATGGTGAATTATATGGTTATCAATGATTTTCAGAAATCAAATTACTGTAGAAATATATTTTAACAGAAAATTCATGTTTATATGAGTTCATATGGAATTTCATGAGTTTATATATTATGGGTGATTTTACATTGAGAAATTGGTATATATTTGTATGTTGTTTAGAAATTTTCTATGATACTACCTTGAATCATGAGAATAAAGCATGTGTTATAAGTTGAATTGCTTAAGAATTTGATTATAGTAACTTATTTTGGAAAATATATGAGTTTTCATGAAAATGGCCAAATTAGATTTTTAAAACTTGTGATTATCATTGTTTAAATGGTTTTGTGTTGTGGAAGCATGTTATATATATGCATAATTGCATAGGTATGATTTACAATGTTTAAGTTACTGTAAAAATCCATTTGTTGGCTTGTATGAGTTAATTGGTGAAGCAGAGTAACGTGGCTGTCTGCGTCTGGCCGAGTTGCTGCGCAGCTGCGCCGGCAGCAAGGCCAAGAGCAGTGCAACTGCGCCGCTTGTCCTTCCCAGATCCTTACCCTGCGCAGCTGCGCCGGTGCTAAGGCCTGTGGCTGCGCAGCTGCACCGTGCACAGTGTAGTGGCAGTGAGTTTTAGTCAAGTGTGCAGTGTGTTGTTATGTTTCCATTACATTATTGCTAAGATAATGAGCATGTATCTAGCTGCTATAACATGTGTTAACATGAAGTTGATAATTTCATAATTCGAGAAAAAGAAAGTTTTTAAAACTTAATATAGTATTTAAATTATAAGATATAATTGTTTAATTTTAAAATAAGTTACTTAACTATAATTTGATTAATTATAATTAAGGGTAAATGTTTAATTTAAATTATAATTCTGTGAAATTATAATGTATAGAAGTTGATTTATTGTAATCAATTAGATGTTAATTTAAATTATAATTTTATGTAATTATAATTTAATAAATGCATGATTATTATAAATTATAATTGATAAATACATGATTAATTATAAATTATGTAATTATAATGCATGGTATAGTTTAATTAATTATTAATTATGAAATTTTTATAATTTAAGAGGTAACTATAATTGAGTAATTATAATTAGATTAAATGTTTAAATTATAATTGTTTAATTATAATTTAGCTAAAATACATAATTGATTTAATTATGTGAGTATGTGTGTGATGAAATTAATTATGTGATAGTTGATTATTTATTTAATTAGAGTGTGTTAACCATGAGGGTTAACCACTTATGTGAATTAGTTATGTGTTAACTAATTTAGGTTATTGTGATTAAATATATATGTGTAGGAAGTATTAAAGTACGTGAATTGAGTTAAGTAGCTTGCGCTTGAGGCAAGTTTTCTAAAACCTAATCTTGTATTAATTTTATGCAAGTTTTCTAAACCATAATCTTGTATTAATTTTATGCAAGTTTTCTAACCCTAAACTTGTTAATTCTATACAATTTCTTTGAATTCATATATTCATTGTTGAAAATGTCCTTTCCAATTCTGTATTGGACAATTGTTTATTTAATTAAAATGATCTTAACTTATTGTTCAAGTAAGATCTAGTTTATTATTTTAAATGCTTTAAGTTTACTTCCAAAGCATATGTTAATTCATAACTCTTTTATTTATGAATTATTGAAAGTCGATTCAACTAATCCTTAGTTGATGAAAGTGAATTCTAAATTACCTTTGTAAGATTATCCAAACCAAACTTTTTTGGTGCGGACTCGAATTCAAATTACTGAGTTGAACAACCCTATTTACTAGGGGAGGTTACTACGCATAGCGTTAAGATGTTTGCGCACAATACATGGTACGAAGGGCTGATCCCCCTAAGTACGAGTTAAGGTCCATAGTCTTATTGACTGTTAAAGGCTTAAATAGAAATATTTATAACCTAGGACAAGAAGAGTTCAAAGGTCTTGTGACCCTCAAATAAATTCTATATTCGAATTTTAATGTTGATAGAGAATTATTATTCAATTCTTTATTATTGAAGCAAGCTAAGTTGTTCAGATTCTTTTAAATATATCCTTTCATGTCTATATTATTGTTAAACTCCAATGAGCTGTGGTTTGCTCACTCTTGCATTAAATAACAATTTCAGTAAGGGTTGATAATGCTGATGCTCCGTCTACAAGTAAGGGCAAAGGAAAGCAAAGTAAGTGAAGACTTGTTTTAATTATTTTGAAATGATTATAGTGAGACAGGAATGTTATGTTTCCGCACTTTATTATTTCATATCAGGTTTAAAGTAACCCGGGATTATTATTAAAAAAAAAAGGTCTTGTAACCCTTGTTGTAAGGGAGATTTATTTATTTTAATTTAAGTTGTAGCTTATTTTGCATTATTCATTGGGTAGATGTATGTTATATTAGAAAGTGAACATCAAATCATGTGGAAACGAAGTACCCGGATTTGGGGGTGTCACAGGTTGGTATCAAAGCTATAGGTTATGAAACCTTAGGTGGGGAAAAACCTTAGGTAGTAGCCCTATGGTAAGATCGAAAAGATAGTGATGCTAGGTAAAGATAATAAACTACCTTATGTGCCTATGTGTTTACATTTTAGTATTCGAAGAGTGACGATTCGTTATCACATAATAATGAACTTTAAAATTCTTTTGTCAGGATGTTGAACGTTGGAAAACCTAGTCAGGCTAGAGAGGATGTACCTCAGGTGCCTAGAGAGGAAGAGCCCCGTGACATACGTGTTGTCTGAGAGCAGCTGGGTAAGAGAGAGCCATCTCCAGTTATCAACGTAGCTGGTCGGGAGTGTGAGCTGACACCTATTCCAGAGGATGAGGACGAGGACGAGTCTGAAGTGGAGGAAGAGGAGGAAGAGGATTCCGAAGAGGAATTCCCACCTCACTCTACTAGTGCTGAGATGTACGAGGCAGTCTACGATAGCAATGTGGAGCTTCATGGACGCGTAAGAGATCTCGAGGAAACTATCCAGCAGCGAGACGAGACGATTGAGGAAATGGCAAGTGACCTAGGAGATTCACAGTGGAACCTGATACATATGGAGGTTGAGAGAGATGCTGCTCGATTTGAACTAGTGAAGCTGAAGCAAGACATCCAGGAGGAGTCGAGGAATCGTGCCAGAGCTGAGGAGTCAAGCTTGAGAGCTAATCAACGAGCCGATCGAGCGGAAGGTGAAGCTGAAGCCAAGAGGGCCACGCTGAGGGAAACGGAATATGCTTTTCATATAGCGATAGAGAGAGCTCAGGACCGTATTTTCTACTACCCAGCTCAGTTCCAAGGTTTATTATGGTATGTGGCGGACCGAAGAACGGCATCTCAGGTAATGGAAGAGGAACGTAGAGAGGCTGTGAGACGTATTAATATGCCTAGGCAGTGGTATTAGCAGTAGTAGTAGTAGTAGAGCTTTTGTTTATGTGTTGCTTTTTGTAGTAAATAAAGTAAATCCCATAATTTGAAATAAGAATGGGATAAGTTAATAATATAATCCTGCAACTTTTCCAGTTCAGGAAGGATGATGTAAATGGCAGAAATACTATCTGATTGATGTTTTTAAACTACGACTAATGAATAAAAGAAGTTTATTGATGTGCTTGGTGTTCTATGCGAACTGAATTGTCTAGAACGTTTAAGTATGAACTGGAGTACTTAATAATTGAATAAAGGGTCTAATAATAATATTTTCTTAACAAAAAATGCCTCCTAGAAGAAGAGTAACGCGTCAAAACCCCGGAGGTTTGATGAACAACAACAATAATGATGGGACGAATCCCAACTCGGTTCAGCAGTTGGTGAACCTGTTGACAGGAGCTTTTGCGAATCAGCCGCAAGTGCAGGGAACTACGTTCAAGGAATTCAAGGCAGTAGGACCGCCTGAGTTCAAAGGATCGACTAACCCTATCGAAACTTAGACATGGGTTATGGAAATGGAGAAGGTATTTGAAGTAGCCAGAGTAGGTGTAGACCAGAAGACAGCATTCGCGGCTTTCATGTTGAAGTCGGATGCTAGCTTTTGGTGGCAGGCTAACAAGAGCCGAGAGGGAGAGGAAGTTATCACGTAGGAACATTTTAAGGAAATGTTCTACGAGATGTACTTTCCAGTGAGTTCGCAGGACCAGATGGAGGTCCAATTCCTAGAACTTAAGCAAGGAGGGATGACGGTGTCCGAGTATGCCGCTAAGTTTAACGAGTTGGCCAGGTTCGCTACTCACCAGGTCAGCACTGACGCTAGAAAGGCGAAAAGGTTTGAGCGGGGACTAAAGCCCTGGCTCTACAGCAAGGTTTCCATGTTCCAATTGAATACCTTTGCAGCTGTGTTAGAGAAGGCCATACTTGCTGAGGGAGGAAGCGAAGCGGTGACGAAGTTCAACCAAGAGAAAAAGAAGAAGAATGAGGTAGAAACTAATGCTGGGGTTAGCAGCGCTGTGAACCAGAAGAGGAAGTGGTCTGATAATACCTCTGCTGGGAGTCAGCAAGGAAGCCATTAAAAGAGGAAGTTCGAAGCATGTGCTACATTCGGTAAGAATCACATTGGCGTGTGCATAAAAGGGAAGCGGGTGTGCTTCAACTGTGGTCAGGAAGGCCAGATCGCGCCTAATTGCCCAAACCTGAAGAAGGGAGCTTGCTTTACATGTGGATCCAAAGATCACATGGCTCGCAATTGCCCGAAGAAGCTAACAGTAGGGTCAACAGGGAACGGAGGGAATGGAAGCAGTAGTTCCGTTACTATTGCTGCACCATTGCAAGCTGTTCGACCCACTGTACGGACATTCAATATGACGGTGCAGGATGCTGTGCAATCAAAAGACGTGGTGTCAGGTATTATTCCTGTCAATAGTATAAATACATATGTATTATTTGATTCGGGTGCTACTTGTTCATTCATATCTGATGATTTTGCTAAAACCCTAGACTTACCTATAGAAGAGTTAGTTTACCCTTTGAACATAGAGATTGCGAATAGGGAGGTTAATCCTGTTAGGAGCATTTATAAGAACTGTAGATTGGACATTAAGGGTCAGGAACTTAGAGTAGATTTGATTCAGATTAAACTTGGGGAATTCAACGTTATACTGGGTATGGATTGGTTGTTCAACCATGGGGCGGTAATCGACTGTCAGAAGAAGTTAGTGAACCTTACAACTCCGTCGAAGTTGGTGTTCTATGGTAGCAAATCGCCTAGGCAAGTGAGTTGTCTGACGGTTATGCAAGCCAAGAAACTTCTGACGCAAGGCTGTGTAGGATATCTAGCCTACATAGTAGATACGCGTAAGAAAAGCCAGAAGGTGGAGGAAATATCGGTAGTTAAGGAGTTTGTGGACGTTTTTTTCGAGCGAATTACAAGGACTTCCGCCAGATAGGGAGATAGAGTTCGTGATTGATTTAGCGCTGGGAACTACTCCAATTTCGAAGGCTCCGTACCGAATGGCTCCAGTCGAGATGAAGGAACTGATGGTTTAACTACAGGAATTACTGGACAAGAAGTATATTCAACCAAGCGTTTCACCGTGGGGAGCGCCTATTTTATTCGTGAAGAAGAAGGATGGGTCGATGCGTCTTTGCATTGATTATAGGGAGTTGAATAAAGTTACAATCAAGAATAGGTATCCTTTACCTAGGATCGATGACTTGTTTGATCAACTGAAGGGTGCGAAGTACTTCTCGAAAATTGATTTGAGAAGCGGGTATCATCAAGTGAAGGTGAGGAAGGAAGATATACCGAAAACGGCTTTTAGGACTCGATATGGTCATTACGAGTTCTTGGTGATGTCATTTGGTCTAACGAATGCCCCAGCTGCATTTATGGACCTAATGAACAGGGTGTTCAAGCCATTTCTGGACAAGTTCGTGGTAGTGTTCATAGATGACATCCTGGTTTATTCCAAGACCGAGGAGGAGCATGCTGAACACTTACGACTAACCTTAGAAGCCATGAGACGAGAGAAGCTTTACGCTAAATTCTCGAAATGCGAATTTTGGTTGGAACGTGTGTAATTTCTTGGCCGCGTGATTGACAAGGATGGTATTTCGGTGGATCCGTCGAAGGTTGAAGCTGTTATGAATTGGGAACAGCCAAAGACGCCGTCTGAAGTGAGGAGTTTCTTGGGATTGGCATGTTATTACCGAAGATTTATCCAAGACTTTTCTAAAATCACAACTTCGTTAACGAATTTGACTCGTAAAATAGTTAAGTTTGTTTGGACGGAGAAGTGTGAAGAGAGTTTTCAAAAGCTGAAGAAGAGGTTGAGTACTGCGCCTGTATTGTCTTTACCGGATAGTTCAGGGAATTTCGTAGTATATAGCGATGCCTCACATAAAGGATTAGGCTGTGTATTGATGCAGAGCGGCAAAGTCATTGCCTATGAGTCACTGTCAGCTGAAGGATTACGAGAAGGGCTATCCGACCAATGATCTAGAATTGGCGGCAGTAGTGTTTGCCCTAAAGATTTCGAGGCACTACTTATATGGAGAGAAGTGCGAAATATACACAGATCACAAGAGTCTGAAGTATATATTTACCCATAAGGATTTGAACATGCGCCAAAGAAGATGGTTGGAACTAATTAAAGACTACGATTGCGAGATACTTTACCATCTGGGTAAAGCTAACGTTGTTGCCGACGCTTTGAGCAGAAAAGGTTGGGAGAAGCTGAACGTATTAACTGACCAGGATAGGTTAATAGAACAGATGGCTACATTGGAGTTGGAAGTGAAGTTTTTGAAAGAATCGGATGAAATGTTGTTTCAAGTAACCACTGGTTCTACTTTAATAGACAAAGTGAAAGAAGCACAACTTCATGATGAAGAATGTGAAAAGATTCAAAAGAGGTTAACTGATGGCGAAGAGTTCAAGTTCAAGATCGATAATGAAGGTCTGTTACGATTTGAAGGTAGAATCTGGGTACCGCCAGTACCAGAGGTCAAAGAGGAGATTCTGAGCGAAGCTCATAGTTCTAGCTATTCTATTCACCCTGAGAGTACGAAGATGTACTAGGATCTCAGGCATCATTTCTGGTGGCCAAATATGAAGAGAGATGTGGCTGAATGCGTTGCGAGGTGCTTAACGTGTCAGAAAGTCAAAGCAGAACATCAGAGACAAAGTGGATTGCTGCAACCGTTAGAAATTCCAGAGTGGAAGTGGGAGCACATCACGATGGATTTTGTGGTAGGTCTTCCAACGACTCAGAAGGGATTTGATGCGATATGGGTTATAGTGGATCAACTGACGAAGTCAGCCCACTTTCTGCCGATCAGGGTTAAGTACAACCTAGATAAACTAGCGAAGCTCTACGTGAAGGAAATTATTTCTCGACATGGTGTTCCGGTGTCAATTGTGTCCGACAGAGATCCACGTTTTACGTCAAATTTCTAGAAGCGATTGCAAGAATGTATGGGCACGCAGTTGCGAATGAGTACAGCATACCATCCTCAGACGGATGGACAGAGCGAGAGAATGATTCAGACGCTTGAGGATATGCTAAGAGCTTGTGTGATGGACTTCAAAGGAAGCTGGGAGGATCATCTACCGTTGGTGGAGTTCGCCTACAATAATAGTCATTATGCGAGTATTGGCATGCCGCCTTACGAAGCGTTATACGGCAGAAAATGCAGAACGCCTTTGTGCTGGGATGAAGTCGTGGAACGTCAATTGTTGGGGCCAAAATTGGTACAACAAACCGCCGAAATTATGAAGCTGATCAGAACGAGATTAGTTGCTGCTCAAGACAGACAGAAGAAGTATGCTGATTTACATCGACAGAACCGAGAATTCTTACCAAGAAGTTTCGTGTTCCTGAAAGTATCTCCCTGGAAGGGGAAGATTCAATTTGGTAAGAAGGGAAAGTTGAGTCCCAGATTTATTGGACCTTTTGAGGTACTATGAAAGGTGGGCGAGGTAGCTTACGAGATTGCATTACCTCCGGAGCTCGAGAATATACATAACATCTTTCATATTTCTGTAGTAAGACCTTACAAGCACGATTATAAACATGTAATAGAATATGAACCTTTATAATTTGATAAAGACTTAACATATGAAGAAGTGCCTGTTCAAATAGTTGATAGAAAGGAACAAGTACTTAGGAATAAAGTGATACCTTCTGTTAAGGTAATCTGGAAGAACCATAGTGCTGAAGAAGCTACGTGGGAACTCGAAGATGTTATGATGAAATCTTATCCGCATTTATTTGATTAGTTTTGTGTAACCCCCTATATATTGATTCTGGGGATAGAATCCTTTTAAGGATGGAAGAATGTAATAGACTGGGAATTTTTTTTATGTGTGATTCTGGGGACAGAATCCTTTTAAGGAGGGAAGATTGTAACGATTGAGATTTTATATTAAATTTTAAATATTTATTGAGTTAAATAAATATTTTATGTGATTTATTTATTGAGTTAAATAAATAAATTATGTGATTTATGGAAGCGATTTAATTAAGTGTTATATATTAATTAAATGAATGTGTAATATTTATTTAATTAATGTATATTAGTTTATATTATAGTTCTAATTTAATTGATATAATTGAATTAGAGGAATTATGTGATGAACTGTTACATGGATTATAATTAGCGAATAATTATAATTATGTGACAATTTTATGTGATCAATTGATGTTAGATTTTAATTGATTAAATTAGATAATTAATGTTTAATTAATTAAAATGTGATATTTAAGTATGTGTTAAAATAATTTGTTAAAATAAAAGAAAAAGGATTTTAAATGAGTTTAAATAAACAAGGCTTTGCATTTGTTTTAAATCTATTTTACCAAACATGGCCTTAGTAATAATAACCTGTTTTTTTAAAATAATGTTGTTTTGGCCAAACAAAACCTTAAGGCTTTTTGAATTTTGAAACTTATGTAACTGCTAAATTAATTAGGCTAATTAGTATTAGTTAGTATACGTATTATATTATATTACGTTAGTTCTATACTACGTTAGATTAATCCTAAGTCTAAACTAAGAGCAAAGAAGAAAGAAAAGAGCAGAGGAAAAAGAGAAAGCAGAAAAGAGTTGGAGAAGAAGAGAATGGATTTCTTCTCCTATCACCGAAAGGTAATCCATAATCTCTACTTTCATATTTTCAAAACTCGATTTAAGTTTCATGTTTTATTCTCTATGAAAATTGAGTTTTCATGTAATAGCATAAACATGGATGATATATATATAGGTGGTGTTGTTCATGGTGAATTATATGGTTATCAATGATTTTCAGAAATCAAATTACTGTAGAAACATATTTTAACAGAAAATTCATGTTTATATGAGTTCATATGGAATTTCATGAGTTTATATATTATGAGTGATTTTACATTGAGAAATTGGTATATGTTAGTATGTTGTTTAGAAATTTTCTATGATACTACCTTGAATCATGAGAATAAAGCATGTGTTATAAGTTGAATTGCTTAAGAATTTGATTATAGTGACTTATTTTGGAAAATATATGAGTTTTCATGAAAATGGCCAAATTAGATTTTTAAAACTTGTGATTATCATTGTTTAAATGGTTTTGTGTTGTGGAAGCATGTTATATATATGTATAATTACATAGGTATGATTTACAATGTTTAAGTTACTGTAAATATCCATTTGTTGGCTTGTATGGGTTAATTGGTGAAGCAGAGTAACGTGGCTGTCTGCGTCTGGCCGAGTTGCTGCGCAGCTGCGCCGGCAGCAAGGCCAGGAGCAACGCAACTGCGCCGCTTGTCCTTCCCAGATCCTTACCCTGCGCAGTTGCGCCGGTGCTAAGGCCTGTGGCTGCGCAACTGCACCGTGCACAGTGTAGTGGCAGTGAGTTTTAGTCAAGTGTGCAGTGTGTTGTTATGTTTCCATTACATTATTGCTAAGATAATGAGCATGTATCTAGCTGCTATAACATGTGTTAACATGAAGTTGATAATTTCATAATTCGAGAAAAAGAAAGTTTTTAAAACTTAATATAGTATTTAAATTATAAGATATAATTGTTTAATTTTAAAATAAGTTACTTAACTATAATTTGATTAATTATAATTAAGGGTAAATATTTAATTTAAATTATAATTCTGTGAAATTATAATGTATAGAAGTTGATTTATTGTAATTAATTAGATGTTAATTTAAATTATAATTTTATGTAATTATAATTTAATAAATGCATGATTATTATAAATTATAATTGATAAATACATGATTAATTATAAATTGTGTAATTATAATGCATGGTATAGTTTAATTAATTATTAATTATGAAATTTTGATAATTTAAGAGGTAACTATAATTGAGTAATTATAATTAGATTAAATATTTAAATTATAATTGTTTAATTATAATTTAGCTAAAATACATAATTGATTTAATTATGTGAGTATGTGTGTGATGAAATTAATTATGTGATAGTTGATTATTTATTTAATTAGAGTGTGTTAACCATGAGGGTTAACCACTTATGTGAATTAGTTATGTGTTAACTAATTTAGGTTATTGTGATTAAATATATATGTGTAGGAAGTATTAAAGTACGTGAATTGAGTTAAGTAGCTTGCGCTTGAGGCAAGTTTTCTAAAACCTAATCTTGTAATAATTTTATGCAAGTTTTCTAAACCCTAATCTTGTATTAATTTTATGCAAGTTTTCTAACCCTAAACTTGTTAATTCTATACAATTTCTTTGAATTCATATATTCATTGTTGAGAATGTCCTTTCCAATTCTGTATTGGACAATTGTTTATTTAATTAAAATGATCTTAACTTATTGTTCAAGTAAGATCTCGTTTATTATTTTAAATGCTTTAAGTTTACTTCCAAAGCATATGTTAATTCATAACTCTTTTATTTATGAATTATTGAAAGTCGATTCAACTAATCCTTAGTTGATGAACGTGAATTCTAAATTACCTTTGTAAGATTATCCAAATCAAACTTTCTTTGGTGCGGACTCGAATTCAAATTACTGAGTTGAACAACCCTATTTACTAGGGGAGGATACTACGCATAGCGTTAAGATGTTTGTGCACAATACATGGTACGAAGGGCTGATCTCCCTAAGTACGAGTTAAGGTCCATAGTCTTATTGACTGTTAAAGGCTTAAATAGAAATATTTATAACCTAGGACAAGAAGAGTTCAAAGGTCTTGTGACCCTCAAATAAATTCTATATTCGAATTTTAATGTTGATAGAGAATTATTATTCAATTCTTTATTATTGAAGCAGCTAAGTTGTTCAGATTCTTTTAAATATATCCTTTCATGTCTATATTATTGTTAAACTCCAGTGAGCTGTGGTTTGTTCACTCTTGCATTAAATAACAATTTCAGTAAGGGTTGATAATGCTGATGCTCCGTCTACAAGTAAGGGCAAAGGAAAGCAAAGCAAGTGAAGACTTGTTTTAATTATTTTGAAATGATTGTAATGAGACAGAAATGTTATGTTTCCGCACTTTATTATTTCATATCAGGTTTAGAGTAACCCGGGATTATTATAAAAAAAAAGGTCTTGTAACCCTTGTTGTAAGGGAGATTTATTTATTTTAATTTAAGTTGTAGCTTATTTTGCATTATTCATTGGGTAGATGTATGTTATATTAAAAAGTGAACACCAAATCATGTGGAAATGAAGTACCCGGATTTGGGGGTGTCACATAATACCTGAGAATTTTCTATTATTAATAAATGAATATATTCATGGAAATGAATATTTATCTGAATATAAATATTTATGTGTTCTGAGATGAGTAACTCAATTATATTAAATTAAATATTTATAATAATTGAGAAATTATGGAGTTTGCGATAAACTCGTTGAATGCCTAGTATGGCACAGTGATGAGAAATATTAACGATTATATTAATTTACGAAGGAATTATTAAGTGGACAATTAATATATATTAATTGATAATTGTTATTATGAGAAAGATAATAAGATTTATAATTATTTAATATGATAATTAATCATATAAATGTTAATTAATTTTTATAGAAATTAATAATTTTATTAATTTATGAGGAAGGGATTAATTAATATTATTAATTAATTGATAAGATAAGTAATTAATTAATTACCATTGAGAATAATAATATATGAACGAGTAGATAACATTTGCTCAATTAGTTGCTATGTGCAAGCATGTGATAATTAAATGTATAAGGTATAGTAGCTACCTATATATTATATGAAGTGTAGTGCAACACTTAAGTGTGACCATACAATTATATATAAACTATATAGTAAAGATTATTGAATTGTGAACGCTACATGATTAATACAATGTGACTATACATATTGAAACTATATGTTATGTCTAATTAATACATTATGAGGTTATGTGACAATTGTATGTGAGTATACATTAAAATAATACATCATGAATATATTGTAAACAATTGCGGATTAATAGAATTTAATAATAAAGGAGATAATGTAATGTGATTATATCCGGTATTAACAAAATGTACATGGATTATATGTTGAATATATGTATCCCTACTTGCTACATTGTAATATTAGTTACCTATTGAAAGTACATTGTGACTCAAATTATAACCTAAGTATATGTTATGTGTGTATAATAATTTAAGTGTTGTGTGTTGCAAATGCTGAGTTAGTATGCCTTGTCCCAATGTGAGAGTCACAATCCTTGCACACGTGAAATACTCAAAGGCTAGCCTAAGCCTATTTCTTCCTCAAACTCGGCATTTCATAGCTCATGATGAGCACGGGAGTGGGATTCATGATTTCCTTCACCAACTATCCACCAACTTCTTCTTAACCACCATGTTTTTGTTTCTTCCGTTAGTTTGATTTGGGAGATAAATGCATTAACTGTATATTGAATCCTCTATAAATCTAGCATCTCTTCTTCTCTTTTACATTGCTGAGATTTTCCAAGTATTGAATTGAGAGTGAGCATAGCCTTTTAGTGAGGAGTATAAGAATTGCAAGAAGTTTAATTTGCAGCAAGCCTAGCAAGCAATTTAGCAGAGGTATAATAACAGCAAGTTCATGTTCTTCATTCTTGTTTGACATTCTTGTTCTATGTCAAAATTCCATTTCTTGATCATGTAAAATTAGATGACAATTAGATTTTAGAATGCTTGTTTAATTGTTATATAGTCTTATAAGCATGTTAGTAAAGCAATGTAGTAGTGTAGAACGAATTTCGTGAAGTAATTCTGATGTTGGGCTGGATTTCTGCCATAGCCGGCTGCTCTCTGGTGCGAACCAGACGTGGCGCAGCTGCGTCGGTATAACACTGAGGCGCAGCACAGCTGCGCCGGTCTCTGGAAATAGTTGTTAGCATGTTGATTGATTCTGTTAAGTATTAGTTGTAAAGATGATTTAGAACAAGCATGCTAGCATGAGTAATACATATATATGAATATATTGAGACCATGTAAGCATGTTTTACTAAGATTTGCACGCATACTTATAGTTTTGAAATAAACTTAGCATTTTATAAACAAACTTCAAATTTTGGAAACGAACTTGATATGTATGCATGCCATGTTAACATTCTGATTTTGCGGGCATGTTAGTATGACTTAGAGATGCATAAGAGATATATTAACTTATGTATATAGGTTCCATAATGTAATATGAATGTGCGAACCTCACTAGTGCACATTCCTAACGAAAGTGTAAGTTTTGAAAGCAAACTTTGACATGTTATATCTATGTTGATGTTCTGACCTTGCAAGCATATTAGTATGGTTTGAGAATGCATGAAAAGCATGTTGACTTATGTATATGGGTTTCATAATGTAGCATGAACATGTTTGACCTTACTAGCGAACTTTACTAATGAAAGTATAAGTTTTGAACGTGAACGTCGACACGTTACATTGAGATTTGGATTCCGATATTTATGGATGTGTTTGATAGTACTCTTAGACTCACTAATATATCATGCATGTGCACACACTAGGTAAATACCATGAAAGATAGTTAAGCACAAGTGAAGCATGGTTTAAGCTACTAACAATACTAGCTATGTGTATTTGAAATATAAACTTGCAAGCATGCCTAAATCAAGTTATGTGATCACCTCATATGTTTCAAATGACAAGCATGATAACTAATGTGGTTTCATCACCTAGAATGGCCTTAAATTATTAAAGGTATTCACTTAGAACCTATATCATGTAAAATTGAATGTGAAAAGGTTGAACAAGCATGAAAGTATCCTTTAATATGCATAAATACTATGTGATATCATATGTTGATACTTGAATTCGATTTTTGACGGTTAACTTATTGAAATACCATAACTTACTAAAATAACATATAATTAGTATTGATTGTGGTCTTATGTGATAATAATGATATGAGAATATGTTTAACTCAAAAAGAGGAACGTTAAAAGTTATATTAGTCGAGACTTGTGAATTAAATATGATACTATACATGGTATGATTGTATGGTAAGATTGAAGACTTAACTTATATATGGATGGTATATATAAGATAAAGTATGATGTTAAACTATATGACTAATGGATATTATATATATACGTAACTATATTACGATAGGGATTCGAAAGTGTTGGTTTACTTAACGAGGATAAACTACGCTTAAGGCAAGTATCCTATCCTTGTGTTTACTTTATTCAAGGAACATTGTAAGCAAGTTCCTAACCCTACTCTTTATTGAGCGTTCATTAAGCTTGTGCTATTATTGTCGTACTAGTAAACTTTTGAGATTGTAATTCAGATATTATAATTATATAATTCATGGATAAGATAAAAGTCAATTTATATTCTTTGAACTTTAAATCTTGAGATTTGGACTTAAAATTGTTGCGATCTATGCCATTTGATTCGGCTTAACTTATATTGTTGAAAGGCAGCCTAAACCAATTGATTGGTGCGGGATCTTATATTTGACTGAGATGAACAACCTTCTTTGAAGGAAAATTATATATTGTTGGGAGACCGACGTGCGCACTTTAGTACGATTGAACGATATACATAACGTAGATTACTTTAGGATGATCACCTGTTGTACTTATTTTATTGGATTATCAGTATATTTCTGTTAATTCTAGTAGAAGTTCATAGTCCTTAGTGAATGCTCAGTATTCAATTATCTTAAAATCGTGAATTTATTTAGCATTGAATCATATTGATATTATTCTGTCCTTAGCGGATGTTATTGAAAAATGTTAATATTTCTTGTTGTCTTAAACTATCACACCGTGCTATACCCTTTTTGGATTCGAGAACTATAATACTCACCCTTGTTGTTATATTACTTGCTGAGCAAACTTGTTGCTCATTCTTGCTTTTCCTAAAATATTTCAGTTAAGGCAGAGCAGTGCGGACCCTCGAGCATCGACAAGGGTAAAGGAAAGGCTACTGAGTAGCTTACTATTATGTAGAACCTTATGATTGTAATAAGAACTTATTCTGTTATGTACTACTTAAGGTTATGTATGCTTAAGTCATGTCTAAGCTATGTAATCAGTGTTTAAGTTACGAGACCTTGGGACGTGAATAAATTATATTAATTAAATATAATCTATTTGGTAGTAGTATTGTGTATTATTCTGCTGTGCGATACGACAATTAGTCGTAATATTATTATCATGATGTTAGATTATAGAGCGTGACGAACCGAATTTGAGTGACCCTGTGGCGGTCCGAATTTGGGGGCGTCACAGTTGTTATGGTTCCTATCTTTGATTGGATCCAACTTTTGACCTTCATTCTTAAATTTTTCTTCATAATTGATTATTATGGGGTATTCTTGAACTTGGATAAAATTAAATTACGAATCCCTAATCTTTGTCATTTATCTCACTGGATTCATTCTTTAAAATATTTTTCATCATCCTCAGTCTTAAATGGTGATATAAACGAATATATTTGGTCTGTAGTTCAAAGATGAATGATTATTTGATGAATATCTTTGGCCTGTAGTGCAAAGATGATTACCTGATGAATATCTTTGGCTGTAGTGCAAAGATGGACAGGTGTTGAGATGAACATGACCACTGGTGATACAAATAAATATCTTTGGCCGTAGTGCAAAGATGAATATTTGATTTGAGATATATGTTGATTGATGTTACAGGGATAAAATATTGATGATGGACTTCTAAATTATAGAAGATAGTAGACATCATTTTCTACTTAATTCTTCTAATGAATTGTTATTTTTGTTGCAGTTGTTGATCTAAAACTTGTTGTCCATAATATTTTATCTGATTTGTTGAAGACTAATGATAAATTAATTTTCATTATCATAGTCATAATATTCCTTACTGGGCTAGTTGAGCTCACCATTTTCTTCTATTGTCCTATTCAGAAAATGAGAATGTTGCAGGGACTAGTTGGGGAACAGAGTGATGGGCAGAGTTAGAGCAGTAGTAGTCCACACTATTTTTGTATCATAGTAATTGTAACTATTAAAGATTGAATTTGAGTGTTTATATTTCGTATTATATACGATTTGTATTGACACTCACAGTTGTGTGGCCGTATTTTGCACGACCATATGATATAAAAGATTGTATTTGGATTCTGTACCATGTATTTGTCGACTCAGAATGGGTTGGTTGGATTGAACCTATTTTGGGGCGTCACAGTTGGTATCAGAACTTAGGGATATGATCTCTGGCGGAGATCTGGGAGTAGAACTAGGAGGGGAGAGACGAGTATATCCTTCGCTAGTGTATCTTACCTAAGCTTTTTTGGTATTTAATTGGTCGATCGAAACATGGGGTTAATATGTGATATGTTAATTTGTTTAATTAACCCTTGTTTTGTGGCAGTATTTAAGAATGACATCTGAAAATCAAGAGGTGAACTCATATAGAGTTTTAAGTGATGAATCGAGGAGATTTATTTAAAGAATAAATATTGGAGTATAATATCTTGTTATAACAAAGGTGTTTATTGGGGAGTGCTAATTAAGTTATTGAACTTGATTGTAGAATGTTAGGCGAAGAATAAATTAGAGATATCCATGTGGTGAGTGAAGAATTAATAGTTGCACCCAAGCTAATCGCAGAGGTTGCAGCTGAGAGTGGGGAAGAAGAGGAACCTGAGGAGGATTTATTAGGAGAATATTATTATCGAAATGTAGAACCGCAGAATCATATTCATAAGTTAGAAGAGTAGGGTGAAGAACGACAGACAGCTGTTGTGACACCCCCAAATCCGGGTACTTCGTTTCCACATGATTTGGTGTTCACTTTCTAATTAAAATATACATCTACCCAAATAAAATTTCAAACTAATTACAACCTTCATAAAACCTTAATAAAATCTTCCTCTAGAAAGAATGGCAACTTGTTCAACAAAAATCCCAGGGTTATCTAAACCTTAACATCATTCAAATAACGTAAATGCGGAAATATAAACATAACCAACTAAGTCTTATTACAAAAGCAACTTGACGTCACAAGCCTTCACTTATTCATCTTTCCTTTTCCTTTACTTGTTGATGGTATGTCAACATTCTTGGTCCCAACTGCAAATGGTGGTAAAGCAGGCAAGAGTGAGCAAACAAAAGCTCACTTGGATATACAACAGTGATATGACATAAGTGAATCTTTTCAAAAGAGTTTGAATAACTTTACTTTCATCAATATAAAGAATTGAAATATAATTCTTTCATCAATATATAGGATTCGAATATGAAATCATCTGAGGGTCATAAGACCTTGAACCATTGTCCTAGGTTATAAATATTTCTATTTAAACCTTTAACAGTCAATAAGACTATGGACCCTTAACTCGTACTCAGGGGGATCAACCCTTTGTACCATGAATTGTGCACAACCATTTAACGCTTTTGCATAAATTTTCCCCTAATTAATAGGGTTGTTCCTTCTCAGAAATTGAATACAAGTCCGCACCAAATAAAGTTCGATTTGGATAGATAAGGGAACTTTAGAGTTCAACTGTCATCAACTAGGAGTAGTTGAATCGACTTACAGTCCTTTAAAGTTCAATAATATAAGAATCATGAACCAATTTCAAAATATAACAATAAACTCATAATAGATAGGCATGCTTTTAGAAGCTTTCTATAACTAAGTAGATCTTGCTTGAAAAATTAAGTCAAGATCATATTACTAAAATAACGCTTTAATACTTACGCTTTATGAGTATGGTATAACTTGTACCACATATAACAAGTGAATGAACTTTCATGATTTATTGAGCAAGGGTTAGGAAACTTGCACAATGAAAATATACAATGAATAGGCTTGTATAGCATTCAAGAGTAGATTAAAGAACTTGCACAATATAAATAACAAGTTTAGAAACTTGTTTAACATAAGAGAATAAGGGTAAGAGAACTTTCCTTAAGCGCAAGCTACACTTTAACAACTATACGCACTTCACAAACACCCTACACATTTATATTACATTCAAACCATCTATTAGTATCCAATTACAACATTTAAACCATTGAACTTCATATCCAAGTCCAACTCATAGTATAATTTACCACATTGGTTACTAATTAGTCAAGTACGTGAGTCTATACTCACGGCATGCATTAATAAGCCCATACTTCAATGAATCGTGTTGTGTGCCTCGTGAAAGCAACACACAAACACACACATGTAACATATTCATAATATACTTCAATCTAACTTAAACACATCAAAAACATGTTATCTTATTATACATTTCACTTTCCAAGTCTTAGAAACAAGTTAGCTTAACAAACGGGGCATAAAAACTCAAAAACAAAATTCCAAATTTTCTTGGCAGCAGCCCCACCCACTGGGGCGGGTCCTCCCAGTGCAAAACACCTGCTGGGGCGGGTGTTCCCCCTGCCACAGCGCCCGGCTCGCGAACTGGTGGAGAATTAAGCCAATTTGGCTTATTTCTTCACACCGAATTCGATTTTTCCCAACATGATAAACATAAAACTTGATACTAACAATATTTTAAACTTATTATCATGCTCATAACATATATAATCCATAAAACACATAATCCAAAACAAGATTTCATGATTTTCAAAGAAAAATACAATTTTAAGCGTTCTTGACGAAAATTGCTACTACGAATTCGTTTTTCATCCAATTCAAGTGATTCCAATTGTGATAACTCATATTCTTAACACATTAACATAATACATGATCAATTTTAACAATAAGTCAAAATCAAACATCAATTTGATAGTTTCAAAAGCCATTTTCAGAAATAGTTTCACCAAAAATCACTATGAACATGCTTCTTATTGTTTATCAAAAATTCATGGATTGAATTGCTAGAATCATCATATAACTCATATATAATCATGTTATATCACATATTACACATAATTCATGCTCACCTCAAGGATTTAAGGAAATTTTCAACATAACTTCATAATCTAACACTATGAACATGAATTTCATAGTGTTCATCATATACTTGTGAATTGAAATTCTTAAACAACTATGAAACTCTCATGTAAACATATATATATATATATATATATATATATATATATATATATATATACATACATACATATCCCATTCACATATCAAAATAAATAGCTTTCACAAAGAGACTTTCGCATAGAGTTCTAAAACCATGAAAACATAAAAGAATATGCTTTGAAAACTTGTTTTACAATAATTGTATTTTGAAAACCCTTTCATGGCATACAATTTCATATGAAAACATATAACATCATATAACACATATAATTTCATGATTGTAAAGTCCTAATTTGGCAAAGAAGAAAACACAACACATAAGAATTAGTTCTAGGGTTAAGATTATAACCTTACTAGTTTTGGGTTAAGAGAGAGATGAACTTGGGCTTGCTTTGCCTTCTTCTTCTTGTTCTTCTTCTCTAAGAATTCTCTGACAATTCTCTCTAACCCTCTTCTTCTTTTCTTTCTTTGTTTTGTAAAACTAACGTAACTTTGTTTTTAACTGACATATATAATATTATACATATAATCATATACATATATGTAACTTATAAATAATAAGTATAATATTTATAACCATAATAAGTATTATTAATTACATAGGTTATAGAATTTGAAAAGAGTAAGGCACGTTTGGCAAAACTACATTATTTTTTTAAAAAAATAATGTACAAGGGCCTTGTTTGGTAAAACACTTTAAAATCCTTTTCTAGTATTTTAATAATTCTTTAAATCCATAGATTAAATATTACACTTATTTAATTAAATTACAACACTCTAATTCAATTAAATAAACTAACATTCACATAATACCAAATTGTCACACAATTGAATTTCCTTTATTAAACATAATTCGTCTAACAAATTATTATCACTTAGCACATAACATTAATTCTAATTAAATTATTCCCAATTAAATTAAAATGATGCTACACCATTTCTAACATATCAATTTAATTAATCATATAGCACTTAATTAAATTGTCCACAACACTCGCACACTTTATTTATTTATCTTCCAATTAAACTCAATAAAATATTTATTTAATTCAATAAATATTTTTAATTAATATTTAAAATTCTCAATCGTTACAGCCGTGGAACAAAGAGATACATCAATTCAAGATTTTGCTACTCGATATGCGAGGCTGGAACAGAAGCTCTCTCTGGCTGAGCATATGATATTAGAGCTGAATCTGAGAATACAATTGTCAACGATCAGCTGAAAGAAGAAACGACTTAACGAGTGAGAATTGAAGATACATGGGTAAAAGCCACACGATGCGTTGATATTTTAGAAAGAGACGTCCGATCTAAGAAAGCCAAAATAGACGATATAGATTTCACTTTTTGGACAGCAATTGAGAGAATCCAACATCGAGTTTGGAATTACCCTGTGCATAGGGTCAACCCCAATTCGATATGGATCGAAGAGTAATGATTCAAATCATGGATCAGGAGTGCGACGAAGTAGTTGAGGGTGGAATGTGCTTTATAGTGAAGTCAAATCCAGCTGGGATAGTGATACTAAAGACTGTCCCAGACAAGTCAAAGTCGGTGGTCTCTAGAAGAGCATTTGTCGTGACTACCCATCATGCGAGGAACCAAAATGAGGTGATCACGGGTAAGCTAATCGTAAACTCTTGCGAAGTCTATACCTTATTAGATACAGGTGCTACCTATTCTTTTATTTCACCTACTTGTGCTCAACGTTTGAACTTGACTCCTGAGAAATTAGACTTTGACTTAGCTGTTGAAACTCAGTTGGGTGAAACCTTCCTTACATCTACAGTTTAGAAATCTTGTTTGATTCAAATTGGCACCCTCACCCTACCTTTTGATCTTATATCTTTGAAAATACTTACATTTGATGTGATTTTAGGAATTGACTGGTTAACCACTTATTATGCCAAAATTGATTGTTTTCGTAAGGTTGTTAGTTTTCATATTCCTAACCAACCTGTTGTGTGAATTCAAACCACCAATTCACTAAAATCAATCATTGTCATTTCAAGTCATAAAGATAGTCGTTTATTGAAAAACGGATGTCAAGTTTTCTTAGCCCATGTCACTGATTTAAACCGGAATTCGTCAGATTTGAATGATATTTTTGTTGTTAATGAGTTTCCTGATGTATTTTCCGAAGAACTTCCCGGTCTACCCCAGAACGTGAAGTTAAATTCTTTATTGACCTTGAACCCGGTACAGAACCTATATCTAAAACCCCATATCGAATGGCTCCTATTAAACTTCAGGAGTTAAAGGTCCAACTACAGGAGTTATTAGACATAGGTTTTATACGTCTTAGTAAATCTCCATGGGGTGCTCCTGTTTTATTCGTAAAGAAGAAAGACGAAAGTATGCGACTTTGTATTGACTATCGGGAGTTGAACCATGTCACCATCAAGAATAGGTATCCGTTACCTCGTATTGATGACCTGTTCGACCAGTTACAAGGAGCATAATTCTTTTCAAAGATCGATCTTCGTTCTGGATATCATCAGTTGAAGATTAAAATTGAGGATATTCCAAAGACTGCTTTCAGAACACGGTACGGGCATTGTGAGTTCTTAGTCATGTCTTTTAGGTGACTAATGCTCCTGCTGCTTTCATGGATATGATGAACCGTGTATTTAAGGAATATTTGGATCAATTCGTTGTTGTCTTTATTGATGACATCCTCATTTATTCTAAAAGCCGTGAAGATCATGAACACCATTTGAAGTTAGTACTTCAAAAGCTTCGTGAGAACAAGCTATATGCTAAGCTGAAGAAATGCGAGTTTTGGCTTGAGGAAGTAGCATTCCTTGGGCACGTGGTATTGAAACGTGGAGTATCTGTGGACCCGGTGAAGATTGAAGCAATACAAAGCTGGGAGCAACCTAAGTCGGTGACTGAAGTACGAAGCTTTCTGGGCTTAGCTGGTTATTATCGGAGGTTCGTAGAGGGATTTTCTCGAATCGCTACTCCATTAACTCAGTTGACTCGGAAAGATACAAAATTCGTTTGGAGCGAGGAATGAGAGAAGAGCTTCCAAGAGCTCAAGAGGAGACTTATTTCGGCACCTGTTCTGACAATACCATCTGGTTCGAATGGATTTGTTATCTACAGCGATGCTTCGGGCAAAGGGTTAGGATGTGTTCTCATGCAACATGGGAAAGTCATAGCCTATGCCTCGCGACAACTCAAAGAATATGAGAGGAATTATCCTACTTAGGATCTAGAGTTGGCAGCTGTCGTTTTTGCGTTGAAGATCTGGAGACATTATCTGTACGGGGAGAAAGTGGAGATTTATACGGATCATAAGAGCCTTAAATATTTCTTCACTCAAAAGAACTCAATATGTGGCAACGACGTTGGCTTGAGCTGTTGAAAGAATATGACCATATTATCCAATACCATCCTGGTAAAGCAAACGTGGTAGCTGACGCATTGAGTAGAAGATCATATGAGGGAACGAGTGCAATGCTGTCAACACAAAGGCCCATTTTGTGTGACTTACAAAGGATGGAGATAGAATTTAAGACTCCGGGGACCCACGTGATAATGTCAAGTATACGCATAGAACCAGCTTTGATTGATAGAGTTAAAGCTGCTCAAGTTACAGACTCGGAGCTGATGAAGATGAAGAAGAAGGTGCAAGAAGGTGCTATTTCAGAAACAAGAATCGATGAAGAAGGAATACTTCGAGTCAAGTCCAGACTTTGTGTTCCTAATGATTCTGATTTGAAGTATAGAATCATGATGGAGGCACACAACACACCGTTTGCAATCCATCCTGGGAGTACTAAAATGTATCGTGATCTTCGACATGGACCAATATGAAGAGGGAGATCGCGGAGTTTATCTCGAGGTGTTTAACGTGTTAACGTGTTAACGTGTCAAGGCGGAGCATCAAGTGCCAAAGGGTCCATTGCAACCACTTGAGATTCCAAAGTAGAAGCGGGAACACATTACCATGGATTTCGTTACGGGTCTTCCCAAAGTTTCTCAAGGCGTAGATGTGATTTGGGTTATTGTCGATAGATTAACCAAGTCTGCTCATTTCTTGCCTATACGAGAGACTTATTCACTGGAACGTCTTGCTCGTATGTACATAAATGAGATTGTGAGATTGCATGGCATGCCAGTATCCATAGTTTTGGATCATGACCCAAGATTCACTTCATGATTTTGGGTCAATTTGCAGAAAGCTATGGGAACAGATTTATGATTCAGTTCAGCAAATCCTCCTCAAACAAACGGGCAATCGGAAAGGACTATCCAAACTCTTGAAGATCTATTGAGACTCTGTGTTCTAGACTTCAAAGGGAGTTGGGATAAGTAGTTACCATTGGTGGAATTCTCCTACAACAACAGTTATCAGGCAAGTATAGGCATGGCTCCATTCGAGGCATTGTACGGACAAAATTGTCATTCTCCAGTATGTTGGGACGAGGTGGGGGAAGTAACATTGTTGAGACCGGAGTTAGTACGTATGACTACAACAAAGATCTAAATGATCCGGCAATGTATACAAATGGCAGAAGATCGACAAAGAGTTATATGGACCTTCATCAAAAGGACGTGAAATTTAATGTTGGAGACCATGTATTGTTACGTGTTTCTCCATGGAAAGGAGTTACGAGATTCGGAAAAAGAGAAAAGCTCAACCCACGATTCATTGGTCCATTTGAGATCCTTGACCGAGTAGGAAATATGGCTTATAGACTCGCATTACCTTCAAGCATGTCTCGTGTTCATAAAGTTTTTCACATATCCGTGCTTTGTAAATATGTGAAGGACCCAAACCACATTATTGAGTTAGAACCGGACGAGATAGCATAAGATTTAACGTACGAGGAGGTACCTGTCAAGATCTTGGATAAGAAAGAACATGTTCTACGCTCAAAGGTTATACCACAAGTCAAAGTTTTATGGAGGAACAATGCTATTGAAGAAATGACCTGGGAGTTAGAATCAGAAATGAAAGCGAGGTATCCTCACCTTTTCAAAAAACCAGGTACATAAGTCAATTTCGAGGACGAAATTTCATAAGGAGGGAGGTTGTAAGACACCAACTTTTTATGAATAAAATTGAATTTCCTCTATATATTATTTTGAAATATTAAGGGGTTGATTTGATAAATGTGATAAGTTATGGGTAATATGCGCAAATGATTACAAAATAAGCAAGTGTTTATAAAATATTCATTGTTGTCGGGGAATATTCGTACGACGGCGCAGCCATTTGTGGGCCCTATAACGAAAAACTGTCGAATGAAGAAAACGACAAGTATAAGTTTTCTAAAAATAACGGCGTAACGGTTACTGTTAAAACTGTTGAAATACCCGGTGGTTAAAATAAAGTAATACGCGTTGTTGCACAGTAGCACATGGTGTTGCACAATATTTTATATTATTGTTGATTCAATAATTGTCACTGCACAGCATTTTACATTATCAGATCAATAATTTATATTATTTAAATAATATTATTAGATAAAATTATTGACAATGTCTAAGGAAGTTCTGTCTAGGAAAGGGGTTTGGTCACCTAATTACGCGCTAGTAAGGAGAAATCCTTATCGGAAAGCCCCCTCTTTCCTGGTAACGACCTGGTTGTCAATATTATAGTTCTGTAATATTATTTGTGAATAATAATTGATTGTTGATAAAATTATAAGTAAATATTTATTTAATGTGGATATAAATAGAGGAATTTTAGCAAAAGAGACGATTGTTGAAAGTGATATTTTATCCTCTTCGATAAAATAATTCCTTCAAATATATTATTGTAATATTACATTATAAGTGTATAATGTGATAATATAATAATATAATAATGGTAATATGTTTACAATAAATTCACGATATATGAATAAAATGAGGAGAAAGAGAGCAAATTGGATCCGAATTGATTTTGTTGCAATAAATGTTAAAAACATGTTTTGTGAGTTGGTGGGCCCAACTTATTGTTGTAAAATGCTTATGAAATTTATTTCAAAATTTTCATCTGTAGGTTAAGTTTTTTTCGCTTTGGTGTGCTAAGCATTTTCCTATAAATAAGGTGCTTAGTTAAATTTTGAAAATCACACAAGAATCAAAAGTTTCTCTCTCTATAATATTGAGCGTATTTTTGTGAGTATTTAGATACTTTGAGAGTTGATAAACAGTGCAAGTTTTTTTCAGCATTATATCTGTTATTCCGGTCAGAAGTACTATTCTTTTGAGTTAAGGGATGTTATTCTTCTAGTAAGGGATATTATTTTTCTTCTAAATGATGTTATTTCTTTTAATATTATAGAAATACTGGTATGAATTTTATTATGAAATTTTTACCTTTTTATGTCGGGGTTACTATTTACGTATACGACACTATTCACGAATACGGTACTATTCACAAAAAAAAAATTAAAATTTTTTTTCTTTGTCTAAGTTGGTTGTTATGGTTCCTATCTTTGATTGGATCCAAGTTTTAATCTTCATTCTTAAATTTTTCTCCACAATTGATTATTATGGTGCATTCTTGAACTTAGATAAAATTAAATTACGAATTCCTAATCTTTGTCCTTTATCTCACTAGATTTATTTTTTAAAATATTTTTCGTCATCCTCAGTCTTAAATGGTGATATAAACGAATATCTTTAGCATGTAGTGCAAAGATGAATGATTATTTGATGAATATCTTTGGTTTGTAGTGTAAAGATGATTACCTCATGAATATCTTTGGCCGTAGTGCAAAAATGGACAGGTATTGAGATGAACATGACCACTGGTGATACAAATGAATATCTTTGGCCGTAGTGAAAAGATGAATATTTGATTTGAGATATATATTGATTGATGTTACAGGGATAAAATATTGATGATGGACTTTTAAATCATAAAAGATAGTAGACATCATTTTCTACTTAATTCTTCTAATGAATTGTTATTTTCGCTGCAGTTGTTGATCTAAAACTTGTTGTCCATAATATTTTATTTTTCATTATCTTAGTCATAATATTCTTTACTGGGCTAGTTGAGCTCACCCTTTTCTTCTATTGTCCTCTTCAGGAAATGAGAATGTTGCAGAGACTAGTCGGGAAATAGAGTGATGGGCAGAGTTAGAGCAGTAGTAGTCTTCACTATTTTTGTATCATAGTGTGATAATAATTGTAACTATTGAGGACTAAGTTTGAGTGTTTATATTTCGTATTATATACGATTTGTATTGACACTCACAGTTGTGTGGTCGTATTTTGCACGACCGTATGATATAAAAAATTGTATTTGGATTCTATACCTTGTATTTTGCGACTCAGAATGGGTTGGGTGGATTGAACCTATTTTCGGGGCGTCACATCTTAGGGTATATCAAAGGGTATGCTTGGGTATAATGAGATACATATAGAGATAATGAATGATCAATAAAGAATCTACCACATCTGATAAAAGATATGATTCATTAAATAACCCAGTAGTCCTTGACCAAGGCAGAATAAAATTAGAAAGGAGTTTCTAATTTGCATTATTTGGAGTTGTGCATTTTCTAATCGAAACACATATAATTAAATAAAATAATAATTGACAGTAATTTCATGTCTTATATTTAATTGGGACATTGTATGGTGGAAGGATTGGATTGTACGGTAACTATTAACTCGCAGGTTATTTTATGATTAATGTTGAAATCTATATTATCTAGAAAGTCGTTGATCGCTAGGGAGGCTTATCCCTATTGTAGAATAAATATTATTTATTTAAATGAATTATTAGTTTAGTTTATTTATTTAACTAAGATTAGAATTATTCTAATTGATTTATTCACAACTGATTTAATATGGAGAACCTATAGGGTCACACCATAAAAGGAAGAATAATTATTTAAGAAGGTAATGACATAATCGTAATAATATGTTAAGTATAATTAATTTAATCTATGGTGATAGAATAAATTAAATGCTTAATATTTATTATTTAATATTTTAGAAATATTAAATATAAATTAATAAGAGGAGTCTTATTAATATTATTACAATTATTATTATTTTAATTTCTAAAAGGAGTTTAGGAATTAATTTAATATTTGTACTCTCATTTATCCTAATGAGATTAGGAAACAAATTAATTAAAGGAGTTTAATTAATTAATCCCAATATGTTGGGAAACCTAATTAATTAAAGGAGTTTAATTAATTAAATGAAAGCCTATGTCTAATAGGATTAGAAGGGTTGACCAATATCTATATAAGAGGAGTCTTATATTAGATATCAGTTGATGCAATTCCAATTGTTAGAGAGTACTCCTTTTCTATAGAGGATAGAAAACTAGGGTTTAGCCAACCACCATCCTTCTTGAAGAATTACTCTTCCTTGGTTGATCACCTCTAGAGGCTAAATACTTGGGTGGCTAACGTTGATCAAAGGAAGGAATTAATCCCGGATATTCAAGGAGATCATGAATAACAAGGAGTTGAACTCATACCTGTGGAAGCTTAGTTCTACAAAGGTATGAATCTAATCTTATCATTTTTCATTTTAATTAATAACTGTGTGTAGACACTCGAAATTTTCTTCAGTCCTGTTGTAGACACTCGAATTTTTTGCAGTCCTGTTACTAACCCTTCAGGAGGGCAAAACCGTCTATTTTATCTCAACCCTGGTCTCAACCCGAGAAGTATAGGTCAACCCCGGTCTCAACTAAGGAAGTACAGGTCAGCCCCGGTCTCAACCCGGGAGGTACAGGTCAACCCCGGTCTCAACCCGGAAGGTACAGGTCAGCCCCGTCTCAACCCGGGAAGTATAGGTCAGCCCCGGTCTTAACCCGGGAGGTACAGGTTAGCCCCGGTCTCAACCCGAGAGGTACAGGTCAACCTCGGTCTCAACCTGAAAGGTACAGGTCAACCCCGGTCTCAACCCTGGAGGTACAGGTCAGCCTAGGTCTCAACCTGGGGGATACAGGGCAACCCCGATCTTACCCCGGGAGGTACAAGTCACCCCCTGTCTTAACCTGGGAGGTACAAGTCGGCCCCGATCTCATCTCGGGAGGTACAGTTCATCCCCGGTCTTAACCCGGGAGGTACAGGTCAGCCCTGGTCTCAACCCGGCCACCAAGCTACAGTTTGTCAACACCAACAATACAACTGAGTATGAAGGCTGCATAATGGGGCTGAAATTAGCCCAGTCTATGGGTGTCAAACGTTTATTGGTCTTTGGAGATTCTGAGTTGGTTATCAGACAAACCACTAGGGCGTATCACACCAAAGAACTGCATTTGCTGCCCTATCACCGTCAGGTCATCAAAATATCCACGGAGTTTGAAAACATAACTTTCATCCATATTCCTCGTGGTAGGAATGACTTCGCTGATGTATTGGCGACGTTAGCTTTCTTGATCCGCATATTCGATAGGAGTGGGATTCCAAACATCAAATTCACAAGCTAAAAGACCCCGATATACGAGAATTACATTGGAGAAGTATTAGATGAAATACCTCCTATCAAACAACCTTGGTATCAAAACATCAAGGAATATCTCCGAGATGGATCTACACCCGTTGGGATAAGCCAATCCGAACGAAAGAGAATTCACAAGATGGCTATGAAGTTCTAACTGAGTGGAGATGCACTCTACAAAAGGGATGCTGAAATAGGCCTCTTAAGATGCCTTGATAAAGAGCAAGCTCAGAGACTGATGGATGAAGTACACAGTGGAATCTGTGGTCCACACATGAGCGGTCAGCTATTGGCCAAGAAGATATTAAGAACATGGCATTATTGGATTTCTCTCAAAGCTGATTGCTACGATCACGTCAGGAGATGCTTTCAATGCCAAGTACATGGAAATGCCATTCATGCTCCTCCGAACGAGCTGGACAACATGAGTTCGCTATAGCATTTCTCCATGTGGGGAATGGATGTGATAGGCCTAGTAGATCCCAAAGCCAGCAATGTTCATCGATTCATCTTCACTATGATCGATTACTTCACCAAGTGGGTTGAAGCTGCCTCTTTTCCCAAAGTCACTAAAGAGGTCAACATTGGTTTCATCAGAAACAATGTTGTCTGTCGATATGGACAACCAGAGGTGATCGGATCAGACAACACCAAGAACCTAAACAATCAGATGATGAGAGAACTATGCAGCAAGTTCCACATCAAGCATCACAATTTCGTCATCTATCGGCCCAAGATAAATGGTACTGTCGAAGCGGCCAACAAGAACATCAAGAAAATCATGCAAAAAATGTCCGCTAATCACAAAGAATGGCCTGACGTGTTTCCCCTAACCCTGTTAGCATATAGGACGTCAATAAGCTCTTCTACTGGGGCTACCCTCTACTCCTTAGTCTGGCATGGAAGCAGTACTTCCCATAGAAGTAGAAATGGAGTCCCTGAGAGTGTTGATAGACGCTTAGATGAAGGAAGACCAATGGTTGTTAGATCGGTACCACCAATTGTCCCTGATAGATGAAAAGAGGTCTACAGCCATTTTCCACTGGTAGTTATATCAGCAAAGGATTGCTCGATCCTACAATAAGAAAGTTCGAATTCAGTAATTCAAAGAGAATGACCTAGTGCTGAAGAAAGTTTTGGTCAATCAAGATGAAGCCAAAGGAAAGTTCGCCCCAAATTGGGAAGGCCCTTTCATTGTCAGGGAAGTGTTGACAAGAGGAGCTGTCAGATTGCAAGAGATGGACGGGAGTGAATTTCTCTAACTCATCAACTCAGACAACATAAAAAGGTATTATGTCTGAGACACATGCATATCGGCATCTTGGTCCTGCGAATCAAATCATTTCGATTTTCAGTAGAAGACAGAACTACGAATGACCTGATCTCACTCAATCCGGGAGTACGTAGGCAACCATTTTTGGTGCGGTCAAACCAAACAAAAAACTCAAAAACTCATCAAACCAAACTCAAGATCCAAGATAAATACTTCTCAAGCCGCTCTCACACAAAAGTAAACTACGAATGACCTGATCTCCCTACACCCGGGAGTTCGTAGGCCTACTCACGGTGAGGTTTGACCTTCAAAGAGAGAAAATATATAAAAAAAACCAATAAAAACTAGTCCCAAGACACCGAAACTCGATAAAATATAAATCCTATCAAGCCTCCCTGGTCAACGGGCCCGTCCGAGATATTCTCTGACATCTAACTGTCAATGCCTCAAGGAGAAGCTCATGATGCATAAACAACATCAAGTCTTGAAAGAAGTGGTAATCACTCAACAATGACAATACATATCCAAACAGGGAAGTGAATCAAAATATATTTCTCTGATATATAATAATGTTTAATATATATAATGTGTCCTGTAAATGACAAAAATGGCTGATCTAGTATGTGCAGGAAAAACAAAGCTAGTCTATGGACCCAATGATAAACGTGATAGCAGTTCCAACATGGCATCTCTCTTTGAAGATGGAGGAGCCGCTTCAAGCGCAATACCCTCAGCCTCCATGCGGGCAAAACATCCACAGCCATCTACATAGTGGCATTGTGATCATTAATGTAAACATTCACATCAGCAACCAGGCTATAAGTATATGATCGGAGAGCAGTACTGTCGTCAATGTGGAAATCTCGGGAAGCTATGGCCTCATCCTTCTATACAAAATTAACATCCCGGGCAATCAAAGTCTCCTCAATCTCAACAAAATAAGCATCTCGAGAAGATCGAGCCTCATCCCCCTCGACCAATGTCGTATCCCGAGTGGCTCAAGCCTCATCTCTATCAGCAAAAGCTATATCTCAGCCAGACAAGGCAGTCAACATCAGCGCCCTAGCCTGATCTCTGTTGAAGGTCATCCTAGCTAGTGAATCTACCAAAGCTGGATATGTCCCAGTATGAATGATCGGTCGGTCACTAACTAAGGCTGCTGTCAGATCCACGAAAAAATCATCCTCCGTAGGAGAATCAGGATCCTCCATAGGCTTCTCCTTATCTAAATCCACAACTAGAGCTGATTGGATGAATACAACTGATGCTATATCGGTCTCCAACCATGCCGAATACTCTGGAGAACGATCCGGATGGCTAGTAGAGAAATCAGTCATCTCCCTATGAGTCCAACACTCATAAATCCTGATCAAGTCTGCTGATGACATAGAAGAAGCTGGCATCTGCTGATCAATAGCCCCTCAAACTGGTGCAGGCTCTGGAACTGATCGAACTGACCCATGACTGCCAACGGATGGTAAGTGGTCACCCTTCTCAATCCCGCTATGGGCAAGTAGTCCATGCCAGATGCATGGGTGATGAAGCTATATGGGGAGACTAGCCCTGAGCATGGCATAATCGAAAAAGGATGCTCAATATCTGATCGAAAAGCTGACCAGGTCTCTACATCCGAACACTCCTCTGGCTGAAAGGAGTAGAACATAGCTATCTCGTGGGTGAAGCAGTATCCCTGATGTCTGAAGAAGCCAATTAGGCGCAAATGGGTCATGAGCCATACATACATAAGGACAGAGCAACCTCTAAAAACCCCCTCTTGATGGGTACTACAATAGGTAGCTGACCTCAATGTCTCGGCCAGTATCATCGGCAGGATGGTGCTACCCTATCTAAGAGAACTGACCACGACCATCAACCCAACATCCAAGTGGTCCAAATATAGTGGCATGTATACATAGGCCACGATGCACATCAGCAAAACATCTATCTTGGCTGAATGCCATGCCTCTGTCGAGATAATAAAATCACCAGCATATCGATCGTAACTATCCAGTCTGCCAAAACGATCGATCAAGAAGTCAATCAAGATCACTCGTCCAGAAATAATCTCATCCGTGACTACACTCTAACGTAGACCCGACATCCGCAGGAACGGTCTCCATATCACTAATAGTAGTGCGAGCACAAGGCAAGTCCAAAGCCAAACTAGTAAGCCGCTCGTACTCCTCAAAAGTCGGAGTCAACTCATGCCGCCCGAAGCGGAAAACATGCCTCTTAGGTATCCAACAGGATAAATGTCCATCAAGGAATCCGTATGGAGCCTGGAAGTCCACGAGGGCTAATGAATACCCTAACATCCGATCCACTGTCCCTCTAGCTGGGAAGGGCAGGCTCTAGTACCACGACCTCAAGGACGATGCTACCACAGATGGTGGTAAATGCTCGATGCGGCTAACTATCGAGGACGACATCGGTATCACCATATCACAAGACCATCCAGAGGTCAAATCTGAACTCATCTATCTACATACATATCCATGACATAATACATGCATAATGACAATGATAAATATGATGCAATAGATAGGAAATATCATGTATATCTATAATAAACTATCTACTGAAAGCATCATCTCTGTTTGCTAATAAAATAAAAAATAAAAAGTACAGGGATATGGGGTACAACCCCTAACTACTAACAGTGGCCTATCAAAATGGGACACAGCCGCCCAACAGCCAAAATAGTGGCCTATCAAAAGATATAGCTACAAAAACTATCCAAAATATATACACTCAGGCTGTTAACCTGCTCCATCTCCTCCGTGGACACAAAGTCTCATCCATCAAGAATGTCAGGGCGGTACAAGGGAGGATCAGCCCCTGTATAACAGCTAGAAAATGGACCTGTGGAAGGGCCCGCTCCAAAGCTAGAAGGATCACAAGAAGATGCCTCTAATGGATCTCTGACAAGATGCTTGATAAATAAATGAGCTCTCTCCAACTGTTGGGTCAGTATAATCTGGTCCAAGTGAGTAGGCTCCCTGAGGCAAGCTATCCAGTCTGTCATCATCATAGACCCCGACACCATATCTGCCACAAACTGGGTAGCACGAGTCTAAACCCCAATAGTGCGAGGACTCCACCAGCTGCTAAATGCCTCCTGGCTGTATGGACCCACTAATAGGGTAAAGCCATCTATGCCCTCCATCAGAATGTCTATGAATGGCTGAACTAGTAGCCAATGATGCCAAGCAGAAGGAACAAAGGAAATGTGGATCAGCCCTATGATGCTCCCGATAGCACGCTCTCCTGAATAGAGCTCCCAACCTCCCTCTGTCAAAAATGGGACTCTGCGGGTAGATAATGCAAACTCCCGGCCAGAGTGGAAACCGCCCTCAAACCCAACCGTCAAAAAGTCTGAGGTATACGGTACCCATGAGATCGATCCTGCTGTCAAAAGCTCAAGCTGCAGGCGGGAATGGGTGAATCCCTCAGCTACACGGACCTCCGTCAGCTTGGAGTGGTTCCAATACCGTCCCCGAGGATAAGTCTCCATGCCTAAAGTAGTAGCAAGACGTAGGCAAGGAAGCCTCTCATATGCCCAGAACTGGCCATGTAAATATCAAAAGTCCTCAGTGACTAAGACTGACAAATATAAATCTAGAAATCAAAAAGCTACAAGAATAATGTACTCACCAGCAGGAATGGGTAGAACCCTAACCAAGCCTCCGTTACACCCTCCAAGTGCATGCACATACCTCGGAGAAAATAGGCAAAGGTGTAGGTACCCCAATCAAAGTTACTGAGGTGCTCCACATATCGAGTGGCACTGACCAGGGCAAAGGATAGCATCGCAGAGTTGTCCGCCATTAAACAACCCCTGATGATCACCAGAAATAATCATCGCAGAATGCGATCCCTAACCCTCTGATCATTAGGCAGAGACTCAAGAAAAGCCCCACTCTGGGCATCTACACTCAAGGGACTAGATCGGACCGTCCGACCCTTGATCGCTATCGCAGGGACTCCAAGTAGTGACTGAACGGCAGTGGGTATAATATCAGCCACAACAGGCACTGGCTCACCCTCAAACTCTATCCCGGTGATGAACCTCCAATCCATCGGCGTCATCATCACCTCACAATCTAGTAAATGGAGAGATTGAGTCTGGTGGAACCAGCGCTCGGACAAAGCCCTCATATAACACCAGGGGCAATCACAGGGAAGGATAGAAAAGAACGCCTGAAACCCCCAAGTGTCAACAATGTCCTTGTAATCCTTGTGCAGAGTGTGATAAGGAGAATGCACATTAAACCAGTTCCCTCGAGGCTGCGTGAAGCCAGGAACCTGCATCAAAAGCCAACCTATATTAAACCTGTACCCAGAGAATGGCAAAAGAAAGAAAGAAAATCCAGAAAGAAGGAAACTTCGGTCACCTCGTTGGCGTGAAGGAACCTCGATGGATGGTGACTCAAATCTCCCAGCAGATCCTGGACTGTCACAACAATGCCTGGGAGCTCCGCACGTGGAGCCTGAGCTAGGGTAGGAGCAGCAAATGGAGCCTCCTCATCATTTATATCTACCGACGACTCAACCCGGATCGGACGGATCACTGACTTAGCCAATCTACGAGGCGGCCGTGCTGGCCGTGTCTGAGGAACATCAGAGGCTCTCCTCCGTCTAATTCCTGAAATGACCCTACTTGCACTCCCGGGTCTATCTCGGTCCATCACCTGGATAAAGTCGCCAAATCACCTCTGAAAGGGTGAGGTAAGCCTAAAACCTATGGCTTATTAATTTAAATTAGTATTTTATGCACTTTTAAATCCTAAAACATGCATGGTCAGTCAAAATCCCTAGTAGAATCAAAATTGCATGTTTATTAAAAGCTCAGGCTTTTGAAATTTTTTTGCTAGTCTCCTTTGTAAAATGGAATGTCCGCATGCACACAGGCATGTCTAGGTAGTCATTCAGTAGCACACCTTTCCAAAAATAGAAACAATTCATATTTATGAAAAAAAATCAAAAATAAACTTCACATGGTAGCCAAATTACCATGGACATTTTTTAGTTGAAAATCCTGGCTCATTATGCCTCAAAAAGGATGAGTAAACTGATCAAAAAAAGAAAAAAATGACTGTCTCAGAATTCAAATTTTCTTACATCAAAACGTGCATTGCAGTAAAATATACAAACTTATGAAGTCAAAAAAAAATTTGCAAGTCATATAAGCATACATTTTTGATACATTGCGTTCAAAAGCACCCTACGTGGTTTAAATACTTCTAACGGTCAAAACTTGAAAAAAAAGGATGTAAAATTTGCCTGAGATGTGCAGAACGTGTGGCCGCTGACGGAATCTAAAAATTGCTGCCCAAACTCCGTAGATCTGAAAAAGAAAATTGGATTCCGTTTGAAACTCAAAATTGAAAATGAGTTTATGAGCTCCCCGCTGCCCAATATAAATCCGCAAAAAGGATCGGGCCCACCTGCAGCTGTCGTACCACTACCTACGACTCCCTAAGGTGGGTCCCACTCCCTCCAACTGGGTCCAGTTTGAGTTAAAACGGAGTTTACATGAGCTAAAAAGTCAAATCTGAGAAAAGACTGTTACGCGATTGGGCAGATTGGCCTGAAATTCTACTTTTAAGCAGCGATGTACTGACAGAAAAATGAACTTCATGAAAACCATGGGTTATCATCCCGAAGAAATATCCGGGGACCAATGATGAAAACTGCTAAAAAACTGCACAAAACTGTCGAAAACTGCCACTTTCAAAGCATCGGGTACTGACCGATGCGATTTCAGCCGTTGGCACTGTAACGACCCCAAAATTCATACAATATAATTCTCATCCTCGATCATTAGCAATACATCTTTAATCTATCTTTACATTATTATTCGATATTAAAATCACTAAAAATGCGGAATATTTAAAATTTTTATAAACCTTCTTTCTATATTGCCCTGAATCGCAATCTTAACATTACAAATATTTGATTCAATTCTATTACATGAATCGCTACAACAAAAGGACTATACAAAGTCTAAAATCACTAAGCAATATCCATTATACGTCGGATAGCTCAACTTACAACTTAACAATTAAGTTACAATGAAAACATCAACTACAATTTGAAATTTAACAAAATTAATATTCTTGAACATTGATCTCTATAAATCACTTAACACGTATCTTTACCTTGCATCCTTGACCTGCAAAAATGGTTATTTGCAAGAGTGAGCTCGACAGCTCAACAAGATCTAACAGTTTTCATGCATCACATAGCACATAATTAACATGCTCAACATTAAAGTAACATGGCATACATGCTTTAATCACATAACAAATATAAAGATTGAGTTCCTTACTCAATCAACATTATTAAATCAATCAATGTAGTCATAAATTGACTTTAACATTTCATGCTTGCAACATATACAACATAGCATACTCTTTGCAATACAATTTAAAACAGTTCATAATATCATCAAGTTCACATAGAAAATAGGAACCGAAAGACTTGCCTTGATCGTTATTTACCAATAACAGTTTAACAGCTTACAGATATCTGCACTTCACGTGCCCTACACAATTATATAATCATTCACATAAACTATTAGTCACATAGCAAAATATATTAGTTGTAATGTAAACGTTACTCTACATCTCATAACCCTTCCTATTATCAATACACAATGTTCAACTTGATTGTGTTAACTATCGACTTATATTTCACTATATTTCTTTTTCGTAATATTCAAAATTTATTCAAGTGTTTAAGTCTTGCTAGGACTAATTATTGGTTTTATACTAACCCCATTTAATATCTTATAATGTTCATTTCATTAGAATCGAAACACTATTTAAGTGTATTACCACATTACACGGCGTTTCGACGTTTATACGTCACACGCCTAACTCGCCTCTTTTGCATGTGCTTTGCATGCTCCTAGATTGGGTTACATTACTCTATAATGTTTCATTCTTATTAAAACATAATATTAAACAAGGTCATACACACTCGTTGCGACGTTGAAATGCTTACACGTCCGTATGTCAAACTTGCCTATTCGAACGCCCAAACGACACACATTTGCGCACGCTTAGCACGCCCAACCGAATTGTCTAATACTCAAGGGTTAATGCTAAGTATCATTATAATACCTAATAGTCATGTTATGGAATTTAGAACATTATTTTACATGGTCGGGAGCATTACATGTGCATACGTGCATGCCCGACGCCCCCCGATTGCCTCCAAAAATACATCAGTCCCAAAAATAACCATTTTGACCCTAGCTAACGACCTCAAATTGAAAAACTTAAAGAACGAAAGTTGTAGGTCTACTCGTGCTCGTTCTGGATCATCTTGAATCACCTCAATCCGAGTCGGTTTGAAAATGTTATGGCCATTTTACCATAGGAGGTCAAAATATTCTCGGACTAACTTTTCCTCCCGGCGCAGCTGCGCCCCAACCAGCCTTGGGGGCAGCGCAGCTGCGCCCCTGGCAGCGTGTTATGCGACTTTTTCCTCCAGTATGTTGCTCTGGAGAATTTTCTAACCCTTTCCTCCTTCCAATCATCATAAATCAAGCTATACACATCCAACTGAGTCCGTTTTGGACTCTATGGATTCGTAATTCATAGAACTACACATCTACATGATAATTATAACACTTCAAAAACATTAACAATACCTTTTAAGGGTTCCAATTCAGTGTTCATGCTAATTCTTCATGTTTTACATATATTTAGCGAATTCAATCACTACGAATTCGTTTTACATCAGTTTTGACTCGTTCAACTTGGGTTATTTTTCGTTTTTTCAAGTACTATCATGATACATCATCAATTTTCATTTTAAAATTCAACCAAAACACATAAACCCATAAGAACACAAATTCTCCATTAGAAACTTATTTTTACAATACTTTGATTTCTGAAAAATCGTTTAGAGTATATATGTAAGGGATTATAACATCTATCAATTCATTCATAAAAACTCATGAACATGTTATGTATATATAATCATGTATATACCAATTTTCATAGAAGTTCAATTAACATAGAACTAACAATGAAAAATATAAAACAAACTCTTTAAAAATACAAGGGTTCAAATCATACCCTTAATGCTTAGTGAGGAAGAAGATGGTGAGATTTAGCAATGACTCTCTCAAGGCCTTCCTCCTTTCCTCTTCTTCTTCCTTCTTTTCTCTCTATCTTTTCTCTGTATTTCTTTTTGTTTCTAACACTGACTATTTTCTCTAACTCTTGTTTTAATCTAACGTTTATTATAATATACATATATCTATATACATATAATACAATCACAAATATAAACATAATAACCCTTATTAACTATAATAATTACAATTAATATATAAGTTACAAATTTAAATTTTAAAAGCATTAAAGCTTGTTTGGCAAAACAAGTTATTTTAAAAACAGGTTTTAATAGTTAAGGCCCCGTTTGGCAATACGGATTTAAAATAATGCAAGGGCCTTGTTTGGGAAAACGGTTTTAAAAACTCTTTTTTTTCTTTTAATAAATCCTTTAACACATCTTGTTAATGTTATACTTTAATCAATTAAATCCTAACATTCTAATTTAATTAATTAAAAGGCTAACATCAATTAAGCACATAAAATTGTCACATAATTATAATTAATTACTAATTATACTTACATGTAACACTCATCACATTACTCATCTAATTTAATTATCTCAATTAAATTAGAACTATAACATAAAATCATTATATCAATTAAATTAAATACTAAATATTCATTTAATTAATATACTACACTTAATTACATTACTCCATAATAATCACATAATTATTTATTTAACTCAATAAATAATTCAATTAGAATATTTATTTACTCCAATAAATATTAAAATTAACATTCAAATTATCTTCACATAAATTCACATATTTCACCATATATGACACGTATTCACATACTCAAACTCAAAACATCAGATAATAAGAATTTTATTTATTAAATTCTCATTTAAAAAATTCTAAAAATCTGGGATGTTACAGGCACAACCCCAGCGAAGCATCGGGTACTGACTGATGATAGTTCAGTCGTTGGCACAACCCCAGCAAAGAGTCGGGTATAGACCGATGGCATTTCCGTGTTGGCTCAACCCTAACGAAGCATCGGGTACAAATCGATGACAGTTCAGCCGCTGGCACAACCCCAGCAAAGCATCGGGTACTGACCGATGACAGTTCAGACGTTAGCACAACCCCAGCAAAGCGTCGGGTACAGACCGATGACATTTTAGCCGTTGGCACAACCCCAACGAAGCATAGGGTACTGAGCGATGACAGTTCAGCCGTTGGCACAACCCCAATGAAGCGTCGGGTACTGACCGATGACATTTTTGCTATTGGGTCAACCCCAGCGAAGCGTCGGGTACTAACCGATGATAGTTCAGCCATTGGCACAACCCCAGTTAACTATCGGGTACTGACCGATGACAGTTCAGCCGTTGGCACAACCCCAATGAAGCATCGGGTACAGACAGGTGACAGTTCAGCTGTTGGCACAACCCCAACGAAGCGTCGGGTCCTGACCGATGACATTTCACCTGTTGGCTCAACCCCAGCGAAGCATCGGCTATAAACCGGTGACAGTTTTTCAGCCATTGGCTCAACTCCAGTGAAGTATCGGGAATGATATGTTGGCAAAAATAGTATATCAATCTATCCCAACAAAGGACATATGATGGAATCTGTTATACACATCCTCAGAGGGAGAACCATGAAGTATTGGTGATTCAACCCCCTGTTGCAAACTACCGTTGTAAATTATCATCAGGATAGGCATCGGAAGCACCCACTAAGGTAACTCGATAACCGAGATATGTCCCTAGAGGAGGAGCCTTTAGAAATGTACAACGACATTAGCCGAAAGGAAATATGCCTTACGGAGAGTATTGACAGACCTGTGAAACCATTGGTCTCAAACTAAGGTTGCATTAATAATGTTATCTCTATCAAAGTCGACAAGGCTATCATGAATAACATCATCCCCAGCAAAAAGTGACGAGGACAATTGGAGATAGCCTATTAGTGATATCCTACCAGTAATCGCCTGACAGTGCTGCCCAAGGGTTATCATGAATGACGTTATCCCCAGCAAAAAATAATGTAAATATTCAATGATAACCCTAACCCGTTAAAAGGCATCTAACATTCATCACATATCATGCCATGCATTGCCTTACCTTTGCCTTTGCATTTGCATTTCTAGTGTCTAGCAATCTTTATCCTGTTCATTCCACTGCATTACATGAACATGATAAAGAGGGGCACCTGTAGACACTCAAAATTTTCTTCTGTCCTGTTGTAGACACTCAAATTTTTTGCATTCTGTTACTAACCCTGCAAGAGAGCAAAACCGTCTATTTTAACTCAACCCCAATCTAAACACGAGAAGTACAGGTCAACCCCGGTCTCAACCCGGGAGGTATATGTCAGCCCCTGTCTCAACACGAGAAATACATATAAACCCCGGTCTCAACCTGGGAGGTACAGGTCAGCCCCGGTCTCAACCCGAGAAGTATAGGTCAACCTCGGTCTCAACCCGAGAGGTACAGGTCATCACCGATCTCAACTCGCGAAGTACAGGTCAACCCCGGTCTTAACCCGGGAGGTACAGGCCAGCCCCGGTCTCAACCCGGGAGGTACAGGTCAACCTCGGTCTCAACCCGGGAGGTACAAGTCATCCCCGATCTTAACCTAGGAGGACAGGTCGGCCCCAGTCTCATCCCAAGAGGTACAGTTCATCCCCGATCTCAACCAGGCAGGTACAGGTCAGCCTCGGTCTCAACCCGAGAGGTACAGGTTAGCCCCGGTCTCATCTCGTGAGGTACAATTCATCCCCGGTCTTAACTCGGGAGGTCAGGTTAAGCTCCGGTCACAACCCTAAAGGCCAACTCAATTTCGAAGACAACCCCGAAGCCTCACACCCTCTCTAGAGACAAACCTGGAAGAACCTAGTCAGCCTCGGAGATAACCATGAGGACAAACATAATCGACTGGAATCCAAACCACGGAGACAACCCTAGGAAGTCAGCCGAAGGCCATGCCAGCATTGAAGGCAACCCCAAGAGGGGCAAAATGGTAATTTTACCAACTTAAAGTTGATTTGGTCAAACTTGAGCCGAATTGATGCAGCCAAGGTTAGGAAGAACCATAACGATGAACCCGAGTGAAAACAGCGCAAGACAGCTCAACGGACAAACTGTGAGGAATCAAAGACCTGGTTATGAACCCGTCTTTTTGGACTCGAAAAAGGTTTACTCTCATATCATTGTGAAACTCTCGGCGAGGGCTTTTGAAAAAGGTACAGCACGCCTCAAACGGACGCTACGATCAAAAGTTAGAAAGTTTTGAACCTGACATCGCATTACTCGGAGTGCACGTACTTTGATGAAATAGGGCCCACCACGTGGGCCATGCCACATGGAGCCGCACCTCTACCTATGGCTGCCGCAGGTAGAGCCGCTTCCACCGAGTCTATATATATGAGTGCACCCCCAGCTCATTTTATAATAGGAAAACGCTCTGAACCTCTGTCCGTTTTGTTTCTTAGCCCCACTCTTGTACTCCAAACCCAAATTTTATTACTCTAACACGTAGATATACTCATATACTTCCACATATCAAAACTTAACTGGTAGAAACAGACGTTTAAAGCCTACGATTTGATAAAAAGCCCATGTTGCAGTCCATTGTGATTATTTTTACGATCAGAAAGTTTATATTATTTCATTGCACTTTTATACAATTCCACGTTAAGTTTCACTTTCTGATTATGCCCGGAACTCAGTTCTGTAGCCGTTTTTGCTTACTTTTTGTACATTTTAGTACGTAAACGCATTTTCTGGCATTTCTACAACTCGGATTGACGATCCGTCACTTTTAACAGCTTATATATATATATATATATATATATATATATATACCCTCCACCAGACTAGGTTATATTCCCAGTCCCGGTTTGACTACTTTCTGTCTATATTTAGCTATATATATATATATATATATATATACTAATATTTCAATTCTGTCAAGCCAGGATGTCAAATTCGAGGTAGTTTACTGCTTTTATATATATAACTGTATATATATATATATATATATACATTTTTCTGACTTATTTGGGCCTGGATTTATACTTCGTGGCCTTTTTATTGCTTTACTATATATATATTAATTATATATATTAACATTTCCATTCAAGTTTGTCCTGGATCATTCTGTGGCCTTTTTACTACTTTTATAAATATATATATATATATATATATATATATATAATTACATTTCTGTCCGGGCAAAGGATAAAATATTTGTGGCCCTTTATAATTTGTCAATATATATATATATATATTTACATTCTGTCCCGCCTAGATTACTTCGTGGCTTTTTACAGCTTTTATAAATATATATATATATATATATATATATATTTATTTATTTACATTCCAGTCCGGGCATCGGAGTGAAAACCCACTGCCCTTTACCGCTTTTATACATATATATATATTTTTCCATTCTGTCCAGCCTCGATTATTTTGTGGCTTTTTAGAGCTTTTAAAAATCTATATATATATATATATATATATATATATATATATATTTACATTCCAGTTCGGGGCATCGTAGTAAAAACCCATCACCCTTTACAGCTTTCGTATATATATATAACTATATATATCTGCTATTACTCATTTTGATTAAATTATTGCTTTAAATATTCATTTGATATGAATTGGAACTGACATTTTTGTGGGCAAACTAGATTTCTTTAAATCTCGCCAACTCTAGCTTTCAAACGGTTCAAAATAGGTCCAGACGGAACCGGGAAGCTAGAACGGCTGAGATTTACTTAAATCTAGCATTTTTTCTAGTTACAGTTCTAAAAGCAACCTCGCGGCCTTAGATCATTATCAAGTGGGAACGAGACGCTTCGGCTATGCACGAGCAAGGATTTACTGATGAATCCTTGGTTCCAACGACGTCTGGATGTAAATATATACATTTCTATGCATATTTGAACTGTGCAGGTTTTATTGGCTTCTCTTTGTGAGCCTAGGAATTGTGGGATTCATAATCAAACTGATCAGAATCTGATTCCCACGATGGACAAACTCTCCTTTACAGATGTATCCTGCAAGTGTTTTCTGTAAAAATGTATATCCGAAAGACCTTAAAACAGTCATCCAGGTTTAAGGTCTCAACATAATGAGAATATGGTTTATCGTGTTAGATTTACTCCGATGGCTGTCATACCCATGAGAAGATCGACACTTGTATATATTCTGTGGTCGAGGATGGTTCGCAGCCCGACAATCACCATTCAAATTGAGCCTAAAGGATGAAAAGATAAAGTGAAGTATCGATATGTTTTAATTCCTATGTTAGCGTAAGGGTTTGAAAACCTGCTTTCAAAACATCATTTTAATAATCTTATCTAAAAAAGAGACTTTTGCAAATTAAATCAAACCCTTCGTATATAGGTTCAACAAAGCATATCCATACTTTCAAATCAATTAATCGTAGGCCCAATTTCTTTCAGCATTCACACACACATTGCAGATTTAAAAGGGAAATATTGAAATGATGCGGTACCATGTTTACACGGGAGTTGTGGGATGCGAAACACCTTCCCCACACTTAACCAAGCCCCCGAACTTAGAACTTCAGTTTCAAAGATCAAGTTTCGACAGTGTCCAGCAATTCGGCATACTTTTAAACAAAACTCGGTTGAGTTGGTACAACCATTTTAAATCTACCAATTGGCGACTCTGTAAAACGTTCAAATCGTCGACATGATATATGTTGGCCTTTTCCTAAAAATCCTTCAAAACTTTTTTCACAAATAAAAAGAATAAGGGCAGCCAAAACATTAGGAAGAGAGAAAGATTCGGGTTCAACTCGACCCGTAATTTTTTCCCGACGTCGACATTGTGCATAAAGGATGATCCAGGTAAAAGGTTTGTGGAACTTTTTTAAAACTTTGATATACCATGTTTTCGCTTTTGCAATTTGATTGCGCCATGATTTCACTCAAAACCTAACAATTATATCTTATAAAATATTTACGTGAGCACCAAATCTGCTACAGGGAGTATAGAGAATTTAGGTGTGTCACAGACATGCTCCAGTCGATGGAAATTATCTCGAAGATTCCCGATTCGTCAGTAATTATTATTTTTTAATCCGTTAGAAGCCTAATTCCCCCATTAAGCCTCCTCAATCATTTTATTATTATTTTATTTTCTAGACACACATATATACATAAATTTTATACACCAAAATAATTTTTCTGAAATTTTTCCTTTTTATTAAATATTTTTCAAAAGCCAATTTTAGTTCTTAACTTAGCAAAATTTGCTATATCATGCTCAACTCCTAAAATTCTCAAATTTTGATAGAATCTTACACATATTAACATGAACTTCTAGTTTAAATTTCGTTGTCATCGGAATTATAGAACTCTAGTTATAGCCATTTTCGTCCAAAAAATCCTAAAATTGAAATGGCCATAACTCAATCGATTTAAGTCGGAATATGCTCAACTTTGGACAGGAGCTTCACTATATTATATATTTTCATGTCACAAAAGGTCTGAATTTATTTCAATAATTAAATGACCAAAAATGCCTCTGGAGAGTTTTGGACAGATTGCTTTTTGGTATTTCCAGATTTTGCCTACTTTGCTAAAAATTGTCCATACGAAAATCTACAATGAATTTTTTAGTGATTCCACTTGGAGAAGTTAGGGAACTCATAGATATAAATCAAGAAAATAACCACACTCAAAAATACAAAATAGAATGAGGGATATGATTGTTCAAAGTTTATGTTCTATTTTCTCAAAAATCAGTTTTTATAACCTTTATGATTTCTAAGGAAACTTCTATGATCTCGTGGTTTATCAAATATAAGACATCATAAACCAACATAATACATCTTAATACTTTTTATATTCAAGAATCTACCATGATCCATCATTAAATTCATCAAACTCTATGACAAACATGCTTAAACATAAACTAAACTAAGAAATTTCAAAGCTAGGATTAGGAAAACTTTCGAACATTTTCTAGGAAGGGATGGATGATGGCTATTCCTTCTTGGATGAGCTTGATAGCGTCCTCCTCCTTGCTTCTCCTAGTCGTGGCCTCCCCCCTTCCATTCCCTCTCAAGCTCTCAAGCTTTCACTAGTGTTTTGGGTGAGAGTGATGGAGAAAACCCATGGTTTCTTCTTTGTCTTCTTCCTTTTTCCTCTCTTCTCTCCTCTACCTCTTCCATGGCAGCACTTTTCTCTCTCTTCCTCTCTATTTGGTCGGGTATGCAAGGGAAAATGAGAGGAAATGTTTCTTTTATTTCTCTTATCTTTACGTGAATGAATTAAATGTTTAATATTAGATAAAGTGGGGAACTAGATCCACTTTTTAGGGAAAGTTGGTGAGAGTTGTTGGGGAGTAGGTGGGCTGCCCATGTGCTGGAATCTTCAGCAAATTTTGGTCAAATTGGTCCCGCTTTTATTATCTCGTTTTGCGTGTTTAATCCCATTTTTGACTTTTCAGACCCGAAAAATTAAAATTTTGAGTTTATAGTCGATTCCTACTAAATTCGACGCTCCCAACGTCATGGGTACATCCGTTTTTTCAAATTTATTTCCAAATTTTAAGTTTGGCTTTTATCTATAAAAGTCAACCGTTGACTTTGACCAAAAAGTCAACCCTAACATATTTTGCGTTTACAGTCTATTATTACTAATTTTGACGTTCCGTACTCAAATATCCAGTCCGCGTCTCAAGATTCCACTCCTAACTCCATGTTTGAATTTTTTTTCTCCATAAAAGTCAACTGTTAACTTTGACCAAAAAGTCACCCCCGATACATTTAGTGTTTACAGTCTTTTCTGACTAAACTTGACGTTCTAGACGAAACTGAGCAATCCGTGCTTCAAAATTCTATCACTAACTCAAATTTTGAGTTTTAACTTACTTCTTTTTATTATTAATCATATTAGCCAATCATTTATTGATTATTATTCATTTCATTTGTCATTCAAGGTCAACATTCGAGCTATGTTAATTAATAACATAGTTTTATCTTGATTCTCACGTCCTTAACACAATTTATCGTATTTGCTTTTCTTTTCATCCTTTAGCTATTACATTTTTTCCCTCTTACAAGGATCCCATGCCGGATTAATCACTATTCCTATAACGTTGTAGTTTAGTTTACTACTAAATTTCTACATAATTTCTCTCATCGATTAAATTTATCGCATTACCTTAACATAAGTATTATTTTACTACCTCTTTCATTTATCTTTCTATATCCCATTCATGGACAAAAATCTGTTCTTAGCCCAAGTCTTATATGACTTGCTTCGGCTCATGGATACCTTCTTATCTTAGGTATTAATATTTTAAATAGTTCTATAATTCACGTTCAACTCTTTTTACTTTCTTTCAGATATTAAACCATATAGGCTCTTTTCAAAAAAAATTAATTATTCCTCTATTTTCAAATCTAGGTTTTATTCTTTAAACCTTTATTCAATTATTTGAGACAAGTCTCATAAATTTTCTTATTTGAGACAAGTCTTATAAATTTTTGGGTTATCACAAGAGCAACTTCATTATTATCTAGACTCAGGAGTTTTTCATTTAGTTCTTCATCATCACTTTCATGATCTACAACTAGAGTTTTGAAAGCAATTCCTTTCTTCTTGAGATCTGTGTCTGATCCGACTTTTTCGACTACCATGTAGACTTCATGGGCACGAAGATTTTCACTAAAACTATCAAGAGGATATGCAGCTAGATCTTACATTTCCTTGATTGGTGTAACCTTTATTTTCCCGATGGATGGAAGGGCTTGGAGAATTCTTTTGTTTCTCTCATTAGTTGTATATGTCTTCCCTAGTTGTTCCAACTCATCAATGATTCTTGAAAAACGTATTTCCATATCAATGATCTTTTGTCCTTCTTCAAGCTTGAAACTCTCATATTCTTGGATTTGAGCATCTTTTCTGGTTTCTTTGATATGATTGGTTCCTTCATAGGTTACAATTAATTTTTTCCAGATTTTTTTTACATTTTTATAGTTGTTAACTCTTTTGTACTCTTTTTCAATTAGAGCAATAGTTAACACATGTTCAACTGGCGAAGCTTTTTCATAGCCTCTTCATCTTCAATGGTGAACTCATCAATATCTTTCTCAACGATATTTTCTCCTTGAATTTTAGTTGGAATTTTTACACCTCGTTTTATTGCAAACCAAACTTTGATTCCTTATGACTTGGCTTAGATTTTAAATATGTTCTTCCAGGTGGCAAAGTTTATTCCATCAAATAGTGGAGGTCTGGACATTGATAGTCCTTCTCCATAACCAGTGGCATTGTAGGCCATAGATAGATCTACTTTTAGTTATGCCTATATTTACTCAACAAACAAGTTAAAGAGCACTGCTCTGATACTAATTGAAAGTTTAATAATAATCTAGAAGAGGGGTTGTATAAATTATTATAGATTAAAAATTTATCTTAGGCCTTTTTGAATTTTTTTGAATTAATTAATTTACAGTGTTAAATTAATAAACAAGATAATAAAAAATTCAATCACAGAATGCATAGAGATTTGTCTGGTTCACAACATACATCCCGGGGATGTTGCTACGTCCAGTCTCAAGCTCCTCTCCAGGACTTGAGATCCTATTACTTCTTGTAATAAAAACTCCTTTAACAGGAGGAGAAGGCTTGACAAAGTTTTATAGACAAACTTACAACTATTCTCAAATAACTATCTTGGACAGCAAACTCCCAACTTCTTTCTCAAGCTTATTTATACTTTTATTTTGATTTTAGTTCTATTCTATGATCTTGTCTTGAAATGACAGCCTCTTCCTCACCTCACAAGTACACTAGAGATCTAATTCCCAGCTAATCTCTCTAAGACTTTGGTCTTGGTCGAAGAGTTACTTTTCTTTCTCACAATAAAAAAAAAAACTAACTTTACTCTTTTCCCTTTTACAAAAGTTTTAGATACAGATATGCTTCTAAAATAAGCTGATAGCAATTAGAGATCAAGTAATTATATAAAAGTTCAATGACTTTTATCTGAGAGAAATGTGGTTCTGTATAAGCAAATATAAATTTATGCTTGTTTTTAAAAGTTTATAGAACTTTTATAATTATTCTTCTTGATTAAACAAATAGATCAATTTTTAGTTTAGCTCAAAAATGCTTCTTTAAAAGCAAATATATAGTTTAATGCAATTTTATAAAGAATTATTTATTCTTCATAATAAAGAGTGTGTTTCTATGTATTTCAAAAAAATTATAATTATAATTTCAGATTTTATCCAACAAGTATTCTATGAATGAATTTAAGTTTAAATACTTGTCATCAACAATATAATGAATAAATCAGTTAAACAATAGTTATCAAGTATAATAAATGAGTCTGTTAAACAATACTTAATATAACAAATATAATTGTTTAACTCAAAGAATATATAATAATATATTTTATCTATTATGTGAATAATTATAAATAAGGCCACTTAAAATTTTAAAGATCGTTTGAATAATTCACACAATCATTTGCTCAAGAATGAATAAATTCAAATTGTATCGGTATCTAAGTACTGACCAAATTTATAGTTTCACAATTAATACTTATATAAATATTTTCGATAGATCACTTAAAACTTCAAATACGGTTCGGATATTTCACTATATAAGAGGAATATCTCGGGGTTGTTTTGAACGATCAAGTGTTAATCTACTTTATGATATTTATATAAATAATATCAATAAAAGGTCACTTAGGACTTTGAGCACTCGTTCGGCTAATTCCCTCACTTAAGAGGAATATCTCCGTTATAATTTCGGTGTCTAAGTACTGACTTTGTATTTGATAATTATAGATGAAATATATATATATATATATATATATATATATATAATTGTGTATAAAAATTTATTTCTATATATATATAAATCTAAATAAGAAAGAGATAATCCAAATAAATCAAATCAAATAACTTATCTCAAATAGTTAGACCAATTTATTATTCTCAATTGATTAGAACTTTTGATAAGAGAGCGAAAGCTTTTTAGAGAGAGAGAGTATGTAGGCAAGGAGAGTAAGCTTTTCTTTTCAAGTGAATTGGCAAACTAAAATGAAAGAAAACACCTCCTATTTATAGAATTTTGAATTTGAGGGCAAAAAGGTAATTTGGAAAGTTGGTTTGAAAATCAATGCTTAGATTTATTTTTTTGAAATGAACGGTCTAGATGAAAAAAATTTATGAGCGCACAGATTGAAGAAAAATTTCGCCCATGCAAAATAATCTTCCTCGAATTTGTCTCCTTCACATTTAAATTTTAGTTCATTAGAATTTTTGTCAACTTTTGCATACTTTACCTGTTTAGACAGTATCTCATTTCATGCTTGGGTAATACAAAAAGGACTTGTCCCCAAAAAATTGTCATAGCACATGCACCATTCTTTTAAGCATTTATTGAATGCTCTCATATATATATATATATATATATACACACACACATATACATATATACACACACATATACATATACATATACATATGCATATATACATACATATGCATAAATATCATGTATGCTACCATATTAATTTTGGTAAACAATATTTTCCCCCCTTTCTAAAAGATAATTTTTTAAGAAAAAAAATAGAAGTTTTTCTTACCTTAGGAAATGCTAATTTATGAACAAATTTATTTAACATGTATTATACTTGTATGGACCTAAATATGTTGAATCATGGTTGAAAACACCATTGTTCATGGAGACATTTCATTAGAGAAAAAGAAAGAACAAAGGAACATAAGCTAGATTAGTATGAAAATTTCAGAATCTGACCCAAAATGGTAAAGGACATAACTCCTTGTGTATAATAAATTTTTGAGTGAGGTTTATGGTGTTGGATAGTGTTGCCTATTTTATTAACAGCAATTAAACACGCAAGTATACGTGTTCGTTTGTAACATTTAGCAAGCAAGGATATCGTTCCCACGAGGAAATAGATTAATATTACCAAATATCAATTTTAATTCAATTAATCTTAAATTAAACTACGAATAATGATTGTGATTTTGAGAATTCTAATTAACAACTAAAATATATTGTCACAAGAATGAATGCAGATGGAATAGGTTAAGATCACAACTTCCCTTAGTATTTTATTTAAACCAATACACTCCTCATTTAATTATTTAATCACTATGAATCGCTAACCAAGAATTCTTTATAATATTCAAGTACTTCTTCCGAAGACACGTAAACGAATCCTTATACATCCAGCAGTTACGCAACAGATTTACAAGGAACACCCTAACTAATTAATCCACTATATTCCTATGTGAATTAAGATAATTGGGGTTTTCAAGCACAGATTCTTTTAATGGTTGCAAAAGACATATAGATATATTCATATCCTATATGCTAAACATATTAACCTTATTCAGATTATATGAACAGATGCTATCATATCTAGATCTAACTCATACTCCATTTTCCAATTTAGTATAAATTATCCCGATAATTGTTGATCAGACAATTAATCGATGAACACAAGATATGATAAACGATACAAGAGTAATTAACTTAATTCAAATAAGGAGCATCAAATTCAAATTGCATACTAAGTTCTGTTGCGATCTTAATAAAAAGTTAGTTCATAATGATAGAGGAAAACATCATCCAAATTAAGAATCCAAACATCCCAAAGATTACAAAATTAAAGATAGATGAAAGGGATAGAAGAAACTATTAAGCCGCTCCAAATCTCTAACTTGATCTTCCACCTTTTGTAAATCTCCTTCGTGTTTTCCTTCAATCTATTTTTGCAAATCCTTGTTACGTTGTATCTCCCTCTGTCCCTTACTTTTAAAACCCTCATATCCAGTCTGATTGGCCTCCATTGTACTCAACCACATAAATTAGCATCCAAAATCGTGCATGAGCGCCTAGGCGCTTGACCTAGGGCAAATCCAAGCGCCTAGGCTCTTGACCAGGACCAAGTAATTACAAAAATGCCATTAAGCCTATTTTTAACTTTTTTTTAATTCTTTTCTCTTTTAAAATGACATATCTGTCCTTCTAGATCCACCTACAAGAAATAAACACAAAAACAAATAAATAGACCCTAAAAACACGTAAAGATAACAATAAGTAAGCTTAAACAATATCTAATTCATAGGTATGACACCTACTCATCAAATACCCCTAAACTTGACCAATTGCTTGTCCTCAAGCAATGCAATAATGCAAATGCAACCTAACTATATGCCTACGAATCAAATAACCAAATAACATAGCATCCAATATCAGGCCTCAAAAATAACACATAATACTCAATCTAGAACATCCAACCAACATAAAGTTTCCAACTCAAATCACTTAGTCAAATTATGCCTGTCGTCATTCATGTTATGTGTGTGTGTAAACCAACTATTTTAATTAATCACAGCTCAAATCACTCACATAAGCAACATCTTAGAAAGAAACTCTAGTTTTTATTAAACTCAACCAGTTAACACAACCAATCCGACTAATGCAAGCAATTACTAAGCAAAGGGGTATCACCAAGGGTCATCATACACATACTTTATTATTGTGCGAGTGCGTTTTACACTCCATCTCATTTTTAACTCGACTTGTGCAATGTCTAGTTTCCTTAGGCTTTCAAAACTACCCATGTATCTAGCTTTCGACCAGTGACTCCCAAACTAGTTGGCTTTAGGGCACTAGGTATTAAGACACCCCTACGGATCTAATAACCCAAGTAACAATGACCACGAAACTAAACCAGTCAAGTTTGATTATTTATTCCTGTTTTTCTTATTTTTCTCTTTTCTAATTTTTTTCTCTTTTATTTTTATTTTTATGACTCACCCCAAGATTCCCCCAAACTTAGTTTCTTGCTTAACTTCCGCCTTCATGAATGTTTTACTGATTTCATCAAATATTATCCCAAATTTTCTTACCAGAAATAGATTATGTAACGATTTGACTCAAATTGACCAAATAGTCAGTTATGTGTTTTCCTTGCTAATTATGAGTTTCGGACAAGCATAATTAACTTCACAATTTAAGTCATCACTTCACATTAGTATTCAATCCTATTTGAGTCTCAAACTATCAATTCAGTTTTATCATTGGCCAAAATTAGATAACTACATCATACACTGCTTGGTTCATGCAAGTAGATGCGAAACATGCAACATAACTCTAATGAAACATGCATAAGTACATAACTAACATGAGTAAACTAAGAAACATGCTCCTACTCTATATGCACAAACTATTAACTACAAAACATAATGCACCCCCAAACTTAAATGACACAGTGTCCTCATTGTGTAAGTGTAATTAAATTAAGAACTGAGGACTTCCCTGATCAAAGCTTACTCCTCTCCGACATCTTCATCTTCGGCATTAGGAGGAGGTAAGTCTGGAGGTGGATAAACAGACAGAGGCACAATAATAAAACCTAACCCTCTCGGGTGTGGTTTACCCCCAACCCATACCTTGTACTTTTTTATCACCGAGTGGTCAATTGGGGCTAAAGGAGGTTGTCTAGCTACCTCGGCATCCCACTTTACTCCAGCTTGTTGACATAGTCCAGTAATCAAATATGGGTGAGGCAGTCCACCTGAAGTTCCTCCTTGAATTGCTCTGTCGATTGAATTATGTATAACCTGACCCACATCTATAGTTTTTCCTTTTGCAATATAGAAAAGCAACGCTGCCCGTTGATTTATGACATCACTCATATGCCTACACGGCATTAACTTAGCACAAATAAAGGCATGCCATGCTTTCTAGTAACTACTTAGTGCGGATGCAGGAAAAAGAACTGCTTCTTGCTGATCTGTTAATTTCTATTTTGTTCTAGGTACACACAATTCTTGAATAAACGCACTATAGTCTAGCTCGTGCTCTAGATATTACATGTAGCCATTATTAGGTATTATGTCCAAGCCGTAGTAAGCATTTATTGTCGTGAAACTGACCTCCACTGATTTTTCGCGAACCCAAACCATGTTACCAACAACATCTTTTGCATTGGCGTAGAATTCCTTAACAATCTTGATAACAGTTGGCTCGGGTTGAGCTTTAAAATTCAACCATTGTCTGCTTTCAATCATTTATAGTAACTCCCCATTTTCTGTCTCTGGCAATAATCTACGCTCAGGAATTAATGTTTTACTAGAAAGTAAATTATAATACCTTCCGGACACAATAGCACTTGTAAATCTCTTTTTGTCAAACTTTGTTGAAGTGCCCGAAGTCTCTCCTCTATGCCTTTTAGTAGCCATAAGTCTTGCGTGTTAATTCCTTGCCCAACAAATTAAGTTTAGTGATTTAATTGAGGAAAGACACATATCAAACAGTTGGAGTCTTTGTGAAGCCTCTCCCCCAAACTTATTTGTCACCAAAATCTGTCAATTAGTAAGCACACTACTCTTCCAATGCCGTGCAATCACAATTTAAGAACACTAAAATTCAATTGAACCAACATAAGTGTAACAACTGATTTCTCTACATTACTTACTTAGCCAATACTATTCAAGTAATTCAATATAAAACCTTGCAACACGTACTTGATTATGTTCAGATATGATGTTCCATCAAAGTAGACAAAGCAATTTGGAGGTTGATCACTTACTTCAAATTCGTGTGTTGATTGGGGGTTGGGAACCAAGATGGTAGGCGGAGATGATAAGATGGAGTTTGTGGGATGTGCTTGATCTCTAATCCGTTCGTAATGAGTTTTGGTTGAATTAGGGGATCAAGAGAGTGTTTGATTTGGGTTTGGGGATTAGGAGTTTTCGTGTTTTTGGGAAGGGGTAGCAGCGAACTGGGAGTGAATTAGGAGAGAAATGAGTTGGGAAGGGGTATTTGATTTGTGTCTTGCCCGATTAGGTATTAAACACATATACTTCTTCTTGAAGTTCACCATTTAAAAATGCACTCTTGACATCCATCTGGAAGATTTTAAACTTTATGTGAGCAGCAAAAGCAAGGAATATCCTAATAGCCTCTAGCCTGGCAACTGGTGCAAAGGTCTCGTCGTAGTCAATGCCTTCTTCTTGAAAATAACCTTTGGCCACTAGTCTTGCCTTGTTCCTTGTGATCACCCCACCTTCAACCATTTTGTTTCTGAAGACCCACTTGGTGCCAATGACTGGGTGATTCCTTGGTCTAGGAACTAATCTCCAGACTTTGCTTCCTTCAAACTCATTCAGCTCCTCTTGCATGGCTTCTATCCAACTCGATTCTTCCATTGCATCTTCTATCTTTTTGGGTTTTGTTTGAGACAAAAAACTCAGATAGAAACATTCATTCTGGGTAGCAGACCTTGTCCTGATCCTTGCAGTTGGATCTCCAATGATCAGGTCTTGAGTGTGATCTCTCGCCCATCTATTTCTTGTTGAAACATCTGTTCTGGTGCCTCCTTGTCTGAACTATTCAAGATCAACTTCTGTTTCTTGTTGCAGAGGATCGTCGTCTGGTGCAGCTCTATCCATAATTTCTTCTTCAGGCTCGACGATTCCACCTTCTGGGGATGCAATCGTGGTGTTAGGATTGACCACCTCATTCATAGTGTCTGAATCGTCAATTACAGTGCCTTGTGGTACAGACTTGTCTGAGTCTGTTTCATCAAAGATGATGTAAATCGAGACTTCAACACTGAGCGACTTCTTGTTGAACATTCTATAGGCTTTGCTGTCTGAGGCATATCCAAGAAAGATTCCTTCGTCTGACTTGGGTTGGAACTTAGTCAGATATTGTTTTTCATTGTTGAGAATGTAGCATGCATAGCCAAACACATGGAAATAACTGACGTTGGGTGTGACGCCCCCAAAATAGGTTCAATACTCAACCCATTTTGAGTCGCCAAATATACTCAACAAAATTCAAATATAATCTTTCATATCACACGGTCGTGCAAAATACGACCACACAATAGTGAGTGTCAATACATACATGTAGAAAATATTAACATTCAAACTAAGTCCACATTACATTTATTATCACATTATTTTAAACAAAAAAATAGTGAGGACTTCTACAGCTCTAACTCGGACGATCACTCCATTCCCCGACTAGTACCCACGATATTCTCATTTCCTAAAGAGAACAATGGAAGAAAAGGGTGAGCTCAACTAGCCCAGTAAAGAATATTATGACTAAGATAATGAAAAACAAATTATCGTTAGCCTTCAATAAATAAGATAAAATATTATGGACAACAAGTTTTAGATCAATATTCGCAGCGGAAATAACAATTCATTAGAATAGTTAAATAGCGAATGATGTCTACTATCTTCTTTGATTTAAAAGTCCATCATCAATATTTTATCCCTGTAACATCAATCAATATACATCTCGAATCAAATATCCATCTTTGCACTACGGGCCAAAGATATTCATTTGTATCATCAGTTGGTCATGTTCATCTCAACACCTGTCCATCTTTGCACTACGGGCCAAATATATTCATTATGTAATCATTCATCTTTGCACTACAGGCCAAAGATATTCATCACGTAATTATTCATCTTTGCACTACAGGCCAAAGATATTCAGTTATATCACAATTTAGAACTGAGGATGATGAAAAATAATACAAATAACGGATCCAGTGAGATAAAGGACAAATTTTAGAGAATTTATCCAGAGTTCAAGAATGAAGATCAAAACCTGGATCCAATCAAAGATGATTTGGAAGAAAAAAAATATTTTTTTTACAGTGAATAGTATTCCGTGAATAGTAACTCATGAATAGTAACTCGACATGAAAAGATAAAAATTTCACAAGAAAGTTCAGACCAATATTCCAGTGAAATAATATTAGATGAAGCGCAAAACTCAAGTAATATCTGATCATTTCAGGAATTATAGAAGTAATATTTACCGTAGTAAGTTTAGAGTTAGGAATCTGAAATGAAACAATATACGAAACTGCAATTGAATTTTCACCCGTCTGGCGGTAGTCTGCTCAGACAGATTATTTTCACAATTTAATAACAACTGAATAAGAAGGGTTATTCACCAGGCATGCGGTAGTCCGCGTAGACAGGTTATTCCCACAGAATAATAAAGAATAGAATAACAACAGAATTTCACCATGCATGCGGTAGTCCGCGTAGAGAATAATAAAGAATGGAATAATAACCCTTACGAGTATTGAAAGAAAATAACTCTCTTCATGAATACGAAAGAAATAATATCCCTTACTCTAAAATTTGGAGATTGCACTAGCGTAATAGCAGAATACTCTTCTTCTTTCTCTCTTATTCTCTCTATACTTTCTCTCTCTATAGCTTTAGTGAATTGGTGAGAAATAATGAAGAAATGAGCTTCTATTTATAGGCTCGGCAGAGTAAGGGTAAAATAGTCTTTTGCCATAATTTATGACATCATCGCTTACATCATCGATTTATGACATCATTGCTTATCTCATCGCTCCGATGACATCATTGCTTACCTCATTGCTCCGATGACATCATTATTTGCATCATAAGAGTTCAAATTCAATTTGCACTCTTCCACCTCGTTTAACTTTTATTCCATGAATTTATTATAATAATGTTACCATTCAAATTATAAAAATCATACTATTATATAATTACATCATACTACTATAATGTAATATTATAATAATATATTTGAATGAATTATTTTATCGGACAAGATAGAATACCAACTTTCAACAAATGTCACATGCTAAAAGCTTCTCCGTTTAAATCCACATTGAATAAATATTTCCTTATCATATATATCAAAAATTAATTATTCACAAATAATATTACAGAACTACAATATTGACAACCAGGTCGTTCCCAGGAAAGAGGGGGCCTTCCGATAAGGATTTCTCCTTACTGGCGCGCAATTAATCAACCCCTTTCCTAGACAGAACTTCCTTAGACATTGCCAATAATGCTATCTAATAATATTATTCAAATAATATGAAGTATTGATTTGATAATTTGAAATAATGTGCAATGAAAATTATTAAATCAATAATATAAAATAACAAAGTAGCACTTATGGATATAAAATATCAACGTAGCAAATATTGAACCAATAAAATATTATACAATTATTGAATCAATAATATAAAATATTGAACAGTAATTACTGTAACAATAATTAAGTAAGTGCCTTCCTACGTAAGAATCAAAAATTCAAAATACTGTGCAATACCGTGTGCTACCGTGCAACACCGCGTATTACTGTATTTTAACCACTGGGTATTTCAACAGTACCAACGGTAACAGTTTTGTCGTTATTTTTATAAAAGATTATTTCTGTCGCTTTTTATATCCGACATTCATTCCGTTGTGGGGTTCACCAATGACTGCGCCGTCGTACGAATATTCTCTGCCAAAAAGAATATTCCTCGACCAAACGAATATTTTTCGACACAACGAATATTTTATAACCACTTGTTTACTTTGTAAACTTTGCACATTTCACCCATAACTTATCACATTTATCAAATCAACACCTTACTATTTCAAAATAATATATAAAGAAAATTAAATCTTATTCATAAAATTTGGGGTCTTACAACCTCCCCTCCTTATGAAATTTCATCCTCGAAATTGACGTACGTACCTGGTATGTCGAAAAGGTGAGGATACCTCGTTTTTATTTTCGATTCTAACTCCCAGGTCATTTCCTCGATATCATGGTTCCTCCATAAAACTTTAACTTGAGGTATAACCTTTGAGCGTAGGACATGTTCCTTCCTATCCAAGATCTTAACAGGTACCTCCTCGTATGTTAAATCTTCTGCTATCTCGCCTAGTTCTAACTCAATAATATGGTTTGGATCTTTCACATATTTACGAAGCACATATATGTGAAAAACGTTATGAACACGAGACAAGCTTGGAGGTAAGGCGAGTCTATAGGCCACATTTCCTATTCGGTCAAGGATTTCAAATGGACCAATGAATCGTGGGTTGAGCTTTCCTCTCTTTTCGAATCTCGTAACTTCTTTTCATGGAGCAACACGTAATAATACATGATCTCCGACATTAAACTCCACGTCTCTTCGATGAAGATCAGCATAACTCTTTTGTCGATCTTGTGCAGTTTGTATACGTTGTCGGATCATTTGAATCTTTTCCGTAGTCATACGTACTAACTCCGGTCTCAACAATGTTGCTTCACCCACCTCATCCCAGCATACTGGAGAATAACATTTTCGTCCATACAACGCCTCGAATGGAGCCATGCCTATACTTGCCTGATAACTGCTGTTGTAGGAGAATTCTACCAATGGTAGGTACTTATCCCAACTCCCTTTGAAGTCTAGAACACAGAGTCTCAATAGATCTTCAAGAGTTTGGATAGTCCTTTCCGATTGACGTCCATTTGTAGATGATATGCCGAACTAAATCGTAAATCTGTGCCCATAGCTTTCTGCAAGCTGACCCAAAATCGTGAAGTGAATCTTGGGTCACGGTCCAAAACTATGGATACTGGCATGCCATGCAATCTCATAATCTCATTCTCGTACATACGAGCAAGACGTTCACGGGAATAAGTCTCTCGTATCGGCAAGAAATGAGCAGACTTGGTTAATCTATCAAAAATAACCCAAATTGCTTCTATGCCTTGAGAAACCTTGGGAAGACTCGTAACGAAATCCATGGTAATGTGTTCCCACTTCCATTTTGGAATCTCAAGTGGTTGCAATGGACCCTTTGGCATTTGATGCTCCGCCTTGACACGTTGACACGTTAAACACCTCGAGATGAACTCCGCGATCTCTCTCTTTATATTGCTCCACCAAAATGTATGTCGAAGATCACGATACATTTTGGTACTTTCAGGATGGATTGCAAACGGTGTATTGTGTGCCTCCATCATGATTCTATACTTCAAATCAGAATCGTTAGGAACACAAAGTCTGGAGTTAACTCGAAGTGTTCCTTCTTCATCAACCCTTGCTTCTGGAATAGCACCTTCTTCCTCATATTCATCAGCTTCGGGTCTGCAGCTTGAGCAACTTTAACTTTATCAATCAAAGCTGGTTCTACGCGTATACTTGACATCATCGCATGGGTCCCCGGAGTCTTGAACTCTATCTCCATCTTTTGTAAATCACACAAAATAGGCCTTGAAAGTATCGCATTCATTCCCGCATATTGCAACTGGTTGAACAAGTCATCAATACGAGGTAACGGATACCTATTCTTGATTGTGACATGGTTCAACTCCCGATAGTTAATACAAAGTCACATACTCCCGTCTTTCTTCTTTACGAATAAAACAAGAGCACCCCAAGGAACAGTTGATGTTGGTGCTGTTGTCGATGCTTTCACGTTCTCATTGTTGTACCTTCTCTTCTTGAAATCTCCCCCCGACTCACTTCTTCTATTATCATGGCCACGATTACCATCGGAGTGGTTACCGCTTCTGGCATGATAATTTCCTCCCTGCTGGTTGTCATTGTTCCGATGACTACTGCCACCGGTACGACCTTGGTTGTTGTCCCTTGATTGGACATAATCATTATCTCGTTCTAATAACTGGGCCCTGTTCACTACATCCGAATATAGAGAAAATTTGTGAGATATGAGGTATTGACGAATCTCGGGTTTCAAACCTCTTAGAAACATCCGCGTCATACGTTCCTCATTCTCCACCAAATGAGGTGCAAACCGGGATAACTCCGCGAACTTAGCCTCGTACTGGGACACAATCATGTTGTTGTGTTCCAGTCTGATAAACTCTACCTCTTTTATGTGACGAATACTTTCTAGAAAGTACTTATTATTGAACAGTTTCTGGAACGCCCCCCAAGACATCTTGAGTGCAGTAAGCTGGGTACGCTTCACAGATTTCCACCAGTAATCTGCCTCTCCACGGAACATAAAGGTGGAAAATGGAACCTTCTGTTCCTCCGTGCATCCCAAAACATCAAATATCTTGGTAAATTTTCTTAATCCAATTTTCTGCCTTGATTGGATCTGGCTTTCCCTGAAACTCTGGTGGTCCCAACTCTTTAAACTGCTTGGCAGTGACAAGTCGCGAGTTATTATTTTCACCTGTATTATGAACATAAGTCTCCTTCATCTGGTTTTGCATGAACTGCAAAAAGCTTCTAAACATCCCTTCATTTATCATTTCTTCGGTAGGGTTGTTTACAGAGAATTGTTGCCTTCCTGTTCCACGTTCTCTTGGTTGGTGATTAAAGGTGTCTCAACGGTCTCATTCAGTCCATTATTTTGATTTTCAACTGCCATTCTCAAATACTGCCACAAAACAAGGGTTAATCACACAAATTAACATATCACATATTATCCCTATATTCCAACCGACCCATTAAATAACAATTAAACTTAGGTAGGACACACTAGCGAAGGTTTTACTCGTCTCTCCATACCTAGTTCTATTTCCAGATCTCTGCCAGAGATCATATCCCTAAGCTCTGATACCAACAGTGACGCCCCCAAAATAGGTTCAATACTCAACCCATTTTGAGTCGCCAAATACACTCAACAAAATTCAAATACAATCTTTCATATCATACGGTCGTGCAAAATACGACCACACAACTGTGAGTGTCAATACAGACATGTAGAAAATATTAACATTCAAACTAAGTCCTCATTACATTTATTATCACACTATTTTAAATAAAAAAAATAGTGAGGACTTCTACAGCTCTAACTCGGACCATCACTCCATTCCCCGACTAGTACCCGTGATATTCTCATTTCCTGAAGAGAACAATGGAAGAAAAGGGTGAGCTCAACTAGCCCAATAAAGAATATTATGACTAAGATAATGAAAAACAAATTATCATTAGCCTTCAATAAATCAAATAAAATATTATGGACAACAAGTTTTAGATTAATATTCGCAGCGAAAATAACAATTCATTAGAATAGTTAAGTATAGAATGATGTCTACTATCTTCTTTGATTTAAAAGTCCATCATCAATATTTTATTCCTGTAACATCTGTGACACACCCGAATCCAGGTCCTCTGACCTCGGTCCGGTCACCACGAAACAATACTAACATCCACCTTTAAGTAACATACGATAACTAAAACGCGGAATATAATAAACGTACGTCGTTCATTCAAAAGGTGTTACTAGTCCCAAGATTCGATAACCTCAATAAATCAATACAAATATATCCTAGAATAAACATTAGGGTTCATATTACATTAACAGTAATTAAACAAATCACAAAGACAAAGTCTGCTCCTTGCAAACGATCCTAAATCTTTCCTTTACCCTTGTCCTTCCCTGAGGGCTCGGGCTTAACTGCAATATAAGTCATGATATAGCAAAAATGAGCAACAAGTTTGCTCAGCAAGTTTATATACAACAATAAAGGATATATCATGATGAATGGAAAAATATCTGACAATGAATTCAACAAAATGAATATCTTAAAGATTCAACAATATGAATGTTAGAATGATTCAATAATCTGAATGATTCAATACTATGAATATATGTATGATTCAACGATATTAATATCTGTAAGGTTCAACAACCTGTATGATTCAACACTATGAATATCTGAACGATTCAATAATATGACTATTAAAAGAAAAGATAATAATTGCCTTTAGAATGACTGATAGTCGAGTAGACTTTGAACTATAACTTTCCAATGGGTTCAATAGCTAATTGACCCTATTAGAATTACTGGCTTCTGGCTACGGAAACTTAGTAGCTCGAGGAGATCAGCCTCAGGTACAACATGAATATGCATATCACTTATATCTGCTTACTCGTATCATATATATTAGATACCTGGGCACACTCCTACATATGAGGGGTGTTCTGTTCCGTCTAAGAATCCTTAACATCAATTGGTTTGGATAGCTTCAAAGAAAACTTCATACACTAGTCTGACCGAGCAAAGGTTCAGACTCTTACTTACATAGTTCAAGAAATTTAGAACCTTGAATAATGTACAAGTCCAAGACTGTACGAGCTCAAATGCACTAGGTGCGGACATCAATAATATCAATGTGAAATAATTGATAAGTAATTAAACCACTAAATAACATGCTTGGAAATAAAGTTCAAGCAATTAAGTAAACAATTTTTGATTCAACAATAACCTACTCAATACAATATGAGAAGGATAAAGAACTTGCACAAAGTGAAGTTTAGAATTTGCACAATATATGAATTTGTGTAAGTTCGGAGAACTTGCACAATACTCAACGTGTGAAGTTCGGGAAACTTGCACAATATTTAAGGTGTGAAGTTTGGGGAACTTACACAATACTCAACGTGTGAATTTCGGGGAACTTGCACGATAATAGATTCCTTGCATAAAATAAATGCATAGGCTTAGACACTTACAACATCAAAGAGTGAAATTCGGGGAATTTCACCATAATAGATCCCTTGCATAAAGTAAATGCATATGTTAGGATATTTGCTTACAACGTTCTTTGAGTAAAGTAAACACAAAGATAAGATACTTGCACAATATACGAGTTTGTATAACTTTAGAGAACTTGCATAATAAAGAAATGAAGTTCGGGAATTTGCAAAATAACCAAAGTGTGAAGTTCGGTGAACTTTCACAATACTCAAAATGTGACACCCCCGAATTCGGGTCCTCTAACCCCGGTCCGGTCGCCATGAAACAATACTAACATCCACCTTTAAGTAACATACAATAACTAAAATGCGAAATATAATAAACGTACATCGTTCATTCAAAAGGTGTTACTAGTCCCAAGATTCGATAACCTTAATACATCAATACAAATATACCCTAGAATAAACATTAGGGTTCATATTACATTAACAGTAATTCAATAAATCATAAAGACAAAGTCTGCTCCTTGCAAACCATCCAATATCTTTCCTTTACCCTTGTCCTTCCTTGAGGGCTCGGGCTCAACTTCAATATAAGTCATGATATAATAAGAATGAGCAACAAGTTTGCTCAGCAAGTTTAAATATAACAATAAAGGATATATCATGATGAATGGAAAAATATCTGACAATAATTTCAACAATATGAATATCGGAAGCAAGAATAATAATTACTTTTAGAATAACTGATAGTCAAGTAGACTTTTGAACTATAAAGCTCCAACGGAATCAATAGCTGATTGACCCTTCGGTTACTGGCTACAGAATAGTACTTGAGGGGATCAGCCTCACGTACGCCATGTATATGCATAACATTCAACTCTGCTGTTTGTATCTTATATCAGATACCTACTACTCCCTTATAATATAAGGGTGTTCTTTCAGTCTAAGAATCCTTACCATCAATTGATTTGGATAGCTTTTATAAAATTTCATATACCTGTCTGACCGAACAAGGGTTCAGACTCTATCTGACACAGTTCAAGAATTATAGAACTTTAAATGATGTACAAGTCCAAGACTGTACGAACTCAAGTGCACCAAGTGTGAATAACAATAATATCGATGAGGAATAATTATAAAGTAATTAAACCACCTAATAGCATGCTTGGAAATAAAGTTCATGTAATAACTGTGAATTTTAAGTCACTATATATGTATGTACATTATTGATATTTAAAACTTTGTGTTATACAGTGATTTAATATGTGACAAAATATGTGAAGTGGTGCATGGGTCAATTAACATGTATGCTATAGTTATGGATATATACATTTACAGATTTCATTAAAAATGAAAGCTTCGTAACCTAATTATTCATTAGGTGAGACAATTAAATAACCTAAGGGTTATGGTGATAATGAGAGGTTAGTATTTAATATGTATACTAACTTAAGTGGATAATCTTATTATTTCAAGTGACTAATAATTTTAAACCTAATTCTTGTGAACCTAATTAGGTTATGAGCTAAAGTCACATGTATAGGTAATTAAATTTCATAAGATTAGGAATGGAAACCCTAAATAATCAAATTGGGTAACACATATTAAAATTGCTAGACTCTATTTATTACATAGCCCAAAACAATTAAGGAGGAAGCCCAAATGAAATAAAATGCAAACCAATACTTAGCCCACTTGGTTAAGGGTATTGTAGACATTTGATTAATCAAAATTGGGCATTAAAAATAAAAGCAAATTGGGAGTTAAAATGGGACATAATGACAAGCCATATTAGGCCTTTTAAGGCAACTAATTAAGCTAAGCAATGTCCATTAGTAGTAACTCTTACACAAAAGGACATGGTTGTCAAGCTCCCATTGGTTGCCACTTTATTAAGCATCCTTAATCATGATTAGACTAATTAAAGTGATAAGGCAAAGCTTCTATCCATGGGTTAAAGAAAGTATAGGGGATAATAGCTAGATACACTAAGTGTATCTATATTTTTTTGCAAGTATCCTTTTATTTCATTTTTTTCATTTCATTTCTTCTCTCATTCTTCCTCTTATAATTTTCTCCCAAGCTAGCCACTTCTAGAGAGAGAAAAGAGAGAGTTTTGGCTATATATATAGAGAGAGAGAAGTGCTAGTTTGTTCATGCATCCAAAGTTCATCACTTACTTTGGTAAATCAAGGAAGGTTGCCATTAAATCAAGGTATAAGCTAACCATCATCTTCGTCTTCTACTTTATTTTATAGCTTGAGTTTTATTGGAGTTATAAACAAATACTCAAGATACCCTAGTCCTACATATCATCATGTATGAAACTAAGTATCTTGAGTGTTAGGTCAAAGGCTTAGAGGAAGAATATGAGCATATGTTCTCCAAGGGTGAAAACTCTTGTTTTCTTCCACTAAATCTTGTATAACTCAAGTTTTCCAACTTAGATTTGTGATCCGTCGAAGGGGGGTGCTAGATACATGAGTTATCTAGTAAACCCAAGTGATAGCACACAAATCTAGCAAGTTTTGAAACCTTTGGAACTGATTTCCCCAAAACAGCCCACTTGGAATGTTAAGGGTTCAAAAAAAAAGAAAAATAGTTTCTGTCCCGTTTTACTTGGGTCTGTTTCGGATGGTTTCATGTCTTTTAAAAATCTGGGAAAATTCAAAGATGTAGCTTGAGAAGTTATCTACATGTAGGAAAAAGAACGGGCACGTTTCGAGTTATATAGATTGTACGTAATGACTATTTCCGTAAAGGACTCCTAAAACTTTACCTTCGAATATCTCACTGTGTATACACTGGAAAATTTCGAAATTTTTACAGTAGGTTCACATATATTAGGAGAGCATACCCTGAAAATGTCAGATTTTTCTGAGTAAATATCAATTTAGTAAAAATGAAGCAAGATCCGAGTGTTTTGGGAACTTTAAAAATAGTAGATCATTTTCTAAAATTCCAAAAAAATTTGGGGATCCGTGTGGGTTCATATTCTATCAAAATACAGAAGCTGCGAATTTTTGGAATCAGTTTGCTATTTTTCCTAAAAATGATTAAGTTATGAATAAAAGGAAATAAATAGTTAAATGATGTCTTTAATAAGAAAAATGTGATTTTTATGCTTGAATACTCATAATATATCATATCATGACTATCTTAGAACACTTTGGTAATTTATGATAAGAAATATTATTTATGACCTTTTGTGGATATTAAATAAGAGGTTTAATAAAGGGTGAACAATTAGAATAAATTGTTCATTAATCCAATAAATTATTAAAATATTATTATGATATTAATAATATTAGAATATGATATTGATAAGTAAATAAAAATATTAAGATTAAAATTTCTTTAAAATATTATTAAATGATTAATAATATTTGATTTAAGCATTGATAAATGATTAAAGTATTATTAAATGATTAATAATATTAGTAATGGAATAAGATATTATTAAATGATTAATAATATTAGTGAATAAATAAAATATTATTAAATGATTAATAATATTAGTAAATAAATAAAATATTATTAAATGATTAATGATACTAAAGCATAAGTAAGATATTATTAAAGTAATAATATTAATGAATAATTAAAATATTATTAAGAGGATTAATAATATTAGTAAGGTATTAAAATATTATTAAGATGTTAATAATATTAGTAAGCAAATGAAAGTATTATTAGGGAACTAATAATACTAAGAGGTGAATTAGATATTATCAAGATTAATAATATGTTGTTATTTAGTAGTAACATTATCAAGCCAGGATAATGTTTATAAGAACTAAATGTAATGTATAATATTTATGTGATTACATAATCTAATGTTATACTATGACTAATTGAAAGATTAAATATAGGTCTCTCAAAGGAAGATAATTTAACTGCATAGTGGATATAAATTATTTGCGTAGCCGTAATCTACAGACGAGGCAAGTTTCCTAACTCAAACTCGAGTTATTATTTTCAAAGCATATTAGTGAATAATTATTGATGATTATTTACATCTATAATGATTATTGAAATTCGCACTTTGTGCAATTGAATTCCTGTTCTACTATTATTGAACTGTGAATTAAATTAAAATTCTTCATTCATGAACTGTTTATGAGATAGATCTATGCTAATTGTATCAGCTAGATCAAGCATGTTTAAATTTGTTAAATCAAATGTGTTTTAAAAACCTGTTCTTATTAAATTGATATGATAAGAACTCTTGACTGAGAAAAGGACGAATTTGATTAAGGCATGATATCAATGCCGGATTATTAAGTGTTTATGCATAAATCACGAGGTATGAAAGGCTGATCCCCTTGAATACCAAAATTTATTAAGAGGTCCAGTTTAAATGACTGAGAACCTTGGCAAATGTTCATGGTTATTTCAAAACCACTCAGTTCATGATATTCAATTATTCGAATATTCAATTGTTAATTATTAATTCATGTTCCTTCACAACCTTATATTATTGTTGAACATTGAAAGCAAAACTTCTTTCCAGTCATAATATATCTTCCTTGTATATAAACTTACTAAGCAAATTAGTTGCTTACCCTTGCTATATCATGACATTTATTTCAGCTAAGCCTGAAGGATCCAATACGAAGGACAAGGGCAAGGGCAAGATCCAGGAATAGTTTAGAATGAATATTATTATTATCTAATGGGATTTCTTATGTAAACTTTTTGTAATATGAATGGTGTGTTTAAGTTAAGGTTAGGAAGACCTTGGGACCATGTTATGAAACTTTATTATAATGAACAATGTATGTTTATTATTCCATAATAGTTATAGAATGCTTATGATGATGATAGATCGTGAGCACCGAATCTGAGGTTAGAGAACCTGGATTTGGGGGCGTCACAGGTTGGTATCAAAGCCGCAGGTTATAAACATTAGGAATGCGAAACCTAGGTTATAACCTTAGTAGAAAACTCTTATAGAGTATGTTAGGAGATGGATTGTGGAAATTCATCGAGTTTGTGTTGTGCTTAATAAAATATTATTTTATTTTTTAATGAATATATTTTATTGTGGTACTGATGTTGGTTTTATTTATGGTGTTTGTAGGATGTCTGACGAGCGCCAGAGCAGTCACTCAGTGGAGCAAGAGCTCATTAAGCGTGAGGTCACGGAAGAAGCCCCCCAGGGTCCTCTGATAGAGGATTTGTTGAGGAGAATCAATCAATTGGAAGGCAGGGTGGGAGAACTGAAGGTTGAAAACCACACACTCCAGTTCACAGAAGGTCAATACAAGGAGGCGGCTTATCAAGCCCATATGGAGGTAGTCGAGCAGAAGGGAAAGTTGGATGAGTCCCAGTTGCAAGTTGAGATGCTGAGGGTACAGCTAGAGCATGAAAAGGTGAAGTTCGGAGAGCTGAGCATAGAGCATCTGGCAATGCGGGGCGAGTTTGACGTGGAGATTGCAGACAAGATTCGCGTGGAGGAGGCATTTTATGGGTCAGCCCAGCGAGTGGACCAATTGGAGATGGCACTGCAGGCCATGAAGGTCAGGGCCGAGACTTTAGGACTGGCACTAGACGCAGCGTATGAGGGCCAGCGCAGTGGGACTAGGAGAGCACAGTTCGAGATAGGAGAGTCGAGCCGATCCGTTCGACGTAGAGTTATGGAGGGGTGGTTTCCCCAGGAGCCTGTTCAGGTGACCCAGCAGGGCCACCAGTGATGATTATGCTATGGACTAGTGGTAGATAGATGCATTAGTACCCCTTTTGTGTAATAGGGTTTTATGATGATGTAAACCTCAGCAGGTGTGAGGTAGTAGGTAATTAGGTAGTATCCCTATTTGGGTTTGTGGGGAAGTATCATTTTGAGTTAATCCCATCTTTTGTGTTTAAAATGGGATAGTAGTATTTATAAGAATATACCTGAATTAATCATGTGAGACACTGAAGATTGGTATATGAATATAAATGCACTATTATGATATGTGTTGGAAAATTTAAATAGTAAATTGTCTATTTAATGTTATGTGAATCCAGTAGACTGAATTGGAAATTTTTTTTTTAAAGCAAACTTAACCCACTAATCAGGAAAAAAAAAATCCAAATCTTGGTAATTTAAAACTCTCACATAATGATCATCTGATTGTTTGAATACAGTAGCGCATTGCATGCTAAGTACTTATATGATAATAAAACCCGAGTAACGTGTTAGAATTTTGTTTAATTAGATAATGCCGCCCAGACGTGTACTAAGGGGAACCAAGAGAACGAAGAGTCAGTTAATAATGCAGCGGGAGCCCAACCAAACCCAATGAAAGACTTTGTCAACATGATGGCTGAAGCCATGAGGAATCAAGCTCAACCCGGGGGAAATCAGGCAGGAAATCAATTAGCCAACTTTAAGGACTTTAAGGCAGTAGGACCGCCGGAGTTTAGAGGAACAATAGACCCGATAGAGGCCCAGACGTGGATGAAGGAGATGGAGAAGGCCTTCATTATTGCTAGAGTAGCAGAAGAACAGAAAATAATTTTTGCTACCTACTTAATGAAGGGTGAGGCTAACTATTGGTGGGAGGCCAACCAGAACAAAGCCGGGACTGGAATCATGACTTGGGAAGCGTTCAAGAAGTTGTTCTTTGAGAACTACTTCCCTGAGAGTACACAAGCGAGAATGGAGATCAAGTTTTTAGAATTGAAACAGGAGAATATGTCAGTGTCAGAGTACGCCGTAAAGTTTAATGAATTGGCCAGATTCGCTCCACATCAGGTAGACACGGAGGTGAGGAAAGCAAGAAGATTCGAAAATGGACTAAAGCCGTGGATTTACAGTAAGGTAGCGGTTCTACAAATCACGTCATTCTCAACTCTGTTGGAGAAAGCTCTCATAGCGGAAGGTGGAAGCGAAGCGGTCTCAAAGTACAATCGGGAGAAGAACAAGAAGAAAGTAGAAGGTGGGAATCAGAATGTTAGCAGCGGCGGTAGCAACAACAAGAAGCGGAAATGGAGCAGTGGGGGTAGTAATTTAGAGATTCAGCAAGGAAGTGTGCAACAAAAGAAGTCAGTATGTGGAAACTGTGGAAAGGGTCACTCGGGAGAGTGCTTGAAAGGAAAAACGGTATGTTATACCTGTGGACAAGAAGGGCATACCTCACCCAATTGTTCTAAGGTGAGGAAGGGAGGTTGTTTTAACTGTGGTGAATTGGGACATCGGATCAAGGATTGCCCAAAGAAGAAAAGCACGGATGGCGGAAACGGCAACAGGGGCAATAACACTAGGACAACCAGTGGAGGACCAGCCCAGCCAAACAAGCCGACAGCGAGGACATTCAATATGACAGTGCAAGATGCCGTGGCATCCAGGGAAGTGGTGTCAGGTAAAATTCCGATCAACGATATAAATGCCTATGTGTTATTCGATTCGGGAGCTTCATGTTCTTTTGTATCTGATGATTTTGCTCAACGATTAAGTTTACCTCGTGAACTATTAGAACACCCAATGAGTGCAGAAGTAGCAAACAAAGAAATTATCCCTGTAAACTACATACATAGGAACTGTTGTGCTGATGTAAGAGGGTTTAAGCTTAACGTGGATTTGATACCGATTCGTCTTGGAGAGTTTGATGTAATCCTCGGGATGGATTGGTTATCAAGTCACGGGGCGGTCATTGACTGTAAGAAAAAGTGCGTACACCTAAAGACTCCGAATAAGTCAAAGGTGGTATTTCATGGCAGTAAATTGCCGAGACAATCTTGTTGTCTGACGATGATGCAAGCAAAGAAGTTGCTTAGGAAAGGTTGTATAGGTTATTTGGCTCACGTTGTGGATACCCGTAGAGTCGAGGGTGAACTGGGTCAGATACCTATTGTAAGGGAATTCGTTGACATCTTCCCAGAAAAGATTCCGGGATTGCCTCCAGATAGAGAGATAGAGTTTGTTATCGATTTGGCACCAGGGACATCACCGGTATACAAAGCACCGTATCATATGGCTCCGGTAGAAATGAAGGAACTGATGATTCAACTACAAGAATTGTTAGATAAGGGATACATTCGACCGAGCGTATCACCATGGGGAGCACCAGTCTTATTCGTAAAGAAGAAGGATGGGTCATTAAGGCTTTGTATCGACTACCGGGAGTTGAACAAGGTCACCATTAAGAACAAGTACCCGTTGCCCAGGATCGACGATTTGTTTGATCAGTTGAAGGGGGCAAAATATTTTTCAAAAATTGACTTGAGGACCGGTTATCACCAACTAAAGGTGAGGCAGGAGGATGTTCCAAAGACGACATTCAGAACTCGGTATGGACACTTTGAGTTTCTGGTAATGTCTTTTGGGTTGACGAATGCGCCAGCAGCATTCATGGACTTGATGAACAGAGTGTTTAAACAGTATTTGGATAAGTTTGTTGTCCTGTTCATCGATGACATTCTGGTATATTCAGAGACAGAGGAAGAGCACGCGGAACATCTAAGGATAGTGTTGGAGACGTTAAGAAGGGAGAAGTTGTATGCAAAGTTCTCCAAGTGTGAGTTTTGGTTGAGAAGAGTGCAGTTTTTGGGTCACGTTATCAACAAGGATGGTGTTTCGGTGGATCCAGCAAAGGTAGAAGCGGTTATCAACTGGGAACAGCCAAAGACGCCGACAGAAATTAGGAGTTTCTTGGGATTAGCAGGATACTATCTGAGATTCATCCAAGATTTTTCAAAGATAGCATCACCGTTGACCAACCTTACCAGAAAGGCAGTGAAGTTCGTTTGGACGGAGAAATGTGAAGAGAGTTTCATGGAATTGAAGAAGAGGCTCAGTCCGGCACCTGTGTTGACTTTACCAGACAACACGGGAGGATTTGTAGTGTATAGTGATGCGTCACACAAGGGTCTTGGCTGTGTACTGATGCAGCATGGCAAGGTCATTGCGTACACTTCACGTCAGCTGAAGGACTATGAGAAGGGTTATCCGACTCATGACCTGGAATTAGCAGCAGTAGTTTTTGCCTTGAAGATTTGGAGGCACTATTTGTAAGGCGAGAAGTGTGAGATATATACGGATCACAAGAGTCTGAAGTATATCTTCACGCAGAAAGAGCTAAATATGAGGCAGCGCCGATGGCTAGAATTGATCAAGGATTATGATTATGAGATTCTGTACCATCCAGGAAAAGCAAATGTAGTGGCAGATGCCCTGAGCAGAAAAGGTAGAGAGAAGTTATTGAAGTTGACCATTCAAGAGGAATTGGTGAAAGATTTCGAACGACTTGATTTAGAGGTTAAGTATCCGATGGAGACCAATGAGAAATTATTTACAGTGACAGCGAGCCCGACTCTATTAGATAAAGTTAAAGAGGCTCAAGAGAAGGACGAGGATTGCGACAGCATCAAGAAACGGTTTGCTGAAGGGGATGAATTGAAATACAAGATTGATGGCACCGGACTGCTGAGATTAGAAGGGCGAATTTGGGTACCGATAGTACCTGAACTAAGAGAAGAGATTTTGCGAGAAGCGCATAGTACGAGGTACTCGATACACCCAGGAAGCACAAAAATGTATCAAGATTTGCGTCAACACTTTTGGTGGCCAAATATGAAGAGAAAGGTTGCAGAATGCGTCAGCAGATGTCTAACTTGTAAGAGAGTCAAGGCAGAGCATCAACGACCGAGTGGATTACTACAGCCTTTAGAGATTCCAGAGTGGAAGTGGGAACACATCACGATGGATTTTGTGGTGGGACTTCCAGCAACGCAAAAGGGACACGACGCCATATGGGTGATTGTAGATCGTCTTACGAAGTCGGCTCACTTCTTGCCGATCAAGAACAGGTATAGTTTGGACCAGCTAGCCAAATTGTATATCAAAGAAATTATCTCGAGGCATGGCGTACCGGTATCTATTGTGTCGGATAGAGATTCGCGATTCACGTCAAACTTCTGGAAGAGTCTTCAGGAAAGAATGGGGACGCAACAACAGATGAGCACCGCGTATCATCCGCAGACCGATGGGCAAAGCGAGAGAACGATTCAAACACTTGAAGACATGCTCAGAGCTTGTGTGATGGACTTCAAGGGTAGCTGGGTGGATCATCTTCCATTAGTAGAGTTCGCATACAACAATAGCTATCACGCCAGCATCGGAATGCCGCCGTACGAAGAACTGTATGGAAGGAAATGTAGAACGCCCTTATGCTGGGATGAAGTGGGTGAACGTCGACTGTTGGGACCAGAACTGGTACAGCAGACTATAGAGATCACCAAGGTGATAAGAGCCCGACTGGTAGCAGCTCAAGATCGCCAAAAGAAGTATGCAGACTTACATCGCCAGAAGAGAGATTTTGAGGTGGGAAGCCACGCATTTTTGAAAGTATCTCCCTGGAAAGGGAAGATAAGGTTTGGAAAGAAAGGTAAACTGAGTCCGAGATTTATTGGACCTTTCGAGATCTTGAGGAAGATAGGCGAAGTGGCATACGAGGTAGCTCTACCTCCTGAACTGGAACATATTCATAATGTGTTTCATGTGTCAGTGCTACGACCATACAAGCCTGATTACAAGCACGTGATATCGTACAAGCCAATTCAGGTAAAAAAGGATTTGTCGTATGAGGAAATTCCAGTTGAAATTTTAGATAGAAAAGAACAGAAATTGCGAAATAAGGTTATACATTCTGTAAAGGTTCTTTGGAGGAACCACAATGCTGAAGAAGCTACGTGGGAACTCGAGGAAAGGATGAGGGAAAATTATCCACATCTTTGTGAGTAACCCTATAGGCAATTTCGGGGACGGAATTCTTATAAGGGGGGAGGATGTAATAACCGTGAATTTTAAGTCACTATATATGTATGTACATTATTGATATTTAAAACTTTGTGTTATACAGTGATTTAATATGTGACAAAATATGTGAAGTTGTGCATGGGTTAATTAACATGTATGCTATAGTTATGGATATATACATTTACAGATTTCATTAAAAATGAAAGCTTCGTAACCTAATTATACATTAGGTGAGACAATTAAATAACCTAAGGGTTATGGTGATAATGAGAGGTTAGTATTTAATATGTATACTAACTTAAGTGGATAATCTTATTATTTTAAGTGAATAATAATTTTAAACCTAATTCTTGTGAACCTAATTAGGTTATGAGCTAAAGTCACATGTATAGGTAATTAAATTTCATAAGATTAGGAATGGAAACCCTAAATAATCAAATTGGGTAACACATATTAAAATTGCTAGACTATGTTCATTACATAGCCCAAAACAATTAAGGAGGAAGCCCAAATGAAATAAAATGCAAACCAATACTTAGCCCACTTGGTTAAGGGTATTGTAGACATTTGATTAATCAAAATTGGGCATTAAAAATAAAAGCAAATTGGGAGTTAAAATGGGACATAATGACAAGCCATATTAGGCCTTTTAAGGCAACTAATTAAACTAAGCAATGTCCATTAGTAGTAACTCTTACACAAAAGGACATGGTTGTCAAGCTCCCATTGGTTGCCACTTTATTAAGCATCCTTAATCATGATTAGACTAATTAAAGTGATAAGGCAAAGCTTCTATCCATGGGTTAAAGAAAGTATGGGGGATAATAGCTAGATACACTAAGTGTATCTATATTTTTTTGCAAGTATCCTTTTATTTCATTTTTTTCATTTCATTTCTTCTCTCATTCTTTCTCTTATAATTTTCTCCCAAGCTAGCCACTTCTAGAGAGAGAAAAGAGAGAGTTTTGGCCATATATATATAGAGAGAGAAGTGCTAGTTTGTTCATGCATCCAAAGTTCATCACTTACTTTGGTAAATCAAGGAAGGTTGCCATTAAATCAAGGTATAAGCTAACCTTCATCTTCTTCTTCTACTTTGTTTTATAGCTTGAGTTTTGTTGGAGTTATGAACAAATACTCAAGATACCCTAGTCCTACATATCATCATGTATGGAACTAAGTATCTGGAGTGTTAGGTCAAAGGCTTAGAGGAAGAATATGAGCATATATTCTCCAAGGGTGAAAACTCTTGTTTTCTTCCACTAAATCTTGTATAACTCAAGTTTTCCAACTTAGATTTGTGATCCGTCGAAGGGGGGTGCTAGATACATGAGTTATCTAGTAAACCCAAGTGATAGCACACAAATCTAGCAAGTTTTGAAACCTTTGGAACTGATTTCCCCAAAACAGCCCACTTGGAATGTTAAGGGTTCAAAAAAAAAAGAAAAATAGTTTCTGTCCCGTTTTTCTTGGGTCTGTTTCGGATGGTTTCATGTCTTTTAAAAATCTGGGAAAATTCAAAGATGTAGCTTGAGAAGTTATCTACATGTAGGAAAAAGAACGGGCACGTTTTGAGTTATAGATTGTACGTAATGACTATTTCCGTAAAGGACTCCTAAAACTTTACCTTCGAATATCTCACTGTGTATACACTGGACAATTCCGAAATTTTTACAGTAGGTTCACATATATTAGGAGAGCATACCCTGAGAATGTCAGATTTGTCTGAGTAAATATCAATTTATTAAAAATGAAGCAAGATCCGAGTGTTTTGGGAACTTTAAAAATAGTAGATCATTTTCTACAATTCCATAAAAATTTGGGGATCCTTGTGGGTTCACATTCTGTCAAACTACAGAATCTGCGAATTGTTGGAATTAGTTTGCTATTTTTCCTAAAAATGATTAAGTTATGAATAAAAGGAAATAAATAGTTAAATGATGTCTTTAATAAGAAAAATGTGATTTTTATACTTGAATACTCATAATATATCATATCATGACTATCTTAGAATACTTTGGTAATTTATGATAAGAAATATTATTTATGACCTTTTGTGGATATTAAATAAGAGGTTTAATAAAGGGTGAACAATTAGAATAAATTGTTCATTAATCCAATAAATTATTAAAATATTATTATGATATTAATAATATTAGAATATGATATTGATAAGTAAATAAAAATATTAAGATTAAAATTTCTTTAAAATATTATTAAATGATTAATAATATTTGATTTAAGCATTGATAAATGATTAAAGTATTATTAAATAATTAATAATATTAGTAATGGAATAAGATATTATTAAATGATTAATAATATTAGTGAATAAATAAAATATTATTAAATAATTAATAATATTAGTAAATAAATAAAATATTATTAAATGATTAATGATACTAAAGCATAAGTAAGATATTATTAAAGTAATAATATTAATGAATAATTAAAATATTATTAAGAGGATTAATAATATTAGTAAGGTATTAAAATATTATTAAGATGTTAATAATATTAGTAAGCAAATGAAAGTATTATTAGGGAACTAATAATACTAAGAGGTGAATTAGATATTATCAAGATTAATAATATGTTATTATTTAGTAGTAACATTATCAAGACAGGATAATGTTTATAAGAACTAAATGTAATGTATAATATTTATGTGATTACATAATCTAATGTTATACTATGACTAATTGAAAGATTAAATATAGGTCTCTCAAAGGAAGATAATTTAACTGCATAGTGGATATAAATTATTTGTGTAGCCGTAATCTACAGACGAGGCAAGTTTCCTAACTCAAACTTGAGTTATTATTTTCAAAGCATATTAGTGAATAATTATTGATGATTATTTACATCTATAATGATTATTGAAATTCGCACTTTGTGCAATTGAATTCCTGTTCTACTATTATTGAACTGTGAATTAAATTAAAGTTCTTCATTCATGAACTGTTTATGAGATAGATCTATGCTAATTGTATCAGCTAGATCAAGCATGTTTAAATTTGTTAAAGCAAATGTGTTTTAAAAACCTGTTCTTATTAAATTGATATGATAAGAACTCTTGACTGAGAAAAGGACGAATTTGATTAAGGCATGATATCAATGCCGGATTATTATGTGTTTATGCATAAATCACGAGGTATGAAAGGCTGATCCCCTTGAATACCAAAATTTATTAAGAGGTCCAGTTTAAATGACTGAGAACCTTGGCAAATGTTCATGGTTATTTCAAAACCACTCAGTTCATGATATTCAATTATTCGAATATTCAATTGTTAATTATTAATTCATGTTCCTTCACAACCTTATATTATTGTTGAACATTGAAAGCAAAACTTCTTTCCAGTCATGATATATCTTCCTTGTATATAAACTTGCTAAGCAAATTAGTTGCTTACCCTTGCTATATCATGACATTTATTTCAGCTAAGCCTGAAGGATCCAATACGAAGGACAAGGGCAAGGGCAAGATCCAGGAATAGTTTAGAATGAATATTATTATTATCTAATGGGATTTCTTATGTAAACTTTTTGTAATATGAATGGTGTGTTTAAGTTAAGGTTAGGAAGACCTTGGGGCCATGTTATGAAACTTTATTATAATGAACAATATATGTTTATTATTCCATAATAGTTATAGAATGCTTATGATGATGATAGATCGTGAGCACTGAATCTGAGGTTAGAGAACCTGGATTTGGGGGCGTCATAGGTCAAGCTTTAAATAATTAACTGTCAATACGATAGTAACCTGTTCAATACAATATGAGAAGGATAGGAACTTGCACAATAAAGAGTGTAAGAGAACTTGCATTCAAATCAGGTGAAGTTAAGAAACTCGCTTACACGATTCATTGAATAAGGTAGTGCAAGAATTTAGAATACTTGCACAATAGGGTCCGGATACTTGTACAATAAATAAGTATAAGTCAAGAAAAACTTGCTCAAATAAAAGAGTAGTTTAGAAAAACTTGCAATATAATAATACCCTGCTCAATATAAATTTGAGTAAAGTTAGGAAACTTGCACTATAAATGAGTGTAAGTCAGGAAACTTGCTTACAATATCTGTTAAATAAAGTAATACAAGGGTCTAGGATACTTGCCAGTTTGCTCAGCTACAAATAATTCTAGCTTTAATTAAACGGCATTGGAACGACCTAATAATAACAAGTCGATCTCTCCAATTAGCATAAACTAATATAAGTTCACACATACTAGAATCTAGTCGTTATATAAATCTATCACATAAGATCACGTTCAATATCAAACATACCATTTATAGCATCATAATATGTTAACTGTTAAAATCTGACTTAAGCAAATTGTTCGGGTCTGAAAGTGTCCCTGCGTAACTCTAGCATTCAACTATTGCCATTAAACCAATACACATGCTTATCAAGTTATAATCTCCCATTCGAAACTAGCATGCTCGTCCTAATCCAATTTCGAAGTCATATATTTTCATGTCGGTAAACCTCAAGTTAAACAAGTTTATACTTCAAAGGTTTACTACTCCGGTCATACTATCTCATAATGAGACTAAACAATACTTAATATATATGCTCGAGTATACTACACACATATATTCTAATCATGCATATGTGAAATTTATATATAAACAAATGAGGTTCATGTCAATACGTCTATAGGCATAATGAAATCTTAATACTTATGCTTATATGCTTACAACATGTCTCACATGGTATTTAATGATAGTTAGCTTCCATATTCTAAGTTTCCATTTGCAAAGTACACTAAGTCAAAAAGACAACACGGTACATATAAAGCATCTCATAACCGTTATTCACATGTATTAGAACGCATACATAAGTCACATACATGTATTCAAGTGGTCCCAATGTAAAAGACACAAGTCTTGGTTATGATTACTTTGAAAGTCCTTAAGTTTCGCTTGAAAAATCTCTTGAAGTTTTCAATCAAGAATGCTAACGTGTTTAACATTTTAAATATGCATTTCAAGTTAATATAAACTATGCTACTATGCTCATAATATCAGAATATGTACATGCTATGTTCATGATAAAGTTCACTTTTGAATTTGCAAGTTTCCCTTTTTAAAACATTTGTTTTCATTTCCACAAACATGTGGCCAAGACAGATACGTGTGGCCTCATGGAATACTTACTTATATTATGTCTACGTACCTATATATATATTAATCATGTATACATATTTGCCAAAATCAGAACACTGGCATGCTTCATATATGTTACGTTCGTTCACGAAATCTTAAGTTTATTTCATAACTATATGTTGTTTCATAAACCTTGTATGCAAACATAGCAAAACACGTTTACACAATGTTCATATACTCATATAAGTGTATTAAGCTAGTTCACATGCCTGTCCTAACAAGGTATTACATGATGACATGACAGGCTTGTAGCAGAAAAATAAAATCTGTTTTCCAGGGCCTGCGCAACTGCGCTGCAACCAGGCATAAGCCCAGTGCAGCTGCGCCGGCGTCTGGTCCAACCAGAGATTGGATTGCTTCGGCAGTTCCTTCAGCCCATCTTAGAAAATAATTTCGAATCCTATCTAGCCATGCTATAATACATTTTTATCATGCTTATGATCTTATATAATACATAACAACATATCCCAATCCATTAATTACTCAATCCATGAACAATTTAATAATCAAGAACTTTAAAAAATTTACAAAAAATGAGAATGGGAAGTGATATACCTCTGTTAAAGGAACTTGCTGATATCTCTCACCCTCTCAATTCACAGACTCTCACTATAATGTATACTCACTATAGCTTGCTTGGTAGGATTCTCAGCAATTGCAATATAGAAGAAGAGAAGAACTCTTATATAGGAAATTCATTACACGGTCCATGTTTTTGCTCTCCAATTCAATCCAATGGATTGTTCAATAGCTTCAAAGTTAACAGAGAGTGGGTGAATCAAATCATGAAACCCACATCCCTTATAATCATAAGCTAGGATTGCTGAATTTGAGAAGAGAGTAGGCTAGTGTAGGCTTGTGGTTGTTCACGTGAAGGAGAGGAAATTGAGGATAGGACTCTAATTATGGGACAACCACTAATCTCAGCAATCTTGCAATGTGTGGATAATATATGGCCATACTTAGGCTATATAATATAATACACTTAGGTTATATGACATATATACACATAGTATATACTTAAGCTACATGTATTCATTCCATATATATTTAAATGGGTGTTACCATGTTATTTCAAATAGCAATTAATAATGAATAGATACACAACATATAATCCATGTACATTTTTCTTAATACCGAATGTAAAGCAATTGGGTATTATTATTACTCATTATTATAACTGTTATCATTATAATAACTTACTAAGATCAATTATTTGTTGATATTACTATATGTTGATGAGGCATACATGAATGTTTACTTACACACTTCAAGTCACATAAGCAATATTATTGTGTAACTCTACTAATGCAAATAAATCTTACTATATAGTCTATATATATAATATAATCCACATTAATATGTTACCTTGTGCTATATATAATATATAGTTAACTACCATATATAAAAAGTTTACATATCACATGCTTGTATAAAATAATTAATTAATTAAATATAATATTATTATATTTATTTATCTCTTACTCATTAATTATTATTTATTCATAATAATAATTAATCAACACATTATCAATTAATTACTTCCAATTGAAATTAATCAAACACGATGAAATCTCTACACCATATTCAAGAAATTTGAATATATAATTTACTAACATTTTTTTTATCAATATTTTAATAAAAGTCTCAGGGTTAATCTACTAAGTTAAATAACCATTAGTGATTCCCTTTAATAAAAATCCTAACATTTATTCGCATAGGATAAATTCACATAACCACATAAGGTTTAAATAAGTTTGAAAAATTAACTCCTAAAAATTTTAAATCACATATAAAATTAATAAGGAGCTTAAAATTCCTAGTCGTTACACAAAATATGAAGTTCGGGGAACTTTCACAATAACCAAAGTGTGAAGTTCGGGGAACTTTCACAATACTCAAAGTGTGAAGTTCGGGAAACTTACACAATACAATAATAACCTACTCAATACAATATGAGAAGGATAGGAAACTGTAATATCCGAGATTTTGTATTTAATTTAATAATTATTAATAAATGAATTTATGTAAAACTTTTGTGTGATTTCTTTTATTAGATGTATATGTGTTATACATACATGTGTTATTTTGTGATATGTGATAAGGAGTATTTAAATGGTTGGTTCAGTTTAATTTAACTATTTAAATTGGTTAAGTATGGAATTAATTCTATTAATTTCGTGGGATGGCTTTAAAGTATGAGTTTGAGTTCGGAGCAGAATTTAGAGACGCGGACTGCATATTTGAGTTCGGAACGTCGAAATTAGTCAGGATAGACTGTAACCACGAAAATATGTCACGGTTGACTTTTTGGTCAAAGTCAACCGGTTGACTTTTTTGAGGAAAAAGTCAACCACGAATTTCTTAGATGAATTTGATGAAATGGATAGTCCCATGACGTCCGGAACGTCGACTTTAGTATGAATCGATATAAAATTGAAACGTTTGGCTACGGAGGGCAAAATGGTTAAAATAGTTATTTAATTAATTTAATTGATTATAATAATATTATTTTATATAGTCAGCAGCTGGGGGGGGGGGGACTTGGTGACAATTGAAATAGGACAACATGGAGGAGTATATACGTATATAACAATGATAATAAGGAGGGAGTACTTCATTCTCCTCTTTAAACCAAGAAACTCTTTCATTTTCTCTAACTCCCAAGTTAATTCTTTCTTTTAATTGTGTATTTGTTGCAAGCTTGTGTAACTCCTGAGATGGGAATGGAAGAGGCAAGGGAAACCAATGCTTATAATATATATATATATATATATATATATATATATATACTTTCCACCTCTATACTTCCTTCCTTTTAATAAAATTCCACCAAGAGAGAAGAAAAAAATGAGAAGTTATGTATGAGAGTTTGTGTGCTATTGAGGATTCTGGAAATTTCAAAACATAAGCAAGAAAGGAAGGAGAATCACTAGCTAATTCAACCAAGAATAATTCATCAAGTAAGTACTTCATATTCATCTTATTTGTTCTTGAGGAAAATGGTGAAAAAATGCATGAACTAGCATGGTAGATGATTTATTTTTGAATTGTAATGCCATGCTAGTGCTTGTTTCTGATATGTGGTTGTAGAGAATGAAAATTCTGGTATTCATCATGTTTTAAATTCGTAGAGAATCGTAGAATTCATATATGCATGCTAACTATTTGATAAAATGCCATTAACATGCTAAATTCATCAAGACATGGAAATTTAGTGAGTTTGATTGTTGTAACATGTGTATATATGTAAGTATGTGTGGTCTGGACAGTAGGAATCAACCCCATGCATGCTAGAATCAAAATCATGATTTTGTCAAAGTTGGTTAGAAAGTGAAATCTGTGATTTTTGGGTTTTTCGGAGCCTGGGATTCATAGGTTCTGTGACCCGATTTGAGTATTTAGGAATTTTATAAAATACTATATAGTATAATGTATAACCTAACCAAATTTCATAAGAAATGGAGTTAAAGTGAGCAAGATATGAAATTCGGTAGCAAGCATGTTCATAGGGGAAAATCTACATGTTCATAAGGGAAAATCTGCAGATTCTGGGTTTCCCAGAAATTTTCTAAGTATGGAATGATGTCTGGCACGCTTTTCTAGGCTACTGGCTTATGGTCTTAACATATTAGTTTCGTGTATGTTGTATTTTTGTAAAATACTAGGATGTATGGAGTGTGTGGTGTCCAAATATCATGGTCGTACAACCTGTAAACAAGTGGGAATTAAATCGGGAAGTAGGCTGCTCGGCAGGAAAAAAATTCTGGGCATGAAGAGCAGCGCAGCTGCACCACTCATACGGCTTAATGCTGCGCAGCTGCGCCACTCAAAGATGGGTTCTGGGTTTGCCAGGCAGCGCAGCTGCGCCGGTAACACGGCTTGAGGCTGCGCAGCTGCGCTGGTCCTGGTCGGTTCGGGTCGGGTTTGATCCGGGTCAGGTCAGGTCGGGCTGGGGAAAAATTCAAGAAACTTATTTTTACTCAGATTCTCATATTGAACCACTTTACCTATATGACGCAACATGTTATATGATTGAATTAGCTTGATGATAGCATACTTGGTAGTTTAATAATGAAATTAAATTAAAAGGAAATCTTTTTCTTTTGAATTAGAGTTCGAGAACCTAATGGCTTAACGTGACACATATGATTAGGTTACGTGAAGGTTAATTGCTAGTGTTAGCGATAGCAGACGTATCAGGCAAGTTTTCTTACTTGGATTTGATTATGCAAGTTTCTTAACCCTATTTTCATTGAGAAATTATTCAATCATTACTCATTTGATTGCAGCGATGGTAAGTTTCGGGCTTGTGATTGTTTAATTATTCGTACAAGTTCATTTGTCGTAAAATTCTACAACTTCAATTATTTTGTGAAACGTTATTGATGATTATCCAGTTATTAATTCAACTGTTATGCTGTAAAATTCTTATTCCTTTACCGAACTGTTTCTAAGTATGTTCCCTGGACTTTATTTTGGGCTAGTTATTATTGATGAAAAATAATTTAATTTAAATCTTTCGAAACGATTTAATGTTTACCAATCCAACTTATTTTGGTGCGGTTTCGCATGAATACTAAGATGAACAACCCGTATAAACGGGCAAACAGATGTCGGGCATATGGTCCCATTTATGCTTATGCAGTTTAAACTTTATACTTGTGCACAATGTAGGGTACGATAGGCTGATCACCTGGAGTACTTGCAGAGACCGTTTACAATCTATTTGATTGTTAAACCGTCTGATGGTTTTCGATGAAACAAAGTAACGTTCAGGGTATTTAACACCCCTTAGTATGCTGTTGAGAATTATAAACTTTATCTTTGATATTCTTGTTTAACACTTGATAATTCTTTCAACTGTTGAGATATTGTCATACAGATGTTCTTACTCCTGATGTATGTTTTCAAACTTCTTTATATACTTGCTGGGCAATTTGTGCTCATTCTTGCTTAAACCTTTCAGTTAAGGATGAACAGGCTGAGGGCTCGGGCAAGGACAAGGGAAAATGTAAGACCCCAACTTTTATGAATAAAGATTTAATTTTCTTTATATATTATTTCGAAACAGTAAGGTGTTGTTTTGATAAATATGAAAGTTATGGGTGAAATGTGCAAACATTTTTAAAATGAGCAAGTGGTTATAAAATATTCTTGTTGTCGGGGAATATTCGTTTGGTCGTGGAATATTCTTGTGTCGGGGAATATTCGTACGACGGCGCAGCTATTTGTGGGTCCCCACAACGGAATAACTGTCGGATATAGAAAGCGACAGAAATAACTTTTGTACAAAATAACGGCGTGGTTATTACCGTTAGTACTGTTGAAATACCCGGTGGTTAAAATACAGTGATACACGGTGTTGCATAGTAGCACACGGTATTGCATAGTAATTCTAATTATTGATTCTTACGTGAGAAGCCATTACTCAATAATTGTTACAGTAATTACTGTTCAATATTTTATATTATTGACTCAATAATTGCTACGATGATATTTTATTGACTCAATAATTGCTACGTTGTCATTTTATATGATTGATTCAATAATGGCTACAGTTGATATTTTGGTATTATTGATTCAATAATTGTCACTGTGACGCCCCCAAATTCCAGGACCGCCACTTGGTCTCTCGAATTCGGTTCATCACGTGCTCATGGTAATACATCACAATAATAATAATTAAATATCATACGATCACAGCGGAAAATCTATTCTAGAATAATTTACAAAGATTTATAATAATTATTCCCCCAAGTCTCGCAACCTACATTACTTAATAGATTACATAATAATATTAGTTAACGACTTATTATATAATCTAACTTAAGCTTAAACATAATCAAATCCAGTCTTACTACATCATCTTCATACAATATTAATATATTTAAAACATAACAGACATAAGCTAGTTGGTAGCTTTGCCCTTGCCCTTATCAACGCCCGAAGGTTCACCATGCTCTGCCTTAACTGAAATGTTTTAGGGAAAGCAAGGATGAGCACAAATTGCCCAGCAAGTAATATACAATAAGGGTGAGTATTAAGATTCTCAATTCTCGAAAGGGTATAACAAGATTTGATAGTTCAAGAATAACAAGAATATCAACAGTTCTCAATATCAGTCGCTAAGGACAGGATAATATCAATATGATTCAATAATAAGTCAATTCAAGATTTCAAATAATTGAATACTGAGTAGTCACTACGGACTATGAACTTCTACTAGAATTGACAGTAATAAACTGAAAATCCAACAAAAACAGGTACAACAGGTGATCAGCCTAAAGTACCCTTGTTATGCATAACAATCAACCATACTCAAGTGTGCACGTCGGTTCTCCGACAATTATATATTCCCTTCAAAGAAGGTTGTTCTTCTCAGTCAAATACCAGATCCCGCACCAATCAATTAGTTTGGGTTGCTTTTCAATAACATAAGTCCAGCCGAATCAAATGGCATAGACACTTTCACAATATTCAAGAACAATACTAAGTTCAACATGAATAATAGCTTTAATGAAATAAGAGTTCAAGTATGCTAATTCGATTCAACCGAGTAAATAGGAAACTATGTTCGCAATACACAAGATAGGATACTTGCATAGTAAAAGAGTATAAGTTAGGAAACTTTCACAATCATAGATTTCCTTGCATAAAGTAAATGCGTCGGTTATGATACTTGCACTTTAAGAGAGTGTAAGTAAGAGAACTTGCCTTTAGCGTAGTTTATCCACGAAAAGTAATCAACACTTTCGAATTCCTATCGTAATACAGTTACGTATATATATGATATTCATTAGTCATATAATTTAACTTCACATTTTCTCTTTGAATATACGATCAACACATAAGCTAAGTTTTACCTAGCTACACAGTTATATAGAATAAAATTTCTATCCTTAACGTTTCTTCTTTAGAGTTAAACGCATTCTCATATTATATAAGATCTCAACAATTAACAAACATGCTTGCATATTATTAATATCACATAAGACCACAATCAATACTAAATATATTTCATTTTAGCAAGTTACGGAATCTCCTTAAGTTAACCGTCAAAATCGGGTTCAAGTAACATCATATAATATCGCGTAGCATGTATTCATATTTAAAGGATACTTTCATGCTTGTATAACTTTTCCAAATCCAATCGTACATGGTATAGGTTCTTAAGTTAATACTTAAAGCCATTCAAGGACACGAACTCATATGGTCTAACATGATTGCTTTTAAACACATAAGATATTCATATAACTTGTATTAGTCATGCTCATGAGTACTCGTATTGCATATATGTAGCTAGCATTGTTATTATCTTGAAAACATGCTTTGTTTATGCTAAACTTTAATCACTGGCAACCAATCATGGTATATATATATGCATGACACATGAATGAGTCTAAGAGTACTATCACATGTGTCCATAAATATCAGAATTTAAATCTCCACGTATCGTGTTAATGCTCATGTGCAAGGCTTGTATTTCTATTGGTGAATCTTACTAATAGAGCCTAACATGTTCATGTTTCCTTACGAACTATATAAACACAAGTTAAGGCTTCATTCATATATTTCAAAGTTATCTAAACATGCTCATAACATCAAAATGACTATATAGCATTTACATGATCATATCCACCTTCAAACTTACATTTTTGTTAGGAATGAGCACTAGTTAGGTTCACATGTTCATATTTTATTACGAAACCAATATAGATAAGCGGACATGCACTTCATGTGTCTCTAGGTGGTACTAACGTGCTTGCAAGGTCAGTATGTAAACATGCTTTATATATGTTAACGTCGTTTATGAAACTTTAAATTCGTTTCCAAACTATGTGTCGTTTGGTTACCATGCATGCTAATATACTAAAACATGCTTACATTGCCTCATTAGGTTTATATATATGTATTAATCATGCTCCCATGCTTGTTTAAACAAAAATCAAACAATTGGTACATAACAGTTTTGTTGCAGAATGCAGAAAACTGAACACAGACGCTGGCGCTGCGGCGCGGCACAGTAGCTTAATACTGGCGCTGCGGCGCGTGTGGCGCTGCGGCGCGGGCTGCGGCGCTGCGGCGTCGAGGCAGTTTTCTGGTTCAGACGGCAGCGAAAACCGACCCAAAACCTCCCATTTCATCGATTTCAACATACCATACCCAGATATTAGACTTGTTTAACTTACTAACACATACATATATGCTTATATAACAGTCAATAGCAATTATCAATTCCCAATTTCATGAACTCTAACTATTTTACGAATTTCCTGTATTTACAGAAATTGAAGAGGAACAATGGAAATGAAAGACTATTCAGTGGTTCCATCATGTGTGTATGTTCATATAACAACAATATAAGGGTTCTACAACCCAATCATGAACCAATTTGGCATAATCAAGAATTTCAACAAAACTCAGAGAACAACAATGGAGTTCTTTTGACAGAAAATGAAAATGAAGACACGAAGAGGATTTATACCTCTGTTATGGAGTAAGCTTGCTGATGCTACTATAGAAATTCCTTCTGAACTAAATAGACAATCACAGTATACTCTCTTCTCTTAGAAATATTTCAGCAATGAAATGAAGGTGCAGGGAGTTCCTTTATATAGAAGAATGAATACACAGTCCAAGCTTCTAACTCCCAAATCAAACTAACGGATTGTCAAATTGCATGAAGGTTATAGAATGGTAGGTATTTAGTTGTTAGAATCCATCATTAAAACCCACTCCCTTGCTCATCATTGCTACAAGGCTATGGAAATTTACTGAGTTTAAGGAGAAGTAATAGGCTTAGGCCATAATGGCTGTGCACGTGAATGAGGAAAAAGGAGAGTGACTATTATATTGGGACAAGCCAAGCAAATCTCAGCATTCTTTACAAATGGACTATATGCTACACTTATGTTATATATTATATGTACTCTTAGGTTATAATTACAATGTTCTCCCCATAATGTATAAAATGCAATTTGAATACATATAATCTATGTACATTTTATCTTACCGATATAATACAATCGGATACTACCACATTACATTATATCATATATTATTAAATTAGATTACTCAACAATTATTTATAATAGATCCATGATACATTATTTTAATGTATATCCACACATCATTTGTCACCTACAATATCATAACATATAGTTACTATACATTTAATTCGCATGCTTGGCACATATAATTTCTCATCTTATAAATTGAATATTAATTAATATATACACATATCCTACATCAATCAATATAATTGTTAACCTCCATAACAATTTAATTAACCTTTATATGATTAACTATCACTTTGATATAAATCTTATTATATTTATAAACACGTTGCTCATTATTATTATGTTTCTTGCAATAATAATCATATTATTAATCAATCCTCATTAGTATTTTATAACAGTTAATTAATATTCTTCGATTAACAATTATATAGATTAATTGTTCGCTTAAATTAATATAATCATTCTTATATTACGTCACTGTGCCACACAAGGCAATCAACGAGTTTATCACAAACTCCACCAATTTCTCAATTATTATAATTATTCAAATATATAATTGAATTAATTCATCTCATAACACAAAATTATTTATATTCAAATAAATTCTCATTTCCATTAATATATTTATTTATAATATATGAAAATTCTCGGGTATACATCCTCCCCCCTTATAAAAATTCCGTCCCGGAATTGCTACAAGGT